>CM073321.1:27393009-27993009 GCA_037043015.1 Bryum argenteum | reverse complement strand
CGTAACTTGGGGTCCACGACGAGAAATACCTAAACGGCATCTCTCAATTCAGCGTTTTCCATCTCATCCAGTACACCAAAGCAAATAGTAGCCAAAACAAAACTCAATAACACAGATCGAAAGCAACACGTATCACTACAACACACAAGCACTCGCACAAGGAGCAAGAAAATCCGTCGCAAACTTGGATTTTGATCATTCCGCTACAAATGGAAAGACACGCCGCGGAATCCTCATGAAGATGAGCCAAATTGACTGAGTACAAGAACGGCGGCTGGAAAGCAACGGGAGTTAACTAGTTAAATGCAGCCGATACCAGCTCTGCATGTCACTCAACTTTAATGCAATATGCAATTATTATAAGGTCCGAAATCGTACTTGTAGTAATACATTGCACTAGTTAGAGGATTGGGGAGATGTGCTTGAGAGCTTGAAGTCACTATGATTTCTAAAGAAGTACCTCTCTACCATCCTTTTGTACTCAAGTCAGAGAGGATGTGCAAAAAAAAAAAAAAAAGTTTGGATCATTTTTCACTAAATTCCACTCAAATCCAATTCTAGCTTTTTGACTGTAAAAATTACCATGAGCAAAAAAGATCTACTTACATGCTTAGTGTGCTTTTGAAGGCTATATGCATGTATTTACATTATTCATGTGTGAATTTGTACTATCTTCCTTAATTCAAGGCAAACTTTGTACTTTTGTAATTTTTTGGCAGGTGCGAGTGTACTCTGAAAAAGGTGAAAAAGTACAAATTTGTAATTGTGCCCTTTGAATTTTGAAGAGGAGTACAATGAAATCGTAATATTCATAAGTATTAACATCATCGCCTCAAATAAAATTAGTACTTAAAGATTGGGATCTAGCCTAAATTGGCCCTTGAAGTTGGCTACCCCTCGAGTAGTGAATTTAAAACGTACTAAGTGTTCCACCTTAGTGTGCTTTCGCCTTGTAGTACCAGTGGTTTGCACTTCAGGTCTGCTAGTCTCTGCGCTTGCCTCTTTGACGATGTCATCCCACATGGATCTTGCAAGACGACTAGCCTCATCCATCATTGCGGGGTGGTCCACCAACTCCAGTACAGTCGCATTGTTTCTCTGAGCAAGATGAACAATAAATCTTTGGTCAATCGCCCCATACTAGAACAATCAAAGTCAAGGGAGAAATAACAAAAGAACCAAATCAGTGTAGCCAAGAATGGAATTTACATACTTATCAATGCAATATTTGTGATGTTGGGACCACCATGCAGGTTGACGAAGACAACACCCTCCTTAATGAAAGAGCTGAGCAATTGCGATGCAATGCTCCGATTAAAGGACGGCTTTTGAGGAAGTCGCCACTTTTGGTCCGCAGCATCCTTCTTCCAGATTCTTGCTTAATATGTTGGGATCAAAGATGACTCTAAAGCCCGTTTCTTTGTCATCATCTAGTTGTCAAAGCTCGCGCGTCTTGGCATTTTGGGGTTCTTGGCGAAGAGAAATACAACGTATGCACAATAGGATTCTTTGATGGTGCATGGGGGGAAATCATCATCTGGTTGCGGAATGTAGTGAACTACGTGGTAGTCCCAAGGTTGCAAATTCAGTCTTGTTGACCGCGATTGAACCTCCTTCACGACTTCCACCATCCCGTCAAGGTCCGTCACAACGATTCCCGCTCGTACACAAATGATGCGCTTCTTCACGTTGAACTCTTCGCAGACATCAAAAATGCCAATAAGTCATTTACCCTCCATCAATCTAGCCTTACTCTTGCCTTCAACTTTGGTGAAGCGGAAACAAAATATCATTAGCTTGAGATCTGTGTTATCTATCCAAGTTCTTGTTATTTGTAATTGGATACAAGAATTTAGATCTCCCCTGAACTAATCAAAACTAAGGCACTTGTATGTTCGGCTGAAGAATTCTTCTAGACTCTGTTCTACACGAGCCTCTTTGAAGGAAGTATAAGACAGACTGAGAGTCTTGATGTTCGCAGGAAGGTTACTGTATTTGGGATTCTTCACGTAGTTATTTGTGCGAAGTTTAAGAAAATCCTCTCCCTTTGATGATGAATGAACTTTGTCAAGTAGAGACATCATGAGACTGTGACCAATACCCTTCTCACGCTCAAACATGTCCCAATCCTAGCATCGTAAGAAATGTACTTCGGTTTCTTGCTTGAGAGAGGTATGTTCTTCAACAGATACATGAGTTCATTCTTCCAGACTCGTAACCTCTTCTCCGTGTTGCAGAAGTCAACTATAGACATCACTGTCGCAGGTTCAGGCATGGACAAGGTTGTCATACCGGGGGGGCAGGCGGCCCGCCCGTCCGTCCGCCTTGTCCGTCCGATAGAGCTCTCGCTCGCCCGATACGATCAAACCTCTGTTGACTTTTAATTTAGGTAAAAAAACAAGGACGTGGCAAGGGTTTGGGTAAAAACCAAGCCACTTGGCCGCCACGTACACGCCACGTACGCGCCACGTAGTCTAAGGACAGGGCGGGTGAAACGGGTTAGGGGCGGGTGAGGGGGTTAGGGCGGGTGAGGGGTTTAGGGGGCGGGGAGGGGGCGGGCGGGTGCGGGTGGGGGGGGGGTCGGGGGGGGGGCGGGGCGGGCGGGGCGGGGGGAGGCGCGGGGGGGGGGGGGCCAGGCCGGGCGGGGGCCGGGGGGGGGCCAAGGCGAGGGCGGGGGGGCCAGGGCGGGAGAAGAGGAGGAAAAGGGGGGAGGTGGGGTTGGGCCCACCCTCCTTTTACTTTTCCACACTCCAAGTGCCTCTACTCCCCTCCCCTATAAAAGCCAAGTTGATTCATTATTCACCTCACTCCGCTAGTTGCCAAGCACTACTTCTTCATTGAGTTAGTGTGGGCACTTGGCAGGGTGTTTTTTCAGCACGATGGAGGAGTTTTTGCCGTTTTTTCTCACATTTGAAATGGAGGGTGAAGGGAGCCAAGGTTTGAGTATGCGACACGGAAATCAAGATTTGGAAACCCCCCTTGACCGTCCTGAGGAAACAGAGGAAATTTCAAAGGAGACAAAATCTACAAACCCTTCTTCCTCGGGATCACGGAAAAAAAAGGGAAAAAAGAAAAAAAGTAAGGGGTCAAAAAAGAACAATTCGATTTTGCTACAGGAGGAAGAGACACTACTTATGCCAACCGAGGAGTATCTCGAATTTGCTCGAACGGAGTGGTTTAAATATCTATGAGATACGAACTAGGCCAGATTTGCATAGGTCTTACATTGGGGCGAATAAGGAAGGATACCACAATTTGTGTCACGATCTTTCACCAATACCTAGAGCGTTGTTTTGAAAATAATTACAAACTTTGTGATTGGACCAACTTCTACGACCATGGTGCATGGTTGGACCTCAGAGTGGTAGAGTTGACTACCAACACCGTAGACGCCTGGACGTATATTTCGGGGAAGAAATTGACAGACAAGAGCAAATGGACAACTGAAGATGAGGAATTAGTTTCAAAGCTAGATTTAGTGAAAAGTTTTGGTCAATCCTTCTCGAAAGCTCATGGGAAGAGGAATGAGAGATGGAAATCAAAAGCCGAGGATGTTGTTATGTCGCATTGCAACAGTGGAACTTTCAAGTGGCTAGAATCAACCGTTACGGTGGTATCTATTCCAGGACAACGTATCCAAGGTGGATATGGCAAGGTTACTAAGGTGGTGTTTACAAAGCTTCAACATATTCCTAGTTGGATTCCATTCGCGCGTAAACAATTGACGAATGTGAACAACGAGAGGGAGAAGCGCATGGCAATCGTAAATGAGGCGGGTGGATGTCCAGCAAAGCACCCTGGAATCATCAGACTATCGTACTTGCATCCTAGATGGATGGATTTTCGCTATGGTGGATGGAAGTAGCTTCAAAGATTTTGACATCCATATCAATCGGAAAATCCCAAAGCCCTTGGAATACGACGACATTCGAAAAGAGCGGAACTCAGGGCTATCCGATATTCAACTACGTTGGGTTGTAACATTCCGTAAACGACGACTTGACTTGGCATTGTTGTTGCTTGTCATTGTGGAAAAGTGTCATGAACAAAATTATCTACACAACGACATTACTCCAACCAATGTTCTATTGCATTTCGATGATTGGAAATCAGATACGGTTTACATCGGGCTTTGTGATTGGGGGATTTTAAGTCGAGTGGTGGAACAAGCGCCATCCAAGTATGGATTTGCAAAGCTAGAGGACTTGAATGAAGAACGCAAACGGCGAAAATTTGTGGCACCGGAATTATGGTTTTTGTATGGTCCATGCGGTTCTGACAATCCCCTTGAGGTAATGGAATGCAAACATATATATTCCAAGGCAGCCGATGCATTCTCCGCCGGGTGGTTAGCACAACGCATTTGGCAAGAAGAGTACGATATGAAGTACTTTATGCCACACCGCAGAGACCGCGCCATGAATCACGAGCACCTCAGTTTCCAATTAAAAGCCCTCCAGGACCCGAACGTGTCCAAAAGGTTGACCGTGTCCGATGTTAAAGAGGCCTCGGAAAACTATCCATTTAATTGGACCATGCCCATGTGTTGTTTCCGTAATTCAGCTATTTAGTTTAGCGGTCTTCAAAGTTAGCGTGTGCCTATTGTATGTAGAAGGATTGCATGGATAATTACAATACTATATGTACTCCCCATTTGTGCACATACATATAATATACGCATCAACTTCTCATATTCGATGCATTTGTACATTTTCATATGACATATTTAATTGCATTGTTTTGAGTTGGGTGCACATATTTATTGGTTCCATACCCTGCCAAATACCACTCAACCTATGCATGAATCGCTCTTTAAATACCACGAAAAAATTTAAAAAATAATATATATATATATATATATATATATATATATATATATATATATATATATATATATATTTTTAAAAATAAAACAAAAAGTCAAAAAAAAAAAAAAAAAAAAAAACGCTTGCTACCCCCTTAGTCCCCCCCATATCCCTTAATCCTTCTCCTAACCCCTCTACCCTGCCCCTACCCCCTCCACTCCCGCTCCCTAACCTCCCCACCTCTCCCCGCCCCTAAAAAAAATTGTAAAAAACTTTTTAAAAAAAATTTAAAATTTTTTTAAAAATTTAAGAAAAGATTAAAAAAGAAAGTTTAAACTAAATAAAATATATACCAACTACCCTACTCCCTCTAACCCTAAACCCTAAACCCTAAAACCCTAAACCCTAAACCCTAAACCCTAAAACCCTTCCCCCCTACCCCTACCCTCCCTACCCCCTCTACCCCCTCTAACACCCGCTACCTCTTCTAATCCGCCCCTAACCCCCCTCGCCCCCCGCCCGACCCTCCGCCCCCCCCCCGCCCTGACCCTCTGCCCCCCTCGCCCCCCCCTACCCTCCCCGCCCCCGCCCTACCACCGCCCGCCCGCCCGCCCCTCCCTCCCCTCCCGCCGCTCGCCTCGCCTAACCCCCCCCCCCCCCCGCCACCACCGCGCCGCCCGCCGCCTCCCCCCCTACCCCCACCCCGCCTGCCCCCTTCCCCGCCCCCCACCGCCTCCGTCCTAGCCCCCCCTCGCCCCCCCTGGCTTGATGTTAGGGTCGGTTGGGGGGGGTGTCCAACCAATTTATAAGAGGCGGACTCCTCATTTATAACCCGCCCTTCCTAGCTCCCAAGATTCACTTGTCTTCGTGAGGGTTGGATTGGGGATTGGAGAAGGGCGTTTGAGCATATTTGGGGAGGTTTTAGAATTTCTTTTCTACAACGATGGCGACACGAGGTGCGATCCGCAAGGAAGAAAAAGACAAAGAACGAGTGCAACAAGGAAAATAACAGCGGGCCCGCCATCATGTGTTAAATAATCCGTTAAAATTGGCATTCAGAGGCTGGGAAGATGTGGCTGACCCATGGGATTTTGACCATGCAAAGCAATACATTGAGTGGTGCCACATCGACAAATCCTTCCAGCCTGAACGCCATGTTTTACACTTGAGAAGCAGAAGGCCAATTTGCGCAACTTCACCTACCCGGAGTACCTTTCCCGATGTCTTCAAATTTACCAACTCCTTTACTCCACGAAGTTACCAAATAAGATCCAAGTCAGGTTATATTTAGTGCGCGGCGTTCATGTGGAGATCATTTTAAAGAAGAGGTTCGGGTGGTCTACTCTGCAGGGTTTAGAAGGCAAGGCTCGAGCACCACGAGTACAAAATGGTTTCCTTGGCTTTGAAACTCGGGCGGTAGAGGATCCTGGGTGGTTTCTCTTGGCCGACAGACCTACGGAATTGGACCCTCATAACCATATGTCTGACTCCCCGCTTGATTCGGACTCCGATGGCTCCCGCAAGATAGTTTTACCTCGACGCAAAATGATGGCAAGGAATAAGCGGAAGACGCTAGCTCGATCATTAGAGCCTATGCCCATGGCTTCATTGGCCCAAGTAATGCAACCAGTTCCGGTGCAGCTACTTCCCGGCATAGTAGATGTGGAGATGGTTCATGCAGTTGGTGGAAACATTGTGCCCCAGGAAGTGGAGGTTGTTGTGGATGGGGGCGTGCCGGATGAAATTCCACCGGTAGATTTGTCTGTCGAGATGGAGTATTTTGATACAAGAGAAGGCCAGATTCAGCAATTGATGGGAGAAAATCAACTCTTGAAGGAAGAGAATCAACGGCTGAAAGAGGACATGCGGAGAGCTAGCGACGAGATCTCATCCAAGCAACGACGTATCATGGAGCTTGAGGAGGCCATGGCAAAGGGGAAGGGGGCCTCTACATCACAAACACGACCTAGTACATCGACTAGTGCAAACGGATTGGTCATAGGAAGTGTGCTTGACTCCTTGGCATTCGATAATGCAGATTTCAACGAAGGATTAGGCTCGCGTGCAACACCCCTTGAAGTTGATTTGGTAGATGTTCGACGAGATAATGAGGTATTAGGTCGCCTCCAACACCCCTTGAAGTTGATATGGTAGATGTTTGACGAGATAATGAGGTCTTGAAGAGTCGAATGAATCAGATGGCTGAGCAATACTATTAGTGGAAGTTGACATGCATTTTATCCATCGCCAAGGGTGACCAAATAGCTGAGGAGTTGAGGAAGATTGATAGGACATGGAAGGATCATAATCAAGAGCAGGTATTTGGTTTGTCATCATGGGCAATTGTAGACGAGATGTTTTCGGACAAATTGCCAAAAAAACCGGATGAAACAATTGATTGGGTCCCGTGCGAGTGGGATTTTGAAAACATGATGAACATCAATTAAGCAGCCAAACTGTGGCCTGCACTAGCAACGTTCGTGACGAATGGTGAAAATTGTGCGATGTCTTGCAACCCCTTTGGACCTGAAGGGGGATTTTGCGTAGGCACTTGCCGCCACATGTTTCATCCGATTTGCCTGATTGGCTTCATGGTTGTTCGACGACGATGTCCACTATGTAAATCTCCCTTCCACAAGCGCTTGTACAACCTTTTTGAATTAGAAGATTACATGCCACCGCATTGGGAGTATAATGAAACCAATGGTCCTAAACACAAAGGGAAATGGGGAGAAGACTTGGTATGGAGTTGGAAATTGTCTTGCACTTCTATAGAGAAGCAGTTGGCTGCCCTGGAATTCGGCTGGCAAAAGGATACGAAGGCAATTACGAGGGCGTCCCATCATTTAATTCCATCAAATGTCTCAAATGCCAATGGCAAGCGAAACTTCTTCTACCAGGTTTACAGCGGGTATTGGGACGAAGCGCACAAGGAGTTTCGATTTGGGATTCATCCAGAAGGACTAAGGTGGAAGTCAGATGGAATGATGTATTCGTCGGAAGAGCGTTCCGACCGCGATTAGGAGATGAACAAGGCAACAGATAAATCCGAATGGACAGACCTTTTACACCATCGAAGCATTGATTTTCTGATGGAACAGCATAGTCCTCAAACCGGACACATGCTTTGAGCCATGCAACAATCGCTATTCCCGAGAGATATTCTTGAAGAAGACGGGCCTGCGAGGACTCAATCAGCAGTTCGTAGACTTCAATTGGGCGGGGGTGAAGATTTGCCGGAGGATACGAATGATGCCGAGGCCGGCCCAAGCAGTGCAGCGATGGATGAGAAATAATTGTGGATTTTTGTAGTTGTGTAGCAACCAAGATATAGTTTTCTTTTTCTGTATCGTTAAACACTACTGAAATATGCTTTTCTTTTGCAAACTTGTTGGCACACTCTATGCAGGTGTTAATAATCATATGATCATGTGAATGCTAATTATCATGGAGTCATTGTATGGTTAGCTTGATAAATAGTTAAGTGGGAGAAAAAATAATTTAAAATCTTGTTACAATTAATAAATATCTTATGAACATGATAGGACAATAAAAAAATAAACATACGGGTAGGAGATGTCAATCCAAAGTGAGGGGAGAGAGAGGGGAAGTGAGGGTGAGGGGGAATGAGGGTGAGGTGGAAGGGGCGGGTGAAGGGGGGGTGGAGAGGGGAGGAGAAGAAATGAAAGGGAGGAGTGGGGAGAGAAGGGGAGGGAAGAGGAGAGAAGGGGAGGAAGGAGAAGAGGAGTGGAGGGATGGTCAATCTAATCATTGCAAATCCAAACATTCCCCTTCTATATGCGGGATACTCCGAATCCCGGCTTTAGTGAGGAAATGTTTGAATTTGCTTATTCTATTAATGATGTTTTTTTGCAAAACATAAGATTGGCGAGAGAGATGGGAAAAACCTTCGCAAACTTTTTCACAAAACTATGTGGGGTAGGTGAGAAGAGAGGGGCGGGTTACGGGAGGGAGGGGGGAGGGAGGGGGGGAGTTAGGGGGAGGAGTGGGTTACGGGGCGGGGCGGTGTGCGGGGGGGTAGGGGTGGGTATTAAGGTGATAGAGGTGGGTACCATGGGGGAGGGCGGGTAGTAAGGGGCGGGGCGGGTATAGGGAGGGCGGGGGCGGGTGCCGGGGGCGGGCGGGTATAGGGAGGGCGGGGCGGGTGCCGGGGGGCGGGCGGGTGCCGGGGGCGGGGGCGGGTATAGGGAGGCGGGCGGGTGCAAGGGCGGGCGGGTATAGGGAGGGTAGGGCGGGCAGGGGGGGGCGGAGGGGGTACGGGGGAGTGATGGGAGAGTGAGGGTGAGGGGATGAGAGAGGGTGAGGGGGGGTGAGGGTGAGGGGGGGGTGAGGGTGAGGGGGGGTGAGGGTGAGGGGGGGTGAGAGTGAGTGGGGGGGTGAGAGTAAGGGGGAGGGGGAGGTGAGAGGGCGGGTTAAGTGAGGGAATGTTTGGATTTGCTTATCTCATTTATGATGCTTGTTTGCAAAACATAAGATTGATGAGAGAGATGACAAAAACCTTTGCAAAAATTTTCAGAAAACTACGTGAGGTGGGTGAGAGGGGGGGGCGGGTTACGAGGGGGGAGGGGGAGTAACATGGTGGGGGTAGGGCGGGTATTGGGGGGTTGGGCGGGTAACGAGGGGGTAGGGTGGGTGCGGGAGGGTAGGGCGGGCGGGTAACGAGGGGGTAGGGTGGGTCTGGGAGGAGGTAGGGCAAAGGAGGTAAGGGGATTGAGGGGAGTGAGTGTGAGGCGGTGACGGGGGTGAGGATGAGGGTGGGGTGAGGGGAGGTGAGGGTGAGGGGAGATGAAGGTGAGAGGGGGTGAGGGTGAGAGGAGGGTGAGGGTGGGGGAGTGAGGGTGGGGGGGGGGGGGCGGGTAGGGGGGGGGTAGGGGCGGGTGCCGGGAGGTAGGGCGGGTAATGGGGGGGGTAGGGCGGGTGCCGGGGGGTAGGGGCGGGTAACGTGGGGTAGGGCGGAGGAGGTAAGGTGGAGTCAGAGGAGTGAGGGTGAGGGTGAGAGGAGTGTGAGGGGGGGTGAGGATGAGGGTGGGGTGAGGGGGGGTGAGGGTGAGAGGGGGGGGGTGAGGGTGAGAGGGGGGGGGTGAGGATGAGGGGGCGGGTGAGGGGGGAAGAGAAGAAAAGAAAGGGAGGAGTGGGG
Organism: Bryum argenteum; assembly: GCA_037043015.1. Classification (NCBI taxonomy): domain Eukaryota; kingdom Viridiplantae; phylum Streptophyta; class Bryopsida; order Bryales; family Bryaceae; genus Bryum; species Bryum argenteum. The sequence continues at coordinate 27,983,046 of CM073321.1, read as the reverse complement.
AGAGAAGGGGAGGGAAGAGGAGAGAAGGGGAGGAAGTGGAAGAGGAGTGGAATGATGGTCAATCCAATCATTGGAAATCCAAACATTTCTCACTATAACCGGGGGTGTCCAAATGCCGGCTTTAATGAGGGAGTGTTTGGACTTCATTACCTTAAAAATATTCGGTACGTGGAAGAAGGAGCCAAGGGGATCCAAGAAAAGAGAGAATTAAAGTTTTTATACGTCCCCCTCTTATTCAAATTTGCCCCACTACAAACCAATTCCCCCCTCTATTTCAAAGTCTAGCTACCACATCCCCAAAAAAATGATCATCTTAAAATGTGTGCTATTTCTCTCCAATCCCACCTTCTATTATGTTTTTTCATTCTTCTTCCCAATACTATATTACAAATAAATCTATCATCCTAATTGTTTAACCATATATTTGATTTTACGCTTACTATTTATATTAAGACTAAAGAATATACTGGTGGGTAGTATTATGTTTATTTCAATCTTCTTCCCAATACTATATTACAAATAAATCTATCATCCTAATTGTTTAACCATATATTTGATTCTACGCTTACTATTTATATTAAGACTGAAGGATATAATGGTGGGTAGTTCTATGTTTATTTCATTCTTTTCTCCAATACTATATTACAAATAAATTTATCATTCTAATGGTTTTATCATATATTTGATTTTAGGATCAAAATTTATATTAAGACTAGAGAATATACTGGTGGGTAGTGTTATGTTTATTTCATTCCTCTTCAAATAACATTTTATTTTAAAAAATTAAAAAATTTTTAAACAAAATTTAAAAAACGCAGCAACCCTCCTTACTCCCTCTTACCCCCTCTCCTATCCCACCTCCCTCACCCTTATCCCCCCTACCCCCCCCTTTATCCATCCCCCTACCCCCCCTTATCCCTCCCTCTACCCCTCCTTATCCCTCCCTCTACCCCTCCTTATCCCTCCCTCTACCCCTCCTTATCCCTCCCTCTACCCCCCCTTTATCTCTCACTCTACCCCTCCTCTTCCCCCGCCCCCCCTTCCCCTGCCCCCCCCTTCCCCTGCCCTCCCCTTCCCCTGCCCTCCCCTTCCCCTTCCCCTGCCCCCCTTCCCCCGCCCCCCTATTTCCTCGCCCCCTATTTCCTCGCCCCTATTTCCTCGCCCCTATTTCCTCGCCCCCTATTTCCTCGCCCCCTTCCCCACCCCCCTTTCCCCGCCCCCTCCTCTACACCCCTACTCTCGTCACCCTCCCCCCTTCCCCCTTCTCCCCCCGTAACCCGTCCTCCTCCCCGATGGTCGCCCCTCACCCCCGTAACCCGCCCCTCTCCCCCCTAACCCGCCCCTCCTCCCATAGAAATCTCCATCTTCCCATCCATGTACCATGGGGGGTCCAACCACTATATAAGGGGCGAACTTCTGAATTGTAACCTGCCCCTCCTAGCTCCCAAGATTCACTTCTCTTTGTGAGGGTTGGATTGGGGATTGATAAAGGGCGTTTGAGCACATAGGGAGGAGGTTTTCAAATTTTTTTTCTACAACGATGGTGACCAGCACTAGCTGACAACGGAGCTAATGTCAAAATTGGTTCACGCAAGAGAATAGAGCAAAGAATTATTACGAGGGTTTACATGATATACCAAATTGGCCACTAGAGCCTTCATCCTTTAGGCTCGAATGCGATGGGGAGCCAACGGAGGACAACAAGAGAGTAGAATTCGTGGTATAAATTTCATGGTGATAGGAACATTACTTGTTTTTTTTGCAACAAAAAATTCACCTACAAACGAATTCGAGCATTCATGCACCTAGGCTACATGCCGAAATCAGAGAAGAGTGTGTGTTCCCTTATACTGCATCGTGTTCGCAGCAAGTTTGCAAATTGTGGGGGCATAGTTCCCGCCAGAATGAGTGATGAAGACATGTACGGTGGAGATTCTACTACAGATGGTCCCTCCAAGGGAATCCTCAGTGGTTCTTCATGCCATGTAGGTGTTGATACAAACACAGGGGTTGGAGTGAGGGGTGGAAGTCCTCATAGAGGAGGCCGGGATGCGTGCGTGGTAGAGAGACAGGAGAATCCTCACTCCATGTCAGCTACCCGAGGCGCATCAAATTCTACGAGGTCCGTAGCAGTACGCCAACGTAGCATGGAGGAATCTTTGAACACCGCGAAGAGAAGAGAATTGGATGAAAAGTGGGCAGATTGTTTCTATAACGCAAATATCCCATTCAACGTGGCCAGGAACCCGTTTTTTATTGAAGCGGTTTTAGCTACTTCCATGGCGAGGTTTGACTATGTTCCTCCATCTTATCACCAATTCAGGACTAATCTCATAGAACCCAGCAGATTGCAAGTCGAGAAGGAGATTGAGTCAAGAATTGGATTTGCAAAATCCGCGTATGGGGTGTCCATATGCACCGATGGTTAGGACGATGTTAATCGTAGGCCCCTCATGAATGTGATGATGACGTGCCCACCTGGAGATGTATTTCTAGGAAGCATTGACACCACTGGGCAAACAAAATCTGCGACGTATATAGCAGACAAACTCAAAGTATTCATTGAGTAGGTGTGACCTAAGAATGTGAGCGCAGTGTGTACGGATAACGCTGCACACATGCTTGGAGCAATGAAATGTATCATCGAGGAGTATCCATGGATTTTCTCGCAAGGATGCATGACTCATGCTTTGGATCTCCTATTGGAAGATTGGGCAAAGATCAACATCTTCAAGGACCTTATCGAGAGGGCAAGAAAGTTGTGCCATTATATTAGGAACCATCATGCAAGAATGGCAACATTTCGTGAATTTAGTCCTAAACTCTCAATTCTAGTGCCAGGGGAGACGCGCTTTGCATGCAATATGTTGATGATGGACCGACTCGTCAAACTCAAGCCTGTCCTAGAGGCACTAAAAGACCATCCCCGAGTTCAGAACTATACCAATACATTGAGGGACAGAATGGGAGGGGAGCGGGAAACCACCACCATGCGCAATATCGTGCGCACCATTGAGGATTGGGCCTTCTGGCTACGGTTCAAGAATTTCATTTTCATGACGGAGGAGGTTTTGAAAGCATCACGCGTGTTTGATGGCCGAGAACCCGCAATGGGTAAGGCATGACTCATACTACAAGGATTGCATCAACATGTGACTTCATTCAGGGATCCACCATTTAGCGTCCGACCAGATATTGCAACAATATTGGAGGATTCATTCAAAGCGAGGAGGGCCATGTGTTTTACGGATCTTCACTATGCAGCTCTTGAATCCATATCTCAAGGAGAATGCAGCGCTAAAGCAAGATGGCGTAGCCCTCCGTGCGCTATATCGTGTAATTCAGAAATTAAAAGACGTGGTGGGTGTGAAGTATGAAGACGTCATATCCGAATTACAAGAGTATGACGAAGGTACAGGGCCATATAGCCCGGACATTGCCTTCAACATCCGTGCAATGAACATGGTCCCCCATCAATGGTGGTATAAGATTGGAGATCACTACCTTTCCAAAATAGCGGTACGCATATTGTCTCTCACATGTTCAGCTAGTTCCTATGAGTGTAATTGGAGTGCTTATTCATTTGTGCACAATAAGAGCCGAAATCGGTTAGCCCCGGAAAAGGCAGAGACATTACTGTATATCTATACCAATGGCCGTGTATTACAAAAAAGACCAGGGCCCGAACCACTTCGCTGGTATGAAGACAATGTCAACTCAGAGGATTCAGACCCAGATGCCCTTGGCCCAGTTCCTGTAGATGAGCCCAACCGAGAGTTCATAGAAGAGGAGGACGATAGTGACATGGAAGCCAATTGGGAAGGTAGAGAGTACCGACAAAATCCAGATCCCTGGGCTGAAGGTGCGGACCGTCTAGAGGATAGTAGAGAATATTACGGTGAAGACGATGCAATGGACGATGACCAAGAGCCAATCCGTTGGGGTGCTGGAGCATGGAGTACAAGTCCTACTTGTCGCATTCCATCGCCAGACAATCGCCCCGATGTCGGCATCAATCAAGCGCGGATTACAGTATCGGATTCGGAATACAAAGATTCAGATCATTGGCTAGATCGTGAAGCAAATCAAACCATACCCGCTCATGATGTTAACTACAACCACCCACTTTCGGAAACAATGAGGACAATGAGCAGAACGAGGGAGAAGATGGCACAATTGGTAATATTGGAATTCCCAATACCTATACAATGATTGTAAATTGTTTTGAAGATGTGGCCCTGCGAGAAGTGGGAAATAGCCCAAATGCATCAAGATTGGGAGGGATTGGGAGAACTATTACACCCGTTGCTGCGCCCCAATGTCTTGATCCGAATCTCAGTAGGATTCACGATGCATTCAAATTGACCGATGATGTTGACCCAATACACGCGGATATTCCGATCTCTAGAACAGTCTCTGGGCTAAATACACCTTCGCCAAATACTAGTGGAGGAGCAACAAATGCTGGTGCAAGAGCTTTCCAATCTGATGGGTCCCGTGGGAGGCCTCCTATTATTCCTAGGCCCGGTACCCATCATCCAATGGGACAATACCACCAAGCACGTGGAAGAAATGGAGCTAGAGGACGTGGGGGAACTAACACTCCTAGCGGAAACAAAGACCGCAGTGGGTTTGGAGGCTCAACATCCACTACAAAACGGATACGGCCTAGAGGCATTGCAGACACTGTAGATGGAGGGGGACAGAATGTTGGCGATGTCTTCTCTTCCAGGCCAAGCAGACGTTCTTCATTAGGAATAGGGGGGAGGAACCCAAACACGGTAATTGAACCATTCGTGGACACATATGTTTCTGGTCGCACTTCATCAACACCAGCTTTTGTTGTTCCTAGAGGACCGCCGGTGAATTTGGATGGGGAGTGTCCCAGAGCAAAGAGACACAAGGTTATCAGACTTGAGGAAAACCTATACGGCGAAAAAATAGCCCTTCTCCGCAATGAGTCTACTTGTTCTTCAAGTGGTAGCGACAACAACGATGATATTGAACGTGGCAACAACGACGACGACGACGATGATGGTAACCCACAGTGCGATGAGGCGCCAGATGATGATAACGTTGTTATCCAAGACCTGATCCGAGATCCTAACATGGAGGGTACATCCACTATAAGGGTGCGGCAATCAAATCGTTTTAATAAGTAGAATGGACTTATATTATCTATTCGGGTATTTTAGAACTTCTCATCATTATTGTAGTCTTTATTAGACACTATTATTAGTCTATTATAGTGCATAAGTTTATAAAAAAATAGAGAAGTTCAGATTATGTGTTGTGGGAATATATATAATTTCCTTATATCTACGTTGTATCGTTATTCACTATGAATTATATTATATCATATTATTATTCATGCTTTCTACTTTTTACTACATTACATTCGCCTTATGTATGAAATAAGGCAATTTCTCTTATCGATGCATGTGTACTTCGTCATATGACATATTTAATTGCATTGTTTTGATTTGAGTGCACATATTTACTTATTCCCACCCCTCCTCACTCTTCCAACCGCTTATATGCATACCTTGCCAAATACCACTCAACCTATGCATGAATCAGTTTGTAAATACTACGATATTTCTATTTAAAGAAATTCTCAAAAAAAAAAAAAAAAAAAACTTTTTAAAAAATTTAAAAAAGAAATAAATGAAAACAAAGCAACCACCCATACCCCTCCCCTAAACCACCCCTTACTCCCCCTTTACCCCCCCCTACCCCCTCCTAACCCACCTTATCCCCTTACCCCCCCTAACCTACCTTACCATCTCTAACCCCTTCCCTTGCCCTACCCCCCCCTCCCACGCCCTACCCCTCCTCCTACGCCCTACCTCCCCCCCCCCCCGCCCTACCCCCTCCTACGCCCTACCCCCTCCCCCCCTACCCCCCCCCCCGCCCTACCCCCCCCCCCCCCCCCTCCCACGCCCTACCCCCCCCCCTCCCGTCCCCTACCCCCTTCCCCGCCCCCCCCCCCGCCCCGCCTCCTCCCTCACCCGCCCTGCCACCAAAGTTCACCCCCCCCTCTAAAGTTCACCCGCCCCCTCTAAAGTTCACCCGTCCCCTAAAATGTTCACCCCCCCTAACAAAAGTTCACCCGCCATGGCACAATTTCACCGGCCCTGACGCCACAATGGACTTACACGTCACATCGTACGTGGCTTTTTACTGCAAAGTTTCTTACCCATGAAAAAATTACACGCCTCCTACTATCAAGGTGGGCGGGCACGCCCGTCCGTCCGGGACAACTCGTACGTCCATTTTGTCCGCCCGATTGCCTCAACACGCCCGATATGACAACCTTGGGCATGGAGTTCGTGCTCTACACGCTCTTCTTTGTGATAAATTGAGCCATTGTAGAGACATCTTCATTTTGCATCCCATGGAGTATTTTCAAGTTGTTTTTGACGTACGGCTTCCTTGGATAAACAGCTACGACTTCATGTGGAGCCGATTCCCTATCCCATTGATCAGGAAGCCTCCCTGCCAACTACTCTTTTTCAATTTGAACCCAAGCCTCGAAGTCGGGCTCCTCAAGATACAGCAGTGGAACTCTTCCGTCGCCGGCATTTTTCGCTGAGTACCTTTACCTGCAAATATGGCTTTCAGTTGAGGTATAAATTCAGTCTGCAGTGAAAGCACAAGTACATTGATCTAACATACGAAGCATCGGGGGGTCCACCCATGACGCACATATACACTGATGAACACATATTTAAAGTGACTTTTAGGTCCAATGGCCCTCACCATGACGTTTTAGACGTTGAGGTATCACACCTTCCGATCACGGCAGGCCGACAGTACGATATTTATTACAAAGCAGAACTTATAACGAACACCTACAAACTTGAGAATCAGATGAACATTGTTAAGGCATGGGAGGATCGCCCCATGTTCAAATGCACTTATAATTCCATCGATTAAAAATGAGCTGCACATAGGAGAATTCTCTAATCTTAAACTTGTCGGAGTGTATGCGTCCACAGAGAGCAGGAGGAGGACTTCCGCAATTCTTTCATGCGACACGAGCGTTAAATAGTTGTTGATTGTAAGTTAAGTCCTCTCTCCAACAACGTTTTGATTCAGGATTCGGGAATAGATACAACAACTTCTCATCGTTGAATTCATGGCACCACACAGGTATGATGGCGAAGTCCAATTGTACATTCTTCTTCAGGTCCAAAATATGTTTTGGACTAACCACGACTTTCTTATGAGCTTCAACCGTGTGTTGGCCGCCAATAATAAAGAAGTGCGTATCCGCACTAATCTCGTTCTCCTCTGGTTCACGCTTGAAGTAAGTCGGAATGTCATGTTGATTGAAGGCCCTAATCGGTAAGACAACCACTTGAGCTCTTACGAGACTAATATCAGCGACAATGTCTAGTGCCATCACCAATTGATGAATCCTATCCAGTACAAGCCCACGGTACAACATCTTCCCCGGTTCTGCAAAGTGCAACTTTGAGAAATGTACCAGGAGGTCGGTTCCTGGAAGTCTCTGAAATGCTCTAGTCCCCCCCCCCCAAATGCCTGACAATGAATGTACAGGGTGCTGAATTCCTTGTCGTAGAGCGCCCTAATTTCTTCTCTACTTTCACGTGTGAGGAGTTTCTTCTCCTTACCTCTAAACGTCACGGCCTCTTCAATCGTCAAACCCTTCATAGAGTCCGTTTTTCTCTTCTTGACTACTGCGGGCTTCCTTGAGTCCATTTTCAGCTTCATTGGGGACTTTCTTTTCTTGGTAGGCGTCCCAACATTAGGAGGAGGGTCATCGCCACCAACTGCAGATTTGTATTGGGCCTCAAGCATAAGTGCGCACGCTTAATTGAGAGAAGCACGAGTTACTTTAGGATCATCGTGAATATCTAACCCCCTCCCTTTACAACTAAGCGAAAGTGTGACATCTAACTTCCGGACATGAAAGCGCACTCCATATAATCGGTCTTTCAGATATTCTAAGAGTGGATCTTCATGTATGACAAGGAAAACGTATGGCCATCTGTCCCTCGATGCATCTAAGTGCAATACTTCCATGCTGCTACTCATAGTTTGAGACGTTGCATTTGCATTGGTAATTACTGGTTCTATTTTCGCCATGTCGTTTCTAAGCTTCTTCGTCACGAACCCTCAACCTCCAATTGACGGCTTCACAATATATACTGTTGGGACTTGACTGCTATCAGGCATGTTCAGGACAAAGGTATGAAGCCAGAACCCGACATAGCGTGCCGTTCTGATCGGTTGCATGTGCTCCGGTGCATCTTTAAAAGAAGGATGCGTGTAAGAAACAAACAAGAGAATTAGGAACAAATGTGAGACAAGGTTAGTCACACCCATTACAACAATGATTGTATGAAGGGCTTATTGCTGATATAAAATTGATTCAAATCCTCCATTCATCGGTAGACATAAACATGCTTGTTATGCATGGGGCGATCAACCGATGCAGACGACCGCTGAACTTTACCTATGATCGGAGGGGACCCAGTGGATCCAATAAGGTTTAGACATTAAGGTCTAAGTTCCAATCCATTGTACCATTTCATTAGTCGACCACCCCATGAACAGTGCTAACACGATCACAACAAAACATCAATAGACTCTTTGGTAGCACTAGTTTTGCATCGAGCCATCAACCGATGTATCAGACTGCTGTTCCAAAGGTTTCATGATTATAGGGGCGACAAACTTGTGGATAATTACCTGCTTGCAATTCCAAGATCCAACTCAATGATCCATTACATCGGTCAACCGCGCCATGTCCAGTGTAAACTCATTGAAAAATACAACATAAACTGATAATACAGTTGGGCTGGATGTCTTGCGTCAGGCGATTAACGGATGTATAAGATTGTTGTTCCAAATGTTTCATGATTATAAAGGCGACAAAATCGTGAATAATTACCTTCTTGGGAGACCGAGTTCCAACTCAGTGATCCAGTACATCGATCAATCGCGCCATGTCCAGTGTAAACTCAATTAAATATAGAACATAAACTGATAATACAGTTAGACAAGTTGTCTTGCATCGAGCGATCAACCGATGTATTTGACTGGTTAACATTACTTTCATGTTTGATGAGGGTTCCACCGATAACGTATTCTAGACTAGCAACTCCAAGTTCCAATACAGTTACTCATTACATCGGTTGACCGCCTCATACGGAGTCTGAAATGATCCCATTTACAACATCAACGAGTATTAAAACATTGTAATCGTCGTCCTGCATCGTGCAATCGACCCATATCGGGAAATCACTGCTCAGCGTTTAATTATAACTTACAGAGTAGTTTGTACAGATAGCTGATACGCTTGGAAAGACGAGAAAACTCTGCATCGATTGATCCCCCAATGAACTCTAGGATCAGTTGACATTCTTTCTTGCTTCAAAATAGAAGAGCACAAACTGAATTTACTCCATATTGGGACAATCCGTACAGTTGTTCTCCGGTTCTTTGCCGAGTATTTCCTTGTTTCGCTCATCAAACAGCTTCTTGATTTTATCAGGACCAGTGCGCCGAATCCGGGTAGTGCTCATTGTACGCGCCAGGGCTTTAATCTAAATTTGAGGCCAAATTGTCTTCAATATTTGCATTTCAACTATTGTAGTTTTAAAACAACAAATCCAAAGACAAGAAAGCGGTTTGTATGGATGGAACACAACCAAATGCACCCACAAAGCAAATTGGTAAAGGCATTTTGAAGAAAAACCTACAGCACTACTCAATTCTGGAATTGCTAAGTAAAACTCTGTATACGCAATAGTAATGCAAGCATAAAAGGAACTCAAGCATCGGCAAGAACCAAATAAAGAGAATATAACCAATGATGAAACATAAAGTGAAACAATACAAAAACCCTAAACACAACAATTACAATCTAAGTGAACTGAAAGCAATCCGCAAACGATTGCGAAGTACAAACCTTCGTTCCGCGACGCTCTTCACCTCCGATTAGCACGCAACTGACGCAAGCAGTGATTCAAACACTCACAAGCAGTCAAGCGGACGCACGCGGAGGAAGCAGAATTCAAAAGCATAAAATATAAATTTCATTACGATCACCGCTTACAGAAGCAAGAGCGGGAAATGAGTGAGTGGCGTCAGGACGCTGTCATGCTGCCAAATCCATTCATCACGCCGCCACCTTCACTCATCATGACCCACCACAATAAAGTTCTTACTCACATCTTTCACTTCGTTGCCGCCAACATTCTCCAATCTCATGCGGACATGTTGACGCCCCCGCTTCAACACTTTCGCTATCATTTATACAAAATACAAGTATTTCCTTCTTGTAGCGCATTCAACAAAATATATATTCATTTGGAATACATATCTAAATGAAATACTTGTTATTTGCACATGGTACCAAAATGAATTTTATAATCATTTGACAAACATAATTTTTTGATTAACGTATAAATTCATTTTCAATACATAATTTTTATGAAATTCATTTGAAGGACATGTATTGAACATACGTATTTATATTAAAATAATTATTATCCATCAATTCCACTAAAAAATTTAATACAAATAAAGTATATCAACTATGTAAATAACTAAATACTGAAATGAAATCCTAATTTACGTGCTAAACTTATTAGTACTAGATTATCAGAGCCTTCTAAATAATGTGTTCATATATTGTTGTGAATAAGAAGTTGCAATGATTACCTTCACCTCCAAACGCCATTTTCAATATTTTGCCACAACTCTAAACCCTAAACCCTATGCCATAATTCATGTAAATAATATAGATACGAAGTAATACTAATGACAAAATTATCATTGGTTTATACATAGATATGACCAGATAATCACCTTAAATAGTTCTATGAGTATGCACATTTGATATATTAGAATAGATATTCCGAGTACATGAGTACGATACTTACCATGTTCAAACTTGTGTATTAATATATGGCATAATAGTCTTATCTGTGTACGACAATACTCTAATATTTTTCTATGCCGATTCCAAGCATTGTTGGCAAATATGCTCAAACGCAACAACATGATTGTATGGTGCAAGCTATTTGCAACTTATAGATTCAATATTTACCTAGTAACTCATAAGCATGCAGTATTACCCAAAATATTATGCCATGATTCTTGTAATATAGATAACAACTAGTAGCAACGACAGATTATGATTGGATTATGATTAGATTATACATAATTATAACATGCTAATCACCCTAAATTGTTCTATAAGTAGACACATTTGATATATTGGAATTAATATTTCTACATAAGAATGATGATATTAAGAGATGTATATGTATCTTGTTTATATTTGATGGGGTTAGCAATTTGTTCGATACTTCATTCAGTAGATCTATAATATTTCAAGCTAATTTGCACTTCTCTAATTATCATATACGATTAATTTTGTCAAGAACAGTGTATGTATTATTAATTAAAAAATATGGTTTTGAATATGAAAGTTTTAAATCCAAAGGTGACTCCGAGACTTCGGCGTGGGTTGAATCGACAGAAATGAATGTCAACGGGTTAATGCAACGACATTTCGAATACAAGTCTATTGAACAACATCTCACACAATTGTACTGGACAAGTACAATGTTATGGTTATGTTGTTTTGTGATGTTTGATTTACAATGTCCGACCAAAAAGTATTATAAGATTTAGAGTTGTGAGATTCAGTGCAGACGGTACACGCCTCAAAGTTCATTTCATACTTCAAAACCAAATTTGTAATCGTTCAACCCTTTCATGCTTAATTTTACAAAATGTACCAATGTGCAGTATATTAAAAGACTAGCTCTGGTACAGGACTATGCAATTACTAACGGTTGCAAGTGTACATGACAATCATAATGTAAACCAAAGTGCGACTAACATCGACTCCCACGTCACGTACAAATTCCTTTTTATTCTATATCATTGTTCTGGCCTCTAACATCTCCGTCCAGTCAGATCTCCCTCCATTTTCAAGATACCGGTAATGAATATTTTATTCACGGTCTTTGCTGCCATTTCTCACGCTAGGACCTATCATATAAATCTGTCTTCCACATTCTCTTATGTTTCCGACTCACTTACAATAGTAGCACACGACCATCCCTTTTTGTGCAGAACATTACGTATTTTGATTCCATTGTGTCACGATGTGTTTGTGTCATCGGGATCTCAAATATTAGATGCTAGAGTTAGGATAGTTAGGCTAGTTAGTGGAGACATATTTTGTATCAGCAGCAAAGCGTCGGAGGTTCAATCTGGAGTTGTTGGCTTCTTGCTACTCATCTTCAAAATTTTGTTGGACGTATTTGGAAGCTACAATTTTGGCATGAGACTTCTGATTAAAAGTCAATCTCGTTGTTGAGTGAGGTACTTTGATCAATATCCAGTACCAATTTAGAAGTTCTCATTAAAACAGTTAGTAGATTTAGTATTCCTATCTTGTTACTAGATTGCGTTATATGTTAGAGGAAGTGACCACAGTCTTCTTAGTCATTCTTTATGAAACGATGTAGTTGAGTTGTAAATGTTCTGAAAGATCGGTAAACACTTTTAGTTCAAACAACAACAACAGATCTTCTATAGAATCTGTGAGAACGATGAACTTGGCAAGATTAAGAATATAATGGTTCCTGAAACTGTTGTTGTGGAATTCATTTTACACCTTGATAGGATTGGTGTATACCACTGAGTATCTTCATTAAGTGGCCATCTTGTTTTAATGGGCATATGAAGGTTTCAGCAATTGCTTCATGTGCTTCAATCTCTTGAGTACTAACGGCAATTTTTGTATAGGTACATTAATTGTAATAGCTCATGAATTCTCAGGAAGTGGTTCTCGAGATGGAGTAAATACAATACTACTATCGACATGTTATGACATAGAACTGTACGGATGGTTACCAAGGCTTAGCAGTATTCATTGAGTCATCGGAGGTAGGATACTTCTTACTGAATTAAGATTGCAATAACAGAATCTCCTTTTTGCAAGCTGAGCATCACGGGCAAGTCGATCATTGGGCAACACCCAATCTGAGTGAACTGTTCAATTAACATTAAGACATCCTAATCCAGCTGCGCGTAACACACCTTCGATTCTGCCTTGACTATCACTTCACCTTCGGTATCGGGCAATCCCTCGATACACCCGACGAGGTTGTAGTGAAAGCCAACATCGGAAGATTCCTCGATACACCTAAAAGATTTTCGCGGGTGCCAACATCGGGCGGCCTCCCAATATAGCCTATTGGGGGGCTATTATACTCGAGGCTATTATCAAGCAATCCCCCAATACATTGGCGAGGATGTAGTGACAAGAATGATTGGGAGATTCCTCGATACACCTAGGGAATAGTCGTGGGAGATAGCATTGGGCGGTCCCCCAATACAGCAAAGAGATTATATTCAAGGCTAGCATTGGGCGATCCCATGATAAGGTTGTAGTCATAGCCAATATCAGGAGATCCCATTGATACGCCCGACGAGATTGTAGTCAGAGCCAACATCGAGCGATCTCCCAATACGCCGAACAAGGTTGTAGTGATAGCCAATATTGGGCGATCCACCGATACATCCAACGTGGTTGAAGTGACATCCAACATTGGGTGATCCCCCAATATGCCATACAAGGTTGCGGCAATATCCAACATGGGGCGATCCACCGATACACTCGACGAGGTTGTAGTGGCAACCAACATCAGGCAATCCCCCGATACACCTCAAAAGATCTTGTTGACAGCTATCATCTGGCGCTTCCCGGATTCATCTTTGGAGATTGTACATGGTAATTACCAACATTGGGTGATCCCCCGATACACCTTGGGGAATCGCGGTGACCGCCAACATTGTATGAGACCTCCATCAACGAGACAAGTGCAACATTTTTTGATCAACCTCAGGCGACTGTGAGATTCAAGTGTTGATATTTTAATTATACTCAGTTGCATCCATAGCGCACAATACACGTCTACTCTACATAATGGCATTGCGTAGCTTCTCAAATTCTGATTGGGTTAGTGGAAGCACTTCACACGACATTGTTTATCGGAATGGGATGGATGTGACTCTTCTTTTCTTAGGATTGGAGAGGCGGGGACAAGTTTTATTCTTGAAGCACATGCTGCTGGCGACTGGCGGGGTGTTCATGTGCTAAATAACAACAATGACTTTGTATTGCTACAGCCATCCAAGATCATTCCACTATTTTTATCCTTGCCCCTCCATCCACTCCAGGTAGGTGTTAGTGTCCTCGGCCAGGCAGTTGATAAGACTGTGCTTTGGAAAGTCATGGACTTGATGATTCCACCGGAAGACTCCCACACTCATGATACTCATGAGGGTGTGGACTCCCCTTATATTACAAGATCCAAGTGGGTGGGACACGAGGTAATGAGAATGGGTGATGACGGGGTTGTTATAGCTTCGGGTAGAATAAATTGTTGCAATCCCAGTGACCCCTACCAGGATGGTATTCTTGGTGAGGACTCTGTTGGAGTCACCGTTCTTCAGGTGATGACCGGTGATATCATGTCCTCTATCACGCATTAGAAGTGGCTCCTTTCGGAATGTTCTTTTGCATTCAATGGTTGATCCCTGACTGACAGACTTCAACACTTCGCGTCCTTGCTCGAAGTTGCCGACCCTGATGCATATACGGGGGGATTTAGAAACCTCCCTATTGCTTTGTCAGGAGAAAGCGCCGTGAAAGTCCTGTCATTTCCTTCAACACTAAAATTACGGGAGACAGCGCGAAGAAGTGTTGCAATTAACTGTGTTGCCATCGATTTCCATGGTCACATTCTCGCTCCGTTAGACAGCTGTTTCTATCTAAAAGAGTATCAGGACAGGCATGAGTACTGCATCGCAGCCGGTGGACAATTGCACTCCAAACGGGGGGTCAGAGTGAAGTTCATGACTTTTATGGGACTTAAGGTGTGCACTACGGCGTGGTATAAAATTCATGGTATCGCCAGATCAACATTCTATGGATACATTCGAAACTTCAAGAAAGGTGTTCTTTCTGGTCACCATGAAAATAAAGGCATCAAGCGTCCCCTCATCGGGACGGTTCAAGCTATGGGCACAATTGCAGCAATTGTGTCTGAGAACGTTGATCAGATGCCTAACCTAATGCGCGGAACCGGAAAACCCCGCCGTATCGACACATTGAAGTATCTTTCGGCCCTTAACAACTAGAGGAAAGTTCACGCCAATGTTAATGAGGTAAATTCCTACCTTCGCATTGAGATGTTTTTAAGGTCGGAATGGGGAGGTCGCCCCATGCCTGAGCGAGGCTTCTTGGGTCTAGATATTTGTAGTAATAGGTCTGCTTTGCTTGTAATAGGAAATGAGACGATTTTCATCTAACCTGATTTTTTTGAATTCTTTCGCAGACGAACCTTTCCTACGGCCTGCCGCCAGTCAGTCAGTCTGCAATTAGCCGAATCAAGACAGACATGTTTAATAAAGTTGCTATCAAACCCGTTGGGAGTAGTTTTGCAAAATGTACCGAGTGCAACACCCTTCAGCAGTTTATTCTAAAGAGTTCTAATGGCAGTCCTGAGTATGTTTCATTCATAAAGCAGAAACTTTCTCATTTGCATCACCAAGCGTCCTGTCGTCGGCTATATGCAACTTGGCATGAAGAGTCAAAGCGGAATCCTCAAGAATATCTATGTGTGATTCATGACAATTTGGATACTACGAAGACAGCTCTTTCACGGATGAGGACTACAACGAAGGCAACAACTGGCGGTTTTAATGAACGTGACGGGAATGGTTGCTCATGGCCACAATGACGGCGCCCATGCGCATTACTCATCGGACTGCTGGCCGTCCGATCCCAATGCCACAATTTTCTCTCTTGCAAAGCTCTTTAGGCAGCTTCTAGAGCCTCCACTTCGAGAATCAAGGGCACTCTTTCCTCATCCACCAGCTAAATCTCTCTTTGAAGCATTGTTACGCTGAAAATTCACGTGCATCGATGCCCTAACGGTCTTGGATCCAAACAAATTTATTGGCGGGTCTCCACTACCTAAGAAACTGTATCTTTAGTTAGACAATTCCGCAAAGGACAACAATAACAAGTATCTGATGTCATTTCTGTCACTACTTACAGCCAAGGGGGCATTCCAAGAAATCCAGGCTGGGTTCCTATTAGCCAGACATACTTATGAAGATATTGATGCGTAAATTAGCCATCTCTCAAAGGCACTCAAGAGCAGAGATACCTTCGTGCTTGCAGACCTTATGAAAGCTTTCATACCGTCTCAAGAATTGTCGTTCATGCCGAAGTCTGTGCAAGAAGTTGCAGATTTCAAGTCTTACGTCAAGGGTTACCAATGCGACGGAGCAAATCAATTGATTGGACTTGGGGAGATGCATCTTTTCAAGTTCTATGTTGACTCGGACGGCTGGCCGGTAATGAGATGGAAGAAGTCAGTGGTGGATTCCCAGTGGCAACCGCGTAACAAACCACCAATTTGTCTTCGGAAAGAAGACATCAACATGCTACCTTTACTACCGTCTCGTGATCCGAACCCAATTCCTTTCAAGCATATGTGGGGCAGCAAAGTTTCATCAGAAACGGGGAATCAAGCGAAGGCGCAGCAGGCTGCAGCCAAAGCAACAGATTAACAAACTTTCACGATGCATGGAGTTCGTAAATACATTGAGTACTGGGAGAGTGGTTGGAGGAGGTGCTCAACATTTGCTGCTGCATTTGAACCTTATGTAGAGTATTGGTCTCGAGTGCTGGCAGAAATCTAAAAGCCTTTGCCCCCCACAGTGTCTTGCTTAGTTGAGGGCTTCTAGCTGCTTCACGATTGGCGAGGGCCCTTGTTCTGCGTCCCACGCCTAACTTTGCTACCACTGGACGTTACTCCGAAGGACAAAGAGATTGAGGCATACTATGGGCCTACTAATGAGAGGCCTGAAGAAAGATTTAACCCCTGGCGCCAGATCGCTCTTCTTTGGTGGGTCCTCCTAGGATCCGAAAACCCAGCAATATGTCATGTGTGGCTAGGTGGAGCAGTGTCACGTATTTGTAGGGACGAGGGTGTTGCTGGGTACGGGAAGTTTCTTATCATGTATTGGGAGCCCCAAAACGTAGTGCAAGACATGACAAAGAAGTACAAGAATTGTTGGTGTGCCAAGTGGGTTGTGGAGGACCGTCGTCCTGAGTGGATTGACGTTGGCGCTGTGTTGTACGCGTCATTCTCTAAGATTAGTAATCCGAAGTCTCGTACTATTCCCAAGAAAGATATAGCTCGTGCCTTAGACAACTTAACAAGAGCCAATGAATGCTGACCCGTAATGAAGGCATATCTTTTTGGGGCAGAGTGAAGTGCATCATCGGGCGATCCCCCGATGACAGATATTTTTATTTTTATTTCACAAAGTTTTTCTACATCTCCGAGATGACGTGACTTTTCTGATCAGTTGACTATATTTCAATTCCGAATTTGATTGTCATAAGCATGAGTACTGAAACCAATATTGACATATCAAGCCGTCTTGAACATCATTTTTTGGTCTTGTTTTCCGTAATTGACTTTAAAAGATTATACTTTTTAATATTATTCAATACGTGAGTCTTATCTGTATGAAGCTCATTTTCATAACGTTTTCATATTAGAGACTAGCTAAATTAGAATGTTACGTACAACATGTTGTACATTGTCACATTGACTGAGAGGTCACCCTTCTTCTTTGCATATTGTCTCTTGATAGTTCTCACCCTTACCTCTTTTACTGATAGGGGCCTACTTACTAACCGTGTCTTTTTCTTTCCCAATTCTGCTGGGGACAAGGTAATTTGTTTACTTTTCTTTGCTTGTTTGCTTTAATTTCTATACCCACTAGGCTATCCATCTGTTTTTTAGGCTTCATTCTTTCATGCCTGTCAATCTTATCGGGCGCGATAAGTTTTAGGTACTTCTATTTATTTTACTCTACATATTTGTCATAGTCCTTGGAGGCGTCAACTGTTTATATTATACGAATGATATGATCTACGGCCAAATTTTTTTATGTCCTATTTATGTTCACAAATGGTGATTAGCTAAGTTAGTGTTATTTTTTGTCATTACTGTATAGGTAGTCCTTTATTTAATACATATTACTCTCTTCAAAGACTTCTCTAGTATTGTCCTTCGGGGCGTCAACCAATCACTTCATACAATATGGAATTGCAATATTTCAAGGCCAATTAACAATGGTTGTGCCTAATAATCCATAGTTTAGGCATTGTCCTCTTGAATTACGTGAATACTCATCAAAAGCAATCTTATTCTTAAGTACTTCAGTCCTTATGATGGCTCTCATGATTACACGTGCCGTTGGCCGCCATCTTTGAATCTAGAGTGGTCCTCATACTGTCTGATGTTGGATTCAACCTTTCAGTATATTTGGAGCTTCTCTTCCTCAAATGCATGCTGCTATTTAAGATATCCTTCATTGTGATTTTCCTCACTCCTTTGCATGTCGTCTAGGATTCTACTGTTCGGAGGCAATTCACTTTCTAGTATTGTTGTTCATTCCATTGAGAGGAGACGACTTAACTTACACCGAAGAGCTTATACCTTGCTAGACTAGCTTATTCTCATAGCATGTCTTTGTCGTTTTCCACTCTTGCAAATCAGGGCAAATGTTTAGTATTTCAGGTGATCTTCTTACTTTTGCTCTTGATTTCAGGTTTTTAAATTCTATTTTCGGTATTGCTTGCAGATGCACTCTCGCTGTCTTAAGATCCGATTGATGACTGTCAACTTCTCTGATTGATTTGTTTGGGTGTTTGTAGATGGGTCCGACCTTCGTCGCTATATTTGCACATTTCATTCTGCAGTCTATCCATACAGACTGTGTGTGGCATCTGGATTTTAAGTTCTACCTGGACTTTGAGTCCTTGCCACTCATCGTCGACCTTGCTAGAACATGCTCACTTTTCAGGACATACCTTCACACCCATGTGGAGTATTTTGCTATGAAGTTAGCCGTTTATTATGCAGCAATATTGCAGGTTCCATATTGGGTTTCCCTAGCTCAACAAGTCGTCTTCTAGGTGCGGACGATATGGAATGACTTCAAGAAGTTGCAATGTCGTCCTCATGCTGCCTTCTATCGAAGTGTTTACCTACACAAGCCATTTGCAGAAATGAGCACTAAAGAGCTCATGTCTCTCCATGTAGAGTTACAGCGATCACTGTAATGAATTTTATTTCCGTGTGTAAAGATAGCCTATAAGTAGCCATCAAACATTGTTATTCGTCCAATGCGCAAACTGTTTTATGGATATTAGTTTGTGTAATAATCATTTGCAGAGGCCCGCTCTATCCTTTCGTATAACGTATTTAGGTGAAATCCACCGTATTTTAGTACATTGAATGATGATAAATTCATGCTCTGAAGTCTCACTTATATATAGGAGGATCCACCAATACATATTGTGCACTTTCTGCTTGGTTTCTATGAAGTTATTAAATGTTCCTAAATCTATTATACTATAGTGCATCGGTGGACCCCCCCATTTCAACTACAGACTATGTTTGCTTCTGTGACCGCATTTATTTCCTGTCAAATGACGCGACTTGCTGAAAGCGATTTGATGGCTCCAAAAATAAAATATGAAAATGACGCTTGCCATGGGGCGATTGCGCGATGTGATGTACCACGACTTTGTATTCATTTGTTTTTTGTACTGGTTACCTTTTGCCTAAAAGATGTCATTTTCCTTATACCCCACTCATGCAGTTGATGTATTATGGCTGTGTTTGAATCTGTTCTTTTGTTATTTTATCCGCATTTTGTGAATAGATTATGATGCTAATTTCCTTATCTGTATCGGGGGATCGACCCATGTGTAAGAGGTGTAATGGTCATTTTCTGTTGTTCTTTTCTGATTGCCATTCTTTTCTTTTAATGTGCGTTCAAGTTTGTGCAGAAGATTGGTGTTTCTTCCGACCCAAAATGGGTACTCGTAGTCGTGTAACTTTTTGATGTTTCACTTATAGTTCTCAGAACCAACCCATGCTGAGGATTTGGTTCGTTACTCTTTCGTCTTAATAACGTCGTAACTTTATTTTTCCCACTTTCCTATGTTCAGAACACAAGTCTACATTTCTCTAGTCTTTTTTTAATTATGACTCTCCACTACTGTAATACACTCCTCCAACCACAATTACAGATCGGTCGATATCTCGATCTATCTCATGATTTTTTCTTTTTATTCTTAAGCAAACCAATTCCTCACTGAATTACTTCCTAAATTAACAAGCTCAGTGTCTAAGGCTTCCTCATACCATTGCATCGCGAGATCCATCCATTTATGCAACTTTTGGTGCTAGTAAAATATGGAATGTGGATTGTTCATATTTAGTTTAATAACGCTTAAGTGATCGAACTACAGAAAATGGTTTAGGTTAGTAATCAGTTCTAGATATCAAGTCTCAGAGTAGTATGAAATCACTACAAAAGAAATAAATCCATATCGACCTCATAAGTCGGTTTGCGGATTGAAAATATCAATGCGGACCTAACACATAGTCGACCCAGAGGTCGGCTGTAGAATCAGCATTAAAAAAGGATTTGAGTTTATAAAAGCAAGAAGAGGTCGATTGATCTGAATACCAAGCTTAGGAGTATAAGCAAGCAAAGATCAAGTCGACTCGCTTTGAATTACTAGCAAAATATAACATAATTATGAGAATAAACAACATCTTCTCCAAAGAGAGTTGAGTACATATTGGTAAGGGGTTTGAGGCCCGGTCGATACTAGAGTCAATTCGGCCTATGGGTAGGTCGGTTGACCTATCGGGTAACAACCCTTGGCTAGTGTCGTTTCTGCTCGTTATCTACTTGTAAGTCCATACCTACCGGGTATAGATAGTGAAAAAGAGAATATTCAAAGAATATTTGGTTAACATTGCCCTTCTTCTAAACTACATTCACCTCTGTGACGTGCTCAACAAGATTGACGCTGAAAAGAAGTCGCACCGAAGAAATGGCAAGGTGAGAGTTGAGAAATAACTCCGTGGCCAAAGTCGACTTGAGTGTCAACGAGTTACTTCGGGTGTTCGGAGTCGGGGGTGGAGTACGTGTGTGCTCCCAAGCGGACGAATGCTAGCGCCTCGTGGTGGCCGGAATGGACGATTCGGTGGCTGTCGGTGCAATTTGAATGGGCAAGGGGGACGGAGAGCAGTGTCCTCGTCAAAGAAGAGTACCTCCACTAGTTGAGGGGCGTACGCGCCTGTAGCGGTTGTGGTGGCGGAGAATCAATGCCAAAGTTTACTGCCGCAAAGTCAATGGGTTGGCGGTGCAAGGGTACCTGGACTCCAACACGGTTAGGAGAGATCTCAAACTGGGTTGTGAATGCATCCGCAGCATCATCCAGCAGGATGGACGAGAGGCCAATGGCCGCTGTTGGTTGTATCAACCCTAGAGAGTTCACGAGGTTGTAGTCGGGCTCGGTAGCTTGAAGTTGACTCAACCGTTGGGTCGGTGCTGCCGGGGATGTAACAGTTGGAGGAGGTGGCGGAGAAGCCGACAGTGGACCGGTAGATGGAGGTCGAGTGGTGTCGCCGCTACTAGTATCGCGGGAGGCCTCCGGGGTTGTATGGCCTAAGGTATCCTTTGAGCCGGGTGGATGGGGTGATCATTGTCCTGTATGTTGTTGTCGCGTTCGTTGTGATGTTGGTGAGTTTGTCGTGTAGTCTTTGTCTCCAATTCCTCGTCCATTCTTACTTCTTCTTGCATACGAATGTGTTCCGATGCAATCGGGCATTGAGAGCGGATGTGGGGGCCGGACGAGTCTGAGTCGTCGTCAAAATACTCATTGTCGCTACTACTTTCATCCTCAAAGTTGAGGCCGGTGGCGGCCCACGCGGCCTTTGGTAGGGGTTGGTGTGGAGAAACCGCCACATCCTTGTCGATGTCAAAAACAGTGGGGTCGAGAATCTTGTGGGTCTCGTGGACCCACAATATCTGTCAACTACAGCAATAGAGTTGACTGCGGGTGTCTTGGAGCATGTGATAGAGGAGCTGGATTAAAGAAAGGGCGTGTCCTTTGAGGTCGCACTTGGTCTTGCAGAGTTGGTGGAGTTGGCTTGCGCGTACGTCTAGTGCTTCGTTGGAGTGACCGAGTTCGACTTATTTTGCCTTGCTGGAGGGTCGACTCGGCAGTGGCTTGGTTGAGCGCAATTTGATGACAATCACATTCGACAATAAAGCGATTGCCTTCAGTCCGAAGGTGGTCGATCGTAGTGTTTTTGTTGGCGAGCTCGCCTTGCAGGCGGGTGATGGTGGCCAGTTGCTTGGAGTTCGAGTGTTGCAGGGTTATAACTTTGGCTTGGAGTTGGTTGACCTTGGTAGTCCAAGTGGTTAGCTCCGTAGCACGTTGAGCGGCTTGCTGGCGGAGCGCAGTGTTGTCTTTGGAAGAGGCAGCTATTCTCGATTCGAGCCTTATCCTGTCCTAGTGTCGAGTGGTGAAGTCGAGCAGCCGCCAACTGTTGCTCCATTTCAAGAATGGCGTTCTCAAATTTGGAGAAGGTGGCACGTACCGTCGGAAGCGAATGCTGGTAGCGGGGTAAAGAAGATAGGTGGAAAAGGGGTACCCGACCGAATGCGCTGTCGACGTGCTTGCTAAAGGATGGCAGAGACAAAGCGTGGACAGCGAACACTTGAATTGGTGGGAGAGGGACTACGTTGTCGAGAATCTGCATAGGCTCCGGTGGGGGATGCAGATTTGAAACTTTTGGGTGTACCTGTCAGAGTGACGTCCGTTGAAGAGGGTAGAGTCGACTTAGTGTCAGATCCGAATGCCAATATTGGATCAGTGCGAGAATGGCCAACGGGAACAGAGGCGCCAAGTCTGTCGGCTTGTGCTCCATGCCGCGCATAAGAGGGCCGGGCCTTTCCTCTGACTGGACCCATGCTGAGGGAGTGCTGGATTGGCTGGATGCTGAAGTTGGGGAAGGCGCGGAGTTGAGTGTAGGCGTCGTGCCCCAATCAGGTTGGGCCATGATGTAGTCCGGTTCCATGTATCGATTCACCAGGTTCTCGTCTTGTTGGCGTTTGTTGATGGTTGCCATGCTTATCCAATCTGTATAGGGATTTCCAGCCTCCGGAAAGAAAGAGAGCATGAATTTGTCGATTACTTCGGCCAAGGGTAGCAACCACGTGTCGGTCATCTGGATTTGACAGATTTTGCGGAGAGGTTGTCAAACATCCACTTGCACCAATTCCAGATGGAGAGGTTCTCAAGTCCCTCCTGGCTGATGTAGGAATTCCTACGTTTAAAACATAGGCCATGCCTAAACGCCCAGAGGCAGGCGTGATACTTGCCCGAGCGCTTGACGATCTAGTACCCCTCGGATGGAGCGGGGAGGTCGGCATACTCCGCAAGGCGCTCTGGTGGAAATTTGCCTGGCACGAGTTGGGAGATGTTGGTAGAAGTGGGGAGGTGGAGTGTCTCTCCAATCTGGGGCATGGTCGATGCGGACGTCGACGCCGCAAAATTGAGTGGCAATGACAATGTTGTCGGAGACGACGAGGTTGCAAAATACCGCCACCAACGACATGCGAGGCGTGCGAAGTAGGTTGTACTAGTGAAGATTGTGTCAGGGACACGGAAACAGATGACAAGAATATCTTGAAACTAACAAGAACTGATAGGAGCTTGGATTAACAAGAAGAGTACACGAACAACACCAAGAGAGATGAGCTAGAGCTCCAAGAGATGCGTTGTCGAGACTGAAGAACACTTCAGCCTCGACTCCTATATATACTTCTAGAAACCAAGAAGCTACTAGAACTTCTGCCAACTAGGATGCTTCTAGAAGGTTCTAGAGACTAGCTTCTAGAAGATTCTAAAGACTTCCTTCTAGAAGGTTCCAGAGACTTCTAGAGACTTCCTTCTAGAAGTTTCCAGAGACTTCTAGAGACTTCCTTCTAGAAGTTTCCAGAGCCTATGTCCCTAACATCACCCCCTTCTTTAGCTTCGAGGTCTCCGAGAAGCAATGCTGTTGTGAGTCAATACCAACGCAGAAAAATGAAGATCTGCCGCATCACGTCTGCAATGAACTCCAATTGTTGTTCACGAGGTAAGTGGTACATTGGTCCTTGAAGCTAACGGTAGTGGCCCACGCCTTCCACTTCCGACCAAGCATGAACCTCCGTGTCTTCATTGGGAAATTGTCCTGCAAACACGCCTTCTGGCACACCATTGAACGCAGGCTCCACTTCGAATACAATCACCAGCGATCGGTTGCTTGGTATCCTTCGTCGTTGAGATGACATAACTGGCATACTTTCTATCTCTTGACTATCCATATCGGAAGACTAAACTATGGCTACAACACGTAATTCGTTATAATGGGAATATTCAAACTCTCAAAAACCAATCGACCTAAATTCCAACATATATATCGAGCTAAACGCGCGTGATGTAGAGCTAAACGCGCATGTGGTAGAGTTAAACTGAATACAAAAGATGATGAAAGTAGCAAAAGCAAAATGCATCCTCACAGCAATTTGCAAAAAGAGCACAATAAAACGATAAACTCAATTAAACTGGGAATCGACAATCAACTCCAAAAATTTACAAACACTTGAATTGTTGACTTTAAGGCATAACAACTGTACCAATACTTAACTACGGTTGAGAGGTAGGACTTCTACGTGTATTTCTAAGATGAATCTATTGGCAAAAAGTCACGACACGATAAATTGACAGCTCAAATTGCATTGAGGTCATTTAGCTCGACTAGAGCTAAATTGGCATGCCCAAATAAAGGAGGGATGTCAGGCTACTCCTCTCCACCGCCGAACTGCTCAATACTTTGTTTGATGATGTCGATTTGACGCTCCGATAATGAAATAATCGGACGCCGAGAGCCAAGTTTTGCACTTGATTTCCATAACGTAAAAATAGCATCAGCATGAAGCCATTCCGGAATGTGAGTGTCTTCAACTTTCCATTTGAATGTCTTCTTTGTATCCCAACCAGCATAGGTTTCCTGAACAACACTATTTTTCGATGTAGGTTGAAAATATTGCATTTGAGTACAGCCTGGATAGTTGTGATCAACATCGAAATCAGTTAAAGCCCTAGCAATCCAGAAAGGACGAGCATCCCCATCAGCTGGCCGTAGAGCTACAAAATATCCAGCAAAAACATCTCGACCAACCTGAAACGACTCCCTTGGTCTATCACACAACCGTCCGATAAAGTGCGGATCACGCCCATATTCCTCTCGCAATTCGCCAGTATTTAAGAATTCTCGTGTCGCAGATACTCGAGTTAAAGGCCAACACCCGTTCTTCAAAAATGAAGACACTTCTATAGGCTCAACCAACGCAAGCTTCACAGCTCGCCAATAGCGAATAACAAATTCATGACGCCGACCAAATTCCCCAGATATGTCCTCCGCACTTGAAGTCTCCCACATCTTAATAAACCCTCCAATGCCTTTTACAATGTCATCACGGTTCTTCATGGGAATGGGCGCCAAAGGTTTCATCTCACCTGTAGGTAACATTGGTTTTCCCGTACTTCGGTCCTCCTTCCACAATTTTATACCTCCATTAGTAGAAGGTAACCACTCATTGTCTGTGCATAGCATCTTATACTGCATCATGGGCCATCCATTGTCATGCTTGTAAAACTTGAACTGCTGACCCTCCGAATGCCCAACTAGAATTTCATCTCTGGAACCAATGTAGTCTTTGATATAACCCTTGAAGTCAGGTATTTCCACTATCAAATGAGGAATGACCGGCAGAGACTCACGGAGAAATTGACATATACTTCACGGAACACACCCATGTGTACCAGAAGAGACCAAAAGAAAAACATAAATCTATTTTTGTTGTCAGAAGCTGCGTTGTCCAGTTGCACATGCAAGACAAGAGGTAGAGGCTCCGCCACCCCAGAAACTTCACTTTCAGAAAGAAGAGAGTTTAAACACCCTTTTTTTTCCAAACAATACAGCTTCAAATAAAGGCAGCGACCCCGAATTTGCGAATAATGACTTCGAATACGAGATCGGAACACCTTCTAGATCTCGTAAAAGCTTTAATATTGATCCAACAGTGTGATTGCAATCACTTGGATAAATATCGAGCCCATAATGAGCATACCGGACATCGCTATGCCCGTGAGCAATCATGCCAGTCACAGCAATTGGAAGCTTCATCAATGCATCGTTTGCCTTTGTTTTATGTGAAAATACAGGGCACGCAGTCTTTGCATGATCCATTTTGTCATGTATAATACAAAGGACATCTCTCGGCCTCTGAATAGAAAGAGAACGATTTGAATAATAATACTCACGATGCGTTTCTTGATGATGCAAATGCTCCTCAAGCTTCTTGATCCACATATTCTCTTCACATGAATCAGGTACCATAGACTTGATCATTGTCTCCATCATGTCACAAGTTGAGCAACGAGCAAAGTTGTCCCCATGCGCCTTCTTTGAATACTCAGAAAATTTTGACCTCCTAATCCTGCTCAGTGTGATTTGAGAAATAGATTTCAAGGGTGAAAGCATGCTAGGGTGGATCAAATCGTACGTCACAATTTTTTTGCAGGAAGTAGTCATTTCGAAAGGCCATTCAAGGATGACTCCAAATGCAAAAGTACTAATTTTATTGGGGAGAGACAATGCTAAGACTTGTCCATTTACAAATCTTTTGTGTTTTGGTCCCAAAAATGTAGGGTAGTTGATAAAAAAACATGTTTTTTACTTTTTAAAAAAATGTCAGAGCTGTCCAAAAACTTACAAAAGTACAATTAAGTACTCAAATAAAAGAGTAGAGTACAAAATGAATTGGCGAGAGTTTAAGAGCATGCTAAAAGGAACCATATGTTGCTCTAGAATTTCGAAAAAAAATTCACAAGTATCTTGATTTCTTCTCTTAAAGTGCTAAAAAATATTTATGCCATAGTTTGGTTAAAAAGAATTTTTTTTCGACTTTCAGTAGATTAAAGGATAATCTAAGATGGTCATTTGCTTAAACTTGTATAAAATATGCAATTTCACGATTAGAAGCCTTAAACCAAAAGAAATTGTACTTTTCAGTACATTTAAGGTACAATGAGTTGTCCAAAAGTGAGCCACCCTAGCATGCTTTCACCCTCAAGCCCAACCTCTCATTGATGTCATTGATCCCGGGTATGGCATCCTTCCATCTGAAGGACGATGGCAAGGACCGAGAGACAACCTTCTCACCAGATGTCAACATCTTCGACCGGTGAGGCATATGATCAGCAGCATTGTCAATAAATGTCTTCAAAGTAGCAACAGCTTGCTTTACATGCAATCGTGGTTTCTTCTGACCAACATTTCCATGGTGCCGAGCACGTAGTCCTGCTGCAGCTTCTGCCTTCCTCTTGTAAAATGTGGAAATCGAAACTCCACTAATATGTTGCCATGCACGCGCGCAAACATCAATGCCTTCAGTCATTACCATCATCGTGCCGTCCGGTGCCTGATGAAAACGATTATGAACATCTATTTTGAAATGTGACTTAAATTTAAAACCCGACGCCTCGTACATCTGCTTTCGGAGAGCCATAATTTTGTCTCGAGGGAAAGGTTGGCAACAGTTCTTGCTGCAGCAAATCTTGCTTGCAACCAAGTTGACTGAATCTAACGTCAAGAGCTCCTCCTCCCTCTTGGTCCTTACAAATCGTTGGTTCCGTTCTCCCAAATCATACGGTCGCACCCCCTTCTTCTTTGGATGATTGCGGGCATAAACAGCGACGTTGAACTGATCAACTCGTAAATGATCAAGTAGTGACCAACCCTCATGCATAGCATGGCTGAGCTTCCAGATCTTAGTTCCATAAATGGTCTCAGTAGGTACGAAGTCGAAATTCAAGCACTTCACGATCTGCACAACTACTTGATCTTCACATACGGGCACGTCATTACTCTCAAGCATTCTTTCAGCGTCCAGAGTCTGACAAATGCCTTCACCAACAACGTCCCCACTATCGTTGAGAAGTGTCACAAATTTCGTAACCCATTTACTTTTGGCAGTCCGGGGCAATCTTTTAAGTGGTCCGGAAGAACAAGCTCGGAAGGACCATCCAAGTCCTAAAGGACCACAAACATAGACGAATTAGTACAAATGGATAAATTCAGAACAAAATTGTATTATGCAAAATAAGTAAGTTCAGTACCTCTGAAAAAAGATGCTGAAAATCACCGTTGCCATCGGATTCACTCAATTCCATGATAACCTGAATGCCAGCAATAAACAAACAATCATGAGAAATCACTGGTAACTTAATCTACGTGCAGTCAATAATGTCTAAGACCATTGAGAATATATGACCATTTAGCTCGACTCGAGCTAAATGGGCTTCAAGTTAAGAATCTACCACTTACTCACGATGCACGTGTATATTGAAGACCATCTAGCTCGAGTCGAGCTAAATGGTTTTGAAGATCTTAATACATGACCACCTTCGAGAAAAGCGTGGTGAACAGTTTTCTTAATGACCATTTAGCTCGAATCGAGCTAAATGGTCATCAGGATAACTGCTCACGACTCACCGCGAAGAAGTAAAAGCTGGATGACCTTTTAGCTCGAGTCGAGCTAAATGGACTTGAAGATCTTAATACATGAATCTTACCCCAAAGCATGACGAAGAGGAAGACCATTTAGCTCGACTCGAGCTAAATGGTCATCAAGCTTTAACAGCTTCGAGGTAAGCGTGATGAACAGTTTTCTTAATGACCATTTAGCTCGACTCGAGCTAACTGGTCTTCAAGAAAACTATTCACCACTCACCACGACGCAGTTAAAGCTGAATGACCATTTAGCTCGAGTCGAGCTAAATGGGTATACCACACGCTTGCAGGTTAAGCCCATTTAGCTCGACTTGAGCTAAATGTGCTTACAGCTCTGATACATTGCAAGCCTATTTAGCTCGAGTCGAGCTAAATGGGCTTGACCTTAATCAAGGCCAGTAAGCCCATTTAGCTCGACTCGAGCTAAATGGGCTTGCATTTAATCAGAGCAGAGGGCCACTTTAGCTCGACTCGAGCTAAATGGGCTTGCACTGAATCAGAGCAGTACGCCCATTTAGCTCGAGTCGAGCTAAATGGTCATCCAATGAATCCTTAAGTACAGGACTTCATGAGCTTGTTCATATTTCATGCATTTTCTATATGAAACTGCCTCGATATTCGTGCACAGCAAATAGTAAGAATCGTTCTTGGGAACTGTGCACAAGTAAAACAGTATCTTTGCCTCGATTTCTGTGCACAACTACTCCGACGATATCCACATTGCCATCAGGAATGCACCACGATGAACGCAAGATATGACCAATCAACAACAAATTCTTGTTATACATTGACATTGAGGATATAGATCGAACTTACCCTCACGCCGTGCTTGACAACTGCAATACTTCAACGAAGGCCCTGGGCATCCTCAATAGCAGCACGCGCATCAACTCCAGAGCTACTAAGAGTCCCAAACCCTAATCAAAATTTTCAAAACTGGAAGCACTAATGGTAATAGGGAGTTTAGGCGAAACGTAGTGTACAGAGACGAGGGGCAGAGATGCGAAGGTGCGGAGGTGAGGCGAAGGGCAACAGGAGCGGAGCACGAGAGGAGCGGAAAGAGCACAGGAGCGGAGCAGGACCGAAGGAGCGGAAAGAGCACACGAGCGGAGCAGGAGAGGAGCGGAAAGCGCATAGTGCGCAAATGAGGAGAGAGCCAGAGCAAGCGGGAAGAGAAATGGCGCCAAAAAAGAGCATGAACTCAAGAGAGAAAGGGCGCCAAAAACGGCCAGTAACGGTATTGAGTAAAAGCGATGTGGTTGGGAACTTTGGCGGGAACGGGGAACTTCACGAGGAACGGGGAACTTCGCAAGGAACGAGGACATCTTGGGAACTTTGGGAGGAACGAAGACATCTTGGGCCAGTAATAATCATTTGAAGTTAAGTCACCGAGAAATCCGAAATATTTCTAAAAATAGAAATTTCATAATTGTAATGAAAAAAGCCGGATTCGCAAGGAAAATGGATAACCCAAACTCAAATTAACAAAATAATTTCATATTGGGCACTAGAATGTTAACCCCTAAATGCGCCGAATGTCAAAAAACGATATTTTGGATAGAAGGCAGTACTTTGAATAGCCATATCTTCTTCATCCGAGGTCCGTTTTGGATGAAATCACTTGGGTATTGTTCCAAATCAAGTCTAGTTTGTATTCAAAACCTTGCAATAAAGTGTGAATCAATGGAATGCACTTTAGTGAAGACACCTCTTCTATTTTATTGGAAATTAGTCAAGTTTACATCAAACCATAATGAAAAACTCTAGTCCCTAGTCCATAATTAACTTAACCTTTGATATTTCATAAATCAATAACTTTAATATCAATAGTTTTACCATTGTTGCAAATATTGTTTACCACAATTCATCCGACTACACAACGAGAAAAAAAAAAAAAACTTCTATCTAGTTGTTAAAGAGAGTGTCATTTGTTACAAGATTATAGTTTACATAGTTTACAAGATTACCTTAAATAGAGTATAGGGAAAATAATAGAAAATGATTAAATTACCTGAAATTTATACTAACTTATCAAATGTTTAGATGGAACACAAATTGTTCTCGTCGTGTACCTTGGATTCATGTAGTCTTAAATGACTTAATTTTATTTCATACTAAATTAAAGCAATAAGGTACCGACAGGTGATGTGAGGTATAGTAACATTCGCACTTACTAAAATATGTGTAATATTAAATGACTAATATCTTGCACTTTACAACAGTTATAGTAAATATAATATTGAGTTTTTTAAAATGTGATTCTATAAGATTAGTTTCTACCTAATTAGGTCTGCTATATTAAGTATGATATTCAATGGGTTGAATGTATTATTTTACAAATGCATATTGTAAATACAATATTCAATAAATTTATGTGAGATACTATTATATAAGTATTTAGACAGTGAATAAGTTGAGGAATTATAAGTTTAATACTTAGCTTTTTCAAGTGTATTATTACCATATATGATATTTGAAATATATAATTATTGGTTTAGAATTAAGTCTTATTAACATTCAGTGACTAAATATATTTTACTGGTTTCATATTCTATGTGTGATATTCAAACTTAATAATATTTAGTTTTACTTCAATTCTTATGCTAAGATGATTTTTTTAGTATCAATGGTATTCTTAACTTGTTTTCAAAAGTTTAGAATGTATCCGCATCTACGCTTTCTTCCACAAAGTTGCTATCTAGCTTGTCTTTACATTGCAATCCTAAATCATGATCTTTAAAATTAATTAACCTTTAATCCTCAACCCTATACACTATAACCTAAATCTTAATTTGTAAACTCTAAACCTTAAATTCTAGACTAAACCCTTATCCCTAAACACTTAAATTTGAATCATAACTACAGCTAACACTATAAAAGATTATAAACTTGTGTGGTAGTTACTTTGAATTCCAATCTGTATCAATGGAAAAATATCGAAAAACATAAATTTTAGAATTCTTCCGTCGAACACTACATAATTTTTGAGGAAAACTAGTCAAAGGTATTTATTAGTATTACGCAAATTTTTTAAGAATCTCAAGATTAAATTGTTTTATACAATAAATAATTAAAACCAAATAAAAAAAATAAATTAAACCAAGTTTAAATAAAAAATTATCACTTAATAAACTATGTTAAAATTATTATAATGTTAGGCGTATATTACGAGTTCTGGTATACGAAAGAATGCGAGTATTTTCTCAAATTTACAACAATATTTGATTAATCAGATTTCATGTTTCAGTATTGCATTCACTACTCACAAAGAGGGGGGTTTGCAATGATGCAATGAAACATTGAATATCCAAGTAAGAATTGTTTGTAACATTGGAAACCCTTTTTTTGCAGTACTGAATTTGAATAATTACTATGAGTTTTTCAAATGGTCGGTTTACTTTACACAAAGTTTTATAGTTTTTTAACCTATATCAAATCAAATTAATTATTCTATTATATTAAACTATATTAATTTTTATTCAATATTCTAATATGTTTTATTTTACTATATTATACTATTTGAAAATATATTTCTTATAAATGTATATTAAATATTACGGAAAATGTTTATATATTCTATTTTACTTTATTACATTGTATTAAATTAAAAATTATTATATCATATCATGTTAAATTATGTGATATTAAACCATCATATATTAAATATACCTAAATCATGTTTGAACACGTAATTCATTATTATGGGAATATATACACAAAATGGTAAATACGATTTACGGTAATACAATCGCACTTAGACTGCACCAAGCCAAATACATTACCAAATAATGTAAGTTTATCAATATAGAGAGAAGTATTCTCAAAATAAAGAGCATGTTTTATCAATATAGTAGAATATTCTCAAAATAAAAAGACATAGTAATGAATATACAAACTATACTTAATCAAAAAGAAGAATACATTCAAAATACAATCAATGATTAACACAAATTTACTAAAGGAGAAAGGTTTATTGATTGAAAAATCCAGAAAACAAATTATTGGTGTAATTGTAGACCTTCTAAAGTAAAGCCCAGAAAAATCTACATAGTACTACGTGGACGTGCATCACCAAAAGCCTCATTTCTGTCACGCTTCCCAACAACTCGGGGATAGTCTCCTTCAAAAGATAGTCCCACACGGGCCATTGTGGTTCGCAAAGGATGATTTAGGTTGACGGGAGCTAAATCGCAGGGAACACCAAGGGCCGTAGAACGACTAGAGGTATTAGTAATCCGTGCCACGGTGCCTGTCGCCGTAGCCGGGATGTTCTCACGAGAAGCCGCCACAATTCGACTCGGTACACTGACGTAACTATCAACAACATCATCATCATCATCATCCAAGACGTCTTTGGTGTAGTCCACAGCAGATCACTATAAGAAAACCATCGAATTTTGGATGTCTTAAATAAGACATCTAAAGTCGATTAGATGTCTTAAAAATTACTTTTAGACTAAAAGTTGGGTTAATGTCTAAGAAGACATCAAAAAGACATTTAAAATGCAGGAAGATGTCTTGGAAAATATGACGTGTCAAGGTAAACTTGGGAGGGTAAGAAGTGGATCACGTGGAGGACACATCAGCACCATGTGGACGGGCAGTGCCACATGGCGATGAATTTCATCCTGATGTGGAGTTTTGCGTGGTCAAAGAAATCGTGACGTGGCGGCGCCAAAATCCAACGTGGACCCGGGAAAATCTGACGTGGCACGCGGGAAAACTTGACGTGGCATGCCACGCCAAAGATAGTTTTGATCGCTTTTATATTGAAATAATGGTTGTAAAAGACATTGGAAGACATTTGAGGATGTCTTTTGAAACATCTAAGGATTTCTTACGAGACATTTAAGGATGTCTAATATCACATTTTACAATCTCTTATGAGACATTTCACAATGTATTTGCTAATGTCTACGATGATATGTTTAGTAGTCTAATCGCGTCGTCGGAGTCATCCACTTAAACATTGTAGAGATTACTTTTTATATTGCACGATGTCTTAAAGGATGCCTTGCAAGATGTGTATATGATGTTTTCTAGTGATCTTACAAAATGTTTCATAAAATGTCTTATATGATGTTTTGAAAATGTCTGCGATGATGTTTTGGAGGTGTTTTTTGTGATGTTTCACAAAATGTTTTATAGGATGTCTTTAAAGATGTTTAGAAGATGTTTGACACAATGTCTTCTAAGCTGCTTGTTGTGATGTTTAGAAAAATCTTCTAGGCCTTTTTTAGGAGGTCTTGCACGATGTTTTACAAAATATCTCCTCAAACGTCTATATGGATGTTTTTATCAATGTTTAAATAGATGTTTTATACAAAGTCTTCCAGAATGTCTGATAGCACAAACCACTCGTACATGCCTTTCAACATCGCAATATACGCATTAAAATGTGAAATTCCACACTGTTAAAAACGTTCAACATACTCATACAAGTACGTACTTCCAATCCATATCATTCACACACTATCACATATAAATTTCAAGGTTCATACTCATATAGTGTATAACCTCAAAAACCAAACCACAAAAGTCATTGAAAATCTACTTCATCACACAACAGTGATGTCCTACGTACGCACCCAGAACTGTGTGTCGCTCCAGTGTCACCTCAGGTTGTCAGTACTCTTGTACAGTAGCACACATGTCAGATCCTGCACATGGTTCTCAAGCCAACAATGACTCTTGTTATAGAAGGTTTGCAAGAAAAAATCAAAATTGACCTCATTTCATTTCATGTACTACATATATATGGTTTACTTTCTAGCTTCTACATGCTAAAGAGTGTAATCACTGACCTGCTGCAACGCCTTCTTCTTCATTTGGTCTTAGAGGCCTCTGCTCTTGTGGAGGTCCGTTTCTGCACAACCTTCGGATCCACTTTCGTTGATTTTGGCTTTGCTACGTCGTTTGTTGCCTCCACAGTGGTCACTTTCGGAGTGCCTATTGCCTTCAGGTGTGTCTTTCCTCGCAGGCTTTGACAATCCTGCAGGCTTTGGTGCCTTCGACGCTGCGTGTGTTACGGTTATTGGGTTTGTAATATTCTTCACGCACGCCGTGGCCTCCACCGGGGTATCCAACACCTCCTGCACATTCAATAATTCACTACATATGCAATTTCCATTTTTTGAAAGCAAAAAACACATTCTAGTACAATGATACATAAAACATAGGTTGACTATAAGAAAACATCACACATACAACGAAAGCAAATACTTTTATTAAATTTAACATGCTTGATTTGCAAATACAGAAATGCCTCAAACATATTCATGTCTACACAAATATATGTTTGATGTCCCCTTAGACACGAGTTTGTTCCTAACACTGTGTGTGCAAATTATAGATTTCTTCGCTGACGTCTATTAAGACATCTGTAAATGTGACATCAAACATTTTTGAAGACATTTGTAGATGTCTTTGCAGACGTTTATGCCAACATTTTTGAATGTTTTCACAGTCATCTTTATATATTTTTGCAGACATTTGTAGATGTCTTTATAGACATCTCATGGATATCTTTGCGAGATGTCTTCGCAGAAATCTTTAGATGTTTGCAGATTTACATGCACAACATTGTTACACCTAAACTTTGATCAAACGAGAGCTATCGCACGTTTACCGCTTCGCGCCCATCGCTTTCGGCAATCGCTGCTACACTCGCCAGCGTTTCCACATCTGGAACCTCCTCTTCAACCTCATCAATTGTTGCATTTAGTGGAGGTGCCTCGCCCTCCTCTTCACCCTCTCCTTCTACCTCCTCCGTCGAGGTGCCTCTCTCCTGCTTCTTCTGAGCTTCTATATTACCTTCGTCTTCACCGCTCCCATCAGAGACGCCCGATGCACCATGGGTTGCAGACGGTGCCTTTGCCTTCTCTATAGTAGTTGTGGGCGTCTGGGTGACTTGGAGTACCATTGGGGTTGTAGTTACGCCCGCATCCATTGCATCTGGCACAGTTGAATCCGTGTAGGAGGCCTTTACGCCTAGCATCTGACGCAACATAGCCTCCAACCGGTTATAAGATGAGTCGATCTTCCCATGTAGTTGGTCCGCTGTTGATTTCATGAAAACCTCAAGGTCTGTCATCCTTGTCTCAAGTGACTCCTTCTCATCGTCATCACTCTCTCGGGTTGGATGCAGTCTCTCATATTCCTTCTCCATCTCTTCTTGGATCTCGGACTCATAAGGTTCCCTACCGTGGCGGATACTCTAGAACAGTGCAATAAATCATAACTGGGATTAACCTTAATACGTGCCAATTACATAAATGACATATGTAATTATCTTTGAAAATATGATACATGTGAAGACGTCAGCACCTTCATTGTTTCATATATCGAAACATGTTGTGTTAAACAATACTTAAAACATTTGAAGATGTTCTGAAGACACTGTGTTGGACATTACCGCAAACATTATAAGATGTCTTGAAAGACATTTTTTATATTCATTTAGATGACTATCAAGACATTACTTTAGACAATTAAGTATGTTTTGTTAAACATTACATAAGACATGTAAAGACATCTTAAAAGACATTCTCAAACATGTAAATATATTTGGTTATCAACTAAAAGTGCGGACTTTGATCGTACCAGCCTCACTACCGCACCGTCTCGCAGCGTTGCCATCACAGCTGCCTTGTCTCCCTTCCGTA
Source organism: Bryum argenteum (assembly GCA_037043015.1). Taxonomy (NCBI): domain Eukaryota; kingdom Viridiplantae; phylum Streptophyta; class Bryopsida; order Bryales; family Bryaceae; genus Bryum; species Bryum argenteum. The sequence goes on along the minus strand of CM073321.1, from coordinate 27,946,799 downwards.
GCACGACTTCTCGCATCTTCTTGGACTTATGCTTTGCCGCTTCATCCTCCTGATCATGACCATCTTGTTCCGAAGACTCGTCAAAAAGGTGTTAAGGTTTCGGCTCCCCATTGTCAATCATCTTGTTAAACCGAAATCGCTGATTTGTGAGAGACTTGTTCACCCTCATCGCAATCCAATTCTCGTCCACTTCACTGTTTATTGCGATGTACCCCATCACCGCCACCCTGCCAAAACCAATTTCTCACAAATTCAACATCTAAGTAGACATCTTTTTAGACATCTAAGTAGACATCTTTTCAGACATCTTAGTAAACATCTTAGTAGACATCTTTTTAGACATCTAAATAGACATCCAAGTAGACATGTTTTCAGACATCTTAGTAGACATCTTTTAAGACATCTAAGTAGACATCTTTTCATCTTTTAAGACATCTAAGTAGACATCTTTTCATCTTTTCAAACATCTAAGTAGACATCTTTTCAGACATCTAAGTAGACATCTTTTCAGACATTTAAGTAGACATCTTTTCAAACATCTAAGTAGACATCTTTTCACAAATGTAGATATCTTTTTAAACCTCTACAGACCTCTGAAGGATACATACCTTCAAAAAGTCGGTTCAAAACTCTCTCTCGCCTCTTCTTCCCCGCTCCTTATAGCTCGGGCCGGATCCAATTTTTTGTGAGTAGTCTCACATCCGCTTCGAACGCCTTTCTCAAAGGCCCGTATGGTGTGCCGTGCTCATCCACTTGGAGGGGCTTCTTCAAGCGGGGCCTGATCACCTCGAGTTTAGCTGCCATCTGCATCGGTGCCTCTTCTTCAGACTCGTCTACATTATTGGTGTCGGCATCTTCCTGCTCCTCATCTTCCTCCGCATCCTCCTCCGGTGTCACATATCCTCGACTGTACAACAAAGAACCTTGCTTATAAAAAATTCAATAGCACAAAATATGTAACTGCATGATAAGCCTGAAACCTTCTGAAACTAATCCATATCATAGAGCATACGAGAATGTGCAAAAAAATAAAGATCCCTGGCTTGCTGGAAATCTAATATACATGTAACATCTCAGAAGTGTTCAACAAACGTTTTCATAAACATATAATAATGTTTGGCCAAATATTACAGCACAGATTTAACCATGTCTCTGTAGCAGTGTTTTTAAACATTTGAAAATGTATTAGATAATATTACATAAGACATTTGAAGATGTCTTACAAGACAATGAAAAATAGAAAGAAAGATGTTTGAGAAGATATTACAATAGACCTTAGCAGATGTCTTTAAAGACATTACATAAAACAGTAAAAGATTTATTACAAGATATTACAGAAGACATTAAAAGATGTCTCCAAAAACATTAGAGAAGACATTCTCAGATGTCTTACTAGACATTGTTTAAACATTTTTAAGCGACAATTGGAACCACACAATTATTTCACAAATTGTACCTGTTCATTACTTCAACTATAAACAACAAACTCACGAGATGTTTTGCTGCATTTGCAGCTTGTTCGTGCGCTTTGTCGATGTGGGTCGTACGTCTTGTAGCTTTTGTTTCCCCTTGCCCATAATATAATAGGTTGCAAGTCTTGTCTGTGCTTGGTGCGGCGCTCACGAACTTGCCACGCACTACCGTCATCTGCATCACTGATATCTTGTACCCTACGGGGCGACCTCTGCCTCTTGCTTCCGCTATTCTTCGTCATCCTCACGCAACGGGCTGGCCACTCCACAAATGCCTCCAAATGTTTCTGACACATTTACAAAAACCAAATTACACAACTACATTCACATCCATGCAAATTGCCATGTAAACTATGTACAAAATGATGCAACCATCTGGAAATAAAAATAATCATTACATTTGCAACCCACAATATGCAAACACCCATAACATAAACTTCGATATAAACTTAGACATCTACTTAGACATTTACTTAGACATCTACTTAGACATCTACTTAGACATCTACTTAGACATCTACTTAGACATCTACTTAGACATCTACTTAGACATCTACTTAGACATCTACTTAGACATCTACTTAGACATCTACTTAGACATCTACTTAGACATCTACTTAGACATCTACTTAGACATCTACTTAGACATCTACTTAGACATCTACTTAGACATCTACTTAGACATCTACTTAGACATCTACTTAGACATCTACTTAGACATCTACTTAGACATCTACTTAGACATCTACTTAGACATCTACTTAGACATCTACTTAGACATCTACTTAGACATCTACTTAGACATCTACTTAGACATCTACTTAGACATCTACTTAGACATCTACTTAGACATCTACTTAGACATCTACTTAGACATCTACTTAGACATCTACTTAGACATCTACTTAGACATCTACTTAGACATCTACTTAGACATCTACTTAGACATCTACTTAGACATCTACTTAGACATCTACTTAGACATCTACTTAGACATCTACTTAGACATCTACTTAGACATCTACTTAGACATCTACTTAGACATCTACTTAAACATCTACTTAAACATCTACTCAGACATCTACTTAGACATCTACTTAGACATTTAGTTAAACATTGCCTAAAACATCTAATTAGATGTCTACCAAGACATGTAGGTGACATTTCCAAGGAATAAAATCTATCCATTCCTTACAAAATCGAGTGGGATTAATGCATTTGAAAAACACCTCCTCCAATAGATACCACCTATAACTGAGCACTACCCAAACTTTGATTCTAAAAGAAAACAAATTCTATCACAATTTTGAACTAACACAAATTTAACATCTATGAAGAAATCTTTTCAGACATCTAACTTATCAAGCATTAATGTCCTAGCTTCACACAAGAACTCTAGGACCTTCACCTCTAAAAGAAGAGCAAACTCACTTCTTTCAAAAACTTAGCGATCAATAACACGTAGAAACATTCAATGCAGATAATTTTGGTCCATTTGGAACAAGTAGAGAAGTAAGCTCGTACAACAACTACTATCAACACAAACACAAATACTATCAACAGAAGAAGTTGTAGAATCAAATTGCAAGAAGACATCTTCGAAGATTACAAAAGTGATAGAAGGAGGAGATTACAAAGTACCGCCGCACTGGCAGTAATGGCGGAGCGGCAGAGGTTGTATGCGGGGGGCAGACTTGGCCCATGCCCGTAGGCGGGACCTATAGCCGCAGCCGGGCACCCCGAAGGTCACCCACTGCCGGGGGCACCCACTGCCGGGGCACCCAATGGCGGGGGCACCCACTGGCAGGCAGTGGGCAGCCACTAGGCCGCCCTCCCTCGATGGGCAACCGGTGGCAAGCAGTGGCACCCACTGCGCCCCCATGCTCTCATTAATGAGCCCCCCTCCCATCAATAATCTAGCCCCTCTGCCCCCCCCGAATTCTCTAACTGCTTGGCCCCCCCCAAATTCTCTGACTACACACCCCCCCCCAATTTCTCTGACGGCAACCCCCCCCCAATCTCTTTGACGGGTCCCCCGATTTCTGTGATTGGCCCCCTGTGACTGGCCCCCCATGGACCTAACGCCGCACACTCCCCGCCGGCACCCACTGCTGCGCCCCCCCCCGATCGCCGGCTTCCAATGCCGTGCCCCCATCAATGTGTTTCCCGTATTGCTCCTCGCGAGGCGCCGGAAACAACAAATGCAATTTGCGAATTGTTCGTTTCACAAAATTTTGCCTTCTAGTACGGATTATGGAGATGGCATTCGAATAGGAAATATAGACATGGAGTGAAATTTCAATCTAATCAGAGCAAGTAAGAAATTTTAGGTCATGATGATAGGTTCAGAGTTCATACCTTCTGCGCATTCGATTTGCTAGGAATTGTGGTGACGATTGGTGGAGGAGTAGAGATTTGAGCTTGACGAAGTGAGTCACTTCGGTCCATGAACCGTGCGCTCCGCCGCAATTCAGTGGTGGAAGATGCTGTTCTCTCCTTCATTGTTGCAGAACGTGGAGTGACTCTCGCAATTTCTTCAAGGAAGTTGCTGAAAACGTGGAGAGCTGCGTCAGTTACCTCCGATCCTCGCACTTCCTCTGGTAAAGTGTATCTAGATCCTTGTACCGTATCGTGATCAAGAAATTGTGTAATGACTCCCATCTTTGAATGCAATGACAAGCAATATGATAGGATTTGGAGAAACCCTAACAAAAAGTTGGAGTACTAAGTGTGTACTGTACCTATTGTTACAGTGTTTATAGGAGCTTCGTGTGCCACGTGGATTAGGGATTCTTCTAAGTGAAAAAAAAAAAAAAAAAAAAAAAAAAAAAAAAAAAACATTGTAGATAATTTTTAAGACATCCAAGAAGATATCTCTAGACATTATTGTAGACATTTACAAAGACATCCATTTAAACATCTATGTAGACATTGTTCCGATAGATGCGGAGTAGTATTTTTTTTTCTTTATAAACACAGATATTGGATAACTCCGCTTGTACAACATGACTCATAAAAGTTTTTTCTTGGTATTTTTAGTAGTCTTTGGGACATCCACATGGCGTTCAATGGGAAAGCAATGTCCGATGTGGAATCTGTGGGAGAGTGTAATCACCCATACGGAGAGTATCCATTTGAAGAATATGATGTACGCCATGCAGAATACTTGGAGAGGCTAGCAATACTACATGCTGAGCATGTAGATTTGTTGGAGCATTGTTTGTTGAACACAAAGGATTTTGTACCAGAGACTGTGGACGATGCTTATAACAAAAACATGTTCACCATTTCATGGTTCTATGAGGGTGATTATCCATTTGACACATGGGAGGACAACTATGATCAGTGGTTGTATGACCAAGTCAATCTTGCAATGGTTTCTGAATAGTTTGCAGCGTCACTTTGAATGCAGAGTGATCGCAGTAGAGTATTTAAAGGTACTCCTTAAGAGCATTCAACTAGGTATGAGAATGTCAATACAGTTTGTACATACAATAAAGATTGTGATTTACATGTATCGTGTTTATTTATTTGAACATTAACACATGGTTATATGAGATGCAGACATGCATGACTGCATGTTGATTTGTCACTTGAGTTTGTGAAAATGTGTGCAGTTATGGGTATGATGAATGTCTGTAAAGATGTCTTCACGGATGTCTCTGGAGATGTCTTCACTCTTCACGGATGTCTATGGAGATGTCTTCACGGATGTCCTCTGGAGATGTCTTCATGGATGTCTGTGGAGATGTCTTCACGGATGTCGTCGTAAATGTCTATGCTACATGCATTTAAAAATTTTCTAACGTACACGTCAGTAACTCATATAACATTTATATAAAATTTTGAATCCTTTAAATACTTTTTCCTTTCAGCCCTTCAAAACAATCAGAGTTTTTGACACTGCCTAATACATATTGTGAGTGTTTGCAGCGTAGTTGGTGCAATGAGTTCGCACAGGGTTCAATGCGGCGCAAGGATACGAATCGATGCTGATGGACGGACAATGCGTCACATCCCAGTGGCTGACCTTATCCTCCAAAGAGAGCTCCGAGTGGCGACTACCCAGAACTTAACAGCATACTACTGTCCGTGCTACAACTGTCGTGGAGGTCGACGACAGAAAATTAGCGTCATACGACAGCACCACGCGTCACCCGGAAGGGATCCATATTTGACGAAGTCAATCCTGGGTGGTGACCCACCACAAGGATATCCGCCCGACGGAATATGGGTGGAGGATGTTGCGTACGACAACGACCTCTTAGAAGATGTTCCGAACGCTGCGACTGCTGATGTCGTCGAAGACGTCTCTGGACATAATGATATTCCTAATGTTGCAACTCCAGTAGATGAGTATCACGACGTGCAGCGGCAGGTCATGGATGCTCTGGATCGCGGTGATGCACTCCATATGGATGTCGGCGGAGAACCCACTGGGGTTGACAACGATGACTTTGATAGTGACACGGTGGATGGCCTACAGCACTTGTATGAGGAAGCTAAGACACCGTTGTATCCGGGATCGAAAACGAGCGTTGTATCCGCCACGATTGTTCTTATGAACATGTGTGTTGTGTTTGGGGTGAGCAACACTTTCAGGACCGAATTATTGCGGTACTTGGCGGAAGACTTATTACCGGAGGGGAACAAGTTGCCCAAAAGTCATTATGCTGCTGCAAAGAGCATCCGGAGATTGGGTTTGGAGTACAACAACATCCATGCCTGTCCAGATGGATGTGTATTGTACGAGGATGATCATGCGGAGTTGGAGACATGCCCGAAGTGTTCGAAATCGCGATGGTTGGAGGGCACGACATCCATCCCAGCCAAGGTGATCCGTCACTTCCCTCTTATTCCCCGATTGAAACGGATGTGGAGATCGCCAGAGATTGCCGGCATGCTGACGGGTCACACAAAGCACGTTAGTGAGGACGGCATAATGCGCTCTGTGGTTGACAGCCCTGCTTGGAAGCACATCAACACAGACACTGCTTTTGACATCTTCGGACGTGACAGCAGAAACATGCGGCTCGCATTAGCACTAGATGGTGTGAATCCATTCAAGTTGAGCAACACGAATTGGTCAACGTGGCGAGTGCTAATATTGATATATAATTTGGAGCCCTGGTTTGTGACAAAGAAGTTTTTCATATCTTTGTCCATATTGATATCGGGAAGCGGTCACGAAAAGCGACAAATATTGATGTATATTTACGCCCACTATTGAATGAGCTACATACACTTTGGAAAGGTGTACCAGCACAGGATTTCAGCCAACCTGTGGGGTCTCGACAATTCACGCTACGCGGGTTGCTTATGTGGACTATATCAGATTTTCCAGCGTACGGCCTGATCTCTGGCCTATCATGCAAGGGATATAAAGGTTGTCCTTGTTGTGGCCCAGAGACGGATGCTCGTATGGCAAAGACAGGGGATCTACGTGCAGACCGTACGGCGAGGGGTTCAAAGATTGTGTACGGGGGAGTACGTCGATACCTTAGTCGCCATCATCCATATCGTAGATACAGTCGGTTTAATGGCGAGCGTGAGAGTCGGAAGGCACCAACAACTGTCTCTGGAGTGGATGTCATCAAATATGCTGCATGGCGACAATCATACCTTGACCTTGGTGGCCGAGAAGGGGCTCCAAGTGACCCTGTTCATAGCACGGGAGTGAAGCGTCTCAGTGCATTCTTTTGAACTACCATACTGGCAGGTAAAAATATATTCTCTGCGCTCTTGTAATTGATTAAATTTGCACATTTAAAACGTCTTTGCAGACATTTAATAGAGTACAAAATTGTTTGACCATGTCTGGTTAGACATGTAAAAATTCCTTGTAGATGTTTATGTATACAAAACTAAATAGAGGTAGACATTGTCTGCAAGGAATGACAAAATTGTGTCATAATTAGAATTAGCAAAATAACTTTAATAATTTGAAGTGGTACATTGTAACAGCATCTTAAGATTCGACACATATTGGACGTCATGCACTGTGAGAAAAATATTTGCGAAAATATTTTGAAGACTCTGTTCGGAATGAACGATAGCCCAGGAAGTCGTCAAGATTTGCAGGACTTGAACATACGGGAGGAGATATGGTTGCAGCCCCCACGACGCCGAGGTGACGAGTACTACATGCCGCGGGCCCCGTATATTTTCAATCCAGAGGAGAAAGAAGAATTTGTTCACATAGTTTCTAATATACGCACTCCAACGAAGTACGTGGGGGCAATTCACAAGCGGCTGCGAGACGGTAAACTGCAGTACATGAAGACGCACGACTACCATGTCCTCATGCAGCAGGTAAGCAGTACATTCTCGAATGAAATACTCATAAAAAGAAGTAGGTATAAGAGTTCCCAAATGCCAAAGAAGGGAATTGATTGTTGTAAAAAATGTTAACGTCTTCAAAGACATTGTGGTAATTATGAAGATAGTATTGATGTTTTTGTAGACGTCGTTAGAGGTAGAAGACTTCCTGCAACATTTAGAGATGTTTGAAAAAACATTATCTAAGACATGGTCGAGTATAGAAGGCATGCTTATTCCAAAGCCAAGGTTATTTCAGTTGGCCATGCATGTAAAGATAATGATTGTATTGGTGGATGTAGATACTTCCGGTGGCCATTCGAAACTTGTTGGATGAAGAGGTGCGGGTTGCTATCATTAAAATGTGCGAGTTTTCCAAATAAGCATATGTGAGAAAGAAGTACGAGAAGACACGCGCGATACTGTGATGCGGGATGTAGTAATGGCAACCTGTGTCTTCGAGAAGGAGTTTCCTCCGACGTTCTTAAACGTGATGGCCCATCTTCCGATTCACCTTGTTGAACAACTGTTCATCTCTGGACCACCGTTCACTGCGATGGATGTACCCAATTGAAAGATACTTGAAGACGCTTAAAGATTACGTGAGAACGTACGCACATCCTGAAGGGAGCATTGCGGAAGGGTATCGTTTGGACGAAACACTCGGGTTTTGTACAGAGTACATGAAACAACATCAAGCAACAACTTCTCGCATATGGGACGCGAATGAAGAAGCCAACATGAATGACGAGATATTGCGGCAAAATGCATCCACGAAACGCCGTATGTCCGATGAGGTACGAGGATACGCACATGCATTCGTCATCGACAACGCACCGTGCTTGGAACCGTGGCGAGAGTGAGTTCCCATACCAGTATATGACCATGGGAGTATAATGCCTTCAATATGTAGCTATAGTAGCATGCTAAGTTCTTATCAATGTTTCAATTAATTTTGCTAAAACGTGGATGTGTAATAACTAAGAACATGTCTGTAAGGACATACTTTTAGACATTCAAATATTTTCGTACATGTCTTGCTGAAGTATTTGCAGATGTCTTATATTTCATCAGAATAGACACTACATTGTCTTTGTAGACGTCTAAGAAGACAAATCCGCGATGAATAGACGTGCTCTAACCCTCTAAGTATGAAGCATGAATTTGCAGTATCTAACAATAGACGGGGGGGGTGTTGTATAGGGAATATATCATCGCAAAGGGACGCCGGTGGGAGGAGCGAGAGGCATATCGAGTACAGTCAAGGCGGCATCGACCTTCTAGAGTTGTGACGTACCCCGTCGAACTTCGAGATTTGCCATGCTTTGCAGATTGGCTAAAGGCACGCGTCGTGGAGGCAGAACATGCCGGTCAGCGTCTAGAAGAAGACGTGGTACAGTATTCATGTCCTCCGGAGCGATTTGCAATCTCACATCGGCATATGAATGCATACGGGATGCATTTGCGTGTTCGGACTTCCGAGGGCGGCCTTGTTACACGAGACTCATGTGTAGTCGCAACCTACACGCAACAACTACGTTGGGGGATTCGGAATGGGAAGCCGATTGACCATACCGCGGAGCATGTAGGATACATCCAGGAAATACTCGAGTTGGATTATCGTAATCACTGCACGACGGTCTTGCTATGCGAATGGGTACGACCCTCACGGGATGTGTGAGTGCCCAGTATTGAGCGTGATATGTATGGTTTCAGCGTGGCGAACTTCAACCACATGGACAGTACAGTGCATCCGGATTCATTTGCATTCCCTTTGCATTGTCAGCAGGTATTTTTCTCCGATGACCCCACGAGACGCGGATGGAAGGTTGTGTGCCGAACTGATGTCCGCGGTAGGCGCACAACACTTCAACATCAACTGCCAGTGCCGACTGGAATCGCAATCGGTGAGGACACGGACTTCCAAGGCTTACAACCGCAGATTTTGGAGACAGAGGCAATTCGAAGAGCATCTGCTACAGGAGGGTTCTATGTTGCACCCGCAACAGACACAATCAATCATACTGAAATCGAAGAGGAGTACTGATATATGAGCTTCTTATTACTCATATTTATCTTTGTATAGTGACTGCTTGCAGTAGTGGACGTCTGGATAGATGTCTTTGAAGATGTTTTCAAAGACAAGTTTTTCAATGTAGAAGTTGCAGTACTAGACGTCTAACACAATGTCTTCTAAGATGTCTTATAAGACATCTGTTTAAATGTCTATGAAGACACTGCCATAGACATTGTATGACAAGTACTCTCGTCCGACGTGGACTGTTGTTTACCACGTAGATAAACAGCTGTAAATTATGAAATTAATGAAATATCCACGTATAATTTCTTTCATAAATATGCGAAACTTGCCGTATATATTAAAATTACTATTTTTGCGAACTAAGTTAGTGTACTATTTGAATAATAATTGAATAATAATTGAATGATATTTTAATATTTAATAATAAATATTTTACAATTTTTTGGTTTTATTAAACTATTTTATTATTATTTATTATTAAAATATTCTCATATATATATATATATATTTATATATTTTTTAAATTAAATTATAATTTTTAAATATTAATAAAAAAATTGGTCCAATGAAAAAATCCAAGATTACAAGTTTTATATTATAAAAATCATATTTTAATATTTTTAGTTGTACAAAATAAAATTATAATGCACAAATAACGAAAAGAGTATTTAAAAGGATGAAGTTCCTTTTTGTCCTCATACAAACCGCCCATTATCATGTTTTTTTACAACCGGGCTACTTTCTACCCCACTACCCGTAACTTTGAGTTTTTTTCACTTAGTGAAACCGGAATTTCTTGCCAACGTGGCAGTTTCATGTCTAATGCGATGTCTTAATAGACATCTTATAAAACATCCACGTGTCTTTCGATGTCTTCAAGTCATCCAGCACTCCTAGTTGAAGACATCTTCAAAACGACAAGATATCTTCTCATGTCACAAGACATTTTGCAAGACAGCAAGACATCTTAAAAGTGATCTTCCCTAATCTTAAGACATCCCAAATTCGATGGTTTTTTTATAGTGGATGCGTCATCTCGAGCAAGATAAATGTACCGCCCTCGCTCCAACTCCGAGAGTGTCCTCGACCCCTCACTATTGTAAGAGGGATCTGACATCGTAGAGAGACCCATTGGAGGAATATCATCCACGGAGCCACTTTGTTGTCCATCGCTGAAAACCTGAGAATAATAAAAACAAACACTAAATCTTTAAAAGGCATTCTAATAGTAGATTCACAAGAACAATCGAAAGTGACAATTTGCAAATCCATGACTACAAAAGAACAGTGAGTCAAGGAAAAAGCAAAAAAACAAATTTTAACCAATACCGTAAATGAAAGTAATCACGACATAGTTCTTCCATTTAGTAGGAGCTGGTTCCACGCATAGGGCAAATTCCGAGACATAATGCCGTACAACTCCGAGACCTTGGACAAGTCATTGTGAGAGGGTCTGCTAGTCATAACTTGGCAGAAGTTCTGCGGACCTCTCAAATGTACGGCAAAACAAAACTCGTGGATTAATTTCAGTGGATAAGAGTCAGAGGGTGGACCCAGATGTGAATGGACCTAAGGATCAGGAAAGAGAGTGTTCAGTGGAGGAACAACCATACAAGCCGCAGGATTGCTATCGACCATAATAAAGTTCTGGGCGTTGAAATTAGCATCCCTTCTAGTCAAGAGACGTCGACGTGGATATTTAAGTAAGATAGGATTAGTCGTGCCAGGGTACATGGCCGTCGTGTAATTCTTCAACAAGAGACCATCGCAGGAGTTTGAGGCCAGTATGATCTGCGGAACGGCAACAGTTCTAGAGAAAAGGAAGGTGCAGAGACCGTCCACTACTTCAGGTTGAAGGGTACTCCAGACGTGGATGTGGCAGAAACGGTCTAACACATTGAGGAATGGGGTAAGTCCAGGACGACAGTATACTACCGTGTCAGCAACTACGGTGGGGATAGTTGATGACAGAACAAGAGGGTGTTTGGGATCAGGAAAAATAAGGTACTGGGATGGGGCTTGAGACATAGGGGTAGTAGAACAAAGGACGCCGTTCAACTCCAACACCACGTTCAACCACTTCGGCATGGAACGGTGCCGATTAACTGATGGCACACGCGGTAGGGGTTGATTGAGGGTTATAGGAAAAGTCTTGCTTGAAGATTTGGGCAATCTAGCCTGCAGCACGACCAATGACAATAGTGGATGATATTAAAACAAGAGTGTTACCTTGTGAAATGCGGAAGCATGCAAATGACTGCTCGGAGTGATTGAGGACCGGACCACCGCACCGACGCACAGGTCAAGGTGGTCGGTGGGGGATCTGGTGGCAAGCGGACGGAATAAGGTACTCAGAGGCGCGGCCTGATAGAAGAATGACGATATTTAGCGCCAAGAATGAGGGAGAACGACGCGGACGCAGTGCAGACGCAAGTGATAAATAAAAAAAAGTCTTCATTTTATTGAATGGGGAGTCACTACATGGTAATATCTACAATCGTGGCACACCATCCAATAATTCGAAGACTAACTCGCAAGACCTACTCGCCGTCTTCAATGCCGGACTCATGTAAAACAAGGAGCGCCGGCTTAAAAATTATTACAATATGAAAAATGATACAAGCAGAGAAATAATTTGAGCAGATGATCATCAACAAGATAAACAGAAATTTAGGTCGACCCGACCTAAATAACATTTGCAACCATTGATAAGAAGCTTACCGTGGGATTTGTCGCAGGTACTGAGTCCAGTTCGAGATTCGCAGAGACAGTTCGTTGTTTGTTGTTCGGGGAGATTGGGGCACCCTGTACCGCTCTTTCTGCATCTTCCTGCAAGTCATGACTACCCGAGGGAACCTCTTGCACGGAGGTTGCATCAACCGAAACAGAGGTCACCAAGAGTGAGGAAGCACCATCACGAAGATCTTCATCTGTTCGTCCGTGGTCGCTAGCCTCGTAGTCCACGACGTCGTTTCGCTGGTCTTGCGTCTCGAGCGGATGAACGCCATGGTTCTCATCTTGCTTGGCGATATCAGCTTCCGAACGAGATGCGTCACTGATGATCTCCTCAACAACAACGTCGGGTACTGGCGTCGACAAAGCAGGAAGAATGCAGGCTGGAACTGCCGGATTCGGAGGTGCTGCGAGTTGGTGTGGCGTTTGGCTGGTGGAGGTTGAAGGCCCACAGATAGCCAAAGTAGGCTGATTGACGGGGTTGTACGAGGCAAGGGACTGAGCCACCTGTGCTATCTGCGTCAACAAGACCCTCAAATCACTCAAATCGCCAAGAACTCTAGAATTTGAGTTCTCCAAATTCGCAAACTTCGAGTCCACGCGCTGTTGATCTTCTCGCCGTTGCTCTTCCAACCTCGCAAGATCTGCAAGTCTTTGCGCCTCCCGTCTTGCGTTCGCAGCTTCTTCTTCAGCTCGTTTTGCTGCTCTTCTCTCTTCCTTTTCCTTCTCACGCAGGGCACGCTTGGCATCCTTTGGCAGTGGAACGGGAATGTTCGCCTCAATCTTGACTCGCGGCTGTGAAGGTTCACCCTTCTCTTGCGGACCGAGACCAAGATTGATAAGAGGATCATCAGCCTCCTTCGCTGGCGTGGGGGAATCGGGCTCGGCTGAGAAATCGAAAAATGTAGTCTCCACCTTCTCAGCAGGGTCGTCGGCGTGATTATTCCAAACCCCCTTCTTCATGAAAGGGAGGTACTGTCCGCGAACAGGGGCAGGAGCAGGCAATGCAAGCACGAGAGACGGCGGAGGCGGGGATGATTCTCTTGTAGGTGGCGCAGGCGGGGATGGCTCTCTTGCAACTGCTGGATCCGACGAACCGGCTTGCATAGGAGCCGGGGAGGACACGACATCATCTCCCAAATTCATAGGAGAGGGATCGATATTGTTATCAGACGCTGCAGTACCCTCCTCGGCACCCTCTTCGGCATTCTCCCCGTCAGAACTATCGGAAGTAGGCGCATCTCTGGGCAACCTCTCTTGCCCAAGAATCACGACCTCCTCCGAATCAGACCCGAAAACGTCATTTGCAGCCTTGGTGCGGGTCTCTCGACGATGATCTGAGTTGTCTTCTTCATTGTCATCGTCGCTAAGAGTTTCGGGGAGGCCCGTGGAGGCGAGTGTCTCCTCGAGGAGTGTAGGGGGGTTTAGGTCGACGCGACCTAAATCCCCACCGCGGGCCAAGGATCTGCGCCGCCTGACCAATGGAAGAGCTTCATCAACGTCGTCATCGGGGCCAATATCTATGAGCAGGTTCCTGTAAATAGGATCGATGCTCTGTATGGGCTCAATACTCAAAGCCCGCACGCCGGAAGGCCCAGTAGATGCCCGACCGCGACCACAACCACGACCACGCCCACCACGAGCACCGGATGAAGGAGCGCCACCAGACGACGGGTTACTACCACGAGCACGACCACCAGACAACCGATTACTACCACGAGCACGGCCACCAAACGAAGTACGACCACCACGAGCAACACCAGCAGACGAGGGATCGCCACCAACAGCAGACGACGGATCGCAACCACCAGCAGAGGACGGATCACTACCAGCAGCAGTCGAAGGATTCCCACCACCAGCAGACGATGGTTCCCCTTCAGGAGCCACAGTATGAGAGGATGCCTTACCACGACGAGCACGACCACCAGATGCCGATGCCTCGCCACGACCACGACGAGCAGTTCCGGAAACCCCAGCCTGAGGCGAGGACCCAAGGCGAGGACCATGAACCCAATCTGGATTCACATAGGCGTCCACACAGAAGTCGTTTGGATCCAGATTGAAACTACTGTCACGGACGGCTTCGTACTTCTCCAACTCATCTTTGTCCTCGTAGACAATATGAGTTTGAAGATTAAGCATCTGCGAAATGAAAATACAAAGTTAGTCCACAAAGAAGAGCAGAAGAGCAGATGGGAACTTGAATAAACAGACATTTAGGTGGCATCGACCTAAACCCCCAAATCAGTGTCAAGTCTGACGAACGCCAAGTAAATCAAGTGTACTTTAGATAGAGACGAATAAAATTGACAAGTAAAACGGAAGAGACAATGCGAACTTGACAAAACAGGCATTTAGGTGGCATCGACCTAAACGCCCAAAGGAATGACAGACTTACAATTCCTGCAAGCATGGGCTTAGATCCACCCATGATCGATAGAAATCTGTTTCCTGGAGCTGTAAACATTCGCAGTACGCGAATGTAAAATTCCAAACGCAACTCGTTGTCGTTGATGCAGAAATCGAACTCCCTGTAAGCTCCTGGCTTATGATACAGGGGCAACTCCGGGGCATAGAATACCTCCGGAATTTCATCGAATACCTCCGATACCTGGGAGGTTCTCTTGAGGAGAAACAAGAGCGGAACGCGGTGTTTGTCCACGACCTTCCCCTCCAAGATACCGTTGAGACGCTCGTTGTTCGCGGGTGCGTACTGAACAGCCTTCGACTTGTACATATCCTTGAATGCGTTGAAATATACGACGGCCTGGCAATGACGATCGGTAGTCTCCGTTATGATAAGCCAGACGTCAGGATTCTTGATGGAGAGTTCATACACAGAATCCTTCCAAGCATTCAGGAAGTCCTTGAAGTACACATTCGAAATGTCATCCACCCTGCTACTATGGCCCGGGACGCATCTCAGGTCGATGATGCCCAACGCGCATCTTCCATCGTCCCAAGCATACCCATTATCCCAGCCAGCGAACTGAAACGCCTCAGCATCAAACATTCTTGAATGAACTTCCGGGGTTGGCAGCGAAAAATCCCCTTTCACATCCAAGAACTTCTTAAAGAACTCCGCAGCGTACTCGGAGATCTCTTCAGAACTCTTGTTCTTCGTCCTCTTCTGCCGGTAGTCGCTGAAGAACACGTCCCCGGGAACGGAAAGAAGCATCGACATGGTCTGCCGATTTACGTTGTATTCGAACTTGAAAAGCTTCCACTTTTCAACCACAAACTTATCAGCACTGTCGAATAATCCCAGTGATGGCTTGATGTTGTGGAACTCTATTGCAACGCATTTCTTCCTCTTGCGCTTCTCCAGCCAAACCTTTATCGCAACGCACTCCCAGTAGTTCAGCTTCGGTTTCTTCAAGGACACCTTGGGATACGGAAGGTCCCGGTCCGAAGTCCTATTCAGAAGATGAAGCGCTAGTGTCTTGAAGTCGTGCTCTTCAAATCCAGACATCTGCCTGAAGGTATCTCGAGTCAAAACCATTTCCTTGGATTTGGACTCCCAGTCAAGATTCCGGTTGAAAGGCTCGTAAGTGTCGGGGTCTATCAACTCGCCCATCCCGACTGCAATGATAACTTCGGACCACAGCTGGTACACCTCCTCAGAAGCGGTGATGATTTCTAGTTCGTTGAGGAGGTCCGCTGGCTTCAAGAGCTTGTCCAGGGATTTCGTGTTGATGCTCATGAAGCGTTTCACCATGGCCTCTTCAAAATCCTAAAAACAAAAGGTCGACATCAATTCAAGAACATGACGAGATGATCATTTAGCTAGAGTCCAGCTAAACACACGGAATTTAGGTGAGTCTACCTAAAAGCACAGAATTTAGCTCACATCGACCTAAACACTTGAAAATTAGGTGGCGTCGACCTAAACGCCACAAATCAAGCAGAGAAAATTATAAGAAAATGCAAGACTTACCTCATAGTTCTTTCGAGCGATAGCTTGCTCGATTGTCTCCCGACCAGACTTGGGCTTTGCACCACACTTCGCGGGCGACCCGTATTCAATCCAAACACTTCTCGCGGCCAATATGTTTGTGGCCCACGATGGTGTGAATGTTCCCGCGTTGTTGGTCTTGTTCGCCATGATGGACACGTCCATGATCATCTTCGCGTCTGAATGCCAAACAACATGAGCCCGCCAGGTCTTCAAGGCGGTAATCTTCTCCGCGGAGATTCGAGCCTCCTTAATAAGCTCCTTCGCAGCTTCGACGTGATGCTGCCCATCGATCACACGGAAGTTGCACTTTGACTCAAGAAGTGCATTCAAGTCCCAAGTCGGAGGAGCCACAGTGATGATGGGCATGATGATGATGGTCTGCCTTGAATTCAAATCGATAGAATTCGTCAGGATATTCTTGTAATGGACAACTCCTGCGGGCTCAAGCTTTCGGACGATGAACCGCGCATCAGCTTTCTCCAGGAGATCGATGTCCACATTGACAGGAGCCGAGTCCTTGCCAAAAACGTAACAAGGCTCGCACTTCTCCCAGAAGTCCTTAAGAGTCTTGCTTGCAGCTTCGTAGTCGATGTCCTTCTTGGTTGTGGCATGCTTGATGGAAGGAGTCATATACGTAATCGTACTGCCTGCCAAACTACTCTTGATTCTCTTGGGCTGCTTCACTGGCGAGGGGTTCGAGTTACGGCGTTTCCGCGAAGGCGTAGGAGTTACCTCAATGGAGGCCATACCAGACCGCGCTGTTCCTGACCCAGTACCCTCCTCAAATGCAGGCATGAGTGCCTTCCTTGCGGGTGCTTTGCCTTTCGCCTTGCTTCTCTCGAAGTCATTCAGAGCACTCCAGATGTGCATGCAATACTGCTGGTAGGTCTGCACAAACTTTTTCGGAGAGCTCACATTCAGAATGCCACTCACGATGTGGTCCAGGAGCCCCGCCTCCGTCTTCCCGACCATGTAACCCTTGATAGTGTCGTGCGAGTATCGCACTTCATTCGGGGGAAAGACGATGGTGAAGACGAATCCACGAACGTACGTCACCTTCAGCGTGATGAACAGGTGTGACTCCTCATAGTTCACCGCGTAAATGAAAGTGTCGTTGTAGAATGGAAGATGGGCAGGATTAGTTCCAGACTGTTGAAACAAGTGGAAAATTCCATTCTCCTTCGGGTACAAGGACCACGACAGAATGGAATTTGGCTTAGGAGTCCACAACATGCCGTAACTCTCGACGTCCGCGACAGCAGAGGCAAGTACATCAGTGGCCTCGACAACAAGGGGCTCCAGGTATCCTTCAATAGTGCTGAGGTCAAACGGTACCTGATTTTAAAGAAGCAATGAGATGTGCGTGTAGCAGGCATCTACCTAAAAGATGTGCGTTTAGCAGGCATCTACCTAAAAGTGGTGTTTTTAGCAGGCAGTTACCTAAAAGATGTGCGCTATGATGTCATCTACCTAACATCCACTAGATATGAATTTAAAAACAAACCATCAGAATTTTAAAACAAACCATTAAAGTACAAGAAAAAATCATACCTGATTGTCATGAGATTCTTCATGACTCCCAAAAGGGATGTCCCTCTCTACGGGAGCGGGACAATTGTAGCGGTCTGCTTGGTGCGAGCCATGTCTGCAATTCAGCACAATAACTGTTCGTTCAGCAGGCAGCTACCTAAAAGCAAAGCAATATCAGGCATCTACCTAACAGCTGTGCGTTTTGGAGGCATCTACGAAAGAACTGTGCGTTTAGCAGGCAGCTACCTAAAAGATGTGCGTTTAGCACGCAGCAACCTAAAACTGGTGTTTATCAGGCACCTACCTAAAAGATGTGCGTTATGAAAGCTCTACTTAACAGATGTGCGCGTCGAATGCAGCTACCAAACAGCAGTATGATAAGGCGGCAGCTACGTAAGCGGTGTGCAATCAGGGAGGAGCTAGCAAAGTGTGCATTTAGCAGCCAACTACCTAAAAGTGTGCATTTAGGAGGGAGCTACCTAAAAGCTTTGTGTTTAGCAAGCACAGACCTAAAAGATGTGCGATAAGCAGGGAGCTATTAAATAGATATGCAATAAAAAGAAAAGTACCTAAAAGCTATGCGTTAAGGCATGCACTTAACATTATTGCTGTAGGAAAAGCTACGTACGGGCTGTGCGTTACAGAGGCAGCTACCTTAAAATTGTGCATTTACCGTGGTGCTTTATCTTAGCTGTTAGTTAAGAAAGCAAGTGCATTGAAGTTGTGCGATTAGCAGGCGGCTACCTAAATGCACAGTACCTAAAAGCCAGTACAAGAAAGCCAGTACCAGAAAGCCAGTACCAGAAAGCCAGTACCTTAAAAAAGTAAGTTAAGCAGGCAGCTACCTAAAAAGTAAGTTAAGCAGGCAGCTAAGTGGTGTGCGTTAAAAAGACGGCTACCTAAAAAGTGTGCCTTTAGCAGGCAGCTACCTAAATGCTGTGCGTTTAGCTCGTGAAATTGGAGAGACCAGTTTTTGCGACCTAAAAGATGTGCGTTTAGCTCGTGAATTAGGAAATATCTGATTTTGCGACCTAAATGCACACCCATCGACCTAAATGCACAATGTTATTTTAGTTCTGTAAAATCAATCGAACGGAGAGCTCGCAAAATGCAACTTCAAACTGAAATGCAGCTGCGTAACAATCAAATTGAAATGCAACTGCGTAACAATCAATTTGAAATGCAACTGCGAAAACAAATCGAAAAGCAACTGCATTGCAAAATGCAACATCTGAAAGCAAAAAGAAATGCAAAATGCAAATCGAAAAGCAAGCGCAAATGCAATTTGCGTACCTGAAGAGAATGGAGAGATTAGGAACAAGCAAAGCGCTCAGACCCAGGCCGATCGATCGCAAGCAAGACCTAAAACAGCAAAAAAGCCGATGCCGCAAGTAAGAACGGCGCAGCAATCCCGCAGCAGCAACGAACGACGCAGCTACGAACGGCGGCAGTGGCGGAAGCAATAGCGGCGGCGGAGCAAGCACCTAGCAAGAACGAGGAGGACGAAGGCAACAACGAGCGATCGAAAGCGGAGAGAGCGACAACAAATAGGAGCGCAAAAAACAATGGCGGAGAGGAGGCTGTCGGCAGGGGTTTCGCGCGGGAGCAGTCGGCGACCTCGCCGGCTGCCCTGAACCGCGTGGCGGCTGCGGGGGCTGCCCCGGGGGTTTTTGGCGGCGCGTGCCCGCTGCCCGGGCTGCCCCGGCTGCCCTGCGTGCCCGCTGCCCGTTCTTAATGGGGCAGCGCTGCCCGGGGTGCCCAGGCTGCCCCGTGCTGCCCGCTGCCTTTCCGAGATGGAGCACCGCTGCCCGGTGTGCCCCGAATGCCCGGTGTGCCCCGAGTGCCCGCTGTTGAAATTTTGAGAATGTTTTTTGTTTATATTGCTATAGTTTGTGAAATTCAAGCACTCTAATTCACACTATCTACTTTCGTATGTTTTTTTTTTGCACTTTCATTATTTACAAAAAGTCCACACGTATTAATTTTCTAATTCGTATAATATTCTCCATACCACTTTAGAACATTATTTGAGATTTATTTAACCCCAAAGAGTCTAATCAAGCGGATAGTGCTGAAGGACAATCAGCAAATTATAAAAGTTACTTTTTTATTGATTTTGTAACATATTCCAAGTTTGTTAACCCCTAAATCTCCTTGGTGTGTTTTGGAAGCTTGAAACCTCAAAATTGCGATTCTCTACCTCTAAGCACTCATGGGAGTGTGAACCAATTTCTTTTTTTTTTTTTAAATCTTCCAACCGTAAGATGTTGTACCTAAGAATATGCTTGATTATTGTTAAAAAAATTGACCGTTGGATGTTTACCATTTGAGAGATCATAACATCCAAAGTTTGTCTATCAAGTTTTTTTGTGCATTGCGAAGATTGGTCTTCAAATTTTTGGAGACTGCCCTTCTGAAATTGGTAAACCTTTTGACTTGAGTCATTTTGAAATCTAAGTAGTGCTTTAGTAATGAACATGTTTCAAAAAACAAATCTTAAAAAGGTTACTTTTTTAAGCTGCCCCATATCGGCTCGCACCCCAAGGATTGTCCTAGAATATTCAAAAATTGGAATTTGACTTCGCAAATTTTACCACATATACTTTGCAGTATAAGGAGGATCCAATAAAAATCTTAGGCAAAAATATTACTTCTAACCCTTTCATCTAGGCTGCCCGGAATTGCAAAAACCCATTTCGAGCTTCAAGGAGAGTTAGGGGTTAGGTTATAAACGCCATTCAATTCATAGGACTGTGATTGATTTGCTACATTTTCTGAATAAACCTTCAATCACAAACACGACAAAAAAAATTTATTGTAAGAATTCGTTGTAAATATTATAAGTTCTCATTATTTTTTTCTATTTATTACTTTTTATCATACAATATGTTATTTTAGTCAAGGATAACTGTTTCCAATTACTAACTAGAAAAATTATTTTCCAATGTGTTAAAATAGTCAGGAGTTTTACCATTGCATAACTTTTATTTCAACCAAGAATTTTTTTTTAAGTATTTTACTTCAATAAAAAACTCACACTGATAAATGAAACAACTTTATCGCGTTGGTTATTATTTCTTTGCAATATGTATATTAATAGCAATTTTACCACAAAGTGCAAATAATAAAATTTTGTTGTTTAGTTTAAATATGAATATGGTATGCTCTTCCAATATATATGACCTCAAATATTGGTCGGTCCACAAGATCTTCAATAGGACTATTACAAGTTTGTACGATTTAACTTTTAATAGCTCCCAATGGTTTTTATCTAAAACGATTACTAAGAAAATGTGCTATTTTCTTAAAAATAGCCCCTTCCGTTTAGAAGTTAAGTTCAAAATATCAATTTACAAGTCTCTATTTCATTTGCTTAAGTGTTCGGATTACCTTTCAATCATTAACACAACAAAGTTTTATTATTTTAATAATTTGTTCTATTTTACGTATATATGAATATTCTTTATTAAGTACTTCGAGTTTATTTTGATTTAATCATATATTGTTTAATTTTAGCCAATCATAACTATTTACATGTACTAACTAAAATAATAACATTTTAGTTTAATTTTAAAGATTATACACATCCTAATTAACTATAAAACAAATGATACTTAAATTACAAACATTGTTTGGATACATACATTTCAAAATTTTCGTTTACTATACAGTTTTAAAAACGATATTTGAAGATAATTATGTTGTTCATATTGTATAAAACATCTAGGTTTTTCTTTTAACTTCTCGAGTTTTAAGAATATTAAAACATCCTCAATTCATATAAATTATTACATATAATTGCTTCATTCGTTTGATTTTTCCAAAGTTGTATCATTCCTATATAGTCATTATTAGCTCGAATTCAACTTGTTTAACTGTTATTAATATATTTGTAACTACACGTCTACTGTAGTTCTATCTTTAATATTTTAATTGTTTGCTATAAAATAAGAAACATAAATGAAATTAAAAAAAAAAATAAAAAATGTACAAAAATAACACTTTCATTCGATTTTTTTAGTATATTTTGAATGTTTAAACTGTTATTACATTTACATTCTACTTTTTCATTCCTGCCTTATTTATTATTGTTTGTTATATAAATTGCAATCATAACATTACATAAAGATGCGATTATGACAATAATATTTCTTTGCATTTCTACAATTTTCTTTATTTTCTTCTAATAATAATCATAAAATCATACTTATCCAGTCAAATAATGGAATTTTTCTCTTCGTTTCTTTAATCTATGTTTACATTATTTTTTAATATTTTAATCATTTTGAAGAGTATTAATCAGAAAACACCGTATACATGTAATACTGATTTAATTATTTATATTACATTCTATAATTTATACACGCTAATTTTCAGTTTAACCAAAAATTATAATTTTTGTTAGTTTTTAATTAGCTATTCAACTTGTTTTATTGGAATTTGTATCAAATTATTATTATTTTTAGATAAATAGTATAAAATAGTTTACTTGTTTCATAAAAGTATGGATATTTAATTTTACAATTTTCTAAGATACTAGCTAATTAAATTTAATTGCAAAATTGATCAACATTTAATTTATATAGAATATATTCGCAAGCATTTACAATTAAAGTAAGTTTCAAATCAAAAAAATTCCGTTAAATTACATTTTTCCTTTTTCTTAACATGCTTTATTGATTTTTTTTTCCATTTTTTAAACCTCGGTGTATATCAAACATGAAACGGTGTATATCATATTTGTAACAATATATATCAAATAAGCAACAGTGTATATCAATTGAGTAACAGTGTATATCAAACAAAAACATTGTGTAAGTAATGACACTTCACAATTTAAAATTAAAAACGAAACAAAATTCTTTATCTTTCGTATGTATCAGAACTGAAATTCGCTTATGTTCATTCGTTGTAACGGAAACACAATTGCAAACTTGGTAGGAAAGAACTTTGTATTTGTCGATTCTACAACCTTTTATCAAAGCTGTGGCAATGTTTCAACACTCCTCAACATAGAAGAATGTAAAATATGTAAGACTTATTGCAGTCTTTTCGCACCAAATTGAAACTCAACACCAGTCGAGTGTCGTCTCTCACTTCCTCAAAGAAAGGTAAGGAAGTATCAAAGTGCACGCCGGGAGATAAAATTATCCATATTGATAAAACCTTAAATAAATTATTTATGATCGAATAGTTTCATTCGTTTCGATTTCAATAATCAATCAATCGATTTATGTATTCGTAATCAATAGTACAATGGATACCGTGATGGACGTTGCTTGCTCACATTTAAAACTCAAGAAACTCAATACTATTGCTACACAATTCGAAAGTGGTTAGCAGTCCTACGACATCAAGCAAATACATCGTTGTAGGCACTAATGCGTTTAAAACGTTGAACACATTACGTTCATAAAGCATTGCTAAGGATGAAACACATTTAATGATGCTAAGTCATTTTTAGTTTGCAAAAAGCTTTCTAAAGCAAGTAGTTATGGCAATAGAGTGTTGAGTTACTAGGTAGATTGGCAATAATTAGTTATCAGCCAGCGAAGATAATTGCATCACTTATCGATCCCGTACGTAAGGCTGAATTTGTCGTTCATGCCCGTGTGAAAGTCTTCTTAAAGTATAAGCTCTTTTGCAACATGAGAAGCATTTCGAGTTTTGAATCAGAAATTTTGAATCACATCATTTTCACGTCGTTAGTGTCCATCGCCTCTATAAAGCTGTACTCTGCAGCTGAGTGATCGAACTCAATTTCTCGGCTCGCACTCATACCAATCGGATTCTTGCAGCTCGATTGTTCATCATGAACAAAAATGTAACAACTTGTATTAATACCGCTCACTGTGAGAAGTGTTATATTGAATCTTGTCGATATATGTACATTGTTGCTGCTTGGGAGTTTATTGAAGTAATTTTTTAGAAAATTTGGCAGTACGTCCGTACAACATGGTGAAAGATCGTAAGCTGGATAGCTGATGAGGTAGTTAGCGCGAAAGAGGATGTCAGTCCGTAGTTGAGTGAATTGTCCGGAAGGACGTCAGAAATGACCGCTAGTTACATCTTCTCCAAGACCAACAAAGAGAAGTGTTGTAATTCGATATATTGATATTATTCATTCTGAAAGGTGTTGTAAATCAATATAATGATCTTATTCATTAATTGAAAAATATTACATAATTGACTAAATATGTAGAATGCGCGTTCTATAATTAAGAACAATAGTATGAAATTGATTACTAAAATCTAGATTCTCTGAAGATATTCTTTCAATTTGTAAATTTTAAGAACAAGCTATAAATAAGCCGAAAGTTCATATTTGTTTAAATGTGGATTTCATTTGAATCGAACTAGATCTTCCACACAATACATTTGGCTCAAGTGAAGCTCAATTTTTATTGATTTCATAATATGAATTCTCATTATAACGAAGTACGTGTTTTAATCTAACGTTTAAGTTTAAGAACGTTCAGTACTAAAAAAATTTATTTCTTTAATTTCTTTTCATAAATCTTAATATTATGATTACACAAGATCAAATAATGTTAAGCATAAGCATGTAATAATTTTAATTTCTGACACTGAGATTTTATTCAATATTTTAATGATTATTTAGTTATCCAATGTTCGGAAATGAAAGTTATAATCCAATATAACGTCGTAAAATAAGTAATATTAAAAATAAAAATAAAATGGTTAATTAATTAAAATTTGTCAGTGTAAAGCAATTTTTGTCTCTTGTATAATTATAAATTTGTATTCCGTTTGTATTTATGTACTTTTTCTTTAAGTTACAATACAACTTAGCAATCTTTGTTAATATTTTTATCTTTCGAAAATATATGTTTTCATTTGTAAGCATCAAACTACTTTAATCTACTTATCTAAACATTGTAGATGAAAGAGTGATTGCATTGCAAAATGGGGTTTGCATATGTCGCGTCTATACAATAGTTAATATTTGAAATACCGCGAGTGTAAGTTGAACGGAATTATACTAATTTTATGTGGAGGTCGTTTAGCGCGGATTTCATTCAAACAACAGTTTCGAGTTATAATATAACTTAGAAGAAACGGGTGTATGTTTGATTTTGTTACAAATTTTAATGATGATGTATTCGTATGGATATTAAAGTTGTCGTAAAAAAGTTACCGTTACTGCTACGGTAAAACCGACGCAGGTAGATAAGTATATATTAACATAATACTATTTCGTAAAATAAGTTGATCGTATAATACGAATGACATGTATATCTAACTTATTATAAAATAAATATTTATGTTGAAAACTGTGTATACGTATGGAAATTTATGGAAATTTGATTTATCATTTATATTTGAATATTATAAAATTCTATAAAATTTAAGAATAACTTTACTCTATTAGAATATATTATAATTTAGTCCTAAATTTATGTAAATTAAAATACTCTGGTTATTTAATTTTTTATTTCTGTTTTTTCGTTTGATTTTAATGATTTTATAGAGAAACTGCAGTTTGATGATTTGTAACTGGTTTCTGTATTTATAATACACATTGAATTATAAGTATTATCTTTGTGAGTAAATAAGTTATTGATAAATATAACATGCAAAATGTTACATCTATAAAAAATTTATATCAATTGATACGTAATAAGCTAAAGACTATATTAAACTTAATAATATTAGATGAATTTATTATCTGAAAAATATTAATTTTTTCTAATAAGTTATATGAATGATTTAGTTTACAAAAAGTTATAAAAATTAGTAGTTATACTTTATTTTAAGCCTTAATAATCGTTATATCCTAATAACTTTAGATATAATATTTGTTACATCATTTTTGGTATGAAATTAATATTAAATTATTTGCTTTTCGATTTTAGATAATAGTCTGATCAAATTTAGAGTAAAGTATACTTAAGTTAGTATTTAGTAAATAAGTATGCACTTATATTAACATAATTCTTACTAAATTCGGTGATGTAATATAAGAATAATTAGTATTCAAACATTTTATAAGTAGTATTCTAACTTATTTGTTTTTTTATTTTAAGTGTTAAAATATTCTAATCTAAGTACATGAAAAATAACATAATGGTTCAGTAACCTACATATATTAGTACTAATAATTTCTAATAGAGGTATTGTAGGATTAAAATTGTTGAAATTGCAATATTCAAATTTTATTATCTACGTACAATATGTTCTGTCTTGTTAATATATTTATTTACTAGATTTGCTTTGGTATACTAAAATAAATATTACGTAATTGAAGTTTGATATGATAGCTATAATATATAAGAATTTCATTGAAAATAAGTTTATTACGATACGAATCTAGATATTGTAAGAGAAATATTCTAAGATTTGAATTGAGTTATTTGATGATTAATATTCGAAGTTTAGTAACACGTAAAGTATATATACTATTCTAGATATGGGATAATTTAGTTATTTAGAATGTGTTATTGTATGATTCGGTATGAATTATTTATATTCATCTATTTTGAGATTGATCTAAAGTGAATAATTTAGCACAACGTTAGAATTTGTGATAGAAAGAGTAATAAATTATTTATAAGTAATAAATTATTTATTAGCCTATGTATAATTAAAATTTTAATCAATGTATTTTGAAACAAATAGTTAATTGCATTACGAAATTATTTTCTAATTATAATATATATCGTAATTAATTTAATTTGACTATTGTGTTTACTTGCGGCAGCGGGCACCTCGGGCAACTTCGGGCACCCCCGGGCACCTTTGGGCACCCTTGGGCACCCCTGGGCACCCTTGGGCTTCCCTTACGCGAAATGTCACGCGCACGCCGCCGCCGCAGGCGGCAAGGCAATGGGCGCCATGAGCGCCGGCCGCCCGCCGCTGCTGGCGCGAGCTTCCCGCTCGAATTTGAACGGCTCTCGCCAGCCATGGCCCAAGTCGGCTCTGTGCCCGGCCAGCGCCCGACAAGAAGTCATCCGCCTTGCTTTCACGCTCCGCTCACCTGGCGCTCCGCACTCCGCTCGCTCTCGTCGTTGGTCCGCCTCGCTAGTAGCCCCTCTCTTTGCAGCCGCCACGCATCATGCCGCCCGCTCTCCTCGTCGTTGCGCGCAATCTCCTGATCGTTTTCCTGCTCAAACCACGCTCAAACCACTTCGCACATTGCTTGGGTTTGCTCTTGCATTCCGTCTGTGTTCCACGGTGTTCGTAAGTAAGCAAGGGTTTCTTGGCGCTGTGTATCAGGTTCGCCATTTTCATACGCCATTGCAATTCCATGCGCAATTGCATTTTATCTTGCTCTTTGCAACCTTCCCGCGCTATTCTAATTTACCTTCCTAGAAATACTAGAATCAGAGTGTGCATTTAGGTCGATGGGTGTGCATTTAGGTCGATGGGTGTGCATTTAGGTCCCAAAATCAGGTATTTTCTATTTTACGAGCTAAACGCACAGCTTTTAAATCGCATCCTGCTAAACGCACAGCATTTAGGTCGCATCCTGCTAAACGCTCAGCATTTAGGTCGCAGCCTGCTAAACGCACAGCTGTTAGGTCACAGCCTCCTAAACGCACAACTTTTAGGTCGCAGCATGCTAAACGCACAGCTGTTAGGTCGCAGCCTGCTAAACGCACAGCATTTAGGTCGCATCCTGCTAAACGCCAAAGATTTAGGTCGCACCGCTAAACGCACAACAGTTAGGTCACGACCGCTAAACGCACAACAGTAGGGTCGCAGCCGCTAAACGCACAGTTTGTACGTCGCGACCGCTATACGCATAGATTTTAGGTCGCAAAATAAAAACGCATGATTTAAGGTCGCAGATTCTAAACGCATACACGTTAGGTCGGGCCTCGCTAAACGCACGCATTCTACGCCGCACCGCTTAACGCATTTTAGGTCGCACCGCTAAACGCCGATTATAGGTCGCAGCTTGCTATACGCATAGATTTTAGGTCGCAGCTTGCTATACGCGTAGATTTTAGGTCGCACCGCTAAACGCCTGATTTTAGGTCCTAGCGCTTTTTTCAGACACCGTTAGGTCGCAGACTGATAAACGCAGAGCTTTAGGTAGCTGCCTGCTAATCGCACAGATTTAAGGTCGCTACCCGCTGATCACACGGTGTATACGTCGATGCCTGTTTAACACCGTGTTAGGTCGCTACTTCATAAACGCAGTGGTTAGGACTCTCCCATCTTAACGTTGTGTTAGCTCGCTGTTTGGTAAATGCAAATTGTGTAGGTCAATGTCAGCTAAACACATTGTGTTCAGGTCGCTGTCTGCTAAACTCACATTGTATAGGTCGATGTCTTCTAAACCCAGTGTGTTTTGGTCGCTGTCTGCCAAGCGCACATTTTTTAGGCCGCTGTCTGCTAAACGCACATTGTTTAGGTCAATGTCTGCTAAATGCAACGTGTTTAGGTCGCTCCCTGCTTAACGCACAGATATTAGGTCGGTGCCTGGTAAATACACGGTGTGTATGTCAATGCCTGTTTAACTGAGTGTTGCTACGTGGTAAGCACACGGTGTATAGGTCGGTTCCTGTTTAGCTTTGAGTGTTTAGGTCGCTGCCTGCTAAACGCACTAGTCATGTCACCACCAACCGATCGCAGTGTTTACATCGCTCTCTTATAAAGATCAGTGTTCAGGTCACTGCCTGCTATTCAAATAGTGACTAGGTCCCTGCCTGCTAAGCGCATTGTGTTGGTCTCTGCGTGTTTAAAGCAGTGTTTAGGTTGCTGCCTCTTAAACGCACAGTTGTAAATACTCTCTGAGCTGCACGCAGTGTTAGGTCTCTTTTTGCTAAACGCACAGGTTCCATGTTTGCGTCTTCACTTCCACTAATGGTTATTTGTATCTTTTGTAATGTTTTATAGCTTATTCACGGAGCTATAATCAGGGTGTGACCACTCTACATGGCGAGTAGTGCGTCCGATGACGACTAGGACAATCGAGGTCTTTCTTCTGAGGTATTAGAATCTTCACGGCTTTGTTTCCATCAACGTGTAAGGTGGTTCATTGTTTAACATAATTGTTTTTTGGTTATTAGGATTTGGAAGATGTTGAGCTCGTTCTGCCGGATCGTTTGAAGGATTGTCCTGGACTCCCCAGATGCAAATGGATAACCAAATTTGTGACACTATTGAATCCTGGAGGGGCCATTGTTGCGGGGGTATTTGTCAAAGTGTGGTCCGATTGTGTCTCGGGCTCCGATGACGAGCCTTTGCGAGATGATCAAGTCGTTGTTCAGATCGTTAAGTGCTTGGATTTAGAGTTTCTGCCTTCTGATACAATATTTCAGTCATTAAAATGGGATCTCAGCCTCGCCATTCATGACGGTTGGTCTTTACTTGATCATTTGCATCGGGAGCAGTACAATATTGCGGTTTATGCTCGAGATCAGCCGAAGAGGAAAGGAGTTCGTCCGTATACCTTGGGAGAAAGACATCCAAAGATCCAGAGAACTAGGAGGGAAGAGCAACTATTGACCGTAGAGTCTGTCAATTTGGTCGCAAGTATGAAGTGTTGCAGTAAAAATTGCTGTCAGCCATTCCATCGCCAGAAGATTCTGACCTTGAGAAAGCAGATGTACGAGTCTTCTGATTTTAAGTTCAAGGCGCACTTTAAGATTGATGTACATCATCGATTTCATAAAACTGCTGACGGAAGTATGATGGTTACAACGGAAGGTATTGATATTTGTGCTCGACCTTGGCAGAATATTACTGGAGTTCCTCCTGCAACGTTCTACAGGAAGAAAGCAGAGGCGGCTGCTGGCTTACGAGCTCGGCATCACGGAAATGTTGGCTCAAAGAAACCACGACTTCATGTGAAGCAAGCTGCTGCAACGCTGAAACTGTTGATCGACAACGCAGCTGATCATATGCCGCACAAAGCGAAAATGCTGAGTAATGGACTCAAAGTAGTATCACGGTCATTGCCTGTGTCGTTCAAATGGAAAGATACGATTCCAGATATCAATCTTATCAACGAGAGGTTGGGGCTGAAATTTATCGCTCAAAGTACTCTCAGCAAGATTAGGCGAACAATATTCTCCGAGTATTCGAAGAAAGCACCCGGAGACAATTTTGCGCGATGTGCAACGTGTGATAAACTTGAGACCATGATCAAATCCATGGTGCCAGAGTCAAGTGAAGAAAACATGTGGATCAAAAAGCTTTAACTGCAGTTGGACCATCAGCGAACACATCGTGAGTATTATTATACAAACCGCTCTTTATCTATTCAAAGGCCCAAAGATGTTCTTTGCATTATCCACGACAAAATGGATCATGCGAAAACGGCTTGTCCTTTGTTCTCTCACAAAACAAAAACAAATGATGCGCTTATGAAGCTTCCTATTGCTGTGACGGGAATGATTGCTCACGGGCATTGCGATGTTCGTTATGCTCACTATGGACTTGACATTTATCCGAGTGATTGCAATCACACTGTTGGATCTATTTTGAAGCTTCTCCGAGATTTAGGAGTTCCGATATCACATTCCAAGTCATTGTTTGCTGGATCTGGAACGCATCCTTTGTTTGAGGCATTGCTTATCGGAAAGGATGCATGTTTGAACTCTCTTTTGCCTGAGAGTGAGGCATCAGGTGCTATGGAGTCGCTTCCTCCTGTTTTACATGTGCAGCTTGACAACGCCGCCTCCAATAACAAGAATCGATTCATGTTTTGCTTTTGGTCCCTTCTGGTACATATGGGTGTTTTCCGTGAAATTTACGTCAATTTTCTTTTAGTTGGGCATACTCATGAAGATATTGACGCTCTGTTTGGACGTTGGAGTATGATTTTAAAGGAGAATGACTATTTGACGATTCCTCTTCTGATGAAATCGTTCATGGATGCTGAGACACTCCCAGTTATTCCGCATTTGATTGAGGAGATTCCCGATTTTAAAGGATATATCAAGGATTTCATTGCTTCTAAAGATGAAGTTCTTGTTGGTCATTCTGAAGGACAACAATTCAAATTTTTCAAACATGACAAGGGGTGGCCCATGATGAAGTACAAGATGTTATGTTCTGACAATGAGTGGCTTCCATCCACTAGTAAAGGAATCAAACTGTGGAAGAGAATTCTATTACTGGTATGCCTCTATTGCCTATGGGAGAAATGAAACCTCTAGCGTCAATTCCTATGAAGAATCTCGATGAAATTGTGAAAGGTATATCAGGTTTCATTAAGTTGTGGGAAACTTCATGTGCCCAAGACTTGTCAGGAGAGTTTTGTCGACGACATGATTCCGTTTTACGATATTGGCGTACTGTAAATGATTTATTGTTGGCGCCCATGGAGGTTTCTTCTACTTTGAAGAATGGATGTTGGCCTTTGTCTCGAGTACCATTGATTCGAGAATATCTGCACACTGGCGAATTACGCGAGGAATATGGGCAAGACCCCCATTTTATTGGCCGATTGTGTGATAAACCAAGAGAGTCATTTCGCGTTGGTCGAGATGTATTTGCCGGCTACTTTTTGGCTTTACGTCCTGCAGATGGAGATGCTCGACCCTTTTGGATTGCGAGGGCTTTGACTGATTTCGATGTAGATCGCAACAATCCGGGATGTATTCAAATTCAATTTTTTAAGCCTTTTAGCAAGCGTGCTATTTTTCAAGATACCTATGTTGGCTGGGACACACAGAAGAACTTTAAATGGGTCTTTGATGACAACCATGACCCGGTCTGGCTTTATGCAGGTGCTATTTTTACAGCATGGAAATCGAGTGCAAAGGCTGGTGCTCAACGTCCAACAATCTCAATATCTGAGCAACAGGTTACTATCATCAAACAAAGTATTCTGCGTTTTGAGGGCGAGGAGGAATAAGATTTTTGATCACTGAAGACATTGGTATTTAGGTCACGTCGACCTAAATAGTTCATCGCGGCTTTAGCTAGTATGGAGGACAAAGTGGGCAAGAGCTCGTCCATAATTTTTTCTCGAATTGGATTTAAGCTTAATAATGTTGAAGTTAATTAGAGTTTTCTCGTTCTAGGCAGAATCAGATAAGTAGATTGTTGTAATTGTTTTGTAGTAGAACTGTATTGTAATTGATATTTTAGATAGAATCATATTTTTATAACAATATGTAATTTTTTACATTGTTATGATTTCTCATTTTAATGTGTTTTCCGTTTTGATGTGCTATTCTTTTTTTGATTAGATATGGAATGTGTTTTGACCATTCCTAATATATATTCTCAATATAGTTGAGTTTCTTGTTTTAATGGGATGTTTTGCTGATATTAGAGAGTTCTGAGTTTCTTGTTTTGCACTTTAGGTTGACCCGAAGTCCTTTTTGTGGGATTTAGGTCGATGATAATAGAAATATTCTCACTTTAACGAAATATGTTATTTGATGATAATCTGAATATTCCCATTATAATGAATTACGTGTTTTTGGTCCATACAATCGTGGACAAGACTCTATCAACAATAAATTACAATATTATAACATTTACAATAGATTTAGGATCTTATAAAATTTTGTTATAATAGAAGATAATAATGTAATAAAGGTAAATTATAAAATCATTACATCACCAACGGTGTATATCAAACATCGAGCATGTTTTACTAAAGAGAGTTGTGTATGAACAATCGAAAATGTTTTACCGTAATTCTGTAACTTACAATCTTGAGAATCTTAGGTTTGCCTATGTGTATTTATTGTGGCAACAGCGAAATCGCAAACTTTGTAACAAAAAGCGTTGTACTTTTGTGGATCTAACAGCTCCTAAGCAATGAGAAAGCAGCGCCGTCATTCTTGAACATGGTAGACTGCAAAACGTTCGAGTGTATGCTTCAAACTTTACGCACCAAATTGAAACTTAAGACAAGTTCCGTGTCGTCTCTCATATTTCTTTTAAGGAATGTAAACAATCGGAACAGACACTAGTAGAAAGCTGTCCTTAACGACTTGGGGGCGGCGACGTTCGTGAACCCATCCGTCATGTGGGGATTACGATCCAGCCAATCAAAACCTCGGACCAATGGGTGGCTTCGCCCACTGGAACCTGTAAAGTTTTCCATGAATTCAGGGCCGGGTGGATCCGCTTTTTCTGTGTCGCAGGTTCGAATCTGCTTGAGACCCGTGAAACAAGCTGCCCGGTTCATTGCTCCGTTCCTGCATTATTCACGATAAAAGGTCATCGACATAATTTGTTACTTGTTGCGGTTTCTCGTTACTGAAGCGCTATATTCATGAACGGCTGTGGCGTGTGACGGGCATAGGGATTTCCTGATACATTTTTTGGCCAAGTAAGTTACTCGTTCGGTAACTTCTTCGTGTTGGATGGTTCTGTGGAAATTTGAGTGGATTTTCTAAGTCATCCATTCTGCATACATATTTCGTTGTAAAGTAAATATGGCATGGTACTATTCCTGAATTGGTTAATGTTTACGTATTAGCAGGTCTCCATGCAGATTTTGTTGTTAGAATGAAAAACAACTTTAAACGATTTCAGAGAAACGACTTATTACAATGTAGATAAAGTAGTTTCAGTTTTTGTTGCAACAGAATCTCCTATACGTCTGAAAGCAAGTTTTTTGTTTTGAGGCATGTTTTTCCGATCATATGGTACCATATCTCCTCTTGAGTCTACTCCTCCATGAGCTATGTACCCATGGCCCACGGACTTATAATAACCCCTTTTTGGGTCTGTTTGATTGGATCTCCCCTTGTACGGAGCAGTTTCATAATATATATCTGCTTCAGCTAATGTGCTTTGATATGCAACCAGATCATTATTCCATATTTCAGGTATATAAATGAATAAAACATGATTCAGTGATAAATCGCTTGGATTTAATATTTTATCATTTATTATTTTATTACCATCTAGTAATAATGAAGCAATAGATGTTGTTGGTATAAGATGATTGTCTTCATAAACTTCTTACCATGCATTTTCAAATTTGATATTCTCCCAATATGGTGTTTCTTTTTTACTTTTATCTGCTGGAATGCTTGTGTAGCTAATAACAATTCTCATGTCAGTTTTTATATCAAATTTCTTGAGAATAAATAATTCAAGATATCCTTTTTGCATCAATGCACATTGAAGTATCTTGTTTGAAAGCGGCATCTTCTTTTTGTTTTCTTCACTCCTTTTTTGTAAAAAGATTTGTAATCGATCAAAAGTATCATGAAAATCTTGTAAAGAAGTTGTTTCAATATCTTTAGTGATCGAAGTATCTAAGATATATTTTGTGTGCTTTTGGAAATCAACGTTCAACAAATTTTCACATATGGGACAATGTGATGTCTTTTCAAGGCAAGTACCACAAATTTTGTGGCAATAATGAACATAATATTGTTGTTTCGCAAGAATAGGCAATTCTACTCTAGATGCTGGGTCCATAAATATTTTATGGAAATACTCGCACTCTAAAGTTTTTTTGCATGAAAGAACATACAAACAATCGAACAATTTTTGAGAGTGTTGTGGAGCTTTACAACCTCTCGTTTTAGAATCATATATTAACTCTAAAACATTTTGCGATTCTATGAAGTTAAGGGCAGTCACTTGTGCAATTCTAGGTTTTTTTGCCTCATGTACTACAAGCTCATCCATCTTTACAATAAAGTGGATAATTATAGACTAATGAAATATGAGGCAATAAAGTTTAACGCACAAAATATCTATATATATATATTATAATAAATATAATATACAGTCTTAACATTATATAGTTACTTAAACAAGCTTTTAATGTGCTTTTCAAATTAAAAATAGAAAATGTAAAAGTCTATAGTAAGTTTAAAAAATGTAAAAGTCTATAATAAGTTTTAAAAATCTAAAATTCTAAAATAAGTTTAAAAATGTAAAAGTATAAATTCAAACTATACCTCGGGCTTCAACAACTCCAGCTAGGGCCCCAACTGATGCAGCTGGGGGCCCCAACAAGTGCAGCTGGGGACCCCAACTATTCCAGCTGGGGCCCCAACTAGTGCAGCTGGGGGCCCCAACTATTCCAGCTGGGGGCCCCAACTATTCCAGCTGGAGCCCCAACTGATGCAGCTGGGGGCCCCAACTATTCCAGCTGGGGCCCCAACTGATGCAGCTGGGGGCCCCAACTAGTGCAGCTAGAGACCCCAACTATTCCAGCTGGGGCCCCAACCGATGCAGATGGGGGCCCCAACCGATGCAGATGGGGGGGGGCAACTATTCCAAATTGGGCCCCAATCGATGTCTTGGGGGGCCCCAACTATTCCAGTTGGGGCTCCAACTAGTGCAGCTGGGGACCCCAACTATTCCAGCTGGGGCCCAACTGATGCAGCTGGGGGCTCCAACTATTCCAGCTGGGGCCCCAACGTTCATAGTCGTCCCCTCTCTCAAACAAAGCCTCGTTCCCACCCCCCTTTCCTGTAGCTAGAAAGCGATGTAGTAGAAGCGCAAGTGGTTCTTCTGGTATGATTCGAATCTTACAATCTCACCCGTTACATTGGGCGTACAGTTTTCCCCCTGAATTATGATCGACAGGAATGAAAATATAAATAATAAGATCTTATTTGTTTAAACTTTGGTTCTATTCACTAATTGTGATAAAATCATGAAATTAGATTTCTAAGATTTCATTGGGATTTGTCTTTTGAATTTAATATTTAAACATAAATAAGCGGATTATATGTAAATTTAATTGGACTTTGGTTCTATGCACTAATTTAAATAAAATGATAAGATTAGATTTTGAGAATCAGTTGGGATTCATATTCAGTTCTTGGGTGTCCCTAAAGTGCATTTGAAAACAGTCCTAGTAATCTGATGAAAGTAAAGGAGGGGTGGCTCTTAGATAGTTATCCCTAATAGGAGGTTGCAACGGAATTTGAGTCGATATACGACATGGTTGCAGAGGTAACTTCTTCTCGTCTTCTGATGAATCCGATAAGTCAATGGTGACTTCGAGACCTGGTTCGACCTTGACACGAGCAAGACCTGGAGCTACCGTGGATATAGTAGAGGAACTTCGTGGGGTCAGGAGAACTTTTGAGGCGTTCATGACGGACTCTGTCAAGCCATAGAGGCGATACTTTCCAGCTCTAAGCTTCCAGATTGTAGTATTATTCTCTAGGATGATTGGATCTACGACCATGGAGTACTGAACATGATTAGTTTCAGGTTCTAGAACTTCTCTCTCTAACCACGTTGAAGATGCATCGTAGCCAAATCGAATTCCAAGCCACGATGCAGTGATCTCTACGACACCTTCAAGCCCTACGGACATACAAATGGGAACAAGTGCTCCTTGTGATACAATCTCAACAATGTCTGCAGCAGAGGGTTCAGAAGAGGAGGAAGCCATGATGAGCGAGGGAACCAACGAGCATCAACAGTGGAAGTGAAAAAAGGATACTGACTAGGTATGATGCAGTTTATAAGAAGAAATTGGTTGCTGGAAGTTGTATTGAAGTAAATAAGTATAGTAGATCGGATAAAATTGACAATTACAATGTTGAAGGGTAAATGTTGAGTAGTATTAGGAATTGTAATTAGTGTCGTCAATGCGCAAATGTTGACAGTGTCTGATTTGGAAAAGCAACGGCGGCCGTCATTGTCAGAGCATTTGTATCTAAATTCAAAAAAGTGATTAGCATCTCATGTCAAGGACTGTCACATTTGGCAGCCCATGAAGTGAATAAAAGTGATTTTGATTATCTAGTTGGTTAGTTTAATAAAATTAGATCATGTCAGTGAGTGGGCACGATTAAACAAGATCATTAAATTGTGCAGTCTTTAATTTCGGAAAAGTGACGGCGGCCGTCTTTGTTAGAGTAGCTGGATGTATTTTTAAGAATCGGATTAAAATTAGCTGTCAGATACTGTCATATATGGCGCTTCGTGGGCCGTCATTGCAGTTGCTATAATTAATGCTCTAATTAAGATACTACGTATCTCGCAAAGTAGTGGAAAGTGTTCAAATAGAGGGAGAACGACGATATCGACCCTTTCATTGTCTATTGTGTTTTGGTGATTCAGGGTTTGAGTCCATTCTAGTTGTGTTTGATTCTACAAGGACTAGAGGTCATGGATGCTGTGAGCCAGGGATCTGTGAGATCGAATGACAGTATTCCTAAGAGAAAGAAAAGGAGGGGTGGGACAAGGTTTAGTAATAAGAAAGCGCTGAAGCGGAGCGCTTTGCGTAAGGGGGGAGTGTCTAGATCAAGTGGAGACGAGCGTGGTCTTGCGGATATCGATGGAGACGATGAAGAGGTTGGGCCACAGTTTAGGCGGAGTGTGAAGATGCGGTCTATCAATCTTGACACGGTTGTGGAGATCGCAGAGACGGAGAAATCTCGCGGACTGTCGTAGTGGAAGAGCATAGTCGATGAGCTAGAACGTGGGAGACGGACTTCAATATCAAGCGAGTCTCTGAGTTATAACATTGGTGATGATGGTGTTGCGGTCGATTCCGAAAGACAGGTTCGTTGATAGCTCAAAGTTGGGATGTCGTAAAGTGTGTACTTTGTGGTAATTGACATAATTTTTTGAAAACTCGGATGATGCATGTAAGACTCACGAAGATGATGGGATGGAAATGTAAGCGGTGGAGATGATGATGAGGATGGTAAAGATAGCCTTGGCGTCGAAGGGCGATTAAATCCATTGAAGGATCTCACTGCGACAGAGAAAGAAAAGGACAACACTAAACGAGTTATAGAGGAGGAGGTAACTGATATGTCCTTTTTCTTAAGTGTCATGAATGAAACCGGGCCTATATTGGCCTTCACATCCTTAGTCTAGACGCAATGTTCTGTCGTTATTCTATTCAACGTTCAAATGCAATACAATGGCCTCGGATGCCTTCTTTAACCACCTTAAGTGGCCAAAATTGCCGAATTGATACCGTTAAATCCACTTGAAGGTACAAATTCGTAATTAAATTTTTCAAACCTTTAATTTGATTTTCGCTCTTATCTTAAAATACGTGGAACCCGGGGGTCTGATGATCATTTTCTAGTAAAACAAAATTGCCACTGATTTTCCACCTTCCCTTGCCTACGTGGCAGGCAGGGGTTACATGAAAGATTTCAATACGACATTCATAACTGATTTTTCATTATGGTCGTTTTCTTAAATTATTGTTAAACATTTCTTTTCGCCTTATACCCTGTAAATATTTAGGTGTGCATAGAGAATAAGTAAAATAAAAACAATTATGAATTTCGAAAATCGAATCCAATGCCGGTAAGTGCGCTGGCCGGTGAGTATGCTGGCCGGTGAGTGCGCTGGCCGGTAAGTGCGCTGGCCGGTCAGTGTACAGGTCGGTGCATTCAATCAGCCGATGACGAGGCCTCGCCGGCGTGGAGACTCGGCGTGCGATCGGTCCGATGACGGGGCCTGGGCGACGTATGAACTCGGCGGGCTGATAGGCCGATGACGCCGGCGAGCTTTGAGGGCGTTGCTGGCCGGCGAGCTTTCAGGGCGTTGCTGGCCGGCGTGGAAACCCTAGCGCTTGACTTAAAGCAGCACATTGCTCGTGATCGCCATAATAATTTTGGAGTATAGTTGAATTTGCACTGACAGAAGAAGATGCCGTCAAAAAATAGAATGGAGAATTTTAATTCTTGTCTAGTAGTGGAATCTATGAGAGAGAGATTACATATACTTCATTGATTAGAAGAGCGAGTTGCAGGGCGAAGTAGCGATCTTAGAGAAAGAAGAAATGGCGATTGGAATCGAGGAGGAGGAGGGGGTGCGAAGCAAGAGGGAGAACATTGATTCAAATCTGCAGAATGTGAGTACAAGTTCTGAATCGAGAGTTTGGAGAGAGTTCTATAGAAGTCGTCGTCATGGTCCTGAAGGATCGTTGAAATCTGGTGCGGGGTTGGAGAACTGGCAGAAAAGCAAATTCAAGGTATGTTTTGATATCACGAATCTCCCCCCGGAATCTCCTGTTATTTTTGTCGTGGATCTCACTTTAGCTTCTTGCTTTCGCTTCTTCACCCCGAATTGCCTGTCTGGTTGTCTCTGTTGATTGCGTGGGTGGAGATCCCGACCCTGCTGGTCCTCCTCAGAGACATCCGCAGCCAAGATCATGGATCGGTCTTGGTGGTGGTGACCCGAGCTATGCGGGCGTGGATGCTATGGACTGGCCATGAGCCGAGGAGTCAATTTTTTTCCTGGATTCATGTGACAAGAGTCAGCCTTGCGTCCACGCAAGGCTGACCTGCGAGGATGGTGTTCCTTGTTTTTTTTTCTATAATGTTTGCTTTTTGATCCGAATTGGCTGTCTGTATGTTGCCGCTGCGTCTCTGTCGATTGCGTGGGTGGAGCTCCCGACCCTGCTGATCCTCCTTAGGCACGTCCGCGCCCAAGCTCATGGATCCGTCGTGATAGTGGTAACCCCAGCAATGCGGGCGGGGATGCTATGGACCGAGCATGTGCCGAGGAGTCAAGTTTTTTTCTTGGATTTGTGTGACAAGAGTCAGCCTTGCGTCCACGCAAGGCTGACCCGCGAGGATGGTGTTCCATGTTTTTTTCTCAAAATTTTTGATTCTTGACCCCGAATTGGTTGTCTGTAAGATGCCACTGCGTCTCTGTTGATTGCGTGGGTGGAGCTCCGACCCTGCTGGTCCTCCTCAGGCACATCCGTGGCCAAGATCATGGAACCGTCGTGCTGGTGGTGACCCCAGCTATGCAGGCGTGGATGCTATGGACCGGCTATGAGCCG
Organism: Bryum argenteum; assembly: GCA_037043015.1. Classification (NCBI taxonomy): domain Eukaryota; kingdom Viridiplantae; phylum Streptophyta; class Bryopsida; order Bryales; family Bryaceae; genus Bryum; species Bryum argenteum. Next base: position 27,907,065 of record CM073321.1, on the reverse strand, counting down.
AGGAGTCAATTTTTTTTCTTGGATTTGTGTGACAAGAGTCAGCCTTGCGTCAACGCAAGGCTGACCCGCGAGGATGGTGTTCTCAATTTTTTTTCTATAATATTTGCTTTTTGATCCGAATTGCCTCACTGTAAGATGCCGCTGCTTGCCTATATTGATTGTGTGGGTGGAGCTCTGACCGTGCTGGTCCTCCTCGGGCACGTCCGCGCCCAAGCTCATGGATCCGTCGTGATGGTGGTGACCCCAGCTATGCGGGCGTGGATGCTATGGACCGAGCATGTGCCGAGGAGTCAAGGTTTTTTTTATGAATTTGTGTGACAAGAGTCAGCCTTGCGTCCCCGCAAGGCTGACCCGCGAGGATGGTGTTCCTTGTTTTTTTTTTCAAAATTTTTGATTCTTGACTCCGAATTGCCTGACTGTATGATGCCGCTGCGTCTCTGTTGATTGCGTGAGTAGAGCTGCCGACCCTGTTGGTCCTCCTCAGGGACATCCGTGGCCAGATCATGGATCCGTCTTGATGGTGGTGACCCCAGCTATGCTATGCGTAGATGCTTAGTGCTTTTTGACGGTCTTTGTTCTTTGGTGGAGTTGTTTATATTTTTTTGGATCCCTTCGATTTTATAGTTTTTTTTTAATTATCGATATTTATCGTCTCATATTATTTGTCCGATTTTTTCTAATCATCGGTTTTTGTATTATGCTTTCCGATCTTCCTGATCGATCGTTCTGATTTGGTGTTTCTGGATCCTGTATTGTGTTGGTGTTGTAGGATGTTTTAATATATTTGTTGATATTTGTTTTCCTAAGTTTTGGTACGTGGGAATGCAGGATCCTGACAATGTTCTGACCAAAGTTGCCGTCGTGGACGAAGAACACTCAGACACGGATAGCGATTTATCAGAAATTAGATCTCATGTCCAGAAATACGTTGAGTTTCGGCGTTTAGCAGTATCTTTGCCTTCGGTTCCAATAACGCCCCCTCTCGCTTATCCTGTCCGTCACACTTTAAATATTGATGTTGATCTGGTTGCACGGGCAAGTTACATGCGAAACTATCATGCACAAGCAAGAGCACGCCGTCTTGCCGCCAAGGCATTGGCCAGACTTGCCCCTCGACGTTCTCCTCAATTCGCAGCAAAGTCCAAGTCTAAATAGATTATTGACCTCATTATATGTTACTTATTTATACACTTTATCATATATCAATTTTATGATTCTATTCATCTTTCATTATTTTTTTGAGATATTCTTATTATGTATGTGCGTTGTTTTACTTGGTTGTTTTTTTTATCAGATGAGATTATCACCACCTTCTCCGTTGGACGAAGAAGTGGATGCCCAACCTCTTCTTACGGACCAAAATAAAAACACCATTGGTGAAGACGAGTTAGTTCCTGAGCAAGCCTCGAGCGATGCGTTTCCAGGCGAAAGTCCGTCCGAAATTGCCCAACTCCCTCAAACATTCGATGCGGACGATGGACACGATTCTCTTTCCGATGACGAGGAACCTGCATTGCCAGGAGGTGTCAATGTCGGGATCGTTCACATGCCCCTCACCTCCAAAACAAAGATCCAGACTGGAGTGCAAACGAGATGCGAATGATTCACAAGAGTGATTCAATCGCGATCATCAACAGGTTGCGTTTCAAACCTGTTAAAAAATCTCGCATGATGATTCCATTGTGTCGCCTTGTTTGTTATCCTAAGGTTCGACCAATTTCGGAACAAGACGTCCGAAAATTGGAGAACGAGTTTAACAAAGGCTATCGCGAGGGAGACCGGGTCATGTACGTTTCTCCCTTTGATAGAAAAGAGAGAAAAAAAATTGTGGATGCTGGAGATGATGTCTTTAAGGATACGCTTTGGAGAGAGGTGAATGACGAGTTTGACAAGACGTTGCGCGCAGATCCGGATCTCCATCATCTCATCGGCAAGTACTTTTACGTTTACGAAGGGAACCATCGTGTTACGGCGTGGATGCGGCACATCGAAAGGTACCATAAGCTCGATGCTTCCTGGCATATTTCGGTTGACTGCATCATCCTCGATGCTCGCGGGGAGAGCAGTTTGCTCCTCGACGTTATGAATGACATCAACTGGTAAGAGAAAATCTCTTTCTTTAACTCAAATTTGTTTTATATTTGATCTCCCCCCAATGTTCCTAAATTCTAATTACAATTTGTAGGTCTACTGAACATGACCATGTTCAAGACAGCCTTTGTGCCAAGCTTCAACGCATGCGGAAATTTGGTAAGCTCAAACTGCACGACTTCAAAGATCTCATAAGTCCAGAAGACTACAGAATCTGCAAGAACGCCAAGGCCAAGAAAGAAACTTGGTACCCTGTCACCCTAGACGTTTTCGTTAAGTTCTTATACTCGGTAAGTTCTCCAAACAAGCGCTTCTCTTCTGTACATAGTGTCTAATTTGTCACATCTTCTTATCTTTCAGTTGTCTTCTGTAGAGGAGGTTAGCCAAAGCATCCGACGATGCAGTGACTGCTTACTATGCCACTGTCCCGAAAGAGAAGCAATCGGGTCCAGGAGTATGGAGTGCCATGGATAATGCAATCAAAGCAAAAATAAAAGCAATCCGTGGCAAAAATTTTGACAAAATGGTCGCTGTGGCGAATTACAATCTTGGGAGACAATTCCCAAAAGAGGTGTGTATGTCTATTTTTTAAGGTTACTTCTGCGCTTACATATGATTGCTTTCGAACACTAAATTATGTATAACAATATGTCTTTTGTGCAGATTTATTCACACTATAGCAAAACTCTCAAACCGGATATGACAATCGATCGCTTGCACATGGTAGCAACTACCAATGTTCACTTCGATTTCAAGGCAAAGTGGTTGCAATGGTGGAACTCACCAAACGATGTTCGACGTTCACTTCACTTCCCGGAGGACCGCCCTATGAAGGACAAAAGTCTGATTACATTTCTTCATCGAGCCTCTTTATGGGCACAGGTGCTTTGATCCCTACTTCTATGTTTACATTTCTGTTGCCTTTTGATTAATATAATTTTCATCGTGTTCTATGTATGTGCAGTTGGAGAAATCTCTTGAAAGTGAATTGGAGAAGCTTATCAAGAAAGAGAATCTCAACATTCAGTGGTCTGACGCCGTCCTGAAGCCATCCTCGTATGTCGAGAAATAGAGGTTGCTATACTGAGAGAAGGCATTCGCCAACTACCTTGCTCCAAATGCCAGCCCAAAATTCATCAAGGGCACAGATATTTATAAGATTGCGGGTGGCAAAATCATCATCAAACGATTGTTGTTCAGGTATGCTAACTGTTACCTAATTATCTACTAACAAAGTCTGTTTTACATATTTCATTCCGTTGATCTAATTGACTATTCTGTTTGTAGGTACTTGAAGCAAGAGCTTGTTGCAAAGGGAGCTCTAGCTTCATGGTCCATTCCTTTGGAGTTGGAAGACGTTGCAGTCACAAACGATCCCTCGAGCATCTTCTCCGAATCCCAACAAAGGGAATTTACTAACGCACAGTTACTGACGGGAGGTTGGTTCCTTGAGTGCCAGGCTAACTTTGTGCACAAGGAGGAGAAGGAACTTGTGCGAAATCTTGGCTTACTTGGAGCTGCCGATGAACCCATGGAGATCGATGATGATGACGACGACGACGACGACCTCTCAATTCTACCGAGCGCACCTCTCTCAAGTTCTCCACCACCGTGCCCAACTGCACTGCCTAAAGCTTGAGCAAAGAAGAAGCGACGTAACGCTGGTGCAGACCCGGTAGAAGATCTTCAACAACATTCCGGAGAAATCGCTCCTCTCCAACTGGAAGGTCCCGAGGACCCTGATCTTACTCAAACATCACATGGTGCGACAGTCCATGTCGTTCGACATGGTGCACGTCTAACTCAGGTTTCCGGAGGTGGACTTACGAATGCGGGATCCCCTCCCGTGTCCTTTACCATTGACCACAACTCTCCGCAGTCTCCTCGCCGTCTCAGTCAGTCAAAATTTGCCAAACGCCCTCTTCCGAACCCCAATCACATTGGTAGCAGCTCGTCGTCAAAAATCACAGTCACTCTGCCTATGTATCTCGAGAAGGGCAATATTGGAGATTTGGTTCACCAGTCATCAAAGACAGCGAAATGGGATTCGCAAATCGTAGATATCGTTGAGCACATCAAGAAGGTATTATTTCATACATTTGTCATTTATAATCTACCTAATTACGTTTTGTATTCGTGAATCTATTAGCCACTTTCTAATTTTTCACCTGTACCTCAGATTGGCAAAGACCGTAAGTACCCGTGTTCGGCGATGGAGTATGAACCCAAGCATCTAGGGATTGATTTCATTTTTGCAGATGCTCCCGAGAACTTGCCTGTACCGGGTGTGTCTCCAACAGAAATTCCATCCTGGAACCGGCGTGACAAAACCTACTTTGAGAGCCTCTTCGTGTTTGCCGCGTATCATTTGACAGACGTTGGAGCCATTCTTCTGATGCATCCAAAATGTCGTAGAATCGAGCGTACTCTTGATTCCGAGTCCCATACATATAGTTTTCGTCTTGTTCGAGACTGGTGGGGATATAATCCCCTCCCTATGGCCTCTACCGTACCCAAACCGAAAGAGGTACGAATCATATTCTTGTTTCAATTTCACAATTCATGGTAATTGTCTTCTATGCATCTATATTAATGTATCTATACTTTTGTTTTGCAGACTCACTGCTTCCATATCAAAGTGTATGTTCGCAAAGAATATGTTTCGAAGTTCCAAATTCGGCAAGTGGCACATGCATACGCGGGTGTGGCAATCGTACCGGATGAGGAAGACCACCTCTGTAACTTTGCAGAGAAGGAAACATTGCGTTATTGTCCGGACGGTACACCATGGCGAGGCTCGCGAGAGAAGGACCCCTCCTTCATTCAATGTTTCGTCGATTGTCTCACGGACGAGGGAGGTATAGTCTTCGACTGGAGCGCATGTACAGGTATTGTTTCCGTAGACACTGCATTAGAATTCGTTTCTTTATTTCGCATTTTTAACGTTGGCTTCCGATTTTGTTAGGTGCATCTGTGATTGCTTGCGCGCGCTCCATCCGACACCTCATCGCCATGGAACCTGACAAAGAAATCTTTGATGGTGTACTCGCGAATTACAAGAATGGTCCTCCCGGTGATGAAGAAAGTGGAGAATCGGCCCCTCCCACAGATTATGACTCTGACGAACCGGTCGTGAAGAAGCCACGAAAATTCATTGGTGCGTAATTCCATCTTGTATTCTCTTTATCGATTTATAAAAACCCACTTACATATTGGTAGGTTTGACTTTCTTTGCAATTTTAGAATCGCAAGTCTGAAAGAGCGATTGTCTCGCAACGCTCATCTCTACAAGAGCCCTCCATCAAAATTCACCCTACCAATGTACGTTGAGCGTCTTGCTCAAGAGTTTGTTCAAGCTCCATCTCCCATTCTCTCTGACACTCCACGTCGACGTTATAGCAATAGTGTGCTTAAGTTTATAGACTTTGAGGCTAATCAGTGTGATCAGCACTTTAATGGTACTACACTGTCTGCCTAGTGTGTGATTTGTTTTCCGATAGGTACTGGACATGGTAGCGCCATACATTTGTAGTTTTCCATGATCTATTACTTATATACTATCTATATGTGTTTTTTAATATATACGGTTTTATATTTTCATAAGTCGGTCATTTGTATTCAAAAAATTCAAGCACATTCAAGCCAACTCTCAATCCAAGTGTGAGTCGTGGCCATACAACTACTATAACTAGCAATCAACTAGTCGTAGTTGGAATCGTATTTGAAGGCAACCACGAATTACAAGGTCGGCAATTAAATGAGTTCCCCGAGAATCCCATCAATGGAATCTCAGCTGCTGGATCTCTAGATAGTGAGAATTCACTAACGTTGGGCCACATGATCAGGATATTGAATCCTTTTTGAGGAAGCTACGACTGACACAAATAAAAAGTGTACCATGACGAACTGTTTCACAAGGGCACATTTGGCCGGTTTGATCGACGAGATCGATTTTTTAGAAACGATGTGCTGGGACCAGCCTCCACTCGGAACATATGAACTTCGTTTGAGCACAATTGTCATTGTGGGGTCAAGAGGGCTCCAAGTTCACGGTGCGTGGGGTCAGATTATATAATCCGCAGCATTGACCAATAATTCTGACAAGTGTAATAGGAATTTGATGACGTCAGCCCTAATTATTCTCTAAATCTTAAAATCGATAAAATAAACTTATTGATTACCTAAAGGGCCATCCCAAATTTTGGTTTACATTTTGTATATGATTTGAATTAAATTGGTTACACATGATGACGCCAACCCATAATTTAATAAACTTTTATTTAAACTTGCAAATGTGGATAATTTATGAAATATTGTATAACCTCAATACCATGAAAATAAATGGATAAAAGACCTATATCCACGGTTTTGGGTACTTTTTTGCCTAAAAGTGACCATTTCAAAAATTCAGAACCACCCATTCCATGGTAATAGGGCTATTAACTTTTAATTTTTTTCTTGCAATGAGTGGTAATAGGGTCTTAATCTTTCATGAAAAAAAAAAAAAAATCTGCCAATCACCGCTCACCGCTCACCGCTCACCGCTCACCGCTCACCGCTCACCGCTCTCCGCTCACACCCGTGCATTCCCCCAACCAAAAGTGCAATCGTGGGCTTCAAAATGGTGATCCTGCTCCAGCATACCACGGCGTGAAGCATGTCCGCTCTAAGAACAAGAATTATGCATAATTTTTCTATTTCTGTGCAGATAGTGTCGCAGGGTGCGTAGCGGGGAAGCGGCGGAGGTGGTTCCCTGATTTGCCCAAGGTTCCATGTATCTGGCCGGTGTTAAAGGGAACTAACCTCGCGACACGCGAGATTTTGACTTTGGAGGAGGCAGGATTCCAGCCGCAACAGAGACCACCTATGCCGAGCGAGAGGCAGTTTGGAGATGACATGGCAATTGCCGCGAGTATTGCAAGTATTCCAGCACCGGAGAAACCCGACAAGTTCCTCAACATACGAAGTTCTCGTCCCTGTCGTCGCAACGCTACAAAGAGGGTGGCGACTGAGCAGTTAAACAAGTGGGAATCGGCAATGCTACTCGATGTCTAGCTAACCCAGATTATGTTGGTGCCAAGCCCGGGACTCGGGGCCGTCATTGATTTCATTTCCAAGAAGGGTCCCTAGAAGAATGCTCAGAAATACAAGGTCAGCATTGGTACATTTCTTGAGTGTACTTGCCCTAGCTTTACAAGCATGTACGTCAAGTTCAAGTCGCGTGGATCCTATGCTAAATGCAAGCACCTGTACTACATTTACCGTGTTGTTTGTAGTCTCGATCGAGAGAGTCATCGGTTTGTCCATGCTCTGACTCTTAGCTTCAACGAGATCAAGCGACTTCTCCTAGGAGGAATTGTTCAATGTGTTCCATGCGCATGATGCTCTTCTAGAGATTACGTACGACATCATAGGGAGCTTTAAGTTGATATTGTCGTTCAAACAACATTCCACATTAAAAGTAAAATGTTGCGCCTCTTTTGATATCAAGTCACTTATACGACATATATATATATATATATATATATATATATATATATATATATATATATATATATATATATCTATCCATACTATTTTATGTTGACTGACATACGTCACACATCTACATTTACATCCAAATTGTACTCACTAAAGGATACTGTTATCGTAAATACATTCCTCTACTGCATCTTCCCAAATAGATGGTGATAGTGGAGGGTCGTAGTTCTTTGCTGTGTCACGGAACTCTTCCCATGTCTTGGTCAATTCGGTGTACGTGGTGTTGTCACAATTGAAGCACTTCCAAATATCTGCTGAGCGTTGGATCTTTAGTATGTACTCGTCACCTTTGTTGTTCGATATACAACTAGTACACCACACCTTCGGGCACGTTCCACAGCTGATCATATTGTAGTGATGGTCGAAGCACCAACTGCAGTACTCTTCCTTCCGAGCCTCATTCTGCCGAAGACAAGTGGAACACGAATTAGACCAGTTGTGAGCATTCATTGATTTGAACGGAAACTGTAACATCAGACAGCAGGACGTCTACAACACATTCCAATCTGTAACATTCCTACCTTTGTCCACTTCTTCGTTGCATAGTCTGCACCGCATTGACAACAAAGACCAACTGCGAGACGCGGGTGCTGCTTGGTAAAGGAAATCTGAAACCTGGTATTTCCACAGACGGAACAATCATAGGTTGGACCATTGAGAGTGACCGAAGCCATACTTAAGAATCCTAGCGTTCTCGCAACAACAACATACAAAAATGAACAATCCGTTGCCACTCTATATACTTATGTAATATGATCTCTCAACCACTCCTTCGTCTGACAATATCTATTTTTCAGAACAAGATAATGATCTCCCACGAAGATTTCTTCAATTTTCAAGTGCGCTAGGTCCATGGCATTGTGTGCCGGCTCCACCAACACGTGCTGGGTCCACCGCGTTGTGCGCCGGCCCCACTGACGGTCCCAGTCGTGGCCAGCATGGGGTTCGCCGGGGCAAGCAATGGGTCCACCAGTGCAACAGATGATAAGCCGCCGCCAGGGGTGCCCCATTTGGGTTCTCCCCGCACTTTGCCGGCCCCCGTTCAGTGGCGGCAGGTGCCAGGGCTTGTTGCGGGGCTCATTTGGAGGGTGCCGGCGGTAGATGCGCGGCCCCTTTGACAGCCACTGTCGGGACTTTGCGGATGTCGGGGAGAGGTGCGAGACTGCCGGGTTTTCAGACGGTCGCAATGTCGAGAATTGGGGAACAGTGGAGGCACTTGCTAAATTGCCAAACTCTTATGGCGTCCGGCATGTGCTAAGACTGGCCGAGAAGGCGCGTGCCAAGGCGGACGGTATGCCGGGACTGACCACATGCTGGGCCTGACTCATGTACGGGATGCACATGACCTGACAGCTGTGTGGCACCAAAGCCTGGCACTCTCTTGCGTGCTGGAATTGTATAGCCTAGAGGCGTTTGTGGACAAATTTAACCATTACTGGCTATTATTTGACCCATCACAATTTTTTATTGATAATTTTCTAGAAACGAGGTTATTGGAATAATGGTGACATATTTGTAGAAGGTGATTCAGTCATTGCACGAATCCAAACCGTAGCATGTTCACATCAAATCAAACTTGTCTCGATTTTTGGATGTTTTTAAGTTTTGGATGTTTTCAATTTTTGGATGTTTTTGTTATTACTACGTAATGATCTTGCAATCTACGTGCACTCGTGCCAAGGATGGACATATCTCACGTACAATATGTGATATGTCTACCCCAAGACTCTACATTTTAGATGACTTAAACCTAGCTTCACTTTTATTCTTCACATGTTTCTAAGACCATTTCAAGGATAAATAATGGTATTTATTTAATTCACCACGGTCATAGGATCAAAAGTGTCGTACATTGTCGACTTTATAGCGGTTTTAGGGGTACCAAAACATCTGACTTTTCCAATCAAAATTTGTTAATATTCTCTTTTGGCAGGAATATTCCCAAAAAAACCTGCTCAACGCTCATTCAAATCTGCTCACCGCTCATTCAAATGTGCTCGCCGCTTGCACGGTAATCACATTGCATTGCAAATCCTCAAGAAGACCATGTCCTTGGCCTACGAGAATTTGCAATATACAATAGGGCCTGACTGGTGGTCAAATCAAGACTTTGCAAATACTTTTGACACATACTTGGAGATGGTGGGAGACAAAGGGTTTACGTTGTCCCACGTTGTCAACCGATTCATGGAATTACACTATTGGCCGGTGCACAATGAGCATTTTCAAACCAAGTACGAATAGTAAATCAGTACTGCACATTTGTTGTAGTTCTTGCCACTTTATTAGCTTCTTAGATTGTTTATCGAAGTCCTAATGTAAATGTAGCCAATTTTTTGGAGTGAAATGTATTACATGCCTTTTATATGTACACACTTCAAGTACATTCTTGTTTTTATATACCTTGCAATGAATGATGTCTTTTCCATTGTCTGATATTTTGCTATATATATTAACCTACGGTTTGATTAGTTAAAAGTATCTAGTTTTTCCCTCCTTACTAAATCTCTCTTCCATAATTTCTATAAAACACATGCATGGTTTCCTATTGTATTGCACAAAATCATATCTAACAATTCTCACAAGTATGTTGTTAATTTGTCATTAGTTTTCAAGCCATAAGAGTCTACAATTTACATCTCATCACCGCAACACGTACCCAATTCCAAAGATGTACCCAACTGCATACATTCAATAAAAATATCTTCAAACTTTAACGACCAACATCTGAGGATGTATAATGAACTATGAAACTTCTTCATTATATCTACCTTGCGTAGTTGCGTTATTAATGGTTTGTCCAAAGTCAAATCAAGCATAAAATGACTTTTTTTAACTATGGCGGTTTTTGTGTAAATTAATGAACTTAGCATATGTTAGGTTGGACCGTGAAAAGAGGCTTAAAGCCAAAAAAAGGAAATTATCACCGCCATGTGCACTCATAGTAAAAATACAAGAAATCTCTATAAAATCCTTTGAAATAATCAAATAGCATAATAAATTAATGTAACGTTGTGATTAACATGTATAGCAATCGCTTGGTTCCATCCAGTTCGTTGGAATGAATTGGTTGCTGCGATTCAACAGATGCACGTGTAAACCTATCACAGTGGTCCAGTCAATATCCTTGTAAAAAACTATTTATGCCCAAACAATGGCCATGTTAGAATACAACATCAGCTCTTGCCTCGTATTCTTGATTCCAACCGCAATTGTGATTTCATGATATCGGTGCGCAAATGGTGGCTTTTGCAAGTCTTAACTGGGCCTTCACGTCGAGGACCATATCTCTCTGCTTCGTGGAGCGGCCATAACTTTATTATATGATGCATCTTCAAGTACTTTTTTCTCATGGTGCAATTCCAAATCTCCGCCCTCTCCTCTCTCCAACGCAGTTAGGGTCACTCTATGCTTCCCAATCCAATTTTGCGGGCTCGCCCTTCGGTTGTGAAAACTTGGGCGCCATTTTCAGCGGCAACAAGGTGGTACAACATGGACGTGGGTGTCCCAAGAGGATCCAGAGGGACGCAATCGATGAGGCTTTAACAAAAGCCACAACGTCCAGCCCGTCCACCTAGGTGAGGGAGACTGGGCCCTCTCCTCTTATTTATGTCGTCCGCGGAATCAGATGCCATTGGCGAGCTAGCACGGTCCGCCGGATCCAGGACAGCAGCGGTCACTTCATCGATCGAGCAGCTTTCGTCGAATTGTACGACCGATTGGGACCGCACGATCAATTGGCTATCGCGGCCACCTGATCGGTCGATCTAGGCCGCATCAGCCCAGCCGATCGATCAAAGCGATCGGCGACCAATCAGTGCGACTGGCGACTGGTGACCAGCCTGGTGACCGGCGACTGGTACCTCACGCAACTGCTCCAGCGCCCCCGGTAGACTATTGGCCGGTTGCCCCCCGTGCTTCCTTCCCCTCCTCTTCTTGCCTCTCCCGAAAACTCCCCCTTCGCACAACTTCTATTATTCCCCTACATTGTACATTTGCATTTGAAAATTACTATATTTAGCCGTCTCTGGTCCGCATGGCCTCTAAATCAGGGCAGGGAATGTTCGGACATGGGAATGCCCAGAAGATCTCTTTGTCAGAAACGAGAATGTTTTATGACAAAGATACTTTGGACTCTAAATAATTCTATAATAAGGGACGTTTTACAAGGGGAGTGAAGGCCAACAAATCTCCATGCCAATTTACTCACATTTTGACTTTTTATGCCTAGTTGGCTTCACTTGGACATTTAAAAATCAATAAAGTCAAGCCAATTCCCCCATGTGTAAAGCCCTTGGGGCCGATTTCCAGAGGGAATAACAAGGCCATTGGGCCAATTCTAATTATTAGCTACATACCATGCTTTTGACTTGTTCACATTAAATTATATTATTAAAATAATATTTTTTAATTGGAATAAAGAAAACGCCTCCAGGCCATGAATTGGCATTCCATTCTTGTAACTCCCAACTTTTGGAGCGTCGGTCGTGTCCTAACTTGTCCCCCACCCATTATAATATAATTTCATAATATCAGCCTTGACGCCCCATGTAAACCGTTCGGGCCAATTTCAAGAATTTGTCCATACTCACAACGGGATTTTGCCATGTATTTGCCCTATCAATGGCTTAACCTCTAGTGTGAACTGTAAAGTGGCCCTAAATCCTCTCATAGAACGTTCTAGGAATTTTAGCTATTCATTCATGAGAGTATAGTTATTTCTATCACTGGAGAGATCTAAGTACATACCAAATCTAGGTGAGCATGTGTTAGCATTCAGTTTTATAACTTTGGTATTATCGTATTAGTCAATGTTTAAACTTCCTATTTAGGCCTTAACTTGTTCACATTTTATGGTCTATATTATTTGATGTGCATTTCAAAATTACTCCATCGTTGTGTATCTATTTCAGTATTACTTAGTATTTAAAAACACTTTGCTTAAACAACTCATTCTATTATTGACTATTTTTGTTTGACACCATTGAATTAAGATAGGAGTATATTTAAATGTAGTATAAATAATTGTACTTTAATTAACATTTTTTTTAAAAATATTTATTTGTAGCATTTTTCTTATTGTATAGATTTGAAAAAAAATTAATTTACCTTTTACGAAGGTAATAGATAAACGTTCCTATTGTTTTCTATTTCACGATCATAAATAAAGAGAAATATAAAGGGAGACAAATAAATTTAGGAAAATATCCCACTCTATAAGTTTTTAACAAATGGCATCAACTTATGATCAACTTATAGTGGTAAGATTTTATGTTAAAAAAATTGATTATACACATACTTCAATTGATTCATTTGGAGATATACTATTTTTAAGAGCCATCACTTTTTCATGCGGAGTATCTCTTGGATAAAATCACTTGCGGATAGGATTTAGGGTTTATGGTTTAGAATTTAGAAATTAGGGTCTAGGATTTAGAGTTTAGAGTTTAGGGTTTAGGGTTTAGAGTTAAGAGTTTGGGGTTTAGGGCCTTGAGGATTTGAAATAGATTTTAGTTATAATTTTAGTTTTAGTGTTGGAAAGCTTTGCAAACTCAATTGTGTGTGGAAGGAAACTAATGGATTCTAGTTCGTATGGTGTAGTTTTCAATTATATTTTTAATGGATAATAATGGCAGTTTTCGCCATTGCATAGTTATTATTTGCAAAAAAATCTATTTTATATTTATCATTTTTGTTTGAAGATGTTATTGACATGGAATGAAATCTGCTTTTTACTGCGAGAAATATATTGGTAGTATTTTCAACATTCAACATAGGATCTAAGATTCTAAACTCCTCAAACTCACAGCCTAGTTTTAGCCGAATGGCACATTTCCAAAAAAATGGTCTTATATTAAAATGAGGATACGCAATTTGATCTCAGCCGTACAATCTTGTAAAAGAGTTGTTGTGGGTCATGTGGCCCAAAGTTTGAGTCATGACGCCTCATAGATTACGAGATCATAATGTATTAGTACATATTAAGAGAATTTACAAAATTTCATCATTTTTAGATTAAAGTGATAATTCTTTTAACAAGCTAATGCAATGATAGAATCTCCAACTACAAAGTTATTCAAATTCATCTCAATGTTACCCTGGTACCAAAAAGTATGTTCAATGAAACTTATTAGTTGAAAGCATGGCCTTCGAATGATGAAAATTGCCAAATAATTTACTAAAGGAAATAGAGAAGAAGTAAACCGTTTGGACTCAAATGTATGCTTGATGTATAAAACATCTTCAAATTTTTCAAGATTTATACTATATAGAGTATGGTTGAAATGGTTTCGATCTCGAAAATTAAAGTGAAGATCTATCTGTGAGCAAAGAAGATATAGCATTTCAGAAATTAATATAGGATTATATTTTCATTGTGTAATAATCATTGAGAATCTAATAACAGAAATCCTTGACGATTCAAAAACTTTTCAATTAAATTTTATCCCATTTCATTTATAAGATTTGCGAAAAAAGATAAAAAATTAAAGAAAGTGTCCGTAGCATCAATCGGTGCGCGGCCAGCATAGGTCGGGGCACGAGACTCGCAGGTCAGCATTGTACGGAGCACGAGATTGGTTGGCCAACATCGATCAGTGGGCATCGGTCGGCCAGATCGGTCGACTAGAGTCGGCCTTCCGAATCGACTGACCAGTTCGGGCGGCCGGTTGTTGGGATTTATGATGGATAAAGGGCCCTTGGCCCTCAGTTCCCATCACTTCTTCTCGTGTTTATCCACCCCAAATGGGCTGCAATTGTAAGCATTAGCTTCACATTAGTGGCATTTGTCTTGGCGAGGAGAAGTTGGCGTTCTACACGATACTTGCGACTGCTTCATCAAATTCTTGCATACTTGGGAGATTTTTGGGGTATTTTAAATAATCCCCGTTCTTCATGGCGATTTTGACCGATAACAAGAAGATGGAGGTTGATTCTCAAGAGACTTTGAGGTCACTTGCGAGAGAAAACACAAAGGCTGAATTGGTGGAGACGGAGTTGGTTTTACATGAGACACCGTCAAAGAGAGTGAAACCAAAAGGAGCAAGACATGAGTTGCATCACGAGATCTTGGATAATGCGGCCATCAAAGCTGAGAGCGGTTGGGAGCTAGAAAAGGAGGAACACTGGAGATTAGCGACCTGCATGAAATATGTGAAGATGTACCACATTGGAAAACTTTGGCCTAGGGAATATCACAAAGTTAATACCAATAATCTTATTTGCAACTTGCAAACTTGCAAGGATGATCACTTTCTTCATCGTGTTGAAGAAGTTTGGGTGGCATTGTTTGGAGATCGTCCCAAGAGCGAAGGTTACTTTTCCTATACGCTTTTGTGCATGGTGTATGCTGAGCTAATACTGAAGCATAAGGTGAAGTGGAGCACATTCACAGCGAGTAGTGCATTTCCTCTTTGAATTGGAAAAAATCAGAAGGAAATCTGTGATATGTTTGATCCATAATCCTACTCTACAAAGGCATTATTGCAGCACTTGAGGAAGAAAACTCATGAGACGGCAGTGAGGAATTCTCCTCCAACAACCATGACACTGAAGGAGGATAGAAGGAACATGGTTGCCATGGATGCTCCACTCTTAGAACCAACAATAATTGATAGGCTTGAGGGTACATAAGTAGTTGGTGAACCTCATATAATCCCGGTACCAACATCAGAGGATGCCGGGCCAAGTGAACCTGTGAAAACCAAATTAGTAGCAGATGTCATTGGGACGGATCCCGATCTTGGAATGGTGGAGAATTTGGAGCAGTTTTTGCGTACGCGTGGTGTAGCCTTCGATATGAAAATAGGGTCCTAATCACTTGCTAGTATGGCTCCTGATTTAGTGTTAATGAGTCATACTTTTGCAAATATCATGCCTAGAGTTCTACATGGTGCTATAAATTATGAGGTTGTCATAGATCGATATCACCTTCTAATGAAGGATGTTGAACGTGTTAATGAGTATATTCTGAAACTATAGGCAGAATATAAAAGTATGAAGAAACTGATTGGAGAGTTAAGGAATGAATTGCAATAGTTTCGGAGGTACGGCAAACGTTCTTTGGACCTAGATGCGAAGATAGAAGAAGCACTTCACAGTGTACCTTGGGTTCGTACAAAAGACTCAAAAGAAGCGGAAGACTGTGTTGCATCACAAAAGGACACTAAAGGGACTTCATTGAATCTTTTTCTTTGACAACATGACGCGGGTGGTGAAGAGGATGGTAAAGAAGATAAGGAACAGACAATTGTGGAAATAAACGATGATGAAAGAGCGTGGGCGCTGAAGTTGGAGATAGGAAATAAGGAGAGAGATAATGCACTCGCAGATGCACGAGCACGGGCGATGAAGTTTGAGACTGCAAATAAGGAGAGGGATATTGCAGTTGCGAAATTGGAGGATGATGCAAAAGCATGGTCAATGAAGTTGGAGGCTGCGAATAAGGAGAGAGATGATGTGGTTGCAAATTTGGAGGATGATGCAAAAGCATGGTCAATGAAGTTGGAGGCTACGAACAAGGAGAGAGATGATGCAGTTGCGAAATTGGAGGCATTACGGAACACCTTGAGAACGGTAGATTCTACACTACTCCAACAATGCACACTACCATGGTTGGAATGGGTTCATCAACTTCAAGACATGAAGAGCTTGGTTTTGAAGACACAAGAGATCTCAAATCTATTGCAGCTAAATCAAAAGATTCACGTGAAGTTCTAGATACTTTATTGGAGAAGTTTCATAAGCTCAGTACGAACAGCAATATAACCTTATAGAGGTCACTTTTTGGGGTGATGCCGAAGAGATGATGGAGCATACAAATTACTCTAAGATGGAGAGAAACAATGATACTGATTGAACTTTGGAGATAGAAGAAGGATGGGCGCCGTACAACAGATTCGCATTGCACCTACAAGAGTGAGCTTGCATTTTAATTAACACATGCAACCCTCCTCCGGCAATACTTTTGTACAAATGTGCGGTGTGCCTACATCATTTTGGTCGAGAGGGAGCATACACGTTGGGCCAATGTGGCCATAACTTTCATGTTACTTGCATATGCCGATATGCCATGACAAAATTGGTATGTCTGGTATGTTGCTCTCCATTCAACACAAGATTCTACGAGATGATGGGAATACGAGATCTTATGCCCTCCGGGCACAAGTTCAACCGATAGAATCTTCCAGTGGATCACTCCCAAAGAAATTTCTACACTATTGTGATTGGAGAAATGCACTTGAGTGAAGTACGTCCAAATCAAAACACCAACTAAGCATTTAATATGGTAGGGAAAGAGATCCCTTATTTTGGATGACACAAGATTACGAAGTACAGATAAGGGCGAGTATTATTAAAGATGAAGAGCAACGAGTGTTGTTTTGTTGTAATTTTGGAGGGCATTGGAGCATCAAACACAACCGTTTGTTTCGATTTCCTCCGAAGAGAGTGGAAAGGGAGAAGATGGTTCGTGGCACAAAGTAACAGATTCAATCGGCTTAGGAGACGAGTACAAGAAGTACAATCATACTCCAATTAGAAGAGCTTTGGTCCTTGCAAAATTGGAAGAAGCCGCGATATACTGGACTTTAACAGCGGAAGATTCTTTTCAAGATGCGGACGTCTCGTATTGGGATGCGATGCAGAAGTTTGATAAGCGTATCGATGACGCCATTTCGTTTTGGAGGACATGTATTTATATCCAAAAGAAGGATCATTCATATTTATGGATGATTTCGAAGGTATTGTACACAATGTCGTTGCACGAATCAAGAAGGCCATGGAAATCTTACGTAACAAACAAGTAGATCCTAGTAGAAAGCGGAAGAGGCAAGATGGTGAAGATGGCGAGAATAGTTGGGAGGTAGAGATGAGCCGCGAAATTGCAGCTGTGGATGAGGAATATGAAGAGGGCGGTAGAATTGCCCATCCAAGCCAAAGACTGCGTACTCGTAGTATAGCTCAAATCTAATTAATCGGATGAACCTTTAGTTTGAACTCAATAGAACATGGTAGATAAAGAGAGGCTTTCTCTAGTTTGTGTGGATGTTGGTTAAAAATGATGAAAATGACACCATTGACTCATGGGGCATTATTTTTGAAGTAGAGGGTTGCAATTATTTTGGTTTAATGTGCATTTCTTCTCTATGCTTGAGAGTCAAGACCAATGTGAGACAAGTATGTAGAGATATATATAATTTTTCAACACATTAAATAGTCTTGTTGACAATAGAAACTCCAAGTGCATTTGGAGTATAACAATAAAGTACTACAAAAAACTATAACTAGAATATCTATAATAAGGATAAGTTCTATGAACCTATACTACATAAAAAAGCAAAATTCAACTACTCATCAACATCAGAGGAGTGTTAATAATCGCTATCTCCCTTCACTTCAACTCCACTAGACCCCGTAGGATCATATTCATAATCGCTTGGAACCTCTTGTTTGATCTTGAGCTTGTTCTCTGAACATTGTATATTCCCATATTTATGCCAAGTATCAAATTCGGGGAGATTAACAAGGATTTTTGGTTTTTTTGGTGGAATAATTGGAACCGTTGATAATTTACGTTTATGCGACTTGGAAGAGCCAAGCATGTGTTGTAACCCTGTGGCACTACGAGGAACATTGGCACTTTTTAAATACCTGCCAAAAGGTACATCAGAGTCACTAGAGATGCTGCCATATTTGGCTTGTGAAAGGGATACTCAACCCATAGAGGCTTTCTCCAAGGTTTTCGTAACCTGTGAGCCTAAATTCCGGTGACCCGTTTTTAAGCCACAAGTTGGGCCGTGGTGGTGGAATACAACACTAATTAGCCTTCTAAGCAACGGACACCACTTTCAACTACAAACATGCAATGCAAGACAAGTTCAAGTAAAAGACGTAAACGAGCAAGGACTCTAATCTTCACGCAAGCAAGAAAATTCAGCCTCAACCTAAGTTCCAAAATCCACCCTAGGAGGCTCAAAAAGCTCCCAAGTGACCACCAAAGGCTTAGTTAACTTTGGCAAGGTGCCCCTAAGGGATTTCAGCAGCGCTTCCACGTTCCGCTCAAAACCTTAAAGTTCTAATCCAAACATGCATTAAACGACCAACACGTGACCGGGGTGATTCGGATAGCACCTTCCGCAGTTAATCCATGCTCGTACCATTAAGGATGCAATTCAGCAATTGAATAAGCAAATTCCCACACCAAACCCAACATGCAACCATACCATCACGACTTCAACTAATACATTCATAATAATTTTTGGTGGCGAATTAGCCTTGTCTTTCTCTTGTTTCCACAATTCGGATTCTAACTATTGCATTCAACCCAAACATCCTAGCAACACAAAACTACAAACAAATTGAGCAAAGTAGGAAGAAGAAGATGCTCCTTCTTGAATATCACCCTGTCTACCCTCCGTATTATCACATGGGAGGAGACAAGGTATCGGTGAAGCCGTGGCTGTTTGCTTTGTGTACCAATCGATAATGTTGCCGGCGTGGCTGTCGTTGGTGGAGAGCCGGTGCCGAGTTGCTGACGAGCAGCTGCTTCTGCTCGACCCCTATTTCCGATTTTGCCCCTGCTCTCTCCCGTCCTGCTGTCGGCAGCCTTCAAACTGCTACTGGCGGCCTTCGGACTGCTGTCGACTTAGACTGCCGACGTTTCAGATGCCTACGTCGTCTTGCCTTCCGCTTGCACCGTCACCCTGCCGGGCGATCCTAGTGTTAGACCTGTCGGTGACGTTGCCCCGATCACAGCTGGTCAACCTCCGATCCTAAGCTTCTCGCTGTCCTCCTTGTGATCAACTGCCGTATCGGCAGAACCAGTGCATTGATGCTTCCTTCACCCGTCATTGCTCCGGAAACTAAACTGGCCGGCCCACTACTAGAAAATTCAGCGTCCAAATCAACATGAAAACGTTGAAATTTTCAGTTGATTCGGACGCGTTGATCCGGACATTGATCAACATAAAAGTGTTGATATTATCTGTTGATTCGGTCAAGCATAATTTCTGTTTTTATTAAATTAAAACTAAAACAATTAGGTGGGACCCAACTCATGCCCATGTCAACCCACTTCATGTCGTGCACAAGTGGGGCACATCTCAACCTCCTCCGTTGCCATAGGGGCCGAGTTCGAACCCGAGACCTCCCGTCCCCTAACCGACGTCCTTCGCCGCTACACCACCTAAGTCCATGTGTGCACACGAGTGTTTTAATTTTGTAATTATAGGGAAACTGCCCCATTGACTATTAATTTGCCTTATAAAAACGTTTTTTTTTTCAAAATGTTTTTATGCTCTATTCCATGCAGATATTTTTATACATATAGAAAAAATTTCGAATTTTTTTTTTTTTTTTTTTTTTTTTTTTTTTTTTGATTTGAGGCTGGGGCGTCTTTTTACTGCCCAGCAGACTTTGAATATTTTTCACGATGTAAAAAAACAAAAAATTTTCAATTTTTTTTTTTTGCACTATTTCATGCAGGTTCTTTTCTACATGTAGAAAAAATTTCGACATTTTTTGAAATTTTTTTTTTGAGGCTTAGGCGTCTTTTTACTGCCCTGCAGACTTCGAATAATTTTCACGATGTAAAAGTTATGTTTTTTTCAAAATTTTTTTATACTCTATTCCATGCAGATATTTTTATACATATAGAAAAAATATCAAAAAAAATTGAATTTTTTTTTCTTTTGAAGAAGTGAGGATGCCTCAAAGCATCTTCGTTTTTCATTTTGCATTTTAATCCATATCTGAAAAAGATTCAAAAGATTCCCAAAGATTCTAAAGATTCTGGAAGATTCCAAAAATATTCCAAAGTTATTACTCAAGATTCCAAAAAGATTCCAAAAAGATTCCAAAAAGATTCCAAAAAGATTCCAAAAGGATTTCAAAAAGATTTCACAAAAGATTCCAAAAAGATTCCAAAAAGATTCCAAAAAGATTCCAAAAAGATTCCAAAAAATTCCAAAAATTCCAAAAAATTCCAAAAAATTCCAAAAAAATTCCAAAAAGATTCCATATTTGATGACATTTTTAAAAATTCGGTCATTACACTAAAATCAACAAAATATATTTAGCAAACTGTTGATTTTTACAAAAAACTCAAAAATCAGTGAATTCGGTCAATGCAGTGCCCTAAACAACAAGAATCAGTTGATTTTATGTTGGTTCGGTCACAGTTTTCTAGTAGTGGCCCAATTCTTACTGCCGGCGTCGAGTGCCTCCTCGATCGGGACTCGCCCTCCACCGCCAAGGCAGGGTTGTCTTATTAGACACAATTTTGGGAATGTCCGTCTGAATTGTCGTATTGGACATGTCTGTTAGACGTCGAGTCGACGAAAATGTCGACGGTACCAAAAATTACATAGTAAAAAACTTGCTGAGATTTACCTTGAGGTAAAAAGCTATTTTCCTACGTGGCGTAGGGTTGATAATGACGTGGAAAATCAAAAACACGCGTCGCGATGGGCGATCACGGTGGCGAGCGATCGCGGTGGCGACCTCGCTAGGCGATCGGCGGTCGCACCGGCGAACGTCGGTCGCCCTCTCGCGACCGCCGACGCCCTGGCCGCCATGAGAAGGCGACCGGCGGTCGAAGATGGAGACCGTGCGGTCGCCCTAGCAACCGCTAGTAGGCGATCGCGGCCCAATCTTGGCGGCCGACGATCGCCCGCCTGCGCGTCGTCGGTTGCTTATAGCGATCGGCGGTCGCCTTGGCAACCGCTATTAGGCGACCGCGGGTCTAGTACTTAGCGACCGACGATCGCCCGAGCGTCGTCGGTCGCTTATGGCTATCGGGCGGTCGCCTGAGTAGCACCCATGTGACCAAAGACTATGGTTGTATATGAAACAAGAAAAATATATCCATATTGGTACAAAATGAGCTTCAAAGCATTTTTATGAATACCATTTTATCGGAAACAAGGTCAATGGTGCATTTCATAGTACAAATTTGCGCATGTCTATAATCATAGTATTCATATATATGATGTAACTATTACATATACCAAACTATATATATATTATACTCCCGAAACATACTAGGATACCCAAGTATTGTAAGCTAATAGTTGCCCTACTTGCGAGACATTGTAGTATTGTATGAGTACTAACAATGAACTTCGTGCTTCCAATCCAAAATAACAAAATTCTAATAACCCGTCTTTAGGTATCCTTCAATGTATACGTATCGTCGCTGACACTTCATCTGCGTTTGGATCGGTTTCACCTAGAGAGTCATCGGTGCTTTGGTCGCCATCCTCGTCTTCATCCTCCTCTGTCTCATTGCGTACTTCACACTCAACCTCACTCGCCAAATTGCGCAATTCCGTGTCCGTGGTTGTTTTCTTGTTCATCAGAACGAGGCGCTTCAAGGGCCGTGAAGCATTAGTGATCCCGTTTGCGTTCAGTGGTAGATGGCGCATTGTACGTGTATTCGGATTATTGGATGAAGCAATCCCAGCATGGACTTCTTCATGTACACGTGCCCCTTTCCGACATCGTCGATCGTGTGCCTTCCTCAAACGCTTCTGGCCTCGTGTAATACGATTGCGAGGTTGTGTAGATGGCCCGACGTCTCGTGCCACTGCCAATGCCCGGTTGCATGTTGGACTTGTTGGTTCTATCTTGACCTTCATCTTGGGCAATACCATACGAGTTGTATGGGCCCCTTTAGGTTGGGTAACCCTTGGGAACAATTGTTGTAGAGGTACATCGGAGTCATCTCCGTTAAGAGTTGAATTCCTTGATCGAATGGTTGAAACTCTAGGTGACCCCACTTCCATGCAACCTGAATTGGATACATCGTTAGGTTCCACTTTAATTTGGTCCATTTGAACTCCTGTCGTGGTAACCGTGCCCTTCACACTCTCAAGTTTATCGTCGTTGTTAGAGTGTGGGCTGCCTTTAAGTGGACCAATGTTCTCTTCATCCATCCGGTTTACCAAGTCTTGTTTCGCTAGGCAGGTACTCTCTTGGAGTTGTAAATTTGCCACTCCTTCTCCTTCGTGTCGCTGGCAAATACCGCAAACTGGCGGCGAGGCAGTTGTGGAACATCCTGGTCGTCATCGAACTCAAACGGGTCCTTGACATGAATAGTCATGTTTCCTTCGTTGTCGTTCCAATTCTCTAGGTCGTCGTGTTCGCTACCGTCATTGACATAATTCTCGTCATCCGCCTCCGAGTTATCCATGAATACACCATCATCCCATTCATTGTCGGGTACATAGTCTTCTTCGTCAGATTCCTCTTCTTCTAAGTAATTTTCGTACCACGTTCTCGGCGATCTGGTACGTTTCTGGCGCTCGAGTTTGGCGTTCGCATAGATGTACACAAGGTCCTCTGCTTTGGAAGTTGACAACCGATTCCTCACTTTGTTGTGCACGAAAGAGTACATGCTCCAATTCCTCTCACATGATGAAGCTGAACATGTCAATGCCAAAATCCTCTTTGCAATTTTTGGCAAGGCATTCCCCCCGACTTGATGCCACCATTGATGTGGTAACAGGTCACAGTGAGCTGGATCAGGGGCCTCTGAATTGGTGTTAAATGGACCCGTCCTCTCCTCATATTGTAGGAGTTCCCGCACCACTTCCTCATAGACCACTCCCATTGGGGCGCTAAGCTTCCTTATGACCCGGTTTAAAGCTCTTCTTGCTTCTCCAGTGTTTTGAATTGCTCCAATATTTGTCAAATAAGGGTTCAACAAAGCTGCTGCATAGTGGAGGTCTGTGAGCATCATCTCCCATCGTTTTTGAAATGCATCCTCGTATTTTGTAGCAATGTCGGGGGATAGTTCGAATGGAGGTTCACGCAAAGAGAACACGTGTTCCTTAAGGTCCGACATGATCACATACGCCCTGGGCATGGCTGGTACTTCCCCGTCGAACTCCCGAAGAGCTAGGAGTACTGGTTCAACTACTTTGACAAACTTCGTACAATTCTCCCAGAACTCATCGCTCCTAATGCTAATCCGCACATTCCTTGCCTTTGTCTGTAACTGGTGACTGTTTTGCCTGTTGAACAATGTTTGGACAAACACATGCCACTCCGCATCGATCACCATGTTGTTCAGAGGTTGTTGTAGCTTTAACAACCGCTCTATCATCAAGTAGTTTGTTGCAAATCCAGTCTGGGGTGGTACCTTGAGCTGCAGCTTCGGC
Source organism: Bryum argenteum (assembly GCA_037043015.1). Taxonomy (NCBI): domain Eukaryota; kingdom Viridiplantae; phylum Streptophyta; class Bryopsida; order Bryales; family Bryaceae; genus Bryum; species Bryum argenteum. Next base: position 27,883,273 of record CM073321.1, on the reverse strand, counting down.
GAGTACTTCCTGAATAGAGCAAGGGGGACGTGGGACCCCTTAATAAATGTGCACACTCTCTTGGCTTGCTCCACCAATTGCAATACCCACGCCTCTTTCCCCCAATCTTCCAGAAGGAGGTCTAGAATATGTGCCGCACAACCTTGTCCATACAAGTGAAGATAGTCTATCTGCAACTTCTTCACAGCACCTAACATGGAGCTTGCATTGTCTGTGCATATCTTAACGATGTTTTGTGGTCCAACCTCCTCTATGTACTTCGCCATTTCATTTGCCACATAAGCAATGTCCTTTTTCTTCCCTATAGTATCCATTGATCCCAAAAACACCTCTCCCACTGGGCAAACGAGCATCATGTTAATGAGTGGTCTGCTTGTGACATCGGACCACCCATCTGAGCATATTGTTCCTCCGTACTTCTCGATAGAAAGTTTTGTTCGATCCTCTACCGACCTTTGCACAGCCGCCTTCTTCGCCTCGAGCATCGTAGTCCTAATAGCATGATACGAGGGTGGTTGATATCTACCAATACCGGCCTTTGCTGTCTCTTGAACGGCACTTATGAATGCTGAATGTCGTACGACATTGAATGCAATGTTTGCCTCATAGATAAATGAAGCCCACTTTGCATCCAAATTTTGCCTAATGGCAAGATCAAAACTATCCTCCATACTCCTTTGCCCATGTCGCCGTCCACTAGAGAGTGTAGAGATCCTTTGTCCATTGCTGCCATGACTCCCCTTGTTAGAGGATGGCACCTGATTAGACCTTAGGTTAGGGGATGGTACTTCTACAGAGTCGATGCGAGGAGTATCTATGTTATCCGTAGTTTCCCTTGCCGCATATGGTATGTCGGCATCCACTCGTGAGTCTGGAACAACATCCGCATAAGAAATGTTGTTCTTTGGAACTATCCCTCCGCAGTCACGGAATAGCTCGAGAACTCCACGGGGCAACCTCGTACACCGGGGTAATGGGGAATTGTGAGGATATCCGAAATGAGCTAATGCTCGTTGCCTTACAAAGACTGTGCTTTTCCCACAGAATAAGCACACGCGAGTATTTGGCTTGTCGTTCCGTTCCGTGGATACTCGTAGCCACTCGTCCCATTTGCGAGTGTCTCTTCTATTATCTGGTACCCCGTTGGATTGGGAAGAATGCTCCATGTTCTGGAACCGCACCTCCGCCGCTGCAATGAAACCGGTGACGACAACACGCACTACAAGGCTCAAGTTACTCTTTGCACCTATAGACCGAGCAGGGGGCTTCTCATGGGGAGACCCAAGACAACGGGCCAAGCGCAAAGGAAAGTGACTTCGAGCCCGTGAACGACTCCTTATATACTCCACAGCCAGATCGGCGGTCGCCACAGCCAGATCGGCGGTCGCCCTAACAACAACGCTGTCGCGCCATGTGAACCGGCGGTCGCCCTGGCCTTGACTTCATCGCGCTAGCTGGACCGCCGGTTGCCCTAGCCCTACCCAGTTGGACCGCCGGTCGCCTTAGCGATGACAGATTGTTCGGACGAAGAGCACTTTACTCTCCAAGTGAAATTCCATGGTCCACCGTCCACGTAGTACAGCTATTATTAACTAGAATCCCGGAGACCATGTGGCTCAAAAATGTTTGATTCGCAATAATGCTTTTCTTTTAAAAGAAAAAAAATTAATAATAATAAAGGGAACATGGGAAGGCAAGAGAGAGAACAATAAGGACTCATATTAGAAACTAGAGTTTTAACTTCTCTTCCTCCAAATCCAAAAAATAAAGTGATGAATATTGCTCAATCCACGTTTCCTAAATAATTAAGAATGATAAAAATTGCCATGTATCAATGATGGTACCTCGGACATTGAAGGTTTTTCCTTTATGCTTATACCACATGCAATAGTGAGATTTCATTCACCAAGAATATTTAAATTGAAGAAAATCAAAAACTTCATATTCTCATTCAACGTTTTTGCATACAAAATGGCAATTGCACTTAGTGTTTGATATTGAGTACACTACTTTTCTACAACTGCTAAAAAAACGTGATTAACTAACTACCAGTCATTCTTCGCTTGGGCCCCCTTCATTGTAAAGTTGGCTTGGCCCCCCTTCTGTACAAACTTGGCTTGGCCCCCCTTCATCAAAATGTGCATGACCTTCCTCCATCGTTTGGTTCGGCTCCCCTTCATCCACTTCTCGCCTTTCGGTCCCTTCTTCTTCCGAATCTGACCAAACTATGTCCTCATCAGGGATTCCTCCTTTGTAACCCCTAGGTGTTGTAAGCCCTTCTCGTGGGTTGGCCGCTGGATAAGGAGCTCGCGGAATATGGGGTTCTGTTGGCCTAATTGTTTGAGGGGATTTTTTAAACGTCCTCCAATCCACGTCCCTCTGCAAAATTACCTCCGCGTACACCATTTGTGCTATGTTGTACGAAACCTCGTTGCTCACCACATGCACACCGGCGTAGAATAACTTCCACACTTCAATGCATCGTTGCACAAATTCATCGTGATGGCAATAGTGCAAATTTGCGCAATTCAGGCGGCGATGAAACTCGTGACGATAGTGTGGAAACAAATGGCCGATGTGGCACCAAGCAATGTACCACTTGCAAGTCTTAAGGGTCCACGGTTCCTCTACTTGCGCCCACCCCGGAAAAGCCTGTAGCGTGGGATCTATGAGAATCTTGTGAAATCTCCTTTGCATCTTTCCTTTCCTCTTGCGGTCCTTGTCACTCGCTATCTTCCGCTCCTGGCTAGGCGTCATGGTCACCGAAATGCTAACGAAGGAAGAAAGTTTTGAAACTAACTCAAAAAAAGTTATATCTATTCCGTGGACTAACACAAAATTTAGAAAACTCGAAAATCGGGCAGCATGTATGTGTGAAATGCACACGTGAGGCACGTGTGTGCCAATCACCGCACGCTCTAGCGCTCGAACAAGCAGGCGGCAACCAGAGGTCGACACCAGACAATGCGCAAGGCCCGACACGTGGAGGTGAGAAATGGCGACTGGCGGTGTCCGCGCGCGTATATGTAACCCTGGTTCTAGGGCGACCGCCGATCCACCCGATGGGCGAACGTCGGTCGCCAGGGCGACCGCCGATCCAGCGGATTGGCGACCGCCGGTCCACCTGGTCTGCGACCAATGGTCAGAGGGCGCGACCACCAAGTGGGAGGGCGCGACGTATGCGTGGGGGCGCGACCTCTGGATCGCGCGACCGCCGATCCAGCTGGTGGGCGACCGGAGGTCACTGGGCGACCGCCGGTCCACCTCGTGAGCAAGTACTAACCTTCCTCCCAGCGTTTGTGTCAGAATTTTCAAAGTAGTAACGAATGTATATAATGACTTTTGGTGGCAAGTATTTGGAACCATCAAAACAAAAAAAAAAAAAAAAAAATATATATATATATATATATATATATATATATATATATATATATATATATATATATATATATATATATATATATATATATATATATATATATATATATATATATATATATATATATATATATATGTGGGGCAATAATGTGATTTTAATACTTGGACTTCCTAATAATGACCCTATGAAAATGATATATAAGTAAAATGGGAGTAGAAGGGGTGTTGATAACTTTCCTAGGTGATTCATATTGTGTAAAAAATATAATATAAATCTTAGGGGCACAGCAGGAATGAAAGTATTTTTCCCGAATTTCCAAAAATTAAATAGTCATGTGAAAGTAGGCGTTGTGCGCACATGCATACGAAAACAAAGTGGGGAATGTAATTTGAACATTTGGACTACACTAAATAAGTACATTAGTGTTAGAATTTTATAAGATTTGAAAATGCTACAAGTTTTTACTTTTGGGATAAAAATTTTACCAAGAGTATCGATTCCAATACTATGTAAGGATCCCCATCTTCACCTTTGTAGAGGGTACAAATATTGACTAATAGTAAAAACTTATAGCCTATTTATGTATATTAGTGTATCTAACACTAATCTACCTATTTAGTGTAGGTAATATGGATCATATAAAAATGATGGAACCATCAAAAATATTATAGGACAACCTGTACTATTTTTCCCAAATTAATATAGAATTTTCGAAGTAAGTAGAGCTTTAAATAATAGATAAAAAATAGTTAAATGGAGAGAAAAAATATTTTAAAAAGAATTGGACTATGTAATAACTACCTTATGAACATGATGGAGCTATAAAAAAGAATCGTTGGAGTAAAGGATCTATAGGTTGGATTTTGGTTGCAAGCACTTAGAAACACCAAAACTTCAAAAAATAAGAAAAAATAGATAAAGGGGGGAAAAGGATAATTTAAACCCTTACACTACCTAATGATGACCCTATGGAAATGATGGTGTTATTTAGAAAATCGTGGGGATATGTCACCTATAGGTCATCATTTGCTTGTAAGTCATTTGAATGAGTAGAATATTGAATGATATACGGAAAATAGATTTGTGGAAAGAGATAACGATTTTAAAACTTGTGTTGACTAAGAAAGACCTTATAAAAATTATGGAAGAACAAAATTTCCCGTAAAAGAAACGTATCTACATGTTATGATTTACTTTGACTTTGTAGGATGCTAAGTAATAGAGGAAGTTATACTAAAGGGGGGAGGAGGTGGTTTTATTATTTTCTCTAACCGTATTAAATATATTAAATCATGAAAGAAGCCACATGGAACTTGGATTTACATGGAAGGAAATACTTGGTGTTAATTTGATTCAACCTTGGCATGGTGTAGGTCTATAGGATACTTGGTGTTAACTTCATTCAAAACCTCCAAATCCCGCGCCCGCCAATACAGCGGATGGACGAACGTCGGTCGCTAGGGCGACCGCCGATCCAGCTGATGGGCGATCGTCGGTCGCTAGGGCGACCGCCGATCCAGCGAACGACTGTGACAGGGCGACCGGCGGTCTACGTCATGGGTGCACCAAGGAGAATAGTGTCCGCGAGCCTCCGCGCACCCTCTTGCTGGGGCGACCGCCGGTCCAGGCGATGGGCGATCGTCGGTCGCTAGGGCGATTTTCGGTCGCTAGGGCGACCGCCGATCCAGCGAACGACGGTGACAGGGCGACCGGCGGTCTACGTGATGGGCGCGAATATCTGCTTCCCCCCCCATTTGCTACAAATCTTATTTTGCATATTTGAAATCATGTACGAATCATTGCCTTTCGAGGTTCTGGGGGGTTTGTAAATATATTCATTGACTCTAAATACTTGCAACTAAATCCCACCATATATTTATACGTAACTTCAACAACTTAGTTACGATTCCAAATTTTTACAAATTATTTATCATTACTTCATCGTGGATTAATACTAATCAAAGCTTTCCAAAATTCAATATCATTATATATACATATGGAATGGTATACACGACATAATTTTCTAAAAGACCACTATCCAAAGTATCCACCAACCTACCAACATACAAACCTACCAACTTAAATAATTACGAACCTACATACCATTCTAAGAACCTTTTTTTAGATATTTCCAAATCATGCATTTCAAATAAAAAATAAACAAATAAAAAGAATAAACAAGATGATTAAAATAACATCGTGCGCATATATACAAATAATAAACATAACATCGTTCAACGGGTATCTTACTAGTAAAAACATATCATATAATCAAAAAGATACATTGTATAACATCCAGCCTAGCACTTATCTCCCAACTTTCAGTTCCCAAATAAAATAAAGTAAATGGATATAACCAACACGCCAACGTCTTTCTAAAACTTGATTCCGCTTACTCTAATCTTCTTCCATTGTACTTTAGATTTTTTTTAGATGGTACCAGCTCCGACATTTCTCCTTTGTCTTATTTGCAATACATAGATCTTTGATCCTTGCATTTAAACCTCTCCTCTTCTCATGAGCACAAGTAGCTTTTTGACCAACTCCTCAGTTGTTTCATTGCGCTGTGAACTTTGACCCTCTTCTGCAATATCCACGGTTCCATCTATTCCATTGAGGACTAACTTTTCCTTGTTCCCCTTCAATCTTATTGATGCTAGGTTCACCCTTTCGATCTCAGCTCTCAAGGCATCGCATGCCGAAATGAGTTCCTTTAGCTCCTTCTCAAAATGACCTTGGTCCTTGGCTCCTTCAACCATAAAATCCTTCTCGCGACCCCAATCATTGACCACAAACCATTCGTCGACGCGCTTGTATCTCCTATGCACATCCTCGAAATTTTTCGTCTTCTTTATGAGCTCTTCCTCATAATCGACCTGATCTGATGCAACCAGAGCTGGGAGAACATTCGTCGCCTCCTCTTAGATCTTCTTTTTTGCATCCTTGATTACCTCTATGTCATGTTGGAGTTCAACACACTTTGCCCGTTCGTATGACAAAGCATGAAACAAATATGAATAATTCTCAAAAGCCTTGTTCAACAACTTCATGTACGAATCATCGTTTTCATTCGGGCGTTTCGCTTTGAAGACTACTTGAACTTCCTTCTCCAGCTCTACTTCTTCATTTCCTTCTCTTCTTCGGTTGTTCAATCGTTTCCATTGGATATTCTAGAGTCCCATCCTCTACGCTAACATTTGTTTGAGGAGAGGCGCTTATAGCGGGCCGAACTATAACTTCGGGTGGACCCAAAGTACAAGCACCAAACATTGCTTCAACCTCCATGTATTCAATGACATCCGCTTCTCCTTCTATTCGTAGGTCCTCGATGTGCTTCACAGGTGCATCAATCACATCCAAATCTTGCACGCTTGTTTCACCCACATGAAAGTGTTCGACGCCACCAATAGAACCTTCTACAAGAGGAGTATGATGCTCCCTCTCCTTAACCTCTTCTTCATCAGAATTAGGATTTACCCAAACATACACATCATCAGCATCCCCATCTTTCCGATGCCTTGCTGCCGTAAGTCCTTCTCGTGGGTTTTCTCTCAATGGGGCTCTTGGAATATCTTGCTTGGTTGGAAGGAAGAATTGAGGCGATTTTTTCATTGAGCTCCAATCCACCACTTTCTCCAATATTACCTCTGCATACACCATTTGAGCAATATGATACGAAACCTCGTTCTTGGTGACATTCTTGCCTTTATAAAGGAACCTCCACACTTCAATACATCGTTGCACGAATTCGTCATGCTTACAATAGTGCAGTTGCGGCATTTAATTTCAAGTGCGTCTCATGTCGAGAGTGTGGAAACAACTTGCGATGTGGCACCAAAGCGATGTAATTCTTCATCATTGTCCGACTCCACACACCCTCTTCGGTCTCCCACCCCGAAAAGCGCGTTGAGTGGCATCTTGGAGAATACGGTGATTCCTCTTCTGTGTTTTTCCTCTCTTCTTGCGTCGCTCCCCGAGTACTATTTTACGTTCCGCAATTGTAGTCATTGTTACCTCCGATCACGGAAATGCCGCTATGATATGATGTTAGATACAAAACACCAAAAATAGTGCAGTCCACGTTGGCCTCCAATCGAGCAAGCAAGTGGCAACTTTGAGTCGACACCAGACAATGCGCAACACCACGACACGTGGACTGAAAAGTGACGACTACGGCCAATTACGATTGTATTTAACCTCCTGTGGCAGGGCGACCGGCGGTGTCACGGCGACATCGTTAGGGCGACCGCCGGTCCAGCTGCAGCAGACCTCCGGGGCGACCGCCGGTGCAGCTTCAGAAGAGTTTCGATCCAGCCTCAGCGGAGCGCTTCGGGGCGACCGGCACTCTGCAGGGCGACTTCTCGAGAGCTTTCGCTCTTTTTTCTTGGATCCTCTTTATGCAATATTCAAATTTTGAATTAACCGATTCAAGCATCTCCCCCATTCCCCCCTTCAATCCCCCTCATCCCCCCTCATCACCCCCTCATTCCCTCTCATTCCCACTCCGTTCTTCCTATATCTCATTCACAATTGAAAATGATTCTCATGGTCATGGGCATTTTGCCAAGAGCGGTGACCATGATACATGAAAAATGATTTTATTCTCAGTGGATACTCTTGTGGTGTAATATGGATTTAGATCGATACATGTTTAATCACAATTTACAAAATTATAATTTTCAACATTCTCAGAATTCTCAACATAAAATACTCATCAAATATTGGTTCCAAAAGTACGCTCGAATGGGGGTTGATAAGAATGTCCGCAAATCATTAGTCTTCTTCACTTCAAATATTTACCTTTATATACTGGTCACTCATTTTTTCTCCAAACATATAATATGTCATGATATATCACCTTTTAATTTGGTAAGCAACTATTTCTCTTAGTGCTTTCTAGGGTATATGCACTAATTCCATTCACTTAATTGTATTTCAAGACCTTATTTTTGACTTGCCAAAATTTTCAAATTCCTCCCCCCACTCAATTTAACCAATTTCATAATGTTATGAGCCCATAAACTCATTGCAAGGATAATCTATCAGTCGGATATTATATACGGAGATCTTATAATATATTAAAGGCTCCACTTTGATATAAAAAGAAACTAGAAATTGTTCTTGAATGTGATGTTAAAATAAGAGGTGCGATTTTATGTAAATGGTATCTTATTTAGATGCTAGGAATTGACTACCTAGGATTACATGCTTAGATTGTAGGTATTGAATCGTTAGATTCATTAAAGTGTTTTCATGCATTGAAGAGGCTGATGCTCTATAAATGATTTCACATTTTATCAATTATTATAACTGATTAGGCACGATATGACTTCTTAAAATATACACCATACAAAATAATATATACCATTCATGCCTACAAAGAGGACGAAAAACTCTCACCCCATCCTTCCTCCCATTCAATATTATCCATTTACACATCTCTTGTCCATTTCTTAGGAATTGAATGATCATAAAATGGGAATTATGGGACCCACGATCCGAAATTCCTACCCTATGCATACATTCCTAATTTTTAAAATTAATACATTATAAACTAAAGGGCTCTTTTATTCCTCCCCCATCCAATATTCATCCTCATCTCATGATTCTCATCCTCGTAGGAGCTGCTATGAAACCTGATGCCCTCGCATTCAACACAAATAGGTGAAATAGGGCGACCGCCGATTCAGCTCATGGGCGAACGTCGGTCGCTAGGGCGATCGGCGGTCCAGCTTTGGGCGATCGTCGGTCGCTAGGGCAACCGCCGGTCCAGCTTTATAACGTCGGTCGCTAGGGCGACCGCCGGTCCGGGCCATGGGCGAACGCTTGTCGCCGGGGCGATCGGGCGGTCCAGATAGGGCGATAGCCGGACCAATGGCGATCGGGCGGTGCATGCACATTTTGTAGACCGCCGGTCGCCTTATCATCGCTTAAAACGCGACGACGGCGATCCATTTTTCACACTTTGCGAGTTCCTCCTTTTCGCGCATTGACTAGTATCGACTTCAGAGTTGCTGCTTGCTCGCTCGTAGAGGGACTTTGCGTTTTTCTACGAATCTTTCTTATGGAGGCACTACCCGTTGTAGCGGGTACATCCATGGTTCGCCATGACCGAGGTCAGATTGAGAAGAAGCGCAGGGACATCTTGAAGAATCCAAAGATAGTAGCGTTTAGAGGATGGGAGGAAGAGACGGCGCCGTGGTCTTTTGCCATATGTGAGAAATATGTGGAGTGGTGCCACATCAATAAGCTCTTTCCTCTACATTGGCACAATATTCATCGGCACAAGAATGAAGCTAACCTCCGAGAGTGCCATCATTACGATTTCAAAGCGATATGCATCTATGCTTGGCATATGATATACGGTAACAACCATATTTTTAAATATGAGGTTCCCTACTTTTTGGCACAAATGGCATATGCGGAAATGATTCTCGGGAAGGAGGTGCATTGGTGGACGCATCCACGTTTGCCTATGCAAGAGAAGACCGAACCAATAGAGGTTGGAGAGACATCAAAGACTATTGAAGGAGATGGAATTGGAATGGTACCTATGAGTCCTAAGGCCGACGCGGAATTTTACACAGCAGGGTCTTCTTCTGAATCCTCGGAGGATGAACACACACACGAATACGAGCTCGATGAACCAACTAGTCCTCCACTGCATTGGATTGAAGCAATATCCTTTGAGGTAAATCCATTCCGAAAAGTGGGTGGAAGATTATCCGAAGCCATGGATACTTTGATCATTTTGCACAATTTAGGTAGAGTCACATGCATCGAATTGGATTTCATCGCAGAATAGAAAGGAATTGGAAGCCCTCAAAGAAAGAGCCCTTTCTACACCATACGATGTACAAGAAGAATGTCGGGAGGTTTTCGAAAAAGCTCTAGACCACATAGCTGACATGGAGACCATGCTTGTGCTACGAAAAGAGGCTAAGGAGAAGTTTTTTGAGAAGAAAAATTCAAACAAATTTTTTCCGTAGAAGACTACGTAGAGTTTTGGACAGCTAAACATAATTACCTGGAAGGGGTCCTAGCTGAGAGGAGGGATAAGTTGACGGATATTGAAGAATCTATTGCTCTAGAGGTAGATAAAGAGATGCTACGCATTCGGGATTTGGCATTAGCGGGTAAGTATGGCAAGACTCCAGAGGAAGTTGACAAATTAAAGAGGCTGGTGAAATGGAGTGAAGACCAGAATGTAAAGCAAAGCAACTACGTGTAGCTGAGGAGAATGCTCGATTTGAGGACGCATGGGCAGAGTGGGCTCATCGTAAAAGTAACGCAAAAGATGACATCAACATAAACGCAATCGACGTTGATTTGGAACCGCAACGATCACTTTTTTCAAAGGGCAAGGAAAAAGTTGAAGATTCTTAACGTAGAGGCGATGGACTTACACCCCCAACATTCACCAAACGATATTTGATTTACGTTATTTAGGTGTAGGGAAAGTGTACGTAATTTCTTCTATGTACTTTTTCGCATACTCTTTATATATGGAAGTTTGTTTTTACCTTTCATCATGCGTAAAGTACGTGTTTGTGCATTGGTACAAGGGGTTGGGCGGGTTATATGGACTATGAAGATGTAAGATACAATAAAAGTGACAAAGTACAATCGATAGACCACAAGCAAAGGAGCGAACCAAATACATACCATTGATTTAATCGATGCAAAAAGTAGTACAATAGGAAATGAGATACATTGTTGCGCAAAAAGCTACCACTCGATAATACTATAATGGAATATATTCCTATATAGCTAAAACCATACGCTATCTTTGGAGTGTATGGATTCACAATATCGTAATTATCATTCACTAGGGTCGAGGGTTGGAGCATTCTCCAACAAGAAGTTTGCGCTTTGCACGAGTTCGATTGAATGGACCATCTGCATTTAAGATCAGATCTAAAACTCTAGAGTCTTTCAAGTCTTGCAAAGTCCTTCTTGTGAGGGGACTATGTACATCCAGTAAATAGTCTAGAGCTTGAGACTGGTATCGTGGCCCCCAAGTAGACTCAGCATATTGACACTCTTCCAAATCTTCCATGGAGGCACGACCTTCACCGTCGGTTACTTTCTTCCCATATTGATTCCATCGATGTCCCATTGGATGGGGCCCCCACTTGAATGTATTAGAGCTCACATCAAAATAGCCTCCAAGGCATTGGAAGAAGAACATCCGATTACCCTCATGCTGTGGACCGTGTCCGGCAAGTATTGGAGCAACTCTTAGAATCTCGTTTGGGTCAGTCTCCCAATTCAATTGGGAGCTAGGAGTACTCTTCTCGAGATCATGTTCACCTCTACGCCAACTCCAGATAAGGTCTTTACCCATAATCGAACCTCGTCAGTAGTCTCAGCATTGTGTTCACAAGAAGGCGGCATATAAGTTCTTAGATTGAACATCTCGTAGAACCGCTCGTGAAAAGGCGCTTTGCATATAGCACAACGACTTTGAGTCAAACAATGAACTAAAAGACACTGCGATTGATACATATGGACACAAGAGCCTAAAGCCCATCCACCCTCAGGTCCAAATGGATTTAGGCATATGGGACACGGAGAGTGATCCAATACAAACTGCGGAGGGTTGGGCCACAATAATGTCTTGGATTCTACATTAACATGTGCCGACATGTGGTGTTTGAAATTCCACCCGGCCTTGCTCCAATCTACAACCTCTGTAGAAGTGTCATCTTGCATCTTGATGTCCATCATAGGAAGATTATCAAACAATGTATCCACACTCGGCCACGAGGTCATACCAAACGTTCGCCGACCAAATCCACTAGTAAAATTCTTATCGATCTTCTCCACTCCGCCGCAACTTGTCTCCCTCTATCCACCGAAAGTATACATGCCACCTTCCAATGGTAGTAAGTGGCGACAAATCGCTCCAAACGGGCTTGCGATTTTGTAGCTTTTCCTTTAATAAGGAGTTGTATCCATCGACGACATGAAAGGGGGATTACGGATAGGGGGAACAATAAAGGTAAAGATAAAGAATCCCGAGAATCACATCGTACATCTTCTTCTCGTTCGAGGCCCGACATATTAACAACACATGGCTGAGCTTTCACAGACGGCGCAATGTAGGGCGTTGCGGTGACATTTCTCCAAATGCCAAGTCCTCTCGTAAGGTTGAAGACAACTCTATCAACATCCGCCATGTCAGATTTCTCTACATCTCCACGAATGTTACGTGCGTGAGATAGTTCTTGCATCTTCTCGCGCATGCGTGCATATTCCACGGAAAGCTGCTCCCCTTCTTTCACCTTCTCCTCATACATTGCTCGTGTTTTTTCGAGATCCGCTTCCAATCTTGCTATGACGTCGTCTTTACTCTTCAGAAGAGCTTTGAGATCAGAAGATGAGTCAAGTTCTTCCAATGGTAAGATGCAAGTACCATGGGGCTCTACTACGGGTGGATGATTACTTGCTATTGGAGGGCGAGAGCCACCTATTTCAGGAACGCGGCCAGGTAAATTACGACGATGATCCGCAACAATCACAACGCTGGCGGGAGGAAGAGGTTGTCGAACTTGACGCACCGCCTTACGAGGCCGCGAACCATCCGAGTCATCGTCCTCTTCCGATGTAGCACTATGATGGGCAGCCTCTTCCATAGCCTTGGTAATAGACCTCATCACCGCCATGCCACCATTAGGAGCGTCAGGGAATCTTAGAATGCCTGTCGGAATGTCACTCGTTGAAGGTCGTGTTACATGCTTCCCCTCTTTGATAGTTGTCCAATCCACTCGTTTACCAAGAGCAACCTCGGCGTATACTCCACGAGCAAGAAACAATGGAACCTCGTTGCGCTCCATACATGGCATGCCATACAGGACTTGGTAAACCTCAATGCATCGTTGCTTGAAGTTTGGGCATTCGCAAAACTTAAGATTTGCCTTGTTGGTGTGCCGGTGAAAATAGTGACGAGAGAGAGGGAATTTCTTGTCAATGTGACACCATTCAATGAACGATTCGCAAGTGGCCATCGTCCACATATCTGGTTCATCTTCCCAACCTCTGAAGGCAAGCTTATTTGGATTCAGAAGCAAGTGTAATCTTTTCCGTTGTGGAGCGCCCTTCCTCTTCCTCTTCTTGTCGTTCTCTTCCTTCCGAAGTTGGCCGAGAGTAGCCATGGATGAAATAGCCAAAAATGGCAAATAGTTATTACCTACCCCGCACGAGCATGCAGCCAATTCAATGGATGTAAGACAACGCGCTAGGCCAGTAAACCCAAATAACAAGTTTAGGTACTATGGGGGAATATATACGCGGGGCGACCAGAAATCAAGGCGACCGGCGGTCCAGATAGAGTATCGCGTTGCGTGGCGACCGCGGTCCAAAGTGAGAGCGACGACCGTCGGTGCGGCTAATCGCGACAATGGGGCGTAGGGCGACCGGCGGGTGCAAATTGTTCGCGACAATGAGACGCAGGCGACCGCCGTCCAAATTGCCGCGACTTCGGGACGTAGGGCGACCGCCGGTGCAGCTGTCGTGACAATGGGACTGGGCGACGACCGCCGTGGGGCGATCAGAGGCGACCGCCGGTGGGCGGCGATTGTAGGGCGACCGCCGGTCTCCAAGGATATATAAACCCCAACGCGCGGGTTTGTTATTACTTTTCCCCAAACCGCTACCGAATTCTCTTCCGCCCTGTGTCCTTGCTCGTCTTAATGATGCGCACTGCCGGGTCGTCTGAGGAGTTTTTGGGGTTTGGTGCACATTGATAGCAGGGGGGAGATTTTTTGCCGCTTTTTTCAAGATTTTCGACGATGACTAAATCCAGAAAGCACGGGAAGGGACAACAAGCATGGGATTTGGATGCCCCCGAAACATTTGCACCAGACGTTGGAGGGGAACAACCTAGTGGAAGTGGAGGCCATAAGAGGAAGAGGAGACACCCAAAAGAAGACAGGCCCGGATTCCCAATAACAGATTATACTAAGTTTGCGGAAAAAGCATGTTTGGATTGGTATGAGGAAACGGAGGCTCAATTCCTAGAGCACAACTACCTCAGGAATGTTAGCACGGGCAAAGAGAGACTGAAGAAGAAATTGGCGGCAGTAATTTTGAAGGCCATGGAGGAAACGGAGAAATACCAAGATGTGGATTATTATTCGCAATACGGGTTGTGGATGGATAATACAGTTGAACAATGCATCTTCAATGTAAAGGAGTTGTGGAAGAAGCGATTTGGAACGAGGCGTCTAACACAAGAGGAGGACCAGTTTAAACGCAAGATGGATTGGTGGCAACACACAATCCAAAAGCTTAGCAAGAATAAAACCCGAGGGAAGTCATGGGAAAAAACCGCTTTGCGCGCCACATTTGAACGAGACACAGGGTCGGGGGTGGTGTGGATTCCTCAAGACGCTACGATAGAAGCTCTATCAGGCCGCAATATGGAGGGAGGCCATGGACTGGTGCGGAAGGTGAAGATACTTGGAGTAGACCACGTTCCAGAAAATGTCGAGTTTGCAGCAAAGCTTTCCAAGAATATGAATCTTCAGAAGAGGAGGATAGAGACTGCTGCAGAAGCTCTTGTATGTCCTTTGAATCATCCAGGAATTATCAAGTTTTGGGCGTTGCATACAAGGACATTCGAAGCTTACTCGTATTGGTGGAATGGGGGATCACTACACGAGATGTTGAAGTTGGATGAGAAGGTCGGCGACAAACATCTTCACTGGTCGAAAGTGAAGGAAGTTCCGAGTCTCACTCAAGAGGAGGTTTTCAGAATTACCCTTTTCCGTCAGCACAGGATGAAATTAGCTTGGGGTTTAGTGTACATCATGAATCTCGTGCATAAGACGGGAGTTCTTCACAACGACCTATCCCCCTCGAACATACTATTGCATTTCCCAACTTTCGGAGGAACCAAGATTTGTATTGGAGTGTGTGACTGGGGGATGGCATCTCGTATAGTAGAACAACAGCCTTCACGTTACGGATACCAGACGACGGAAAAAAAGAAAGAAGATATGACACGTCGATGGTGGGTGGCGCCCGAGTTGTTCTATACTTATGGACCTGAAGGTTCAGATACAAATTTGAACGTCCAGGAACTTCGACATCCAACCACGGTAGCATCAAATTCGTATGCGGTTGGCAAGCTCATCCAACTGATTGGTGTGTATAACGAATTCGACAAAGAATTATTACCGAATTCGACGGTGCGAGATTCATTCCTAACGAAGGTGTTCTCAATGACCAGGCATGAATTAAATGAGAGAATGACCTGTTCGGAGGTGGTGAACCGCTTGATGGCGAAACCATATCATATGCTTCCACCGGAGCTTGTATTTAGAGAGGACAGTTATTAGTTTATAATATCATTATATCTTGTTGCAATTCATAGACTCCTTTGGATGACCATGTCACGTCATTGAGTGCTCATTTAGCCATGTAATTCACATTTCATACTTGCAATATATACAATCTACTTTTTGACATATTGTTCCAAATCTAATAGATTTTTGCAACTCTTATAATTATGTTCCCTTTTTACACTAGTCACGTATGTATGTCACCACATTTTTTGTTACATGAGTTTCAAACCTCATGGTTGATGTTAGCCTTTTCTTCAGGGGTTTGTGGGTTGTTGTAATTTGTTTCATCTTGAATTCTTAATGCTTCATCTACGTTTAAAAACGTGAAAGGAAGAATTTTGGATAATGTGGGATAAAAAAATTTACTTATTCTACTCGGGGGAAGCCTCCAATGCAAGGCCAGCCTAGGCGACCACCGGTCCAGGGGCCAGAATAGGCGACCGCCTGTCCAGTGAGACCGCCGGTCGCCATGGGCGATCGTCGGTCGCTCATGGGCGATCGTCGGTCGACCATGGGCGATCGTCGGTCGACCCTGGGCGATCGTCGGTCGCTAAGGCGACCGCCGGTCCAGCCAAGTCGACCGCCGGTCCGGCCAAGGCGACCGCCGGTCTAGATGACACGACCGCCGGTCCAGTCCTACGTGGCGCGGTCGCGAACCGTATTGCTGAGCTGTACATGCCACGTGGTAGCCACGTAGGATGCAACGTGGACAGGGTAAATCCAGGGTAAAAAAAAGATTCTGTAGATTCTATTAGACATTCTGAGGCTCAATGTCTGTCTGACATGTCGTGTCTGTCTGACGTCCGTCTGTGTCTAGCAAGACAACCCTGCGCCAAGGTGCTGTCGGGGTTGCCAGCCGGTACTTGATCTGCCGGCGGTGATCGCCGTTGTCCTGCTTCTGGTGCTGTCGATTCGTCGTTGCTGATTGCCGGCACTGATCCGACCGAGGGTGCCGATCATATCGGATCAGCCGTCTCCGGTTGGCGGTGCTGATTGCCGTCGCCCTGCTCGCTTTGTCGACTACTCCACCTTCGATCTTCCCCGTCCTACTTCGTTCCGGCGTGGTTGACGATGCTGGAGCTGGATCGCAGCCCTCCTTCCGACTCTTAGTGGTCCCTCTCAGCCACCCCCTTAGCCAGTTGCGACTTCCTCCATGCTGCCTGCAAAAATTCTTTCTTTCTTCCTAAATCGTACACATACGCAAAAAACATCCACCAAAAACTGCAACAAAACTAACCTAGATCCCCCACACACACGGAATATGAAAAACCTAAGTCCACTCTCTCTCTCACCCAATTCGGCCTAATTGGATGGAACAAATCTTCATCCATCCCAAACGGATGAATCTCTTTTCATCCGGAAAATTCATCCGCATGGTTTACTTAAGTCCTTTGATTATTAATTATAACAACCTTAAGCACTCACATGTATATTTGTTAATCTATGAATAATAATGGGGCATAAAACATGCTCGAAAATATGCCATAATACTTTGGCACCCATCAATATTACTAAATTAGAATGAACTAGATTAACGCCAAGGCATCTAGACAAAACTCCACCCGAGAACATAGATTTTCCGGGAACCGGAAGAATGGGCCTAATTGTCCCAACTAAGGAATTTGAATATTAATAAATTAAATTAAAGCTTAGAAAAAGGAATTCGCACAAGTGTGAAGCATTTCGGCGGTTCACATAACCCTTACAGTAGAGGGTTGAAATAAAGCGCGGGGAGTAGCACATGGTAAAGATAGTTGGTTCTTATCACAAGACGCGATATTCTCTACAACCGAATCAAAACTGATAGTGTCGGCACTAGTATTGCACGCGGTAGTTTTCACGTCCATCGCCTCGTTTTCCACCACAATTACACTAGCAACAAGAGGTGGGATGTGTCGAACCTTGCTCTCCAATTATTTTTTTTTTATTGCATTTTTAGGGTTTAAATGATAGTTATAGTGTTTGGAAATAAAGACCGGACAGCTAAAATCGGTCCGTAGATAGTATTTTTCTGTTGTGATTAATCCGGTTAGCCTTAGTAGATTCTAGAGCCTACCGGACTCCTGTTCCCAATCTGGTTTTCCCCTGTGAATTCTGGGTGACCCGGTTGTTCTACCGGGATGGTCACCGGGGCGACCGGTCGACCCGGAGAAACAATCGGAATTCTCGCGCGCGCCCACGAGTACCACCGGTGGCTCACTTGTGCCTGGAAGAAGGACCGGTGTACCTCTCGGGGCCGAAGTAATGATGTCTCGAGAGGAGGTTTCCGAATTAAGGCTTTTAAGCGCTGCCGCCACCATTCTTAGCCATCCCAGTTTTGATTCGCGCATTCTTAGCTCTCAGATATCCCTGCGCGCTCAGTGCACCGGAGAGAAGAGACGATTAGCGAGTCCAGTTAGGGTTTCGGGAGATAGGGTTTCTACCGGAAGAAGTCCGGTAGCTCGGGGTGTGGCGAGCAATTCCAAGCGGAGGAACAGGAGTAGCATTGATGCAATGCCGAGGAAGAAAGACGCGGAGTTGTGGCCAGTGGGGAAGCCAATTTCCCTAAAGACGGTGAAGCCAGACTTCCTACAGACGCCGCGAAGTTAAAGGAGGACCTCCTGCAGATGGGGTGCGCCGGCCTTTTCGACGTTCCGTGGGACCTGTCCGACCAGCTGATCATCAAGGAGACGGTTAGCAAGCAGTTTCCGGAGCAGTTTTTGATGCATCTTTTGCGGGGGAAGCCGGAGAACTGGAAGCCACGCCATTGGAGGGCAACCTACCGGTTTCCAGACTCCCCGGTGGAGTATATCAAGACTAAGGGCGATGAACGGCTACGAAGTCGGTTCCGGAAGGCACCCGATAAAAAGAATGGCTTCACCATCGAGGAGTGCAAAAGCAACCGGATGAGGCGGCTACTCCGGTTTTGAGTGCCCATCCTCAGCCCAGATAAGCCATCAACCTGCACCATCAAGCTCATGAAGTCCATCCCGTGGAGCTATGATGGTAAGCAGGTAGTCAGATGGCATCACATCATCAGCGATGTGTTGCAGCGGGAGATTGCCAAGGTTGGCAATTGGAAGGGGTGCCCCCTCGCCCCCTTTCTATTTCACTTCTACGTCCGATTCGGCATCCTCACCGATCAGGAGGTATTCTACAAGAGCGACAAGCAGCCCATGCTGTCCGGAGACCCCCAGGAGGATATCTCCTCGGAGTCGGAAGGAGAGAAAGGAGGAGTATGGCCGAGCGACTTGGAGGGATCCCCGGAGCCGGCTAGTGGGCAGAAGAAGCAAACGAGGCTGAGCCAAGCCGGGCCCAGCAATGCACCCCGGATGACTGCCCCGAGAAAGGAGGTGAAGCCCGTGCCTGCTACCCAGGCACGCAGGGCCGTGCCAACGATGTTCATGCCGAACGCGGATGAAGAAGAGGAAGAGGCCGAAGAGCAAGAGGAACGGGTCAGTCCGGTAGAGGTAGAGGAGGAGGAAGAGAAAGAAGAACACACCCCCCTCATTCGGAGAACGAGGGCCCATATGAGAAGGGGTGAAGCCATAGCGGAGGCTGGTGGAGATCAGTTCGAGGATGAGGACGACCAGGAGGATGAGGAGGACGAGGAAGAGACCCCTCCCCGACGTCGTAGGCCGTCCAGAAAACCCCATATTCGTTATATTTGGAACATTTTTATCTCCTAAATTAAAACAAGACAACGGACGAAGCAAAAATCAACATTTAGAGAGGTTTCACTGTAGGCATATGTACTCGGAATTTACTAATTTTTATTATATTTAGAGATGATATGAGTCCTCTTGAATCTTAGAAAATATGTTTATTTTAAAAAACATTTCCAACCATACATATATTTGATACGGTACATGTCAAGATTAACATACTAACAAAAAATAATTTTCTTTCAATTGATAATAATGATGGAGTCAACTTAAACAATCTTCTTATACAAAATAAATGTATTGAATATGGATAGTAAATAGTACAAATATATAATACTCTATATACTAAATATCAAAGTAATATATATGTCAATACCAAGTTTAAGTACTATGACACCTACTTCCATAATATATACTATATACTTGAAGACTACTCTAGAGAAGATGAAGCAAGCTCTCGTAATCGATGAAGCAAGCTCTCTCGGAATCCCATTATGCGACGATGCAAGTACATCCATGGGTATACAAAGAGCATCTTTAACGCCGCTCCAGTAATATGAGAGAGGCTCGTACAATCTCCGCGATTCAATTGACTCATGTGATAATTGTTCCCAATGATCAATAAAGCCTGAAATCCCTTTCACCACCTCAAGCAAATGGCGCATCTCGTTTGGACGCATTGCATCCGGTTCACCACGTGGCGATAATGATCTGCCTTGACAATCCTCCTTCCACAATTTAATACCAGCATAATCACCCTTAGGAAGCCATTCCTCGTCGTGACAAAAAATCTTGTACTTCATTACGGGGCATCCACTGGGATCCATGTAAAACTTGAATTGATGCGCTTTCATATGCCCCACCAATGCTTCATTGCCGTCTAACATCCACTCTTCAATGAATTTCTTGAAGTCCGGAACCTCTTGAACGAGGTGTGGAATAATTGCAAGCTTCTCAATCCTCATAAAAGATCTTATGAGAAGAGGGATGGTATGATAATCCTCCTTTCGCAACGCCATGCTCCAACGCCCGAATAACCCATCTATGTCATCATGAGTGTGACCAACGAGCATAAAATTTACATATATCTCTCGGAATACTCGTTTTGCTACCAAAAGAGACCAGAAACTGAAGACGAATCTATTATTGTTATTACTCAGAGCATTATCCATTTGGACATTCAAAATCGGAGGCAAAGACTTTGCTGGAACTAGAATGTCCGGAATCGGGCCTAATGGATCCATACACACCTCTGAACCTCGTAAAAGAGCAGTATACAGTGGATGCGATGGGGGCTCTGTAAAGAGCTGTCTAGATGAGGATTTAGGTGCAGCTTCGAGATCCCGCAGAAGTTTTGCAAACGAGCCAACCGTATAATTGGCATCATGTGAGTAAACATCTAGTCCGTAATGAGCGTATCGCTGGTCTACATGACCATGAGCAAGAATTCCCGTAACTGCAAGAGGTAACTTCATGAGTCCGTCTAAGTTTTTCACCTTATGAGACAAGGCAGGTGATGTTGTTTTTGAGTGGTCCATCTTGTCATGCATAATGGTCAAAACATCTTGAGGCGACTCCTTAGACCTAAAGCGGTTGAGGTAGTATACGTCCCTGTGCG
This sequence comes from Bryum argenteum, assembly GCA_037043015.1. Classification (NCBI taxonomy): domain Eukaryota; kingdom Viridiplantae; phylum Streptophyta; class Bryopsida; order Bryales; family Bryaceae; genus Bryum; species Bryum argenteum. The sequence goes on along the minus strand of CM073321.1, from coordinate 27,862,282 downwards.
CATATGCGGAATCTAAGTGCACATTCAACTTCCTCGACCATATAAGAGATGATTGTGTTCCAGGAAGAGTGAGCTTCATCAGTGATTGTAACTCATCACACTTAGAGCAACGCGCGAAATTATCCCCCGATCTTTTGGCATAGTATTCAGGATAGCTGAGGCGGCGAATCTTACTAAGGTTTGAAGTTGACACCGGCGGGAGCCCACACTCTTCAAGGTGATGATCAAGAAGAGGAATTTGGTCCTTCCACTTAAAACTTGAAGGAAGTACCTTGGCAACGACCTTCTCCCCTGATGGAAGGCTCCGGGACTTGTGAGGCATGTGATCGGCATGTCTATCAAGTATTGCCCCTAAAACGACAAAAGCAACAATCGTAAGCCTTCTAGGCTTTTGCATGCCCGTGTTCCCGTGTAACTGGGCCTCATGACCATCAGCTGCACTCTGGGCGTTTTGATAAAACGTACCGTTGCTCACGCCCATGATCTTCATCCACGTAATCGGACAAACATCAATACCCTCTAAAGTGACTACATTTTGCCTTTCAGCATTTCTGTGAAACTGCCTATGGACATCGAGTTTGACGTGATTCATGAACTGCACAGTTGTCTTGTCGTACATGCGACACCTGAGAACCTTAATCTTCTCCCTTGGGTATAGTTGAACACAGTTGTGCTTACAGCAAGTATTACATGCAACGGCATTGATTGACTCCGCTGTCATCAGCAACTGTGCTTTGCGCGAAACTGGAGTAGACTCATTCCTTGAAGAATTATCATACGATCGAGTTCGAGATGGCCCCTGCCGTCGACTACGTTGCCGGACCCATCTGTTGTAAACATCTTGCTGGCTATGGTCAAAAAGAGTAACACCGTCTAGGAGGACTTGTTGGATGGGCCAGGACTTGAAGGAGTATATCCAGTCGTCTGGATCCTCGACCGCAACAAACAGAGTTGAAACTTGCACCACAACTCGAATTTTAATTAAATCCCCGCTGATCGACCAAGTAATAAAGATTTCAGCATATAGACAGATTAGCCTGAGATGTTTTCATCCAAGTGCCCCTTCCTTAAAGGCATCCGCCCCAGATAAACTAACCAACATGTAGTGTTCTGCCTCTGTTTCGGCAGTTAGACATCCTTAGACTAAAGTGATATTCAAAGATTGGTGGTGACGTTGCACGTCACCACCTCCCACCTATCTTACACATCCAATCAAGGTTGTCACTGCAAAGCTATGGTAAAGGTGCACGGTGTCTTACCGTTTAGCCGTTGGTACTTCGCATCTTCACGGAGAGTTCAATTTCACTGCGTTCATGTAGGAGAAAGCAGGGCAGCCATTTTATTCTTATCATTAGTATTAATTTTTGTAACGTTATATTAGATTTTAACTTTCATTCTTGAGGATTAAATAACTAAATAAACATGTGAGTATTTAAGAAAGTCTATGTGTGAGAAATTGAACCTATTCTATGCTTATGTCTTAAATTATTTGACCTTGTGAAATCATAAGAATAAGATTTATGAAAACCAATTAAAGAAATGAAATTTTTTAGTACTGGACTTTCTTAAGCTTAAACGTAAGCTTAAAACACATAATTCGTTATAATGGGAATATTCAGATTATCAAATTGACGAAAGTTGAGCTTGAGTTGAGCCAAATGTACTGTGTGGGTACATTTACCTCGACCCAAGCTAAACCCACATTAATTTTCTCAAAATCAGTGAAGAATATCATTATAAAAAATTACGTGTTTTAACCGAATGGAGTTTATTTCATCATAATTGTATTGTTTTCGTTGTAATTAGTATAATGAGTTATAAGCATATGAAACTCTTTACGCCCTATTATAATGTATTCCATGCAATATAATATAATTTATATTTATTTTAAGTATTGTAGTTAATCTTGGACATTTCTTTTTTTTAAAAGATGTTCATACTCCAAATTAAGGATTGTAAAAATTATTTACATTTATTGAAATTATATTTTTGAAATTATTTGTTGAAAACTATACTTTTAAATGAATAAGCTTCTCTATAAGACTATCTTACAGTACTCTATAATATATCATTAGGCATTAACAACGCGACACTGCAATGTACATTTATATTTATCTATACGTTATTAAAATATAATTTATAGAAAAAGCAACATTAAATAAAATTTATTTATAATTTTACAAGCAAGCTAAAAAGGTATTACAAATAAAACTTGTAAAGCATTATGATTGAAATTATTCATTTTTATCGTCTAGAAATTACTCAAACATAATGCTTAGGATCATGTGTATGTTAAGTTACTTATTTTAGAAATGTTTTGCTACTCTTGATCGAGATATCAATCATCTTTTGTAGCATTGTATCACGTCAAGAGTTGTGTAGTTTTCAAATCTTCCATCACTTATAGCCATGTGTGGCTTCTGAAAACCTCAGAACTGGAATATCAACACTTCTTACAGTGAGCAGCATTAATACAGGTTGCTGCTTTCTCGTTTATGATGAACAACTCGAGCTGCAAAAGGTCAACAATAGAGAGTGCGAGCCGAAAGATTGAGTCCGATCACTCAAGTGCAGAGTACAGCTCACCGGAGCCGATGGGCACTAACGATATGAAAAGCATGTCGTTCAAGATTCTTGATTTAAGCTCCTTGTGCTTCTCATGTTGCAGAAGTGCCTGTACTTCGAGAAGACTTTCACACGGGCATAGACAACGAATTCAACCTCAGGTACTGGACCGCTAAGCGATGCATATTATCTCCCCTGATTGATAACTCATTATTGCCCAGGCATGTATCCAACACTCATATACTCAACACTCTATTGTCTAATCCACCTGATTTTGAATGCCGCTTGCAAAGTAGAAAAGACTCAGCCTCATTGTGAGCCTTCCATCCTTAGCAATGCCTTCAGAACGTAGAATGTTCAGCGCTTTAGGCGCAGGGCTGCCTACAACGACGAATTGGCTTGATGTAGAGTGGGTGCTAATTCTCTTCAAATTGTGTAGCAATGATATCGAGTTTCTTGAAAAGCGCAAGAAGTTTATTGGCCCTGTTGGTAGTCTTATATTTCGTTCCTTCGAGCGCAAAACACCACAGAGGCTAAAAGATTGGCCTGAGAACAAATGGTCTTTTGAACAACCTTAGAGAGTGATGAACTTCATCGACGTATTTATGTTTTAAACGTGACTTTTCATTAATAATTTATTCTACTACTTTATAAATATATTTAAACGCATACTAAAGAACAAAAATGGTTTTAAATGAACATGCAATAAGAATAAATGTAAAGAAATGATCGTTGTACAATGTAAATAACATTGTGCCCTACAATGTAAATAACATTGTGCCCAACAATGTAAACTAATACATGTTTTCATATTTTTAGAATGTAATCATAGTCATTATACTATCTAAAATATGTCTTTTTTAATTTATATAGCTGGTAAAATTCTACATAATAGGCAATATTTATAGCTTCTAATTTATCAATTTTATTGAAACCCTCTAGGCAATAGCATTTTTTTATAGTTTCACAACACTTTATATCATTAACCCATATTGGACATCAAAAAAATCCAAATTTGCATTTGTGCACACATTCACTGTCCTACTTAATTATATTTATGAATCTCTTATCCTCAAATTTTGAATTTCAAAATAATGTTCAAATTAATAATTCAGTTATTAACTAATGTTCTCAAAGACACTACTTATAGAAGTACCAAAAATTTAAAAAATATCATATTATATTTTTTAATTATCTATATATAAACTACTATATTCAACAATAACTTTATGCAATAACAGTCCATTCCCAAAAAACAAGTCTATTTCACATGTAGTAATAATCTATTCCTAACCTTAATTTCTTATACCTAAATAACATATCTATAAAATACTATATTTATTGGATAACTAATTTATTAGTCTTTTAAAGTCAATAAAACTATTAATTGAACTCTCCAAAGAATATATTTATTGACCTACTATTTTCAAATACCAAATTCTTAAGATAATGTATTTATCATGTATTATGTATCAGTTCCTTAAATTAAATAAATATTAAGTTATATTAATATGTTTAAGAAATAGTCTGATCAATAATTCCTTATTTCTATGTGTATTCAATAATTTGTTTATTCACAGTTATTTTTCAAAGTACTATATTTAAAAGATATTGTATCTTTTGCTGATCAATTTATTATATGATTGTATATTTATTTATTTCTGTACATTAACATATTTATGAAAAGTCTATAAAGTATCTACTGATTGACAAATTAAATGTGTATTAAAAAATTTCTATTAAGACTTATATTATCCAAAAAATAATTCATTAATGATATTATTTATTAACGAGTAATACAAAAAATAACTTATTTTTCAAAGAGTTAGATTCTTACTTATTTATTTATTTAATTATTTTTATTTTTCTGAAATATAATAGAGGTATTATGATAGAGAGTGATCATTTTAATTCCTAATTTTTTTGAAAATGACATCAATTTATTTTTTTTAAACTTTTGCATTTCGATGTAATCGCATATATCTTTTCATACTTAAGTTAACCGTAATGTGACTAGAGTACAAAACAAAAATTCACGTTTCTAAGAACTTATAGTTATATTCATTTATACTAACAAAATAATATTTGTACTTTTAAATACCCATCATCTGAAAATAGCGCATACTTTAGAAGTAGAAGAAATTAATATGTATAAGACGATTTTTGTTACAAATACAGTATATTTGTTTTACTTGGATGATTAAAAGATTACAAATCAATTACAAGGTGCAGAGCCTTATATAGAATTATTTTTATTTTAAAATGGTATTTAGTATGTATACTATAGGAGATAAAAACAAAACATGACAGCCTTTTATTACAGTAGATAAGGAACAACTTACTCTCTAAATTACGAGTTAAAACTAAGAATTTAGAGTACTTTAGAGTACTAAATTTAGTCACAAACTTTCGTTAAAAACCTAAACATTTACTTAGTAAAAATTTAGACAAAATTTGGACATAAACATAGTCAAATCGTAGTCAAAACGTAGCAAAGAATTAGTGAACAAATAGTAAACATACTTAGTAACAAACTTTTGACTAATAAGTAAAAACGTTTTCCACTAAAGTAAAAAAAATTTCCATGCCCATGATCATGTGCATGGGCATGGTCATGTACATGGCCATGTATGTGTGTATGACCATGTGCATGACCATGCCCATGCACATGGAAAAAGTATTTGTGATGGGACCCCCACGTCCCACCACCGCCGCCATTTTGAGGCAGTGTCCATCCCCTCATCTCTCCACTTACTGGTCAGTGCAGGCACATTTCCTGCGTTTTTTCTCCTAACTCCTCCACGCTCGCACACGCAGAGTGCTGCAGTTTTCACTTGGAATTCGCGCCATCGTTTCTTGTCATTTTGCTGGCTTGTGAGGATAGAGTTTTTGTCATATTGCGCTTGGTTGCTTTGCCGCCATTTCTCTCCACGCGCTGCAGTTCAGCTGAGCTTTTTAATTATTTTGGTTTGCGCCGAGGAGGAGGCCGAGGAGGAGTTCAGGAGGGAGCTCAAAATAGGAGTGCACAGCGGAGGGTTTTCTCCTGCGATTTGGGCGACAGACGTTCTTAATTGGGCGGAGCGGAGGGAGATTTTGCTGCGGAATGGAGGGAGGGTTTTGCGGCGGAGCGGAGGTGTTTCATTTGGCAGAGCGGTGTTTGATTTGGCGGAGCGGAGGGGAGGTTCGCTCCTGCGGTTCTTGGCGAAGTGCGTCGGTTTAGGGTTTAGGGTCTGGAGCTGCAGGTCGCCGGTCCTGCTCGGAGGTGCTGTTTGCCGGTCATTCATCAGTCTCTGCTCGTTCTGCTCGTTCTTTTCAATCCCTGTCTTCTGCTCGTTTCGCGCCCGGAGTCCTGTCTTCGCGGAGCGGTCCGAGGTGCTGCTTGGAGGAGGTTCTTTCTGAAATTGCCATCGCCGGTGCTGCTGCGCGTTATCGCATGTACCTTAAGGTCGTCACTTTCTCTACCTGTTTACTAGGGTTTAGTGGTTTGCGCTTGCAGAAGGGTTTATCATGTTCTTTTGTAACATACAATACCAGTTTCTTTATCTTTGAATGTGCCCAGCGCTCTAGTACCAATTTTGTTTGCTCATTTTGACTTCGAATGTGCTCTGCAGTATTTGATTTCTGTTCTCCACAATAGCACTTCTTTCCTGACTGCATTGCTGTTGAAGCATTCAAAAGAACAATAGATGCACCATGTTCTGTTGGATTGGGTCGGCTTATGCATGAAGAAATTAGACTTTGTCTTTGAGCTACACTATCATTAAACTCCCAATCCAACTACAAGATCATTTTATACAAGATCACTAACTCACCACGAATTCTAACAAGCAAACGAAGTTTATCACATCATTCCAAAATAATAATCAATCACATTCTTGTGCAGGTCAAGCAAAGGCCTAACGCATCAAACAAGCGGAAAATCGACTAAAAGAAGAAAAATGGCAGAGAAGTGATAATCTTACCGGCATACTGATGTTAATTTAGGCGGTATTTAGATAGGTCCACACCACGGTTTAGCTCGAGTCAAGCTAAACTGTAGGGGCTTGTGCCAACAACAGTTTAGCTCGACTCGAGCTAAACTGTAGAGGCATTTGCCAACTACAGTTTAGCTCGAGTCGAGCTAAACTGCAAGTACTAGGATGTATGAATTACGCTTTATGTGTATCAAAATCGATACTATCAACTAACACAACCTTTACATTAACAGTCAAGAAAAGGCACGAGTTCAAGAGGCGCTCCAGCACTTCTTCAAACTTAGGCCGCTGGACGCTGACGAAGACGATGGCGACGACACGAAGCAGTTGGACTGCTGGGGATTCAAAGACCCATCGAAAGTGGTTTCGTGGTCTGCGAGATGGATCCCATACAGAGCATTCCTCACCCTTGTCGTCACATACGAAGGAGATGTAGAAGACCCCATGTGCGTTGACATCGACTCCAAGCTCACTGACTTCGACCACGAAATAGAGAAGGAAGTCATAGCAACGTGCAAAACCTTCAAAAAGAAAGACAAGGAGTGTGCCTACAACTACGCCATACTGATCGATATCAAGCAGACTCGTTTCGACTTAAGCCAATTGGTGGAGAGTTTAGAGCCGTCCAGTTTTGATGATATCAAATCAACACTGAAACATGATATGCTTACTAAAGCATGGCAAACCAAATAGGGGGGAGCTCTCAAGGCTAAGCAGCTCGCGATCAAACTGCGATCTGTAGTCTCTGCTCTGACGCACGCTGACATTATGGCGAAGACTATTCAACTGAAAGGAAAAGCTCCACTGGAGGGATCTGGGCTGACAGCAACGGGGAGCGGCGTACTGAGCAGGACCCCAAGACGCCCGCAACGTGCTACAAGGCCTGCCCCTCCAACGAGCACGACGACTGACTCGTCGGTAATGAGGAGAGAAGCTCCCGTGAAGAAGTCGGGCAAGGCGAAAAAGAAGAAGAGCATGCTCATCCCGGAAGAGGATGCTTTAATGGCTTTGAACGATGCCATTCAACGCATCCCAAAGAACGTTAATACCGTGGAGGAAATTGACTTCGAGAACGTCAACCTCATCTACCAGATGTTCTTCACGGATTGTCATGACTGTTTTGTCTTTCCTAAACCTGACACAAAGATGGAGATAGACACAATGAAGATGATCGAGTCCCCTCCACAATGGACGATTCAGGCATTCAAGAAGAGGGGCAAGACGGACTTGATGAATTTTCTCATCAATATGCCCGACAAGTCGCAGAAGCAAACGCTCTACGTGATGCCAAAATTGGATGTCAAGCCGAACGGAACTGAAGATATGCAGGACTGCGAGTTTTGGATCATCAACGGCCAGCACAGTGTTGCCGCCTCCAAGCAGATGTTTGAGTCCAAAGTCCCAGAAACAATTCGTAAGGACTTTCGGGTGTGGTCTGCATTCGTAGTTTGGACGAAGGATGAAGCCTAGCTACGCAAAATATCCGCGTTTTATAACAGAGTGAACCATTTCACTCCGTTTAAGCCAATATGGGCATCGAATATCCTTGCCGCCCGCACCGTGTGGGAGAACTATGGGCGCCCAGCCAACAGACATGCAGCAGCTGGGGTGGCGGACAAACGAGTTCAAGCGAAGCGATTTCTGTCACAATTTGCAAATTTTGACGTAAGTATTACCTCATGCCGCATCGCAACTCTACCTTCTCTAACTGCAAAAATTTGCAATGACAGTTTAGCTTGACTCGAGCTAAACTGCCACTGCACTTTCAACAAGCTTCTTAATTTTGGATTCACACTTAAGCTCTCTTATACTCTGAAATCTTACATTACTTCTGTGCCGTTGCAGAAATTCGTTGACTCTATTTGGCATAGGTTTGCCATGATTGATGTTGCCAAGGCCCAGGTAGAGGTGAAGAACAAGGTCTTGTTCCTAACGAAGGAGCTAAACATCATCACCTTCTCTGATGATCTCTGGAACCTATGGGCAGTGTTGATCGGAAGTGTCGCGTAGGGGACCCTTATCGACTCCTACTCCTTGAGGCAACTGTGTGACAAGCCAAGGTTCAAACCAGATAACGACCAAACCCTGTCGAGGGAGTTTTTCAAAAACCTCGGTAACCTTTCAGAGTCGGACCACAGGAAACTTTGTACCCATATGCTCAATAAGTCAGGTCCGTCGCGGAAACTATAATACCCGAAGGTTACCCTCAAACAGCCAGTAACTCATCTTGATGATTGCTGCTCCGTGAAGGAGTACGTTGAGCTGTTGAAGCGGAAGGCGACCGCCCAGCTTCAGATCCACAAGATCCGCACCGAACTTGGGATCATCAAGAATAATGAGTTTGACGTGGATGCGTGGAAGAAGTTCAAGAAAAACTACCACGTTACGAAGGCCTCCAAGCGCGCACTTTTGGACTGGAGTATCTCTGACAAATATTATGCGGATCAGAGGTAGACCCAGCACAGCTGCGAGGATCTCTCTCCCTACGCAAAGAGATTCTTCGAGGTTTTCCTCGAAAAGCGCGAGAAGTTCGTAGGCCCTGTTGGTAGTGTTATATTCTGTTCCTTCCACCGCAAAACACCACAGAGGCTCGGAAACTGGCCTGAGAACGCATGGCCGGAGGTTGCTCCTGAGATGATCGTTGGAATCATCGACTTCAGATTGATTCCGGGTAGTGGTAGCACCTCCGCAGATTCCTCGCCTGAACACCCATTCTTCAAAATGTTCATGGCGATCTTATGGTCTCAGAACAAGCCAGCTCTCAAGGATGTACCTTGCTGGTTCTTCATTTGCGGGGATGACAATGATTACCTGCAAGTCGAGGCGTTTGCGAAAAATCCTGCCTACTTCCAAGGGGCAAATTATAAACTGATTTCATCGATGTACTATCCATCCCCGCACGAACGGATCGCTGGATTCAATGCAAAAGCCAAGCAAGCCTCGCAGCCCGTGCGTCTTCTCTTCATGATCAGGGAAGACGTAAAACTTGCGAGATTGCCAGAGACCGAGTACCGCGCTCCTAAGGACGCGCTTTACGAGAAGCCGCGGAAGTACAACGAGTCTCGGTATTACATGTACCCGATCGACTTGAGGATGGATTTTTATTTGCAGGTCATCGAGCTTTTTTGCCAGGAGCAGGAGAATATTTTTCTTGTCTACGCCGGCAGAAAAGCACTCTGCGCAAGCGTGGTAAGCTGACTTACTCTATTTACGCTTAAATGTTTCCCTAGAAATTAGCTCGAGTCGAGCTAAACTGCAGTACAGTTTAGCTCGACTCGAGCTAAACTGTCATGCTTGTTCTCCAACCATGTTCGCTTTAGCTAAGCTCCACTGTTTTTTTTGTAGATGTTGTCTCTGGATGCCTACGCCATATTCGATCTCGAAGATAAAGAGGACATCGACCAACCGTACAGCGATGGGCTTACTCTTGATCCCACTGACTTCTCCGTGAACGGCTATTACGTGGACAAAGTCGAGTTTCCGGAGGTCGGGGCCATGCTCTTGAAGGGCAAGCGCAAAGCTATTGCGTCTTTGGATGACAAGGCCCTTGACGATGAGGCGGACGTCCCCGACCGGGAGGACTCTGGGTCAAGCGGAAGGCAACTTCACGGCGAAGGGAGCACTTACAGCCTTGGTTCCGGAGGAGATAACTCTGCTCCAGGCGAAGAGCAAGACATGGAGTTGGACACGACCCCTCGGACACCGCAGGAGTCGCGTACCGCTCCCGGGCGAGGAGGCGGTAGGGGGAGTGCAAAATGGAAACGTAATCCCGTGTCGAAGGACTCTCCCTCAAGTAGGTTCAAGGCCGAGGAGAGTGCTGAACTGGCAGCACTACAGCGCAAGGTTGAGGAGGAGATGGCACACCGGAAAAAGTTGGAAGAGCTCCTTGCGCAGCAGGAACGCGATAAGAGGGACCAGGAACGCCATGACAGGATGATGGAGATGATGCAGAGTTTTACTGCCGGCAACGCATTAACTTCGGTGCAGACAATGGCAATCACTACTGCTACACATGCTGATCCTACTTCTCTGCAACCACTCACGTCCTTGCCGCCTCCAACTACCGAGCCTTCTGTGCCTACACCTTCATCCCCTACGCCTGAGTTACAACCTGAGGGTGGCGCAGAAGAATCCACAGGTCCTCCTTTATCTTAGATCTTGGATCGAGTGTATAGTATTTAAGCTGAAATTGCCGGAAAACACATATACATGTGAAATTTTGTATCAAACTCAGACATTTTTTTGTAATTAATACAGGCCTTTACTATTTTGCACTTTAGCTTGACTCGAGCTAAACTGTTGCCCTTTGTCCTATCTGCTTCTTATTGGCTCCCATATTCTATTTCCTCCATCTTATTGTTTCTTAATTCCATGAATTTGTATTGCGCTGCCAGATGTTAATTTGGATGACGAAGCAATCAATGTTCTAGTCATGGATGATGTCACGCTTGAATGTTATCACCATGAGCGGGTTCCATCGGTGGAGGACACACTTAAAATGCATGTTGTCTCACATACAGAGAATGTTGTTGCTGTCCGTGATGAGATAGATTGCACTGAGCAGTCACTCGGGTCAATGGGTGTCCAAGTTGACTTACAGGAGAGCAATTATGATAATCAGGTGATTTTTGTTCGACAAACACTGCTCTAACCCATGCCATCGTTGCGATGTATTTTATGTTTCTGACCTTGAATTCATCGCACCAGTGACGAAAGCTCCCCAGTAATTTTGTCGTGGTGCGCCGTTTTCATTTCAAGTCAACAAAGCATCGGTCAATGATTTAATATCTTGAGAAGACATAGGTCGGGTTCCAAGGAAATCCTGCGATACTTGGTTAAATGTTGTTCTCGACCTCAATGGTATCCTCTGCAGTTGTACCCCATTTTAGGAAGCTAAAGGATACAGAAATCGTGACTTCCGTATTCACTCGGCCACGTTGCCAACCGAGGTGGGGAAGAAGCTTGTACGGGTGAGGCCCAACTGTAAGGACTTCCACTCTCGGGTGGCATCGTTTCCTACCACTACGGTTTGGAGTTCGATGATGAGAACAACCACAGAAGCCATTTGTGATTTTCTCTTCGGTCCTATAAACCCTATAAGGCCACTACGAATTCTTGGTCAAAAAGACTGTGACATGATTCCCTTGAAATCTGGTGGGAGCTGACCATTGTTCATGAAGGAACCGGGAACTCAAGAATCCATCTTTCTTAAGACCTTGTCAGCTCATCTCTTCAATAGCTTTGATGGTTTTTATACAGAGGCTAATACGCTCATCATAGATGATAGTCCGGTTAAGCACGTGCTTAATCAGCGAGAAAATGTTCTTTTACTACCATCTTGGTCTCACAAGGACAATAGGGCACACGAGGATTCTATTTTGTTAGATGAGGTTTTGCCGTATCTGTTAGAGCTCCATGAGTTTGACGGTCCCCTTAGCAGGTTTCGGTCATCGTTTCCATTTGGACGTGCCATGATATATGATGATCGTGCATCATTAGATCTGTATAATGATATACAAAAAGCCTTAATAGAATGAAGATTTATTTTATATTCTATTGTCGATAATTTTCGACCCTTTGGTTTAATTTGAATTTGTATCTTAGAATGTGTAGCTCCCGTAGTAGATATGTAGGACTTTTCATAGGTTTCAGAATTTTTAGTTTGTGAATACAAAGTCTCTCTTGCGTGAACTTTATGTACTCTAGATAATTCATGATTTGTTTGGAAAATTGTAGAAATAGATTACGCAGGGTGATTGTCGTGCTTCTGTAGATTCTTTGATGAATGCTGCGGATGTCGGGCCTTCACTTCGGAGTAGAGGACGATTATTGCAGTCTGCTGAAACGGCTCAATCTACCATGGATTTTTCGACAATGGCAGTAGAAGATGGAGTAGTTAACAGCCCTGTCACTAAGTCATCACCTCCAAAGGTGTTGCAATCCGCCTAACTGTGTCGCCTCCAACATTTAATTGAAATGGTTCTTCTCTTCAAAATACATTTACGCCTACGAAGCATATATTATACGACATTGACCTTGATATTTCTGAAGAAGCTTTCGTGAAGGTTTGTACCACAGTGTGCACTTAATGCTTTGAGTTAAGTGTTTGCAAGAACGAATAACTATTTGTAGATCTACCGCTATACACTCTAATACGTTAGAGAATTCTTAGACATTGTACTCATATGCTACCTATTGCATGTATGTATCTATTCGCTCGTTCACTTATAAGAAATGCCGTTGTTTTATTTTGTTCAGGATCGTGTTTTGGAGAGTCCAAAAGCATGTCCTTCGAAGTCTATGGAACAAGGAGCAATCAAGCCTTCGTCAGAAACCCGCCGCCACTCGCTACCTAAGTCAAGCATTGAGGACCGGCGTCGCGAAGGACTGCAACGCCTTCTTGATAGTCCATTGATGCAAGACAATGATTCTAGCTGGACTTGTCGGCGTCAACGAGCATTCATCCAATCTCGTATTGTCGCTTATGGTGGACCTCCGTAGTAGTTACACTTATTAGCTACAGAAGTAATTATGTACAGATTTGATAGTCATCACTCTTGTATGACATATTCTGTGAATCATTATTGATATTTACAAGCGAATAAATGGAACATTCTTTTATTCCCATCCGTTTTCTATTGTTTGTTCAGAGCGATGTCTCTTTTTACATATATTCATATCATGTTTGATATAGATCTAGTACTATATGCTTAATATTGATCGAAAGTTTAGATAGTTCTCTACTCTTAAATCTCCCAAAGTCCTGCATATTTCCCAATATAACGAATATGGGGTTGGAGGGGTGAGAAGGAAGAACACCACCGGGTATGGTAAGATGCATCCTCCCATCCGGGCCCCTCCGCTGGCACAGGCAGCGTCCGGCTCAGGTACTAGTCCGGGTGTTTCTGCCGAAGTCGAGCCGGTGGCTCGACCACCCGAGCAAGGACCTCCAGGGGGAAGTTGCCCAACATCAAGCTCAAGGCCAGGAAGAGGAAGAAGTCAGCTAGCCCAAAGGTGGCTGCTCGGAGCATAGAGGTGGAGGGAGAACTGAGCCCGGACCCGACTCCGATGCAGGAACGAGAGCCGATTCCGGTGGAGGAGCCCAAGCCGGAGAGCCAGCCCCCGCCTGAAGTGAGCAGAAGGCTGCTCGAAGCCGAGGAGAACAACGTTGCGGAGGAGGCTACCCCTCTTCGACCCCTTTCACCGGAGTAGGTGGATGCTCCAACTTGTGGGACACCGGTAGCAAAGGTGGCTCCGGAGTCGTCTCACTAGGGTACGATGACACCCGGGACGGCGGCCCCAACCCCCACCCTTTCTCGGCCGTACTACAAGATCTCGAGCGGGGGTATCCTCAACCCCATCCGGCTCGCAATGGATGAGGTGGAGCAGGACCACCGGCAATTGTTCACCTCGCTAGAGCGGCTTGAACGTATATTCCTGACGAACCGTGCAGGAGCAAGCGGAGGTGGTCTAAAAGTTACAAGGCATTGATTGGACCGTCTTGCAATCACTTTAGCGGATGCTGCAACCGGAGGCGGAGGTCCAGACCAAGGCGGCCTTCTACAATGTCTGGATCGGCACCAGCGAGTCACCTCAATTGGCCGAGCTCCTCCAAAGGCATTCGGTAGGAATTAACCAATGCCTGAAGGAATTTAGGGTACTGACCGGTAAACTTCGAGGAGCCTAACCTCGGGAGGACCCAAGGGAGGTTGCTACTCCGGAGAGGGAGGCACCCATTGCACTAGCCGAAGAACCGGTGCGTATGGGAGAAGGAGAGGTGTTGACACCCGCTTCGGCGGAACCGGTGGCCTTAGAAACGCAGGGAATGACGGAAGTGGGACCTAAGGAGCAGGAGGTAACACCACCTCGGATGGACAAAGCAAGTGAGGAAGTGGAGGCACCCGGAGTTCCCATGGAGGAGGATGCAGCAGACTTGGGAGTGGAAGTGAGAGGGAATCTACTCCAGCAACCGGATGAGGATGCATATGAGATACCAGTGGAGGAAGGGACAGAGCCACCACTGGTCGAGTGGAAGAGTCAGACCCCCATCCGTTGGCCAAAGGTGACGAAATGGAGTTCGGAGAGAAGCAAGCAAAACCGGAAGGGCCCACCCCTCAGGCGATGGAACGGGAAGTCCTCACAAGTCCTCCACCGTTGAAGCTCAAGGCGCTCCGGAATAGGTGGAAAAGCCGAAGGACTCAGTAGTCCTGATGGCACCACTCCCACCCCTTCAGGAATCTTCAGAAGTACGACACCGCTGTCATCACCCTCGAGCCGTCCAATGATCAGCCGGTAGAAATAGGGTTAGAATTAGTTAGACTTAGGCATAGGCAGGAATAGTAGATGCTAGCCTAGCCGACTCACCTGAAAATCTTGGATTCCGGGAATTTCAGATCTGATAGAGTTTTCCGGGCAATCCGGAGATCCTAAGTACTAAGCGGGGCCTTTGCGGAGTGCTCCGTGTCTTTCATGTATTCCTTGCATCTGTGAGTAAAGGTTGAGCTTGTATCTGAACACCTCGTGTCCCTACTTGTCGTTGTGAGATTATAAGTTGTGTTGTGCAAACTCAGTCTTGATCCGGTTGCAGTTACAGGGAGTCCCTTGTGGACTCGATGGCTTCGATTCTAGTACCTGGTTTGGGATTGCTATAGAAGTTGCGTGGTCAGTAAGAGGTCCGAGTGGGAGAGTCCGAGCGTCCCTGTGGTGTTAGTTGGTTAAGGAATTCGTCGCACCAACCGGTTTAAACATAGGTGTTAGGTTGGTGAGTAAAGCCATCATGATTTCCAACCTCCCGGACGGGATATCCGGTTGAGGGAAGTCCTCACTAGGAGTTGCGTAGAAACCAGGACATCAATTAGACCTCACGTATCGTTAGTCAAAATCTCGCGGACCGAGCGGTGAGATGCCGTTCACTGCAACCTAGAGCACAAGTACCATTGGACTAGGGAGAGGGAGAGAACCGGATAGCTGCTAGTGTGACCTACTGTTTGGGAGGTAAACCGGATAGTAGGATTAGTTATAAGGGAAGAACTTCGGGGAGAGAGAAGGAAAGAGTAATGCAAACTGGTGAAACTTCAATCACCTCAATCAACCGGTAGAGAGTGACCATTCTGCACTCTTCCAAATAATAGGAAGGATCCCTCCGAGGAGTTACGGAGGTTAAACCAAATCACTATTGTTTACTAAGTAACACCCGGTCAATGGACCACCCACTTCGAGAGGGAAACCGGATCAAGAACAACGTGGTTACCTTGGGGTTTTGGGTTGAGTCTGACCGGATCCGCCTCCAGGAGCCATCGGTTCTGTAAACCGGATTGTAGTAGGTCGTTGTAGCGTAGAATTGGTAGCCCAACCGGATTATGCCTTGTTTTCACACTTTACAGAGTCTTCGTAGACACTACCCGATAGGTGGACCTTTTTGCTTGGTTTTAGAGGTAAATTGGGTTGTTTTTGGTCCTACTTGGTTTGGTAACTCACAGCAAGATGTTATTGGATTTGTCCATGCGGCCTTGTGTCATTTACCGTGCTAACAGCTGCAAGTCCTCTAAATCGTCCTCCAAAGCACCATCAGCAATAAAATCACCCTAAGCATCATGAACATTTAGAGCATCTTCATCATTAGAAGCGGGGAAGAACGGCATATCATCGTCTTAATCACCAAATTCAAAAATGTCATTGTCACCAAACAAAGAGTCGTGCTCGTCAGCTTCTTCATCGTCTTCATGTACTTGGTCTTCCTTAGAATCTAAGTTCTTTCTATACCATCTGCCATCGTCACTCTACGTATCATATGCAAGCAATTTTGCGGTCGAATATATGTAGACCAAGTCATCAGCTCTCCCCGGTAGTAACCAATTCCGTTTCTTGCCCTGAACATAAGAGTAGCTACTCCAGTTGCGTTTGCAAGCCGATAAGGACACGCTCTGTGCTAGTATTGGCTATGCAATTGGAGAGAGGAATTTAGCACAAGCACCCTCAAACTCCCACCATACATGTCGAGTTAATTTTTGAGTCTTAGGCTCCAACATGCCATGGAATGGTGGACCCCTTACTCGAAACACAAGAAATTCACTCACCACGTTTGCATAATCCTCTGTGGGACATAGTTTTTGTAGAACACACTTGCAAACTATAATAAGATCAAGATCGTCAGCTAACTCTTGGTCATGTAGTAAATAAGGATTTAGAAGTGTAGCCGCGCCATGTAAATGAGTTGTCATGAACAATTTCCAATGGTAAAACTCGTGCTTTGCGGTGGCCACCTCATGTGGTTCCAAAGAGAATGGCGGTGCATGCAAAGTATGGACATGTCTCTCAAGATCACGCATGATATGCTAAGCCTTGCCCGTACTAGGAGCCTTGCCGTCAAATTCTCTCAAAGCATAGACTACGGGGAAGGGTTGTCTTATAAGACACACTTTTCGGAATGTCTGTCTGAATTGTCCGTATTCGACATGTTTGTCTGACGTCCGACTCAACGGAGATGTCGACCATACTAGAAATTGCATAGTGAAAACTTGTTGAGGGTTTTCAAGATTGACATTGAGGTAAAAAGCTATTTTTATACGTGGCGTAGGGTTGATAATGACGTGGAAATTGGAATATTAGTCACAGTAGGCGACCGCGGATGGGCAAGCTCGGGTAGGCGACCGACGGTGGCCCTATGCGATCGAGAGTCGCTTGTGGCGATCGTCGATCATTCTAGGCTACCGCGCGTAGGCAAGCGGCGGTCCAGGGAGATTGGCGGTTGCCCTGGCCACCGCGCCTAGGCGACCGCCAGTCTCCCTAAAGCGAGCGACGATTGCCCAGGGCGATAGAGGCTCGCTTGAGGGAGCGTCGGTTGACTTGCCTACCGCGCCTAGGCGACCACCGGTCTGCCTAGAACGAGCGACGATCGCCCAGGGCCCGCCGAGAAGTAGGGAAGCTCATACTTAAAAATATGGTTGGTACCGTATATCAAATGACAAGCATATATGCATCCGTGTTTAAATAGGTCATTATGGTACTCTCGGAGGTTCGCCTCATTGTGAGACTGATGAATGTTGTGCCAATGTAGAGGAAAGAGCTTGTTGATCTGGCACCACTCCACATATCTCACACACATGGCAAAAGACCACGGCTTTGTCTCTTCCTCCTATCCTCTAAACGCTAATATCTTTGGATTCTTCAAGATCTCTATGCGCTTCTTCTCAATCCTCTTCTTTATCTTCCCACCTTTGTCATGTAGCACCATAGATGTAGCAGCTACAACGGGTAGTGCCTCCATAAAAAAAAAAAGTAGAAAGGCAAATTCCCTCTATATGCAAGCAAGCAGCAATATTGAAGTCGATACTAGTCAATGCGAGAAAGGAGGGACTCACAAAGTGTGAAAATGGACTGTTGGTCGCCTTCTTAAGCACAGTAATATGGCGACCAGCAGTCTACAGAATCTACACCGCCGGTCGCCCGAGCCACCAGCTATCGGCCTATATGTACTGCCGATCGCCCTATCTACCCCGTCGTTCGCCCTTCTGAAACCCCGGTCCCCCTCTCAGGGACGTTCGCCCATCAGCTACACCGCCGGTTGCCCTTTTAGCAACGTTCGCCCATCAGATGGACCGTCGGTAGCCCTGTGCCCGACGTTCGCCCATCGACTGGACCGCCGATCGCCCTGCCGAAGGAAGTTGCTCTATCTGCACAGTCAGTCGCCCTTTTCTGCACCTTCAGTTGCCCTTCCGCACCGTTGGTCGCTCTATTTGCAGCGCCGGTCGCCCTATTTGCAATCAAGAATTCTCCATGTTTATGTTGAATGCGAGTCCATGAGGTTTTGTAGCAGCTCCTAGGGGGATGAGATGAGGATGAATATTGGATGGGGGAGGGGTAAAAGAGCCTTATAGTTTATTATGTATTAGTTTTAAATTAACAAGGTACGCATAAGGTAGTAATTTTGGATCGTTGGTCCCATAATTCCCATTTCATGATCATTCATTTCATAACAAATAGACAAGAGAGGTCTAAATGGATAACAATGAATGGGAGGGAGGATGGGGTGAGAGTTTCTTCTCCTCTTTGTAGGCATCAATGGTATATAAATTTTTGTATAATGTATATTTTAACAAGTCATTTTGTGCCTAACTATTTATAATAATTGATAAAATGTGAATTCATTTATAAAGCATCAGCCTCTTCAATGCATGAAACACTTTCATGCATCTAACGATTTAATAGCTACGATCTTAGAATTTAATCCAGCCATTCAATTTCTAGCATTTAGATAAGATACCATCTTTGCACCAAAACTTCACCTCATGCTCTAACATCACATTCAAGAACAATTTGTAGTTTCTTTTTATATCGGTGGAGCCTTTAATAAATTATAAGTTCTCCATATACAATATCCGAGTATATGTATGCTAATAGATTATCCTTGCAATTAGTTTATTGCCCCATAACATTATAACATTGGTTAAATTGAGAGAGTGAAGGATTTTGAAAATTTTGGCGGGCTAAGCCTTATTATACAATTAAGAGTAAGGGATTAGTGCATATAGCCTACTAAGCAGTGAGAGAAATAGTTGCTTACCAAATTAAAGGGTGATATATAACATATTATATGTTTGGAGAAAAATTGAGTTACCACCATAAAAAGGTTAATATTTGAATATTGAAGAAAGAGGATCCAAGAACAAGAGCAGGAGCTCTCGTGCAGTCGCCCCTGCAGAGTGCCGGTCGCCCCGAACCGCTGCTGAGGCTGGACCTCTTATGCAGCAGCACCGTCCGTTGCCCCAG
Organism: Bryum argenteum; assembly: GCA_037043015.1. Lineage (NCBI taxonomy): Eukaryota > Viridiplantae > Streptophyta > Bryopsida > Bryales > Bryaceae > Bryum > Bryum argenteum. Next base: position 27,842,975 of record CM073321.1, on the reverse strand, counting down.
GAGGTGTGTTGCAGCTAGACCGCCGGTCGCCGCGGAGCGAGTCTTGCAAGAACTACTGGACCGCCAATCTCTCTAATGATGTCGCCCTGACACCTCCGGTCGCCCTGCCACATGAGGTTAAATACAATCTTTCTTGGCCGTAGTCGTCACTTTTCAGTCCACGTGCCGTGCTGTTGTGCATTGTCTGGTGTCGGCTCAAAGTTGCCACTTGCTTGCAAAATTGTTCGGAGAACGTGGACTGCACTATTTTTGGTGTTTTGTATCAAACATCACATCATATACGCATTCTTGTGTTCGAAGGTAACAACGAGTACAATTGCAGAACGTAAAATAGTACTCGACCAACGACGCAATAGGAGAGGAGATAAACACAAAAGGAATCACCGTATTCTACAAGATGCCACTCAATGCGCTTTTCCAGGGTGGGAGACCGAAGAGGGTGTTTGGACTCAGAAAACAGTGAAGAATTACATCGCCTGGTGCCACATCAGCAAGTTGATTCCACACTTTCGACATGAGACGCACTTGAAATTAAATGCTGCAAATCTGCACTATTGTAAGCATGACAAATTTGTACGACGATGTATTGAAGTGTGGAGGTTCATTTATAAAGGCAAGAATGTCACCAACAACGAGGTTTCGTATTATATTGCTCAAATGGTGTATGCAGAGGTAATATTGGAGAAAGTAGTGGATTGGAGCTCATTGAATAAAACGCCTCAAATCTTCCTTCCACCCAAGCGAGACATTCCAAGAGCTCCATTGTCAAAAAACCCATGAGAAGGTCTTACAGCAGCAAGGCATTGGAAAGATGGGGATGCCGATGAAGTATATGTTTGGGAAAATCCTAATTCTGATGGAGAAGAGGTTCAAGAGAGGCAGCATCATACTCCTCTTTTAGAAGGTTCTATTGGTGATGTGGAACACTTTCCTGTGGGAGAAACAAGCGTGCGGGATTCGGAGGTGACTAATGCACATGTGAAGCACATCGAGGACCTACGAACAGAAGGAGAAGCCGATCTCATTGAACACATGGAGGTTCAAGGAATGTTTGGTGCACAAGGTTTGGGTCAACTTGAAGTTATATTTGGGCCTAGTATAAGCGCCCCTCCTCAAACAAATGTTAGCGTAGAAGAGGGGACTCAAGAGTATCTAATGGAAACGACTGAAGGGCCAGAAAGAGAAGGAAATGAAGAAGTAGAACTGGAGAAGGAAGTTCAAGTAGTCATCAATGATGACCGCCTGAAGAAAATCGAAGATAGGTGCATCGAGGAGAACAAGTGGGCTTATGAAGATTATGAATATTTGTTTTATGCTTTGTCATTTGAAGAGAGAAAGTGTGTTGAACTCCAACATGACATTGAGGAAATCAAGGATGCAAAACTTAAGAGCCAAGAGGTGCCGACCAATGTTTTTCCAGCTTTCGATACATCGGATCAGGTCAATTATGAGTTAGAACTCATAAAGCAGGAAAAACGTTTCAAAGATGTGCGAAGGAGATATTATATGGTCAACGAATTGTATATGGTCAATGATTGGATTCGCGAGAAGGAGATTATGGTTGAAGGAGCCAAAGACCAAGGTCATTGTTAAAAGGAGCTAAAGGGATTCATTAGGGCATGCGATGTCTTGAGCTCTAAGATCGAAAGGGTGAAATTAGCTAGTAGTCAAGCATCAGGAAGATTGAGGGAGAATGAAGAAAAGCTAGTACTCAATCCAGTAGATTGCAAGGAAATTGTAGAAGAGGGTCAAAGTTCACAGGGTAGTGAAACAACTGAGGAGTTGGTGAATAAGCTACTTGTGTGCGCAGAAGAGGAGAGGTTCTTAAAGGCAAGGATCAAAGATGTATGTATTGCAAATAAGACAAAGGATAAATATCAGAGATGGTACCAAGGAGAAAAAAGTAGGAGTACAATGGAAGAAAATTAAAATAAGTGGAATTAAATTTTAAAAAAGACGGTCGTGTGTTGGTTATATCCATTTATTTTATTTTTGTCATCTCAGCGACGTTCGCCCATCAGCTGGACCGCCGCTCGCCCTCTCAGCGACGTTCGTCCATCAGCTGGACCACTGGTCGCTCTGTGACCGACGTTCGCCCATCGGCTAGACCGTCAGTCGCCCCAGTAGGAGGGGTACAAATATGACACAAGCAGTCGTCATTTCTCACCTCCACGTGTTGGGCATTTGCGCATTGTCTGGTGTCGACCTTTCGTTGCGGCCTGCTTGTTCGAGTGCTCAAACGTGCGGTGATTCGCACACATGTGCCACACGTTTACACAAACGTGCCGCCCGCGGACGCAATAGATTCACGAATTAGTTTTTCAAATGGTGTGTTATTTCATTGAATAAATAAAACTTTGTTTTAGTTTTTTTTATAGATTCTTAGTTGGTGAGCATTTGGGTAACAATGACGCCTAGCCAAGAGCAGAAGATAGCAAAAGACAAGAACCGCAAGAGGAAAGGAAAGAAGCAAAGGAGAGTTCACAAGATTCTCTTAGATCCCACGCAACATGCTTTTCCTGGGTGGGAGACAGTAGAGGGACCGTGGTTCCTGAAGAAGGCGAAGTGGTACATTGCTTGGTGCCACATCGGTCACTTGTTTCCACACTATCGTCACAAGTTTCATTGCCGCTCGAATAGTGCAAATTTGCACTATTGCAATCACGATGAATTTGTGCAACAATGTATTGAAGTGTGGAGATTCCTTTACGGTAGGAAGCATGTGCTGAGCAACGTGGTTTCGTACAACATACTACAAATGGTGTACGCGTAGATAATTTTGGAGAGGGAGGTGGATTGGAGGACGTTAAAAAGATTGTCTCAAACTACAAAGCCAACAGAACCCTGCATTCCGCGAGCTTCTTTTCCATTGGAGAACCCACGAGAAGGTTTTACAACGCCTAGGGGTTACAGAGGAGGAATCCATGATGAGGACATAGTTTGGTCGGATTTAGAAGTAGAAAGGAGCGAAAGGCGCGAAGTGGATGAAGGGGAGCCGAACCAAACCATGGATGAAGATGAAGCGCATCGGAATGAAGGCGGGCCAAGCCAAGTTTATAATAAAGGGGGCCCAAGCCAAGAATGACCGGTAGTATGTGCATCACATTGAAATGCAGTTGTTGAACAGTAGTGTACGCAATACCAAACACTAAGTGTAATTGCCATTTTGTAAGTATGCAAAAACATTGACTTTGAATATGAAGTTTTTCTTTTGCTCAATTTCAATATTTTTGGTGAACGAATTGTCACTAATGGAATTGGTATAAGCAAAAGGGAAAAACCTTCAATGTCCAAGGTACCTTCATTGATATATGGCATTTTTTATCATTCTTAATTATTTAGGGAATGTGGGTTGAGCACTATTGATCCCTTTAGTTTTTGGATTTGGAGCAGGAGAAGTTAAAGCTCTTGTTTCTCATATGAATCCTAATTATTCTCTCTGTTACCCTCCCATGTTCCCTCTTTTTGTTTTTAACAAAAAAAAAGCACACTAGCCAACCAAGCATTTTTGAGCCGCATGGTCTCCGGGATTGTAGTTGAGGGTTGCTTTACAATATGAACCATGGAGATTGACCATGACCTTCTAAAATTTGTGATTGGAAGTAAAGTGCTTTTTGTCGAATTTGGCTTTACGCTACCTTAAAAAATGGAAAATGACCACTAAATTTGGATTTTCCAAAGTATGCTAAAGTTTGCATTGTGGAAAATGTTTTCATGTTATCCTTGATTATAGTTAAGTCTAAGCAAATACCTGGACTCAGTTACTTCGAGACTCGATCAAGAAGTGCAAATCATAACGGAGATGACTCTGATGTACTACTACAACAGTTGTTCACATAGGTTACCCAACCTAAAGGGGCCCATACAACTCGTATGGTATTGCCGAAGACGGAGATCAAAATAGAAGCAACATGTCCAATATGCACCCGAGCATTGGGAGTGTCACGAGACATCGGGCCATCTTCACAACCTCGCAATCGTATTGCACGAGGCCAGAAGCGTTTGAGGAAGGCACACGAGTGACAAAGTCGGAAAAGAAGCATGCGTACATGAAGAAGTCCATGCAGATATTGCTTCCTCCAATAATCCGAATACACGTACAATGCGACATCTACCACTCAACGCAAACGGGATTACTAATGCTTCATGGCCCTTGAAGCGCCTTGTTACAATGGAGAAGAAAACAACTACGGACACGGAAGTGCGCAATTTGGCGAGTGAGGTTGAGTGTGAAGTACGCAATAAGACAGAGGATGAGGACGAGGATGGCGACCAAAGCACTGATGAGTCTCTAGATGAGACCGATCCAAACGCAGATGAAGTCTCAAGCAGTGATACATATCATTGAAGGATACCTAAAGACATGTTATTAGAATTTTTTAATTTTGGATTGGAAGCAGGAAGTTGGCAGTGAGTACAATACTACAATGTACTGCAAGTAGGGCAACTATTAGTTTACAATATTTTGGTAATTTGGTATGTTTCGGAGTATAATATATATAGTTCGGTATATGTAGTAGTTACATCATATATATGAATACTATGATTATAGACATGGACAAATTTCTACTCTGAAATGCACCATTGATCTTGTTTCGCATAAAAAGGTATTCATAAATTGCATTGGTGCTCGTTTTGTACCAATATAAAATTATCTTGGCTGTTTTGTATTCAACCATGGTGCTGGTCGCCACACACAAGGTGGCCCACGGCGACCGCCGATCAGCCAAAGGTGCGTTGTCTCCAGGGCGACCGGCGGTCGCTATATGCGACCGTCGATCGCCCTGGGCGATCGTCGCTCACTCTAGGTAGACCGGCGGTCGCCTAGGCGAGGTAGAAGAGGCGACCGCCGGTCAAGGATGAGGCCACCACCGGTCTAGTCCTACGTGGCGCAGTCACACATTATATCGCTGAGTTGTACAGTCCATGTAGCAGTCACCTAGAATTCAACGCGGTCAGGGTAAATTAAGGGTAATTTTTCTGAAGGAAAAGATTCTATAGAATCTATTACACATTCTTACGCTCAATGTCTCTCTAACATGTCGTGTCTGTCTGATGTTCGAGAGTGTCACATAATGTTGAAGTCTAGATTGCTCGTAGTTACTAAGGGTAACTAGAGTTGATTAGAGTATGTGGAGAGGGTTGGACGAATAGAGTCTTATCGTATATGGAGAAGGCTTGTCCACAAGAGCCTTATCGTGTGTAGAGAATGATGGATCACTTGAGCCTTATCGTATGTAGAGAGAGAAGGTCCTCTAGTGGTCTATCCTTTGTTGACTGATCTTAATCACTCAAACCTTATCTTTGTTGTAGCACCTAGTGCCTTCACTTGAATATATAAGTAAGTGCTTAGAATGAGTGTGTATTTCATTCAAGCATTCTTTGCTCTACTACTTGTAAGCTTTGAGTGTGTTGTATTCTCTCTCTCCCTCTATTGAATCTCAATAGTTGTGTCCTTGTGCATTGTTTAGAGTGTTTTAAGCTTAGAAGGTGTGGTTGCACTTAGTCGTTTACTTGAGTGCACTTGGATTTGGGAAGGCTGAATTTAACATTTGGGGTGCATATGTGCACACAGAGGCTGACTTTAGCATTTGAGGTGCAAAAGTAGTTGTTTTGAGACTCCTAAGCTTTGATTTGAGTGATTTGTGGATCTACAAGCTTTGTTGACATAGTGTGAGAGTTGATCTAGTATAGAGAGTGCTTTGAAGTGCAATCACACATTGTGTGTGTGGAAGAGATGTAGATGTTCTATTTGGAGGTCAAATAGCTTGAAGGAGATCCGATTTGAGTAGGAGCAAGTGTATCTTGCTTGTTTGAGTGTTGGAGGGGCATATTGTGCTTTATATGGTGCATAAGTGTGTTTACACACTCCTAGAGGGTTGATTTGAGTGCTTAGGAGCTAGATTTGAGTGCTTTGTAAAGGCAACATTGGAGCTTTGCCATGGCTTTCTGTGGAAGGTGAGAGTGTTAGAGTGCTTGAAAGGTTCAATGGCACCAACTTCAACTTGTGGAAGTTCAAGATGAACTTGGCACTTTCTTCCATGGACTTGTGGGAGATTGGTGAAGGGACGGAGGAGGCTCCACCATCCGAAGCAAGTGAGAAGGACAAGAAGGACTAAAAATGGAGGGTGCGCAAGGCAATGTCCATGCTTGGGCTCAACTTGGTGGATGCGCAACTTGCGCAAATCAAGAGTTGCAAGAGTCCGGCGGAAGCATGGAGCGTGCTTTGTAACATCCACGAGACAAGAAGCTTGTCCAACATACTCTATTTGAGGCCCAAGTTCTTCACAATTAAGATGGACGAAGGGGCGGACTTGTTGGAGCACAAGATCAAGGCGTTTCGGTCCAACAATGGAGGAGAGTTTACTTCCAAGGCCTTTGAACGCTTCTTGTAAGTACATGGCATTGTAAGACAACCATCAACACCGTACACACCACAACAAAATGGAGTAGCGGAGAGAGCAAATCGCACCGTTGTGGAGATCGCAAAGAACATGCTACATCACCAAAACCTCAACAAGAACCTTTGGGCGGAAGCGATGGTTACAGCGGTGTACACACGCAATAAGTGGACAACTAGTGCACTTGTTGGTAAGACACCTGAAGAGGCATGGAGTGGTAAGAAGCCTTTTGTGACACATATGCGTGTGCTTGGGTGTGTTGCTTATGCAAAGGTGCCGGATAAAAAGAGGACTAAACTTGATGCAAAGGGCACAAAGTGTGTGTTTCTTGGTTATTGTGAAGGAACCAATGCTTATAGGTTCATGTGTTTAGAGACGAAGAACATCCTCAAGTGTCATGATGTGGTATTTGCAAAGGATGCTACTTATGGAGATGCATCCAAGTGGGAGTTTGGAGCCACCTATAGTGATTTTGGTGGATACACCTCCAATTTCAGCGCCCGTTATACAAGAGGCACAAGTTGGGGAGGAGTTTAAAGGTGTGCAAAATCGACAAGAGAAAGAAGAAAAGGAGGTGGTGGAAGAAAAACTAGCTCTACACGAGGAGATTGATGAAGGACAACGTGCACAAGGCTCTAAGTATCCAAGAAGGGAGAGGAGGCCGCCGGGTGAGTGGTGGTTGAATCACGTGCTTCCACCCACTAATAAGCTGGAACGTGCAAATGTGGCTTCTTTTTATGATCCTTTGAGTTTGGATGATGCTTTGCGAAGTGTGGATGCAAGCAAGTGGGAGTTGGCCATGCAAGAGGAGTATGCATCTCTAATGGCCAATGGCACATGGGAGCTCGCTCCATTGCCAAAAGGCCGCAAGAGTGTTGGTTGCAAGTGGGTGTTTAGGACCAAGAGGGATGCACAAGGCAACGTGGTGCGCTACAAGGCACTGTTGGTGGTGAGGGGCTTCTCTCAAGTGGAAGGTGTGGATTTCCATGAGACCTTTGCACCCATGGCAAAGTTTACCACCATCCGTTGCATGTTGGCAATTGGGGTAGCCATGGACTTGGAGATTCACCAAATGGATGTCAAGACGACGTTCTTGAATGGTGAGTTGGAGGAGGATATCTACATGGACCAGCCCCTTGGTTTTGTGGAGGAGGGCACTCAACACCTTGTTTGCAAGCTCAAGAAGTCGTTGTATGGGCTCAAGCAATCACCAAGGGCGTGGTACCAAAGGACTGACATGTTTTTCACCAAAGAAGGCATCTTTAGAAGCCATGCGGATCACTTTTTGTATGTAAAGCAAACAAGAGAGTTGTTGTTGATTGTAATCATCTATGTGGATGATTTGATTATCTTGGCTAGTGATGATGCCGTTTTGGAGTGGTTGAAGGCTAAGCTTGAGAAGGAGTTTGAGATGAGTGATCTAGGGCCTTTGGAGTTTTGCCTTGGTGTTGCGTTTGAGAGGAATCGCAGCGCACGCATCATCACCATGAGCTAAGGCAAATACATTGAGGAGGTGCTTATGCGGTTTAGCATGGAGGAGTGCAAGCCTATTGGCACGCCGCTTGATGTAAAGGGGTCGTTGTTGAAGCTTTCGGACAAGGAGTTTAAGGAGGTTGAAGAGGAGATGAAGGCTATTCCATACAAGGCTGCGGTGGGGTCTTTGATGTATGCAATGGTGGCCACAAGGGCTGACCTTGCATTTCCGGTGAGCATGGTGAGCCAATTCATGGCAAAGGCTGGTCCCCAACATTGGATGGCGGTAAAACGCATCTTGAGGTACTTGAAAGGCACCATTGACTACAAATTGTGCCTTGGTGGTAACAACCTTGATTTGAAGGGATATTGTGATGCGGATTGGGCGGGTGATGTGATTGAGCGCCGGTCCACAACGGGGTATGTGTCCTTTGTAGGAGATGGTGCAATTTCGTGGAATTGCAAGAGGCAACCCACGATAGCGGTGTCTACTACGGAGGCAAAGTACATGGCAACTAGCCATTGCTTGAAGGAGGCGTTGTGACTACGGCAACTATTGGAGGATGTTGGGTTTGTGCAAGCGGAGGCCACAAGGATCATGTGTGACAACCAAGGGTGCATTGCGCTTGCAAAGGACTCCAAACACCACTCTCGTACGAAGCACATAGATGTGCAACATCACTTCATTCGGGAGAAGTTAGAGGATGGAGAGGTGAGCTTGTGGTATTGCCCAACGAAAGACATGGTGGCGGATGTGTTGACAAAGGCGCTTCCTAGGGTGAGGCACGAGAAGCTAACAAAGGCGATGGGATTGCGAGGTGGTAACTACTCGCAAAGTGGGAATGTTGAAGATTAGATTGCTCGTAGTTACTAAGGGTAACTAGAGTTGATTAGAGTATGTGGAGAGGGTTGGACGAATAGAGTCTTATCGTATATGGATAGTGTTGGATGAATAGAGTCTTATCGTATGTGGAGAAGGCTTGTCCACAAGAGCCTTATCGTATGTAGAGAAGAATGGATCACTTGAGCCTTATCGTATGTAGAGAGAGAAGGTCCTCTAGTGGTCTATCTTTTGTTGACTGATCTTAATTACTCAAACCTTATCTTTGTTGTAGCACCTAGTGCCTTCACTTGGATATATAAGATAGTGCTTAGAATGAGTGTGTATTTCATTCAAGCATTCTTTGCTCTACTACTTGTAAGCTTTGAGTGTGTTGTATTCTCTCTCTCCCTCTATTGAATCTCAATACATAAGACAACCCTGCTACGGGGGCCCCCATATCCCGTAGTCTTTTGCACTGCTTCCAAAAATCTTTGTTCAAAACCACCGTTTTGACCTTACGGGAGAATATAAGCTTATTTGTAGCTGATACCGTCTTCTTTGAGGTATAGGCTGTGAACATAGGATCAACAACAACTTGCTCTAATGATGTCTTGACCTCCAACAAGCGATCTATCTTTATGACTTGGCTAGCAAATCTTGTTTTTCCAGGCATCATTAGGCTAAATCTCGCCTGGACTTTACAAATTACAGCTAGGGGCATTTGCCGTCTCTTGATAAACTTAACCATTTTCTTAGCCATGAACAAAGGTTTTGCCATCCATCTAGCCTTTCCCCAATCCTCCAACAACAAATCCATTGCATGTGTCGCACACCCTTGCATAAATATGTGTGGATATTTCTCAAGGAATATTTTGGAGGCATTGAGCATTACAGAAGCATTGTGTGTGCATACTTAGACAATGTTCTTTGGTCCAACTTGTTCTATGTACTTCAACATGAGAGATGACATGTACACCACTGTCTTTTCTGTGCTAGTAGTATCCACAGCTCCAAGAAAAAGCTCTCCAGCTTGAGTCACGAGCATTGCATTCAGCGAAGGGCGACTAGTCATAAATGGCCATCCATCCATGGCAAAAGTTCCTCCAAACAATCAAAGGCTCTCCGAGAGTATACTATCTAGTTTCATTTGTAACTCGGTCTTTACTTCTCCCAACAACCTTGTCCGAATGTCATGGTAAGATGGTAGAGCACAGGATTTTTGAAATCAAGTAGTCTTCATTACAGCTGCTTTGAACGCATTATTTTGGGCTACAAAAAATGGAATATTTGCTTCATAGAATTTTTTTGCCCAAAGTTTATCCAACTCCCGCCTATCCGCTTCTGCAAAAGTAGCTTGAATTGAAGATTGCTTAGTTTGCTTCATAGATCCAATCATCAGGCGATTATCCTTAATTCCTCTCATGAGGATGGAAGAAGCGAGGGTTGCTCCAACCACATGATTTGCTGAATTTATGAAGGAACCTAAAGAGGACCCTACACAAGAGTCACTCCTAGGGGTTTCTTGAATGCCATGTTTTGAAGCAAACGGAACGCCCGTTGAGGGAGTGAGAGAAGATTTACCAAGAAATTGGTCCAATTTGTCCGTTATATGGAGAGAACTTCCCGCCACATCTTACAAATAGCTGTCTGATTTGCGTAGGCAGCTTTGGGCAAAGGGCAAAACTTAGATCGCGATGTCCAGGAATCTTTTTGTACCCGTAGTGACTCGGATTCCGACTCCTCTTCATGGAAACTTTTACATGACATGCCATGTATCAACGTTGTCTTCCCTTACACGTTTATAAGTCTAATAACCGTTTATAAGTAAATCCTGTATCGTTCAATGGAATCTCTGAAGTAACCAAGAGAAAGTAGAGATATAATAACTAACTCCAATCCTTCCTACCCTCAGATTTATATTTTAGCCTTGATTTTTAAGGGTATTCCTTTGCAAGAGGGGATGCGCAAAGACTTTTTTTCTTATGCTTTAAGTGGCGGAAACTTCCACGACTAAACTCTAGTGACACACACACACTAGGCATTCATTACTTCCTCACAACTAATCTGCTCAGGCCGGATTAGGAGGCCACGCAAGACCTCCTGATTATACTATTACACTTATTACAATGGCAAACTCCAAGAGATCCAAAACCGGCTAGAAGACGGCTACACGTAATCCGGTCACGTACTGCTCTCAATCCGTCCTCTGAGAGTACTGAGGAACCTAACTCTGTAGCAGTTGGAGGTCGGATAACAATCCGGCCTCGTCCACTTTACTCCTAGGCCTCCCAGACTGTAAAGTGTTTGCTACAGCTGTTTTCCTCTCTCAGACACGTTAGACCGACTCAAGACACAAGGCACTCGCCTAAATGCCTATCACGACCCCAACTCCACAGATCCGATCTAGCAGGGAATCTGAATTCCTAAACCCCCAACTTACAACTCAGAAACAATTGATACAACTTCTAAGCACTCGACCTCAAAGGGAGACAAAACAAGGATCACACTTGAACATGCGCATAAGAGGTTGTTGATTAACAAGTAAGGAATATTTAGGTGACAAAACCTTCACCTATAAGTACTCAAAGTCATAGGCTTTGAAACCTAACAAGTAGACGGCGACCGTCCTACGAGGCCTAAGCTATGAAAAGTGACTCGCTTTCCCAAAAAGACACTACCTACTGTCCTAGGCCGGCTTGCTAACTCAGGCTGGATTCTAATTACGGATTTCGAATCCGTCCTACTTTCTCCTGTTTCGCCTTCTTACACTTTTTTTCTGGCGTTTTACAGGTGTTGCCGAAATCCGGCCTATGGGGACTTGCTTCCCTTGCACGATCATGAACTCCTCGTCGCTTTCACCCTCAGTGTCCGCCTTGCTCTTTAGCTCCTCTCCGTCTGATATGTTGATGCCGATCTGCTCGTGAAGCTTCTGTGCGGCTAGAGACTTCTCCCACTCTTCAGTCGAAAGTCGCCTAGCCAGAGAACGGGTCTTCTTGGCCGGAGAATCGGCTGGGACGAGTACGCCTTCTTCCACCTTCGCCTTACCCCTGGGAGTGGTCGGATTGGAGGGTCCTGCATCCGTCTTCGGGACTTCCATGGGAGGAGGGAGTTCGACCGAAGTCTGTACAGGCGTAGCTGTTAAAGCCGGAGGGGCTTTGATCGTACGTATCTGCTCACGGACGGATTCTAGCATGGTCTTTACTTTCTTGTTGCTAGTCTCAATTTTTGTCGTATACGTCTTGGCTGCCAACAGGAACTTGCGAAGGTGTCCGCCTTGAAAACTTCCGACTCGAGGATTCTGGCCTCCTAGAGATTTGCCTTCCGGAGCACCTCAGCCGGAACTTTGCGAATCTCGGTTAGCTTGACTACCTCCTCGTGAGCGGTTTGGATCACTTGCTCGTTGACAGCGAGCGTGTCGTCTCTCATATTGACCTGCTCCTTTAGCCGCTTGTTGTCAAAGGTTAAGTTTGTGATCTGTTGCTCCAACTTCTAGACTTGCTCCTAAGTTGGTATGGCGTCCACTGTAAAGGGGTTCATTCAGAAACCCACCTTAAGACAGTGAAGAAGAGAGAATTGATGTATCTAGTCGACTCAGTTATTGAGTCGCAATAGATTCCTTAGATCAATGTTACTACAAAGGTTCCCGCTGAACCGCATCTTCAAGGAGGAACCAATCGACTTATCTAAATTGCTATAAGTCGTGCTGAAGAAAATGGAGGGGACGACGAGGCGACTTGACCACTTCGTTGATAACTCAGAAAAATTCCACTGTCTAGAATAGGAAATGCCTTAGTCGACCAAGAGGTCGATTCCTCAGAAGGTTACTCCTAGGATACCATCGAGCAGTAAGTCAATCGACTAACCCAGTTGATCCATCACTCTAAAATGAATCGACAAGCAAACAAATTGTAATACAATCGATAGGAGTACACAATACTAGCGGAACAACAATGCTATTGTACAGACAAGAGAAAGTCGACCTACCGAGAAAATAAGTATCAACATAAGAGAGTCGACTAGTCTTGGGTTACCAGCAAAGATATAACATAATGTATATAAAAGCCACGTCTTCTCCGAGGAGAATAGACTACTTATAGTTAAGGGGTTTGAGACCCGACCCTATACTAGGGTCTGACCTGATACTAGGGTCGATTCGACCTGTGTATAGGTCGGTCGACCAGACGGGTATAAATCCCTGGCTAGTGTCGACTTAGCTAATTATCTGCCTATAAATCTATACCTACCGGGTATAGATAATCAAAAAGGAATATTCAAGGAATATTTGGTATAAATTGCCCTCCCTCTGACTGACGTTCATCCCTGTGGACGGCTCAACAGGAGTGACGATGAAAAGAAGTCAAGGGGAGAGGTGTTGGACCGTGTTTTTTCGATTTTTGGCCACTAAGTTCTAAAGCGCATTAAGAATAAGTATAGAGTCTAGAATCCGGCCTAAGTATGTGCTAGGCCGTATACTATAAGGCAATTACGTTTTTACAAATAAGTGTTATAGTTAAAATCTAGTTTGTGATAATAAGGATGGATTTGCCAATCCGTACTCTGCTACCGTACGGCTAGGACGTGCTGTCAGAGGCCGGAATGGGAGTTATTACGGCGGCTGAAGGACGGAGTGGCGAAGAATTTAATAATGGCGAGAAATCCAGAAGGCGACTCCGTACGGAGATGGCAATGATGGCGGCGGAACAAGTCATGATGGTTGGACTTAACTCCGGCTCCCTCTATAAAAGGCGACCCGTCCGCCCTTGTCGTCACCTGCCTCCTCGCTTTCTGCGCCTTTTGTCTTCTTGCGCTCCTGCCTTCCGTCTTTTGCTTTCCGTCCCTTAGTTCCGATCCGGCCCACTGGCCGATCTCAGCCCGGCCACTTTGTACTTTTTGTCGCACTTCTTTCCCATGGCAGGATCGGCGTCCGCTTCCGCTCAGGCGCAGGAGGAACTCAAGATCTCGATGAAGTTGGTACTCCCCTGCATTCCGATCGATGAGGACAAGAAGAAGTCATTGGCAGAGGACCTCGACAAGATGGGGCTCGCCGGCCTGCTGGACACGCCTTGGGGATTGCGCGACGCGGAGATGGTGCGCAAGATCAAGGTCGGCGCGCCAAATCAATTCGAAGGGACGGTCAGAGTAAAGCCGGCTTCCTGGACGGCCGACCACTGGAGAGCTGTTTACGGCCTGGTCGTAAACAGCGGAGTAGGGTTGTGCGGCCGGAAACACAAATGGGCGAAGAAGGCGTTCCACGGGAGTCCGCACAAGAACAACGGCTACTCGGTGGAAGATTGCAAGGATCCGAGGGAGCGCGCCATCATCAAGTTTTTGGCGCCGATTATCCACGGGGAGAAGCCGCATCGCATAACCGTCCGGCTCGCCAACACCGTCCTGGGGTCCCTGCGCGGCGAATGGGAGGTTGACTGGGGTATGATTATCCGAGACCTGGTCGCCCGGCTCGCGAAGAACGTAGGTAAAACCCGTCCTAGCCCTATTACTCCTTTCCTTTACCACCTGTACAAAAAGGAGGAAGTACTGACGGAGGAGGAGGAGTCGAACTACGAGATTGCGCTATCATCGCAAAACAACGGAGTGTTCGAATCGGAGGAGAGCGCGGACAGCAAGGCCGTGTACTCGGACGAGGTCGGATCAGACGACGGGGACGTCCAACCGGACGCGCCACAAGAGCCGGCTCCAGAGGCAAACCCACCGCGTACGGGTCCAGAGGTAATCATCCTTCCATCCCCGTCCCCCCCTACGAACCCGACCGAGGCCGGAACTCAGACTGAGCGAGGACAGCCTTCGAGGCTTGTGGATGAGGGGGAAGTTATGGCCGACTGGGAGAATCCCATGAATCCAAACAACCCCAGACTTCCCCCACCTCTCAGTCCGTCCGCTAACCATGCGGCTCCCATGAGGCGAGCATGGCACCACTTTACGGAAGCCAGGTGCCAGTACTTCTTTTACCAGAATCTACTGGCACAACTATGCAAGGAGTTTGGAGTACGGACTTTGCTGGAGGTGAAGCAGATGTGGGACTCCAAGCCGGACGAGGAGCAGTTCCGACAGATGGAGAAGCAAGTGACAAAGCTTATCCTGGAGAATAGACGTCTCCGCGAGACGGTTAGAAGAAGGGAGGAAGAACTCTTGGTCGGACGGCAGGCCGTAATCACGGCGAACGAGCAGGTCGTGAAGCTCGTCGAGATTTGCGAGACTCCGGCCGACGTACTTCAGAAGGCAAACCTGTACGAGGCCGGAATCCTGGAGTCGGAGGTGTTCAAGGCGGAAACTTTCAGGAAGTTTCTCTTGGCAGCAAAGACGTACGCCGCGAAGGTCGAGAAGAGCAACGCCGAGGTCAAGGTGTTGCTCGACGCCGTCCGGGAGCAGATAAAGGAGGTAGTCATGCCGGCCTTCACTTCTACCCCGGCCAAGCCTCCGAGGCCGGATCCACTTAAGATGGAGAGGACGGCTGGTGGACCCTCCAGTCCGACCGACACGAAGGGTAAATCGAAGGTAAAGACGGAGGGGGACGCACCCGTCCCAGTAGATTCTCTGGCCAAGAACACTTGTACCGAGAAGAGGAAGCTTACGGCCGAGGAATACGAGAAGTCTCCTGGAGTCCAGAAGCTTTATGACATCGGCCTCAAGCACTCCGAAGAAGAAGAGCTGAAGAGCGGGGACGACACCAACTCCAGCGAGGATGAGTACGTGATAATGGATACGGGCAAGAGAATGAAGGCAAAACGTATCGCAGCTACGCCACTGAAACGGCCGAAGCACGGGGTTAGTTCGCGAAGGAGGAGGTAGGACGTATTAGAGGCCGGCAGTCAGAGGACGGCCAGGGTAAGGAGGTCGGATTGGTATCCGGCCTAGGCCAGGATAGTATCTTCTTTTTGGGAATGTGTGCCGCTTTTTGAGGAGTAGGCCTTGTAGGCCAGCACCGCAATCCAGTTAGGTTTCTAAGTCGTTGACTTAGAAGTACTTATAGGTGGAACTTTTGCCACCTAAAACATTCCTTGCTTGAGTGTTAATCAAACCTTCTTATGCGCATATTCTGTGTGATCATTTCCCTGTCTCCGGTTCAGTTGAGTGCTTGGAAAGTCGGATCTACTGTGTTGGGTTATGAGTTGGGAGTTAGGAATCCGGATTCTTTGTTAGATCGTTTCTGTGGAGTTGAGGTCGGGTTGGGCGTATTCTTGAGTGCCTTGTGTCTTGAACTAGTCTAGGTATCTGAGAGAGGGAAACTGCTGTGGTAAACACTTTACGGCCTGGGAGGGTCTGGGAGTAGAGTGTGCGAGGCCGGATTCCAATCCGACCTCTAGCTGCCACAGACTTGGGTTCCTCTGTAGTCTCAGAGGACGGATCAAGCAGAGTACGTGACCAGAATACGTGTAGACGTCTTCTAGCCGGATTTGGAGCTCTTGGAGTCTGTCATTGTAGTAAGTGTGATAGGGTAACCAGGACGGCCTGCGTCACTTGCTAGTTCGGACGGATAGGACCGATTAGTTGTGAGGACGTAATGTGTGCCTTAGTGTGTGTGTGGGTGTAAAGAGTCTAAGTGTGGAAGTTTCCGCCACGATAAACATAAGGAAAAGAGTCTTTGTGCATCCCCTCTTGCAAAGGGATACCCTTGCCATGCAAGGCTAACACATAAGTTGGTACTAGAAACGTTTGGGGTTGGGTTGTTTTAGCACTACTTGTCTTGGTCACTTCACAGAATCCCTGGAACGATACACGAGTCACCTAAACACGGGTTTTACACCATTAAACGTGTAAGGGAAGATAAAGTGAATACATGACATCCGACAAGAGGCGAGAGATAACTCGGGGGCCACACTCGAGTTGGTCCTCCACGAGTTTTGCCCTGCTGTATGGAGTCGTCGGTGGAGTACGCGTAGGCTCCCGAGTAGGCAATCGTTGACGTCCGGTCGTGGCAAAAAACAAAGAGTCGATTGATGATGCCGAAGTCCAAATGGGGCAAAGAGAGCGGGGGCTCGTGTTCTCGTCGGAGGAGAGTACCTCCACCGGGTGCTGGCGCCTGCGCACGCGGAGTGGGTGTGGTGGCGCGGAATCCTTGCTAAAGTCAACCGACGGAAAGTCGATGGGATCGACGGTGTAGGGGGCTTGAAAGCCCACGTGGTCGGGTGACATGCGGAAGGAAGTGGTTTTCAAGGCATCTGCACCATCATTGAGCATGATAGATGAGAGGCCCACGGCGGGAGTCGCTTGTGTTGACCGGGGAGAGTTTGTGGGTGTTGCGATCGGGGTCGGCTGACTCGGAGTTGACTCAATTGCGGAAGTCGGTGCTGTTGGGTTTGTGTCGGTCGGAGGCGATGATGGTGTTGCCGATTGTGGACAAGGAGACGGGGGTCGACTGGGGTTGCCTTCAGCCGCATCACAGGGGGCCTCTAGTGGTGCGGAGTCATCGTTTGCGCCATAGGGATCGGGTTGATCATCGTCTAGGGTGTCGTCGTTGTCCCGGTCGCCCTGGCGTTGGTAGGTCCGTAGTGTAACTGCTACCTCTGATTCGTCGTCTATCGTTTCCTCCTCGCGCCTACGACGGCGTGCTGATGCTGTCGGTCGTTGAGAGCGGATGTGTATCCCGGACGGGTCGGAGTTGTCATGGAAATACTTGTCGTCACTACTGCTCTCGTCTTCAAAGTCGGGGTTGGTGGATGCCCATGAGGCCTTTGGAGGAGTATGGTGCGGTGAGCCTATCAAGTCGTCATCGATGTCGACCACTGTGGGGACGAGGATCTTGTGGGTTTGGTGAACCCACAACACGTGGCGACTGCAGAGGTTGATTTGACTAGTGGTGTCTTGCAACATGTGGTTGTGGAGCTGAATGCGGGAAAGGGCGTGTTCACGGAGGTCGCGCTTGGCCCTGCAGATGGAGTTGGCAGGCGCATACCTCAAGTGCTTTGTTGCAGTTAAGCAGCTCAGTGATCTTCTCTTGCTGAATGGTCAACTCGGTAGCTGTCTGGTTGACTGCGAGTTGAAGGCGCTTACATACGATGGTCGAGCGCTCCCTTCAACGCGGAGGTGGGCAATGGTGGTGGTGTTGGTGGCTAGTTCGTCCTGCAAGCGAGTGATGGTGGCCTGGTGCGCGGAGTTCGCTTTTTGCAATGTGAACACCTCGTCCTAGAGTCACTCGACGTTGGTAACCCAGGAAGCGAGTTTGGTGGTGTGCTGGGCGGCTTGCTGGCGACGGGCAGTGTTATCCTTGGTGAGTCGGCTGTTCTTGAGTCGAGTGTTGTCGCGCTCTCGTTTGACATGCGAGCAGTTGAGTTTGGTCACCGCCAACTGTTGTTAGGCCTCAAGGATCGCTCTCACAAACTTAGAGAACGTGGTGCGTACCGTCTGCAGCGCCAGTTGGTAGCGTGGTGAAGACGGTAGTTGAGGATTTGGCCCGTGTCCGAAAGGGCTGTTGTGGGACCAATTCCCTCTTAACTAGGAATTGGTCACACTTGGGGCCAAGGAGTAGTGCATGTAAAACTTTGTCTTCCAAGCAATGGACAAACCATTCATACATGGATATATAATGCAACCTCAATTGTAACCAACATGAACCAAACACTTAAATGGATTCACACCTTATTCAAATAATTGATTTAAGCCATGGGTTAAGCCCTAAATCCCCTTCTTTATAAACTTAAGGGAGCTCAAATGGTCTCCTATCAACCACCATAAACCCAAGGCTCAACTAGAAGGACAAAATAGGCAAAAAACCCACCAAGGCACCTCAACAAGCCTCACAACAAACTACTACAGCATACTATGGA
The DNA here is from genome assembly GCA_037043015.1 of Bryum argenteum. Lineage (NCBI taxonomy): Eukaryota > Viridiplantae > Streptophyta > Bryopsida > Bryales > Bryaceae > Bryum > Bryum argenteum. The sequence goes on along the minus strand of CM073321.1, from coordinate 27,824,496 downwards.
AGCTCGCAAGGGTGGTGAATTCACCTTTAACACACATTCTTCCTTTCTCATACTACCAAAAAATTCTCATACAACCATACAACACTCTACCCATGCAAAATTAAGGTTAAGCAGGAATTTAGGGTGCTTTCTACAGGAATTTAGGCACTGCTTTCGCGCATGCCTCAATAGTCCCAGAATTCTACCCTAACTTTAGAATTCAACCACACCAATCCACCAACTGAAGACAAGAAATTCACATTACATACATTCAGACAATTCACACAAACATTCAAGCAAATCACACCAACATTCACATCAAACAACCACACAAGGTTTTTGGAGGCAACTAATTTGCCATTTCAAAGTTTAAGTTCAATGAGTGAGAATGGAGACTCTCTTTGTGATTCCACGCATGTTGCAGCACTCCTCCTCCTTCCGACGGCTCTAATTTCTTGCTTGTTGCTCCAAATCTAGCGTCCAAGGAGTCCTTGAAGAGTAGACAACTTGATCTACCTTGTCTTAATATCTTAGCTTCTGAATTGTTGTTGGCCGACGTCTATCATCCTCCAAAGCTCTGCTCCTTTATTCGGCGGCTACAAAAACGATCACACAACACCGCAACGAAATACACAAGCTCCAAAAACACGCACAAGTCTCCAAGACACATACAAGGCTCGAAAACACACACAAGGCTTCAAAACACACACCACAAAAATCTAGATCTAAATCTCAAATTCAATATACTTCCCTCACGCACCACAAAACTTCTCACCACAAGTGAAAGTGATATTCTTCCTACCCCTTCAATTACTTTATCTACCGACCTCCTACTGGATCCAAACAGGTTCCACAAACAGGTCCCCTAAAGTAGACCCCAAACTGAACTCCAAACTGGACTCCAAACTGGTTTTGAACTAAACCGGAAATTGTCCTAGACTCAACAGTGATCCTACCTATAACTCCAAACTGGTCCCCGCCTGGAGTCCAAACTGGTCCTGGCCTAGACTCCAAACTAGTCCTGGCCTGGATCTCAAACTGGTTCTGGTCTAGACTTGGAACTGGACTAGACTCAAAGTTTGTCCTGCCTTGGATAACAAACTTGTCTTGGCCTCAACTTCAAACTGGTCCCGGCGTGGACGCCAAATTGGTCCTGGCTTGGAGCCCAAACTGGTCCTGGCTTGGACCCCAAACCGTTCCTGGCCTAGCCCTAAAACTATCTTAGATTCAAAACTGGTCTTGCCCTAGATTCCTGACTTATCTAGAACTAGACCAGAAACTAGCCTGGACCTTGAACTGATCATGCCCTGGACTTTAAATTGGTCCTGAAAACTAACCTTAAAACTGGGCTTGAACCAACTTTGACACTGGCTTGGACAGTACCCGTATAAGCCCGGGACAGTACCACAATGGTACTAATATTCCAACAATACTACTTATCAACACCACCTTCTAACCCTATTCTTTCAATACTCCAGAGTGGAAAACTTAGGATAACGTTCCAATAGATTTACACACAAATCCAGACATACTTCATTGAAAACTCATCACAGTACAGATAACTTCTGCTCGTGGCAGTACACTCTCTAATCCCTCCAGATATATGTCCAAAGCAGTTGTTCTCTCCTCTATCCAACACACACTCACAGTCACACTCACACACACACACACCTCCTAGCTCCAGCTCCAACTTCCTGAAAGAGAGAGAGAGAGCCCTCACTCCCAAACCCCTTCCAAACCCTAGCCGCCATTCTAGCCTCCAAACCCTAACTAATTTCATCAATCTATCAGATTTCATCCAAAACTTGACTTATGGTAACTCAGAAAGTCCAGACTACTACTCTAGTAACTACAGGATTACTAGCTAGGTAATTACCTAGTTAACACTACACACACCCACACAACCTTACGACTTCCTCCAGGGATGGTGAACTAGGAAAAACTTTATCCATCCCTTTTTGGACGGATTTTCATCCGCCCAAGAAATCATCCCTAGAATTAACTCTTCTCCCTAGGGTTTTTCGACACCAGTAGGGAGTCATTTGAAGAAGGAAGCCAATTGGGCATTTAAGCCTTACAATTAGAGTAAACACCACAATCATAAGCAATAGAAAATAAAGTGCAATTCATAGAAAACACCTAAAAACGGCCACACATAAATTGGCTCTAAGCATAATTAACCTATTAGCCTAAACTAGACAAAGGGTGGGAAAAATTTGCCAACCCCCTTCAAAACCACCAAATTAAGGAAACTGGATAAAATGCGGCACTATAGCAAGAACAAAAATGGCTAAACCTTGCGGGAATGCGTTCCCGCTAAAGTGAACCGTTTGACGGGTTCACGGTTGTCGACTTGGGCGTTGGACGTCGGCAAGGGTGAGGGGGAATCGCGAAAGCTTGCTCTAGGTGGGCGGGTGCCACTTCGCCCCGAATCTTCATCGTCTCTGGAGAAGGTGCGCGTTGGGGTGAAGCTAGGGTTGGACTCCGGGGTGTCTCTGTTGGAGTAGCGTCCGTCGACGAGGGGAAGCGCGACTGTGACTCGGAGCCGGAGGTTGATATGGAGTCTGACGGACCCTGTTTTTTTGATTGCGCGTTTATTATGTATAATGTGCAATAAGAATAAGTATAGTGTCTAGAATCCGACCTAAGTATGTGGTAGGCCGTATATTATAAGGCAAATAAGTTTAAACAAATATGTGTTATCATTAGAATGTAGTTTTAAATAAGAAGGACGGGTTCACAAACCCGTACTCCGCACTTGAGGAGCAAGGACATATTGTCAGAAGCCGGACAGGGATTTGATGGACGGCGGATGAAAGACGGAGTGGACGAAAGGACAATAATGACGGGAGTTGCCAAAAGATGGCTCTGTACGAGGACGGTCATAATGGCGTACGGACAAGTTATGATGGCCAGATTCCAATCCAAACCTCTCTATAAAACGCGACCCGTCCATTGTTGTCGTTACCTGCCTTCTCGCATTCCTGCTTTCCGCTTTTTTGCTTTCCGTCCTATTGTTCCAATCCGGCTTCCTTTCCGAGCTCAGCCCAGCCACTCCCTACTTTTTGTCGTTCTACTTTCCAATGGCAGGATCGGCATCTGCTTCCGCTCTGGCGTAGGAGGAGCTCAAAATATTTATCAAGTTGGTGCTTCCGGTGATTCCGACAAAGACGCGGAGAAGAAGACGTTGGTGGACGACCAAGATCGGATGGGCCTTTCAGAGCTGATGGATACTCCGTGGGGCATACGCAATGCGGAGATGGTGCGCAAAGCTAAGAAGGGCACGTCGAATCAGTTCAAGGAGACGGTCAGAGGGAAGCTGCCGACTTAGACGGTCGATCACTCGAGGGCTGTTTACGGCTTTGCCGAAAACAACGGCGTGAGGTTATGCGGCCGGAAGTCAAAGTGGGCCAAGACGGCCTTCCATGGGTAGCCGCACAAGCACAACGGCTACGTGTTGGAGGATTGCAAGGACCCAAGAGAGCGCACGGTGGTCATGTTTTTGGCGCCGATTATTCTTGCGGAAAAGCCGCACCAAATCACTGTCCGGCTCGCCAACACCAGCTTGCTGTCTACGTCCTCCTTGGATTTGAATACGCCCTGAGGAGGCCGGTTCTTCTTCTACTCGGATGAGGAAGAGGAGGCGGGATCTGATGACGAAGAGGTGCAGCCGGAGGCACCCTCGGAGCTAGTTCAGGAGCTGACCTCGCAAGCAGCGCCGAAGGTAATCATATTTCCGTCCCCGTCCCCTACTGAGCGTACGTCCTCGGAAGGAGTTCGAGCCAACCAAGGTGAGACTTCTGCGGCCAGAAAAGAGAAGGCAGTCGAAAGTGATTGAAAAACCCCAATCCGGCCTGACGACTCCCGATCTCGTCCGGCAATAGCTTCTCCAGACCATCCGGATCCGATGATGAGGGCATGGTACCACTTCACGGACGCCCGCACCTCGTACTTTGCCTACCAGGAAATGATAGCAAATATGTGCAAGGAGTTTGGCGTTGAGACGTTGGCCGGAGTCAAGACGGCCGTAGACGCCAGACCAACTGAGGAGCAATACCAGCAGTTGCAGCGACAGATCACTAAGCTTATCTTCGACAGCAAGCGCTTGAGGGATACGGTCAGAATGAGAGATGACGCCCTCGCAATCAACAAGCAAGCGATTTAAACCGCTCACGAGCAAGTAGTCAAACTTGTGGAGATTTGCGAAGTTCCAGCCGTGGTGCTCCAACGGGCGAATCTGTTTGAGGCCGAAATCCTCGAGTCGGAAGTGTTCAAAGTGGACACCTTCCGCAAGTTCCTTGTGGCGACAAAGACATACGCGATGAAGATTGAGAGGAGCAACAAGGAGGTGAAGGTGGTGTTGGACTCCGTCCGTGAGCGGATTGCGGGTATGACTTCCATCCAGACCTTCAGAAGTACGCCATCACAGACTCCAGTCAAGCGTCTCACTCTGGTAGAGGTTCAGAGGTCGGATGCAGGGCCTTCGAATCCGACCACTCCCAAGGGCAAGGCGAAGGTGGAAGAAGGCGCATCCGCCTTAGCTGATTCTGCAGCTAAGAACACCTGTTCGGTAGCTAGGCGACTTACGGACAAGGAATGGCAGAAATCCCTAGCGGCTCAGAAGCTCCACGATATCAGCATCAACATCTCAGATGAGGAAGAATTGAAGAGCAAGGCCGAGACGGAGTACGATAGTGACAAGGAGTTCTTAACCTAGCAAAGGAAGAGAGTCAAGGCAAGACGGATTGCAGCAACGCCTTTCAAACGGCCTAAGAATGGAGTGAGTGGAAGAAGAAGAAGATAGGATGGATTCAGAATCCGTAAGTAGATTCCGGCCTAGGGTCAGGAAGTCGGATTAGGACAGTAGGTAGGATATTTTTGGAAGTCAGTTGCTTTTTGCGAAGTAGGCCGTATAGGTCGGCCGCCGCAAAGTAGTTAGGTTTCAAAGTCGTTGACTTTGAGTACTTATAGGTAAAGGGTTTGTTACCTAAAACATTCCTTACTTGTTAATCAGTAACCTCTTATGCGCATATTCAGTGTGATCCTTGCTCTGTCTCCCTTTTGAGGTCGAGTGCTTAGAATTCAATCCTATATTTCATAGGACTCATCGGACAACGAAGGCTTCTGCAAGCAATAGCCATTAGTTCGTAGGAGTCAAGTTAAATGAAAGACTAAATCATGGAGGTCAACCTGATTCGATAACGTTCGTATCAAGAGTCTCATCCTGTGTTTCTATCTGCTCTTCTTCATTGACCGCTTTCACTTCCACATTGACTGGGGCCAAGGGTATGGAGCGACTTGCTGGGCCTTTACCTCTACAATCCACTTGATCAATACTGCCTATGGGTGCTGGAGCTACAGTCGACTCAAATGGAATGCCTAAGAGGGAACGTCGAGGAGATGCTCGTCGAGCTGCACCGCTGTTGGAAGACTGAGTGGCCTTGTGGGTCGGAAGCAGAGGTTCACTATGGCTTGGTTTGAGCCCGCGGAGTGGCTTTGCTTGGAAGCTCGTAAGCGCATGGACGACCATTGTGGGTATTTTCTGGAAGGCTTGCGACATCATTATGGTCCATCGCTTATCATCCAGTCTCTGAATTCTTTGTTCCTCGCGCTCTCAAGCAAGCATTGCTTCAACTCTGATCCTATGTTGCGTCCGCGCCTCCTCCTGCATTCTAACCTGCTTCTTTATTAGATTGTCAACGGAAGTTGACTCCCTTTGCTTCTTCTGAGGCGAAGGGGTGGATGCGGGAAGAGAGCTATTGGAGAAGCCGTGCTCGTGGGGCTGCGGAAGATGAGAAGATGAGCCTAGCCCAGTTTGGGGCGTAATCAGAAGTTGGGATCCATAGGCCTCATCTTCTTCGAGAAGGTCGTCATCGTCGTCACTTGACCCGACTCCTATAGGTCTAGAGATATTCACGTCAAGTGGTAACTCTGCACTTCTAACCTTCTTCTTCGCCCTTGACTTCTTGGCCTTCATCTCTAGTAGTGGTACTTCCAGTCTCTCCTTGGATCCGGAATCCTCACCAATAGGGTACCCACTTTCAAAATCTTGACGACCTAAATCGAAGAATCGCCATCAAAAGTTTGTCAACATTGTCGTGCTCGTCGCTGGAGCTGATCGAGTAATTCATCAGCGAACACATCTGCGAGTAGACACAGCAAAAGATGAAATTATCAATAACTCGTAAGGGTAACTCGATTTGAATTAGAGGGGGACTGGCGTTTGACAGTAGTACTATACTACTCTGTGTGCGCATTTAACTCGACTTGAGTTGAATACCAAATATGAACTATTTAGCGCCAGCATTGACTACATTCAATTCGAGTTGAGTTAAATTTAAGACCGCACGAGAAAGTTGGGATTAACTAGTCTATAGTGCGAGTTCAACTCGATTTATGTTAAATTTGAAAACATGGTTTCCTAGCAAACTTAGTATAATCCATTCAACTCTAGTCGAGTTGAATGGAGTTCAAGAGTGAAATGATGTTTGCACACTGAAGTGCGCATTTAACTCGACTCGAGTTAAATACAAAGACCTTAGGAAGTAGGAGATTCAAATTAAAAATATTCAACCTCAAATGGAGTTCAAATATAAAGGATGTCCTCTCCCACGCCGCACAGTAGAGCTTCCCTCCTCCAAAAACACTAAGGATCGCATCCCCTTCCTTGCAGAAGAGATCAAGCAGCTTCAGGTAGAACTCCATCCTCAATTCCGTATTATAAATATGGTACTCGAGTTCGTTGTATCTCCCGCAGATGTTGAACTGTGGAGTGTCGGGGGCTTGGAAGAACTTGGGGAGGTTCGACATCTTTAGCTTCTGCGTTTTTTGTAACAAGAAGAGGATCTGGACATGATCCCTCGCCTTCTTGGACCTGCATACGACGAGAGTACTTCTGTGGACTTGTTCTTGTTGCTGGAAAATTTGGACTGCACGAAGAACGTCTCCCCGGGATTTGTGATCAGAACGTTGAGTATAGCTGGCGTTATCTTGAAAGCTCTCTTGAATTTCTTCCAGCTATCATTCCTGAAGTCCTCACTCGTGCTGAACAGCAATAAGTCAGGGCGCATGTTGTGAATCACGCGTTTCACAATGGTCTTCCTCTTGCAGCGTTTCACAATAGTCGTGGGCGCAGTAGCAATCTACAAACACACCCTTTGTCTGCTTTAACGTGACTTTGGGGTATGTGTATGACCGTTTTGGTTTCGTTCTGTTCAGCATATGCTTTGCTAACCGTTTCAGCTGGGAGTAGCTTGTGTTGCTGATTCATTTGAAGACCTCTTTGGAGATGTTTTCATTTTCTGCTTTCCACTTTCCCAACTCCTTCATCTTCCTTCCTATGTCGAGGTCGATGATCTCTCCTTGGTATGCGGTTGAGATGAGCACGTAGACATCATTAGGTGCAGGACGTTGCCACTGTGTGAGTGGTGAGCACTGAGCGGAAAGATTTCTGAATTTTTATGGCTGACTTTGTATTTTTAGTAAAAAAATTTCTAAAAATAGTTTAATATTTTTTGTTAGGTAATAATGATCGAATATTCTCTAGAATATTCAAGAATCGTAGACTTATTATCGTGGTTTTAGTGACCCAAACCCGTGGAAATAAGGCTTAAATCCCCTGAACCTTGTTGAACTTGAGCTACAAAAGTGACAGTAAATCACAATTTGTAAAGGTCAAGAGGTTTCTAAGGTAATATTTCTAAGTGATTAGTACTCCAAGTTAGACAAATTGGCAAGGTTTGCTGTTCATGTACGTACTGGTATAATTATTTTTAATCAATTGTGAAAAAATATCACATACGGTGTGGAGCATCTAATCATCAAAATAACATATAGCGTATGTAGATGAGGAGATTTAAGACATTCTAATCTGTAGCATGGTCTAGGATTCCTCCGTCCAGAATCTTCTTTACCTCGTTGAAACTAAGAGTGGCCGCGTGGATGAAGTGGACAGCATCCGCATCAAATTTGCAAACCAATACCGTGATGAAGTATAGCTGCTTGCACGGTCGATATGGATCTCTCCCTCCTAACGCAAAAATTGTTTTCTTGAACGCTTGGCATGAACAATCCGGGAATTTACTAATTGAAAGTCTATAAACTGCATCCGAATCCGACTCCAAGTCTACGATACACCCAAAACCAGGCTGTGGGATCATGGTCACCTTCAGAATTTTGGCCTGCATTGAGGTGGCAGACTCAATATTCTTCATGTGCTTTGAAGTCATAGCTGGAATGCGTTTCATGTTCTTCAATCTTCTTGATCTAGCTAACACGTCCGGCTTGTCCGGGACTGGAATATGCGACAAGTCCCTTGGTGGGGCAGAATTATTGAAAGTGCGGTTTACAGGAAGCTGTTCGTTTTGTAGTAGTCGAAAGTCCGCATTCTCTGATGCCTCCATTTCATCACATGTAAGGTTAGTCCCTATCTTAACAGGCCGTATTGAAGGAATTGGGGTCTATCCTGGCGTAGAGAGAATTGTTCAATCCGCTTGCGACGATGAAGGACACACCTCTGAATGTCATCCGCACAAAAAAAGAACTGATCAGTTTTTTTTGGACCTTCTTGGGGCGGCGCCATACTCCGCTGTAAGTTGGAGCTGCGGTCGCCTTCCCCTTCTGAATAATTCGTGAGTCACATCTTTTTTTACTCTTTCGCATCATACCCCAACAAGCCTTGGCAGAATTCTCCCTCAAACGGGCAACATGCCACAGCCTCTCGTCTACTTTAGTCTCCTGAACAGCGATCACATGTTCAATACTAGGTCCAGCAAAAGTAGATGGTAATATCGGTGGCTCTTCAACTTTATCCTCTTCACGGATAGTACTCAGATTTTCAGCACAAGCCCGGGTTACCCTTCTCCCAATTCAAGGACGTGAGTAGCTCACGGTGTCAGGTCTGTGCGTTTCATCATCAGCTCCAATTGCAACATCAGCCTTACGTTTCTTGGATCAGAACACCTCGGCCCCCTCAAGGTGGCCGTCGGGTCTACATATCTTTTTAGCTCCTGGATAGTCAGAAACTGCCTTTGTGAGGCCTGATGGATCGCCGGTTCGTTGAGCTTTATAGGCAACATGAAGTAATAGTTCTTCAGATGTTGGTCCACTACCACTCTTGCCACCTCCGTTGAAGTCGTGGTAACTTACTACTTAGAAGAAAGCACGAACATAATCATCAACAGCTGCAACGTACAAGTCCCCACCCTTGTTGCCGGACGCTTGCAACCATTTGTTATGGATAGATTCCGCAAGGTTACGTGAAGGCATCTCCGCCAGCTCATCTGTAGGATATTTATTTTCCTGCAAGGTGCAAAGACATTTGACTGAGTAACAAATGAAGTTGATCACGATATTTAGAGGGGGTTTAACTTGCGGCGCCGCAAGTTTGATCTAAAATAGATTTTTTTATTTTTTTTGATAATTTAAATAGTTGTTACAGTAAAAGTTCAAAAAAGTAAAATATTCACTTGTAAAAAAATAAATATATTTTACGGATTTACTAGACATAAATGCACGTGTATATAATTGCTACAGTGACTGCGGACTCACCAATTCCATGAAGCCACCCCACTCCCTGTATCGGAAGTGTCAGAATGCAAGCCAGTGTTTGAGATGACCTAATCCAACTTCGGAGGTGGCGTGCGCCAACGCCCACCACGCTTGGATCGCCCAATATCTTGTCTCCGCCTCAACCATGGTGCGTGCATCTTTGTATTGCTTACAAAGATATCAATGTCGATCCTACAGCTCGTGCACGATTTATTGTTTAGTGTTCTCTAGAGATTGCGTCCAATAAAAGTAGCAAGTCTGCTCGCGGCCTTCCATGGGCACTTTAGGGTTTCCGAAGTTGTAAATGATCCGCACAGTGTTCCAGTTGGCTTGTGCACTGTCGGCCATGAACCTTGAAACTGCGGCGTTTTCACTCCGTTCCAGCCCATGACATGGTTGAGGTTCTTCCTAAATACGCTTTGAGCTTCTCCGTCTTTAGACTGGAAATCAGAACATGCAAGAGTTAGAATGCGGCAGATTTATGAGTCATAAACGTGGCACGCCATGGTGGTCCAGTTTTTGACACACTTGACGTGGTCGAACATCATCTACGCGTGGGATAGGTCGCCTTGGGGCTGCATACGGCAAACAAGGTCAACACCGCTTCCAGGGCCGACCTTGGACATCTTGAAAGTGAACACTTTGTCACTTTCATTTCTTTGGCCCGGGAACTGGTTACGTTGGATGTAAGCTCAGTTGTTGAGGTCTCGAAGCTTGGTGATCCCATCAAGGACACTGTATTTGCGCAAGTGCTTTAAAGAGGTAATACGATTCCTGACGCTCGGAGAGTTCAACTCGTTCCACTGATCAAAGATAGGTTCTAGCTCTTGGAGAGTGAGCTTGGAGGTTACAGGGTCACCTTCTTCACGGAGAAGTAAGTTTCCGAGTAAGTCCTTGCTAGCCTCCATGACTATTTTGGACGTGGTAGCTTGTAGGTTACGTTCTACGTGCTCCTCTATTAACTCATCAATTATTTTTCGTGCACATCTGTAGTCTCCGACCTTGACAGGGTGTTTGTGGGTACCGATATGCACACACGCCCGCTCTTGACTCTCCTCTCCAACTACATAAAATATTTTAGAAGGGCACAGAGCAACACAAACGGGAGGTTCTTTGCAGATCTTTCAAACCAGTGTTGAAGAAGGAGGAGGCGCGTGGCCGACCGAGAAGGGGTCTTTGGTAAAGCCCTCAAATTCCACCTCATTCACCTGTGCTCTGTGGTCAGGTCGTAGCAAGAAGCCGCAGTTCTTATTGTGGCATTAAAGATGACCTACACAGTTAGAGTAGCGGAATGACAAACCAAGGTTGTTACTGATGTAAGTAGTCATTGTTTTAGTCCACACATGGCTGTCGTATCTTTTGTCCATCCCCTCCATAGATTTGGCTACCTTGACAACAGTAGTTGGTAGAACAGGAGGGAGAAAATATAGGACATCACCATTGAAAGTGGGAGGTAGGAAAGAGACGCTCTGAGTACGAATGGAATGGAAATCAATTTTTTTGAGTATAGTTTTGTTGCAAGACATGCTACCTAGTCTACGAAGCGAGGAAAGAATGTTTTTAGGTTTTATGACTTTGAACGCGGGAAGAGAAACGGGGGTGGTTCTGAGACTATCTTCAGAACCAGACGAGGGGGGAGGCAGATTCGATGATAGTCGGGAGGACTAGATGGACGATTTTCTTTTATCATGAGATGAATCAGAAATATCAATACGGACTTCGAGTCCGGGTTCGACCTTGACACGAACAAGAATTGGAACAACTGTGGAGATGGTAGAAGAACTACGAGGAGTGAGGAGGACGGTGGAGGTGTTCATGACGGACTCTGTCAAGCCGAACAGTCGATACTGTCCAGGGCGTAGCTTATACATTTTATAGTTACTCTCTAAGGGGACTGGTTTGACAAGGAGAGAGTATTCGACAAGATTAGTGTTTGGATGTAAGACTTCTCTAATCAGAAAGAGGATTCATCAAACCCAAAACGAATTGCTAGCCAAGACGGAGTGACTTTTGCCACTCCATCCACCTCCGGAGGAATGCAGATGGGAGGACTTAAGTCTTCAGACCTAATGGCAATGACGTCTGCAGCGGGAGGCAGGAGAGCGGAGGATGCCATAATAAACGCAGGCGGGGAAGACAGCATCAACAAGTGTGCGGAGAAAGAAAGTCTCAGGTGCATTTCGAATGTTCAAATAGGAAAATATGGTGTAGGGTGTTTACATACGTATTGAATACTTATGAGACGTAATTTCTTATAATAAAACGTACATATATCCGATACTGTTAATTATCAGTATGATGATCTAGACTGATATGATTGCATGAAGTAGTCATAATTCAAAATATTAGATCCCTCGATAAAATAAGTAGGTGTAGAAGGTAAAGTGACGGCAACAGTCATTGTCAGAAATATAGTTGGATAATAGATGCGTTCGAAGCTGAAGAAGAGGAGGAGGAAGGGCGTAGAAGGCAATGCAGGACGTCTAGCCAGAATGTTTGCGTGTATGGGGATGACGATGGAGGTGTGGACTCTAAATATGAGGTAATAAATTAGTGTTTGTTACAAATATGTAGATATTTGTAAAAGTCAAACTATTCCCAAATAAGTATATGAATTAATATCAACATTTGTTGTCTTCAGGATTGCATAGGATTGGAAGAGGAAGACGATCGATCAGAAAGTGGAGCAGCAATCTTTGAGGAGAAAAGAGTCTCTGATATGGGCAAGAGAGCAGAGGCCTCTTTTCATCAAGGGACACAGAATGATGTGAAGGATGGATTTGAGACAAGTGCCAAAGAATTAGAGGAGGTACTTGAGAAACCCTACTTTGTGGTTTCCTGAGAGGACCTAGGATTGGTTAAGTATACAATCAACGAGAATTCATTCTTCAATTCGATGTAGCTTTGATATGTATGTATTGGAATCTATTTAATAGGGTTTCAGGATATATATGGACGCTTGTCTGAGTAATATATTTTATAGTGATTTTAAAGTGAAAAAATTGTTTTGATGATAATATATATTTTACGTAACATCCATATACAAATGTAGGAGACAATGATGTGAATGTAAGGGTATCATGGTTAGATATAGTCGAGTATTACACGATCACCATATGAATGTTAAAACGGTTTTCCATGATTGCATTGTTGAGAAGTTTCATTTGAGGGAACACCATAATCTATGATGGAGAGGAAACAAACAAAATCAATAATTTCGGCGGTAAATGAAACAAGTTCAATTTGTTAATTTTTCATACAATTTGTAAAGAATTTGGAGTTATGGTGAAGAAAATTGGCATATTAGTAACTTAAAATTAGTACATATGTACTAGACGTTCACAAAGCAACAATAGGACGATTTCCCATTCCCTTATTCCAACAATTTGTGAGTTATAACGTGTAAAATATGTTATAACATATAGGTGTCCATGTAAAGTAAATTTCCCAAATATGGTTATACATCTTATGTAGAGAATTTGATATTTGAAGGGGAAAAAAAGGGGACTTAAAATGTTGTACCTTACATTGTTATTGGAGCCGTGTGCTGGTAGAGCCGTAGTGGTGCCGGTGCGGAGTCGTGGTGGTGCCGGGTCGTGGTGGTGCCGGTTTAGGCTGTACTAATTAGTCGGGTCGTGGTGGTGCTGGTGCCTTTGCTGGTACCAATAGCGGTGTTGGCCTCGCCGGTGCGGGTGAGTGGCGAATGTACAGGGCCGTGGTGGCGCCGGTAGGTTTAGGATGTACTAATTAGCTAGATTCTCGTATATACAATTGAGCTAGAGGAACATTCCGTATGTACTGGGCCTGTGCCGAGCCGCGCGATGCAATTCCGACCTAGAATCCTAATCAACAGTTGGAATGAGGTCTTCAGTATTCAGTTTATTCTGTTGTACACTCCTGTTTGTTTTTGCAGGAGGAATTTGCCATTGGAGAACACCGAGAAATGGCGAGAAGGATTGCAGAAGAGATCACCATACTGGAGGGAGGCACACAAAGTTTGGATGTCGCGCTCAAAGCAGTAAGTCAAGGATATTTTGAATCTAGCTTTTCTTCCAATGTCAACAAGATTCACCAAATTGCTCGCAGTGAATGTATGAAGATGCGTGCGGTGAACGATTCTTCACTCAAACGGCCATTGCCTGATAGACGGGACCTACTAGAGGTGATTCACTCTCCTTATCTGTAGAGCCCTCGGATGTCAGTGCTGGCCAAGGAGCAGAATTTTGCATGTTTCCCCTTCCCTCCTGCGTTGACGAATGTGAGCTTCTAGTTGTCGAATTGAATGCTCGTAACTGCTCCTCGTTTTTTGTAGAGCCCTCGGATGCCGCTGTTGGCCAGAGAGCTGCAATTCGCATTTCTCTTATTCCCTCTTGTATGACGAATGTGATTGTGCTGATGGACCTTCCAAAGTGCTCACCCCTTTCTGTAAAGCCCTTGGATGTCGATGCTGGCCAGGAAGCTGCATTCTGCTATTCTCTTATTTCCTCTTGCGTTGACGAATGTGATTGTTTTTATGGGCCTTTTGAAGTGCTCACTCCTTTCTGTAGAGCCCTCGGATGTTGGTGCTGGCCAGGGAGCCGAATCTCGCATTTTCCCAGTTCAATTTTGCGTTGAGAAATGTAATTTTGGTTGTCAAATTGAATGCTCGGAAGTGCTCCTCCTTTTCTGTACAGCCCTTGGATGCTGGTGTTGGACACGGAGCCAAATTTTGCAAGTTTCCCCTTCCCTCCTGCGTTGACGAATGTGAGTTTTTGGTTGTCGAATTGAATGCTCGGACGTGCTCCTCCTTTTCTGTAGAGCCCTCAGATGCCGGTGTTGGCCAGGGAACCAAATTTTGCATTGATCGATCTTGCGTTGAAAAAAGTGATTGTCGTTGCCTATGGGCCTTATGAAGTACTCCTCTCTTTGTGTAGAGCCCTCGGATGTCGGTAGTGGCCAGGGAGCCGAATCTTACATTTTCCCTGTTCAATCTTGCGTTGACAAATGTGATTGTCGTTGCCGATGGGCCTTTTGAAGTGCTCCTTCTTTTCTGTAGAGCCCTCGGATGCCGATCCTGGCCACGAGATCCACATTTTGTTTTTCTCTATTCAAGTGTTATCCACTGCCTTGTGACATGTGTATATTGACTTGCTATAGGTTTGTGCAGATCACTGACATGGAGCAGAAGAGAAACGTTGCGGAAGAATCGGATTATGAAATTGACATTTTTTTCTTTTTGTGTTTCTGTACATAATGTAGTAGACAGGCGGCGTGTTGTAAGGGCATTTTCTTCTTTTCCATTCAGTACTCTTGCTTTCTCGGTCTGTCTCTCTCATGAGGTTGATGGTGCCCAAATTGCTAGAAAGGCATACCAAAAGTCATATTCTGCAAAAGTTAAGGCCCGTCGGATCTTAGCTAGAGCGATTGCAAAAGTATCTTTTAGGTGTTCACCTAGATCCAAGTCTATGTCTAGTTAGTTCAAACTTGATTCACTCTTGCTATAATTATTGTATTACAATATCACATTTTGTATTGTGAAAATTTGTATTGTGTTATTTCGCCGGATCCAATTTTGATTCATATTTTTGTCTCAATTCGCTATTTGAATGAAGAGGCCGCTCGTGAACCACCATCGCCGTCTGCACCAGTTTTCCTCTCCCCTGACAATGAGAAGATACTTCCAAGTGATGAGACTCAAGAAGCTCTCATTCGTGACAATGACTCCGGGGAATTTGAGCCATTGCTCATTCAACGTCTTTCGTCTCAGGTGCCAACTCAAGAGCGCTCACGAAACGAAAATACGATTGTTGAATGTGGTGATGGGGCTCCTCTGTCTGATTCAGATGACGTGGAAGGCTTCAAAATGCTCGACCATCTTAAGAGCAAGGACGTCGGATGGATAGGAAAAGAGATGAGACAATTGCACAAAGGCAAGCATATCCATGTCATCAACCGGCTTCGGAACAAACCGGTAAACAAATTGCGCTTCAACATTCCTTTGTGTCGATTAAAAACTCATCCGAAGGTGCGACCAATCATTGACGTTGATGGTGATACATTCATGTAAGAGTTTAACATGGGGTACCGGGAGGGTGATCGTGTGCTGTACGTTTCCCTCTACTCTACCAAGGCGGAGCTGTGTCATGTAAAACCGACCGACAATTTTTTAGAAGATCCTCATTGGAAAGCGGTTAATGACGAGTTTGAGGAGATCTTGATGGCTGATCCGGATCTCCATCAGTTCAGCGACAAGTACTTCTACATATATGAAGGAAATCATCGTATGACGGCATGGAGGAGGCACATTGAGCGGTGCCATCCTAATGAAAGGCCATGGTACATTTCTGTAGATTGCATTATTCTTGACGGTCGACAAGAAAGGAATGTCCTCCTAAATGCAATGGCCGATATTAACTGGTGAGCTTCGCAAAGTTCCAAATTTTATATTTATTCACTTTCACTACATGCAATGTTTGTCTCAATGTTGTAAACAATGTTGTGAACAGGTCTACAGAGAATGCGCATGTCGAAGATAACTTTTGCTCTCAGCTCCAACGCCTGCGGAAATTCGGGAAACTGAAGCTCAAAGATTTCAAAGACCTAATCAGCAAAGAGGATTACAAGACTTCCGAAAGAGTGCATGAGAAGAAGAAGGACAAGTGGTACGTACTCGCGATAGACGTGTTCGTGAAGTTCCTATACGCGGTAACATTTTTTATTCTTCCTTTCCTTTCTCTTATCGTATTTAAATTGATTAATATTTTGCTTATGTTTATTATATATATTTGTTGTAGAAGAAAATTGCTAAGGTATCAGACGAGGCAGAATCATAATAGAACGCCGAAACTCTCATTGACAAGCGCACTGCATTGGGAGTCTGGACTGCCATGGACACTGCTAGAAAATTGGAAATAAGGAAAATTCGCTCGAAAGACTTCGATAAGATGTTGGGCGTTGCGAACAAAGACCTCGGGGGCAAATGGGCCAAAGAGGTATGCCATTCAAGTTTATTTGAAATTCAAACATCTATATTTTAGTTACTCACATTCTTTATGGTCCATCGCCTTTGCAGATATACTCGCACTACAGCAATAACTTGGTTCCAGAAATTACTCTAGACCGCTTGTACCGCGCCTCTCTATGGGCACATGGAACCACATCAAGGTCCTCAAGTTATCAAATCCACGGTTGTATTTAAAACTTGTGTTCTAACTTCAGTTATCCAATACTTGGAAGAAAAACTTGAAGAAAACTATAGCACTATAAATTTACAAAAATATTTCCTCATTACTTGGAATGACAACATTCTCAAGCCTTTAGACTACATAGAGAAATGGAGGCTTATTCTCTGGGATAAGGCCTTCGAGAACTACCTCGGGCCCAATGCGAGCCCCAAGTTCCTTAAAGGCTCCAAACTGGAGAAAATTTTGGGTGGCATAGAGACAGGGAATCAATTGGTGTTCAAGTTTGTTTCCATTTCATAACCTTCTTCTCATGCATCCTTAAGATTCATTTGGTTGAATGCTTGTAAAAATTTATTTCCACGTGCAGATACATCAAGCATGAGCTGGTGCCCAATGGAAGCCTCGCGGCTGCGCGCATTCCCTCTGACTTTAAAGACGAGGTAGTCGAGGAAGATCCAGACAAAAAAATTCGTCTCACCAGCAGAACCGTATTACTCATGCTCAATTGATGACAGGAGGTTGGTTTCTCAAGTGTGACGATAACTTTGTCCATCGGAACGAGAAGCATCTGAGTCAAGGTCCTTTCACGCCTGTTGCTACCAAAGCCATGATCGAGGACGAAGGTAACGACTTCTCGATCTTGCCTGGTGCATCTCCCCCTCTGCCAGTATCTGCAGTTCCCGCACTACCACTAGTCGAAGCCCCTCCGCAACCTCATGCAAAGAGAAAGAAACGCAAGAATACTGCTGCGAACGGCTCAGCAAATCTGCAAGACAAATCTCAGCGTAATCATCCTATCACTAACTTTGATGTAGGTGTTGGTGAGCCAAATTTGACTCAATATTCTCATGGGGTTGTTGGGAATCGTCGAAGCCTCGCTGCAATTTCGACTCAGGTCTCGACGGGTGGTGATACAAATAACTCATCACCACCGCCTTCAAGCGATTTTGACCTGAACTCCGGCAAGAAGTACGCTCACTCCCTTTTCTTGAACCGAAACACGTCGGAGGCTGCTTGTCTTCTGACATTACTATTCCTTTCTCAATGTACTTGGAGAAAGGGGACATTGGAGCTTCTGTTCAAAAGGCAGCTCATGAAATTAAAGAATGGGACACGCAAGTCTTGGACATCATCAACCACATGAAAAAGGTATGATGTCTTAAATATTTCATTAAATTTTGATTGAAACACATCGCTGACAACATGTCTAACTTATTGTGATTTCCAAAGATTGGCAAGGACAGGAAGTACCCATGTAAGGAGATGGGCACCAAACACCCGCATCTCGGTATTGATATCATATACGCAGACGTTCGCAAGCACTTACCCGTGCCTGACGTGTCTCCTGTCGAAATTCCTTCATGAAACAACCAAGAGAAAAGCTACTTCAAGAGTGTGTTCTTTTTTGTGTTCTACAACTTGGCAGACAAGGGTGCGATACTTGTAATGCATCCCAAGGACCGTCGAATCGATCGAGCTCTAGATGCCAGGTCAAAGGTTTTTGATATCTGAATGGTGCGTGATTGGTGGGAATATAATCCTATGCCAATGGCCTCGGCAAACCCTCACGTGAAAACGGTATGGCCTTCATTCTACATTCAAATCATCATTCATGATTATTTGCAGCGTTTTTTTAAATCTCTCTCATGGATTGAATTTCGCAGACTCACACTTTCAACATTAATGTCTTTGTTCGGAAGTCTTTTGCCACCAGATTCACCATCAGGCAGGTTGCGATAGACTACGCAGGTGTGCCCATTCTTCCTGATGAGGAGGACCATGTTTTCAATTTCGCGAGCAAATACTCCATTCGTAAGAAGGGAGATGGTACGCCGTGGCGTGGCTCGCGAGAGAAGGAACCCTCCTTTATCCAATGTTTTGTTGATTCTCTCACAATCAAGCGGAGAATTGTCTTTGACTGGAGCCCTAGTACAGGTTAGTTGTTGCTAATACCAACTCTCATTCAACTCATTTAATATTGTACATCTGATGTGGGTTGCTGGTTATGTAGGTGCTTCCGTGAATGCCTGCGCGCAATCAAACCGTCATTGCATTGCTGTTGAAGTTGATGAAGAGATATTTGACGGACTCTTATCCGCATGTGAAGATGGTACCGCTCTTGAGGAAGAAAGCGGCGATTCGGTGCCAGAGTACACTATAAAAAACCTGCGTTTTTAATGATGTTGTAAATGATGTCTAAAAAGACATCGTAGACATTAATTCGGATGTCTTATAGACGATAAGACATCCTAGACATGACAAATGTCTAAGCAGACGTCTAAAAAGACAGGAAAATGTCTTAAGATCGAAGATGTCTTAAGGTAATTTTAGAAGGGTAAAAAGTGTGCTTCGTAGGTGCCACGTAGATGACACATCAGCTTGAATTCAACGAGCAGTGCCACATGGGGATGAAATTCATCATGATGTGGAATTTTACATGGTCCCATGAAAGATGACATGGCGGCGCCAGAATCCCACGTGGACCCGAGAAAATCCGACGTGGCACTCGGGAAAATCTGACGTGGCACCCGGGAATATCCGACGTGGCACGCGGGAAAAGTTGACGTGGACTTGGAAAAATGACATGGCATGCCACGTCAGCATATTGCGGAGGTTTTATGCTCCTATCATGATAGTTTTAGACATCAGTTAAGACGACTTAAATGTCTTGCAAGACATCTTAGATGTTGTACAAGATGTCTTGCAAGACGTATGCAATGTCTTACAAAATATCTTAAAAGACGATTTTTATGTCTTATAAGATGTTTCCAGTGCGTAGAATGATGTTTGCGTTGATGTCCTTATTAAGTTTGTGATGTTTGCTCGGATGTTTGTAGCGACATCTCCTAGGACATGATGTTTGCAACAGTGTTACTACTGATGTTTTTTGGGCATATGAAAGGACATCTAGGATGACATTTTTAGATGTTTATATAGTCATCAGATCTGTAATCCACAGACGTCTCACATAACATCAACTGTAAACACTGTCACATCAAAAAGTATGATTCAAACATATATTGCTTAGGTCATTAAAACCTCAAATAACACAAACTAGAATATTTACTAATACGCCTGTCAACAACTACGATATACTACGCACCCACAATTTGAACTCCGTAAGTCCCTCCACTTCCATCGCTTGCTGTCGATACCCGTATGGTCATGTGCATGTCCCGCCGCTACACATATTCAATAAGCCAAGATATCAATCGCATTTAAAGAAGGGTTTGTAAAGGTAAAAAAATTCTGATTTAATTCCATTTAATTGCACTACCTAGGTTGAGATGGTTTACTTCCTAACCTCAAGATATCGACACAGTTAGACATTTTTGCAAACATCTGGCTTAAACATTTTTCAGACATCCTTCTAGACATCATTAAAAACAACGTTATAGACATCTATACATACATCCTGTTCCACTCACCTACAAGCACGCATGTCGCCCATGGCCTCGGATCGTGCTCACGCCCGACCCCTTATGTCCCACCTTCCAAAATAGAATTCCATCAACACATTTAGACATCTTTATAGACATGCTCTAAGACATCTTGCAGACATCATCATAGACATCTTCTACAACAAATCAAATACTACAATTACTAGGGTTTCCTTCACAACAAATCAAATTCTACAAGTCCTAGGGTTTCTTGTACAAGATGCTTTTGAAATCCAAAGACCTCTTAAGTAGCAAATCTTAGCCACATGAAGAAGGAAACCTACTCTTGAGAGCTATTGGATTTCTACAAATACTATTCTCTTATTGCGATTAACAATCATTCTAAACCGAATGGAAACAATTTCAAATCCTCTATACTTTAAACACAAACTCTTTGGAAAAACTAAGGCAAAAATGAGCTTTGTAATTCCATTTGAAGATCTCATGACCTAACTATGGCGGCGGCAACAAACCCTAGCCACATGAAGAAGCAAACCTTAGCCTCTACACTCCAAACACTAACTCTTTGAAAAAATGAAGGCAAAAATGAGCTTCGTGCGGCCTCTAATTCTACTTAAAGGTCTCATGACCTAACTATGGCGGCGGCAAACCCTACCTAGCTAGCCGTTTGTTCATCCATTGAAGTCAATGAAAATCATCCCTATAGATGGTTCTCGATCTTTGTCATAGATGTCATCTTCGACATCTTCATAGACATCATGTTAGACATTTTCATAAACGTCATCTTAGACATCCTGCGCAGACATTATCATAAACATCTTATGACATCTTCAGGGTTTCAATCACAACATATTAACTATAAAGGTCTTTTGTTTTCCCTCACAACAAATCAAATACTAGATGCTTTAAAGTTCTTTCCACAACAAAGCACATCTTGTAAGTCTTAGAGTTTCTTCCACAACAAATCAAATAAACTTTATTGATAGAAAAAGTGTGGAATTTCAATCATGAGACTATTTATAGTCTTCCATGGTGATAGGCTCTCTTTTAAACTCTCAACTACCTTTTATTTCTACCCCAACTAACTTTCCAACTAACTTTCTTAATACTTATTCTATTCTTTAATTGTCTCCTAAACTGTATTAAATAGCTATTTTTATAAATTCATATTTCTTGTAAATTTGTTTTAATTTGTATAATATTGGTTGTTAATGATAGAGTAATGTATAGTCTTGCCATTAGACTATAATAATCTAATCTATAAGTAATCAATAATATTTAATTCCTTCTTGAAGTAAGCCAAAAAACACTGTTTATTGTTTTAATTTCCTTTTTATATTTTCTTTATGTATTTGAGGATTACCCCAATCAGAGACCCGCGCCAATGGAGGACAAGCAGTAAGAGAAAAAGTTGATATTATTCTTTAAAAGACTCTTAAGTACTGCCGCTATTTAGTAAATGACGTCTATGAGGATGTCGTGCAAAACATCTTCATAGACATCCAAGTAGATGTCTATGCGGACATTCATGCCTGACTGTAGTTATGGTAAGTTGGACATCGTGTTAGACATCCGACTAGATGTTGAATGACTTGTCAACTGGTCTGACGTGGAGTTTTTGTTGCCATGTAGATAAAGCACTGTAAATAACTTTATTAATCTATGTCCACGTGTTTTTTGAGGATTAAATATCCACGAAATTACTTTTACTTTTTTTTGGCACCATTGTTATCTTATAGATATTATATTTTATATATAATATTTTTTTAATATTTAAATATTTTTTAATCATAAAAAATTACAGAATTATAATATTCTAATTTATTTGAATATAATAAAAATTTACAAAATATATTTTTTATTGAAATATAATTATATATTTTAATATTTTTTAAAAAAGTAGACCAATGAAAAAATAGTGAGAATAGCCTGAAATAAGTATTTTCAGTATTGTCACGTCACATAATGATTTAGCATTAAAGAAAAAAAAAAAATTAAAAAAAAAATAATAAAAATAAAAACTAAAGTGTGATGTTTTTTTTTCTACTTTTGAAAACCGCTGCCCATTCACCTACTCTTTTAACATTAGAAATGCTTTTTACCCTCTCCAACGGTAAATTTTGGTCGTTTTTACCTTGCTGGTCCAAAATCCCTTGCCAACGTGGCAGTTTGATGTCTATCAAGATGTCTTCAAAGACATCCATGTCTTCACCAACATCTTTTTGTTTGGTGATGTCTTCATGCCCCCCCAATCCAAAATGTGCCCGTTAGACGTACAAACATCCTCTCGTCTTCGAAGACATCTTTTAAGACAGTAAGACATCACAAAATACATTAGACATTACACAAGACATCACAAAAAACAGGGTTTTCTTATAGTGGTATGACTACGACAGCGACAATTCTGAACCGCTTCAGAAGAAGCAACGTCCAACATTTTGTGCGTAATTATCTCTTACTTCCCTCCCTTCTATTGTCACCTTTACTCGCTAATAATTTATTGGCATTAATTTTTTCTGTACTTTTAGAATCGCAGGTTTCAATCGACGCTTGATTGGCGTCGGAAGTCTCTACAGCAGCCCTCCACAAACCTTCACCCTATCATCTTATGCGGAGAGAATAGCTCAAGAATTTGTCGTTGCCCCTTCTCCCGTCTTATCGGACAGTAGGAGATGTCGATGCTTTAGATAAAGAGTGCTTGCTTTTATGGACGATGGGGCTTATCAGTGTGACCAACACTTTTATGGTGGTTCACCATCAGCATCCTAGGTGTTTTTATTTTCCTGGTTTGGTTTGGACTACGTAGGGTCATATATCTGTAGTTGCCCTATGGCATTGGTCATACATGTGGTTTTATTATACGTATTTATATCTATAAATGACGTTTACCTATTAATCATGAACGTTTAACGATTTCTTAATTTAATTCATCTAAATGTTTAAGTTTAAAACTCAATGGAAACCAGAAGTTTCAGAAGGTTTCTTTATTTTCCATTGGAG
Organism: Bryum argenteum; assembly: GCA_037043015.1. NCBI lineage: Eukaryota > Viridiplantae > Streptophyta > Bryopsida > Bryales > Bryaceae > Bryum > Bryum argenteum. The sequence goes on along the minus strand of CM073321.1, from coordinate 27,801,404 downwards.
TGATTGAATCTTGCTAATGTTGGTAGGGGCTCTACTCCAGTATTTGTATAGCTCAAGATAGCTGCTTTACGACGCATTGCAACTCTCAAATGAGGCCAAGGAGAATCGAACTCGGTCCACTACAATGCCACGTGAATGTCTTTCTGTACACTATACAAGGAGACACGGAGAGACGACTTGTAGTTATAAACTTCAGATTATATAAACCGAAGCATTTACATATAATTCTGACAAGTGTAATAAGTAATTCATGACATCAGCCCTAATGAGTCTCCAAATTTTAAAATCGATAAAATAAATTTATTAATGCTCTAAAGGGCCCTCTCAAATTTTGGTTCTAGTTTTGTATTTGTAAGTGAACGGGGCCAGTATATGATTTGAATTGTATGGTTTACACATGCTGATGTCATTCTTAAATTAATTAACTTTTATTTAAACTTGCAAATGTGGATTATTTATGAAATATCGTAGAACCCAATACCATGAAAAGAAATGAATAAAGGACCTATATCCACGGTTTTTGGTACTTTTATGCCAAATAATAACCATTTCAAAATTTTAGAACCACCCATTCCATGATAATAGGGTCATTAACTTTTAATTTATTTTTTCTTACCGCTCAAACTTTACCGCTCACCGCTCACCGCTCAACGCTCAACGCTTACACTGGTCGGTTTTCCATCAGGAGCACAAATGATTTTTAGCTCTTTCTGTATCTTGAGCTTATCTCCAGCCGACTTGCCTGATGTTACTGCATTCTCGGCGCTCTTAACGTCAATGAAAGCAAATCTAAGCTTTACAGCTTTCATGAACTCATGTATCAACCAAGTTCGATAATGAGTAAGAAATTTAACTTGAGTCGAGTTGAAATAGGTTACAGCTGGAATGGAGTCTAGAGAAGGTGTTCATCGAAATAGTTCACAGTCAGTATCGAATGACACAATTCAACTCAAATCGAGTTGAATGGAGTTGCACATACATTGAACGCGTCCTTAGATGGTTTCTTGCGCTTTGAGGTCTTATGTGTAACAGGCCTACCAACCTCAGTAACCTCCTTTGGATTCTCCGGTCTAACGAGGCTAGTCCACATCTCCCGCGCCCCGATGATGTTTGTCGCCTACATTGGATTCGTATTCATGAAGTGGTTGACCCTGTTGTAGAAGGGGGGGATCCTCCGAATGATGGACTTATCTTCATTCCAGACTACGAAGCACTCCCAGGTCTTGAAACAGTCTCTGATCTTCACATCCACATCTTGCCTCCTGTGCAATCGCTTAGAGGCCTCGACACAGTGTTGTCCATTTACCATGTAGAACTCGCCGTTCTCTATCTCCTCCCATGATTCTGGTTTTACGAGCTTATTTTTGGAGAAGACGAAGAGGGTGTTCTACTTTCCTTGTTCGACATCTCAATCAAGAAATGCATCGTGTGCATCACCTTAGCCAGCTCGAGGTTCCGGATTTTCAGGTCTGCATGGGGTGTATGGATTCGCTCGATTGGTATCACGAACGTTCTCTGTGCGCCGAAGATGTACGAGTTCTGGCACAGAGCCCAATAGTTCTTGAAGACCTGCATGGACTCTTTGTAATCGACAACTTTCTCTTGATTGTTGGAAAGGACGTTTGTCAAGGCCGACGCTAGGCTCGCGTGATTAATCTCCATGGGTTTGGCCAGGGTCGACTTCTTTGTCGTTACTGTTTTGAGCTTATTTGGTGTCGGCCCCCGCTGTGTTTGGGACGGATTTGCCTTGCGCCTCCTCGATCGACTTCCCGTCGTTCAGGAGTCTGATATAGGATCGACTTGTGGCTCCTGCTGTGCATACTTACTTCCTACGTCAGACGAAGGGGCTGTTTTTGCATCTTTTTGCGTTGCAGCTTTGCCTTGAAGTTAATTATGGCAGTGACTAATGACCGTTGACGAGGTGCGAGAACATTTGGAGGCTGTTGGTTACCAAGCTCGGTTTTGAACCGAAACTTGCGAATGTGTTGCTCGACATTCTTGGCCAAGGAATCGTAATGAGTATTCTTAATACTCTCGACATGAGCCAATATGTTGAAATCAATCTTCTGAGTATCGATCATGTACATGTACCGGTAGTCTTAGTCATAAATCGTGTCTTTGGCGGGGTCGTCCACGATGCACGTCGCGCAGATCCAGTGCGTGTTGTGGATGACGACATTGATGATGTTCTTCTCCATATTGACAGGAAGGTTGCACTCTGTTCATTTGTACTTGTTGACGACAGCCAGCTTGTCCGTGTGGGGTGTAAGGAGCATACTCCACCATTCAACATCGGAAGGCTCTGTGTGCTCCCACATGTCGCCAAACATTTCTTGGTCTGCGACTTCATTGTCCTCCTCAATAACATAGGGCTTGAAGAACACTGAGAGCCTTTTCTTCGGATTGTTTTCTGCTGATGGGACACACAAGCCAAATCAATATCCATCTCAGTTTTTGGTTACTGCCATGATATTCAACTCCAGTCAAGTTGAACTAGAAAGCTATTAGTAGTTGAGACAATATGTATTTGGAGAGTAATTGACACGAAAGTTTAATTCAACTCGATTCGAGTTGAACATATTCGAGAGGTAGTGCTTTGATCTCCTACTACAGTACATGTTAACTTTCAACTCGAGTCGAGTTGAAAGTTTTGTCGAGAGCAATCAAGTGTATAGATTTACCTTTCTCATTTCAACTCAAATCGAGTTGAATGTATGGACTTCTCTTGTAGTAATGTGTAGTAATAGGAGTTTTGAATGTATTCTCATGGCAGTGCTATTCGGACATACTTTATCTTTGTATACTGATTTAGATGCTAGGAAAGTTTAACTCGAATCGAGTTGATTTTTATTTTCCTTCCGTATTCTCTCGAAGAAAGAAGAGAACATATTGTTTCCATTTCAACTCGAGTCGAGTTGAATTAGTTTTATTCTCACGAGGTTGTTCATCTGATTCAACTCGTATCGAGTTGAATATTTACACTGTTGTTCTTTCGGGCTGACTGGACTCACTTGTTCTCAAACCTCAATGGCATAGCGGAATCATTGCACTACTGTTTATATCTCGTATTTTCTCAATTCAACTCGAATCGAGTTGAATTTTTTAAGCCTAATGTATCTGTATTTTATTTTTGTTATGTTCCGAAATCTATGAATTATTTATCGCTTGTTATAATGCTTCTCTAACCATTAAGAGGATTCTGGATTAGAGATTCAACTCGGGTCGAGTTGAATTCTCACTGGTCTATGAACTCGTAGACGTCCAGCAAGGAGAAGGTTCTGCCATCATTGGAATTTGTTCAATTGTCCCAGTTTACTTTAACGTACGGAAACAAAATTTAATGGAGAATTCAACTCCGGTCGAGTTGAACTGCTGAACTTTATTCAATCTTTGGAACATCAACACAACTCGGTTACGGTTGACTCGAGTTGAACTGTTTTGTACATTAAGTAAATACAAAACTCGTATTTTGAATAATACACGAATACAAAAATTCAATGCCAAACTATTTTGCTACAACATCGTCAGATTGGACGAGATTAAAGTAGTGTTTACTCACCCATTGTTCTGTCTGCTACCCTTCTAGTATGTGGATATCGAAAACAATTGAACAAGCCTCAGCTTTGTCCTAATCCTGAAGCAAACAATATTGCATTCGAATTTGATCAGTTTCGTGATATCGTTCACTCACTATCGACAGAGTTATTAGAGAAACATGAAAATCACTACACATTTCAGAGGGCTTCTTAGGAAGGAATTACATGCAAATCGTGAGGATAAGGTCAAACGCAATTCTGAAGCCTCAGAAAGACATTAAATTCATGCATTTTCAAAATACATTTGAATCTACAGGACAAAAAATTTGATTCAATCCTCAATGCCCTGTTATAGAACAAGAGAAATGTACATTGAATGATTCATAAGGAAATTCTCATAAATAATGCAGATTCAAGTATGCAAAAAAGAATCACATAGTAGTCACATTCAATTGCAATTGATTGAGAAATCGATGATCTGGAAGTGAACATACGCATCCTAAATATCTAAAATCATTGAGTACAACTTGATTGACAACTCTCACAAATTGGCAATTGAACGGATTTTTGAACTGCTCCGAATTAACCCTAAACAGCTCAAAAAAACCACCCTTTTAGTTTCCACATTCAAATTCCAGAGCTGCTCTTCAAATTTAGGGTTCTAAAATTTGATCAACCACCTCCAGCAAGCCAGTTTCCTCTTTTTTCTAAATCAAACATCTACACTTGAAGTTCATCCTCATCTTTTCTAAATTAGTCACTCAAATTTCAAGGATCCCTACACCTAGTCAAATTCAAGTACCAAAGCTAGTCAAGTTCAAGTACCAAACAATGCCAAATAACTTACTAAAGAGGTTGTAGAAGTCCAGAAAATTCTGTGAGCAACGCCCAAGCGGCAAAAGCGTCGTCAAAAACGTGCGATCCACTTCATGCACCGAGAAAGTCGAGGCGCAAAAGACAGCTTCGGAGGCTAACAGCGTGGAGGCGCAGGCGCAAAAAAAAAATACAGCTTCGGAAGCTAACAGGGTCGAGGATCAGGCGCAAAAAAGACAAAAAGTTTTGGAAGCTAACAACGTCGAGGAGCAAAGCTAGCAGGGTTGAGGAGCAGAGCTAACAGCGTCGAGGCGCTAACAAGAGAGAAAAAATAAGAATGACGAGAATAACGAGAACAAGCAAGCGACAGCGCAGAAGGGAGCACGACGATGAATCAAATGGGGGCAAAACCCTAGGCCCCCGACTTTCCGTTCACAGCGTCAATTCGGGCGGGCTGCCCCTAATCCTGCCCGGGCCGCCTTTTACACTGACTCTGCCTACCCGGGTCGCCTTAGACGCTGCCCCCGCCGAATCTTGCCCTCTGCAGCCTTTTCTTGCCCCTTTCATGTCTGCCCGTCCCTGGTCGTCCGTGTTTGGGTGTGTGCCCAATTATTTTCAAATAATTTACTTTTCCCAAGTATAAGAAAATTATGTTGCATTAGTGTGCAAACTCTCATTGCGCATCATAACACTACACTAAATTCCATAATTACAATTGGATGCACTAATTTTCTAGTTTAATCTTTTGAAAACAAGATTAGTTCAGTAAATATCAATTCTAACACTATATTACTTGTATCGGGAAAATTTAGGCTCCAAAACACTTTACAATAGTACGTGTAGTATTAGATAAAATGTGTTAGCGGAAATAGGATAAATTAATTACTAAAAAGTTGTGTGTAGATATATATTGAAATTGGATACAAACAAGAAAAAACAAACATTACTTAATTGTCAACACCCAAGCACTAATTCAACTTTGATAATGCTCATATCCCACTACCCATTAGTTAACATTGTCTAAACCAATAAGGTCGTCGTTGTCTGGAGAAGGAAGCTAAAAAAATTATCCCCTCTACCAATTTCTTAGATATTGTCATGCTCATTATTTTTATCCGTGTGTGTTTAATTTCTTGTTGTTTTTTATTTTTTTATTTTCTTTTTGGTTTGTTATTTTTGCTTCTTTAACATTATTTTTTTTATGTAATCCAAAAAGCATAAAAAGTAGGTGAGTAGGTAAGTACGTTTGTATGTTGGTAGATTGGTAGCTAGATAGGCAAGAATGTTTGCACAAGATAGATAGGTAAGTTGATAAGAAGGATCGCCGGATCCATCACCGATAACTCAATTTTGTTATATAAGAAACGTCCCTATCGTCCAGACGTCGAAGCTAAAAAACTATCATGTGTCTACAATTTTTTCAAACAATACTATGTTTATTATATTCATGTGTGTATCTATTTTTTACTCGAGTATACGTTGTTCAAAAACAAGACGAGACTCCCAAATTGAAATTTGGCTTTGCAAAATTAACCTCAAAAACTTTGGAGTAGAGGGAGCACCCAACAAAATATATAAACTAAAGTATTACTTTCAACCTATTCGTCTACGTTACCGAAAATAGCAAAAGCTTGAGTTGGTCGTCTTAGATCTTTAGGGGTTAACAATTAATTACAAAGGAATTGTTTGTAGGTTTTTATACAAGTTAGATACAAACAATAATGAACAAACATTATTTAATTGTCAACACTCAAGTATTAATTCAACATTGATAATGCTCATATCTCAGTTTTTATTTCTTGAATTTCTCTAAACTAGTAAGGACCTCGTTGTCCTCTTGACGCTAAAGCTAAAAAATTATCCCCTATCTACCAATTTCTTAAAGATTATGAAGCTTATTATTTTTATGTGTGCATGTTTATTTTCTTCTTGCTTTTTTTTTATTTTTTTTATTTATTTTTTATTTTTTATTTTTGCTTTTTTAATATTAGTTTATATACATAATCCAAAATATATAATAGATTTGTAAATTTGTATATTGGTGGGTTGGTATTTAGGTACCTGGGTACCTAAGTAGGTAAAAAGGAACGCCAGATTAATAACCTATCTTTGTTATATATATAGGTAGAAAATACCATTGAGATATATCATGTATACCATGACCATAGATCATACAACTGATATTTAACTAATTATGGACTTATTTGCAACTTATGGATTTTTGCAACTAATGAAGAACCTTGGTTTTATCGACAACAAGACGATACATCCCCACATCAGCGACTTTCAAAAGGCCATAATTGTGTCAAATTTTGTCCAAATCAAACATATGAGGTGTTTTTTGACATCTACATTTTTAAAGGTTCAAAGGTTCAAAGGTTCAAAGGTTCAAAGGTTCAAAGGTTCAAAGAGTTCAAAGGTAATATCGGAGGACAGCCGACATTATATCTGGACTATGAATTTGTCCAAAATTAGAGAAATATCAGTTATACATACGATGACCATATATTACGCATACTATGGGATCGCCAAAGAATATTATGTTATAAAAGTATATATATATATATATATATATATATATATATATATATAAAATTATAGACTAGTATAGTCACCATTGCTAAAATAGATACGTATAAACGTGGCTTTCTACAATGGGCAATTACATCAATCGATTACATAAAGATGGTGATCACTCTAATATCACGTCCACCACTGTCTATGATATCACTTGTTTGTTCTATTGATACCAATTTTTTTCTAAACCCTTGGACCTCTGTACTATAATTAGAATAACTTTCTCGCAAATTTTATTTGGCCTATATTGTACTATTACTATAACTACTATATTATTCTTATTACATTAAATCATCTTTAAATTATGAGTATTATATTAATAATATTACAACATAAAATTTTATTAATAACATTATTGGCTACATATTAATAATATTATTGGGTAGATATGTAAGTGGGTAGGAAGGTTTCCCGGATCGATAACATAATTTTGTTATATACTTCCTTTGTTTCATTCATATTGTCCAGTAGGTACCTCTAAATGCAGATCTGAGAGAACCTATTGGACAATATAAATAAGACAGTGGGAGTATATAGATAGAAGATATAATTGAGAAACATCATGTATACTATGGCCAATTGGCCATGCATCACACATATCATGGCCATACATCACACATACCATGGCCATACATCATACATAATAAAGGATCGTCCAACAATATTATGTTATAAAAGTAGATTATTGGCTACAAATCGCCTTACATATACTAACACATTATTTTTCTAAAAGTCTTCAAGAAGTCACTTTAAATAGAACGAGAGTCAATTTAGTTATTTTGAAACCTATATAACGATGAAATATAACTTAATTAATTACACTCAATTGATATGTAAATGTTGATCATGCACCATTGTTATAACTTCTATATTAGGAATGTAACATCAAAATACTAATAATATAGCTAATATATTATTTTATTAATGTATCATTATAACGTAATGTTTTGTTAAAAACAAAAAACACATGACCAAACGAACTAGAGTAAATCTAGAGTGAATTACCCTTGTTTTTTGCACTTCTAGATGAACATCAGGTCTGTGAGGTAACTACAAGACGCACAGAAGGTGGCAATCAATATGTAACTAGCCTAGCTATAAACCTTCAAAACTTGAAGTGATACATACTATCCACCTTTCTAAGATCACTTTAGTAACTAGCATTCTTGAAGCTATTTCAAATGTGAATGTCTTTGATATGAATGATGTAGTATGCTTTGATGCCCAGAGCGTGCAATAAAACAAAAATATGCAAGCAAGGCATTGTTGCCATAAGAGATTTTTGCAAAGTGACGACAAGCTTGTGCTAGAAACGTAAAGGCTCAAAGCATGAAGATATCAAATCACACACAAAAATATTAACATAGAGTGCATAGCAACCACAACGGGTGTGTGAAGCGAAAGACTAAGCTAAATAACTTAACTAATTAAAAATTCAAGCCTTCTCAAAAGCGTATAGAAAACAATAATTATTATGTTACATCTTCTTCAATACAATTTATTGTATTCTTTTATTGAAAATCCTTTTTATCGGAGGTAGTTTTAGAACTTATTGTTTGAAAAATAAAAAGATTGCAACATATCTAGACATGTTTAAATAAGTCTGCTGAGGGTCAAATATGAAGATCATTATGGAGTCGCATTTGATTCCTATTCAAGTACTGCCACGTAGCACTATGTGTAATAAAAGAGGACGTTAAAACAATTTTCTAGGCTTCCAAGTATAAATTAAAAATTTAGACATTTACAGAAGGATTCAGAAGTGTAATGTGTAGGGATAATATTCCACTACTACGGAGAACAGCAGGTTTGTCTATGGAAATGTTTTGGATATGAAAGCATAATAGATAATTTTCATTTTTTTAAATTTTTTTAAATTTTTTAAATTTTTTTTTTTGAATTAATTGATGTATCAATTAATTGCGAAATCAATACATACATGTACCAGGATACTGAGTATCCGGAGAGTCAATTTTTTTGTATTTTCTACTGTCTAGATATTGTCTAGAAATTAGCCCGCCTGGAAAAGAATTCGGCAATTAATTAGCTGTAAAGGCAAATTCGAACTCGAACGATGAAAAAGTCTATTCATTTTCCGCATTAGTTTTCCCGCCACTCCAAGTACTTAAGCGACTTCAGAATGGTTCTCCTCCTCTTTTTTTCTTGTGTCTTATCGTCATTGCCTTTTGCCATCGCTCTCCCGTTCTTCCTGTAGTCTCCGAGTCCGTGAGGTCGGTGTTCGCTTGACATACGTAGATTGAGTTTAGTGTTTGGAGCAACGTAGCATCTCAGAGTTCTCTTGGTAGTTGAATTGTAGGGCTGACGGGCTAAGTGCATGCTCGGATTGATTTCAATGTGTTGTTTTTTGCAAGGCTTCTAGGTGCTCGATTTCGATGTAGAATGGTGTGTCCAGTTTGCACTAGTACATAATTGTCTTCCGCCAATCATTACGTTTCGAGCGTACAGAAGTTCGATGTTGTTGATTGCTATTTTACGCATAGTTTAGATTTTGGAATAGTACGCTCAGCTGCATACTTCTTTGTTGAGTGTTAGCTGGTTTTGAGTTCCGTAAAATCCGTCGATATTTACGGGAGGATGTTTAAGCATTCTAGTTTATAGTGAACAAATTCAACTCAAGTCGAGTTGAAATTATATAGCCGTAGTATATATGTCTACGTTCCACTGTAGAAGTTCAACTCGAGTTGAGTTAAATTGTATATTGTGAAGTATCATTTATGGTGTCAGAATCAGGAATGATCTATTCATGGGTGTTGATATTCAACTCGGGTCGAGTTGAATTGGAAATCATCCAGTGTCATTTGGTTTATTCGTGAGGGGATGTTCTCTTTATGGATGTGGATATTCAACTCGAGTCGAGTTGAAATTCACGGTGTGGATATTTGGTAGGGCCATATGATATTGTAATCAGCCCAATAATATTTAACCTCTAAAATTCCTTGTGTTTTTTGGGTCTCCAATTCTCAAAACTGCGATTTTTTGCCACCTTGTGGCTCTCACAGTACAGATGTGTTTTTTGCAATTATTTTATACTTCCAACCGTAAGATCTTGAACATAAGTAGTATAAGAAGGTCCATGCCAAATTTCAGCGGTTGGATCGTTGTAATTTGTGAGATCGTAACAATCAAAGTTGATGTAAGAAGTTTTTTTGGTAGTGCCCGAAAGATAGTGTCTACAATGACCAAAGGAGGACTTGATGATTGTCTTACCAAAAATTTTGATCACATTTTTTCGAGGTAACTAAGTGAGTTGGGCATGCACATGCAAAATTTTAAAGACTGAAATTGCTTTTAGAACCTTCGTCTAAATTCTTTTCCACCACATGGTACAAATGCCAACTACAACTAAGAAATTGGGAGAATATGCATAGCACTAAATGCATTGTGTTCATGGTAAATCCCAACGGTGAGTAAGTGCGTCACTAGGTTTATGAATTTTGAGTAAAATTATTTTCCGAAAATTGTAAGATCTCAAATTTTTATCAATTTGCGAAGGAGAAATACATAAAATTCTTTCAAAAGGTAGTGGGGCAATAACAAAATGGTGGGTATTTCCTTGCCATCTAGGGGCCCATCATTCAAACGGTGCCACGCCATCAAAATTGTCCTCATGGTATCTAATATCATAAATTCTAAAGCCATATATAGAAACTGATCATAAAAGAGCATTTATGAACGCTGACACTAGTCGTAGGACCCCATCACTATTGAGCTGGCTCTTATAAATAAAGACCAGTAAGGTGGTCACTGCCTCGTGCCGATTGAAGGCTGCCATGTAGTCGATGCCATGGTTGGGGCTTGATGCCCTTATTAGAGCTTGATACCCTGATCGACGTTAGATCCAGATAATGCCCCAATGCCTTCTCCTGCGCGGTGCCCCCATCGTTGTCGCATCTTGCTGCTGCCGCCTTGATAGGGACGACGCCCTCCTGCTGCCACTGCCCGCCTCATGCTACCGCTATTGATTGAAAAAACTGGAGATCGAAAAAACCTCCCTGCATGGTACAAAAAGCGAACAATATCGCTAGGACCCTTGCACAAGATACAACCTGTAGCCACAAATTCACCCGGGCTTAGATTTTTGTCCCAAAAGCCTATCTAGTATAACATTTGTACTAAAATATCAATGAGGATATAAGAAAACTTACATGTAACTAGTTGTTGCGTTTACGGCGAAGTGCAATGTCTGTATGTCACCTTGCGTAACAAGTACGGTCTTTGAAAAACATATACTTGTTACCACATTTGTGACAATAGTAGTGTGGATCACGGATTTTACATAAGACACATTGTCGTCTCAACTTACTGTATAAAGGCATACATATAATTGACAATTCCGGTGTTGGAGGGAGGTCATCAGGATTTGTTGATCTCACAGGCCAATAAGCTAATAGAGCCTCACATAAACCTACCTTGAATTGCAAATGTGACATGGTAGGAATTGGTGTTCGCCTAGTGTTCAAAGTGGCTACACAGTCAAGGTAAATGATATACATATTCACTATAGTCACATCCAAAAGAAAATAGAACATACGATGCCACCACTTGTGGCTGCGTACATGACATGTGTAGGAGGCTCTAACTTGATCAGCTACATCCACACCACGCATGTGCGTGGTGTACTCCTTCAATACCGGGGATGTTTGAATCAACTCCCGATCCTTAATGTTGCGGCGGGGAACCGTGACAACTTGCTCACAAGGGGCCTGTATGGGCAAGCTATGTGTAGAAAGCAACAAGGCAGGTTTCTTGTCTTTCCACATCACACAAGAAATCTGTCGAGTTGCATGCATTCGCCATACAGTTGTGCCTCGAGGCACATCATTGTATGCTGCAATGTTTGAAATAACAGTAGGAAGTCCCACCCTGTTTGCTCTAAGTGTACCTCAAGCATACACACCACGTGAAAGTAAAGTAGGAAACAACCCTACGCTAGTGAAGAAATTGTCTACTATAATACAATGTCCTAGGTTCCACAACCCATCTACAAGTCTAATTACTACATTGTGGGCAAACCGAGCATCAACTGCAACCGCTACAAGTTGAACTATTTCCCCATCTACCTTCAAGCCTCATTTCTGGGGCTTTTTGGACATTTACTGGCAGATAAGTGAGTAGCTACCTTTGTATCTAATCATCATCTCATCAACAGTCAAATATTTACCTAGATTCCATGCACTCTTTCATTGTTCTCTAATAGCATTCACCAACCACCTACTTTGACCTAATTTGTAATAGGTAGGATCACCTCTAACAATACCATCAACATTTGTAAGATAAAGACATCTACGCAAATCTTGGAACCTTTGCCTTGAGACAATGCTAGAAATAAGCGGACAATGAAAAAAATTAGAAGTCATCCAGTAGGTATAATAGTTAGGTTGCACCTTTAGCCCTATGTAAAGGGCTAAAGCCATGAAAGCCTCAAGCTCATCTGCAGTGATATTAGTCCATCGAGGACCACCTCAAATGTTGCCATTATCACCTACTACGAGGTTGGCATACCTATTAGTCTCATTAACAATTGTGGTCATGATGGCAAGGGTCTAAAACAAAGCAAAGGGAAACCTAAAAGTAGGGAGTGTTTGATAGTGGAATTTTGCACCTTTTTTAGGACCACTAAAAGGAGAAGGCATGGGATTGTAAAAAAAAAAACTAGAGTCTCTCCAAGTTTCATTTCAAAACTGCCATTTTAGACTGGTTTGTTCATTGTTTGCTTCAAAAATGCCATCATCTCCATCACTCTCTAAATCATTATCAATATTTGGAAAATCCTCACTTTCATTACCCCTTCCTACTTGTTCATGATTTTCTGGGAAAACATCAAAATCCTCATTGTTCCTAAAATTGTCTTGCTCATTATCCATACCTACAAAGTTATCATGAGTCCTATCACCTACACCGACCATATTTTCAACCACAAAGTTAGCATGAGTCCCATCACCCACACCCACCATAGTTTCAAGTTCATTTCGAAACAATTGATTCCATCCAAGCCCTACAGTTTGTGACATACCTGGGTGACATTCGAAGCAGCTCCATCTGTTCTAGCAGCAGTCTCCCAGCCATGCACTGGAACAGGTTGTTCATTAGAAGCTACATCTACATTATGTCCTCCTGTTGGCACTGACAGCCGGTTAGCATGATGCTCCGCTAGCGCAGATGCCGAAGCTCCCGCAGTTAGCGTTGTTGGCGCTCCGTATCCTCCGTTGTCCAACGCATGTTGCCAAGTCATGAGGTGCGCTGGCTGACCATCGTGGGCCTCCCCGATGCTTACGGCATTGTGAACCTTGAAGATGCCAAATTGTTGCTTAGTGTTTAGATCCTCCTCATTTGCCTCTATAGCAATTTCCTATCCTCGTGTGCGACGCTTCCTTCTTTGCAGTCCATAACTCTGTGCTTGGAGCAACATTTTAGGCGGCTACAACATTTGTTCTAATCCTCTTGTTTTTTCAATGTCAAGATGTGATCCTTCGCTATCAACAACATATTCAGAGCTAGGGTAGTTTCTTTGTATCTGCTCTTGGGACGTAAGGTCATCCGAATTGAATCCAACTTCCATGTCTTGAAATTGAATTATCTCTACACCTGGGCCTAGATCAGGCATTGCGATGTCATAATTGGGTACTTCTTCTTGCTCCGCAGGTGGTGTACTGGAAGGTGTACCAGTTTGTTGAAGTCTTCTGCTTCTTCTAACTTCAATACCATCCCATTCTATCTCCATATTCATAGAATTTGTTGTGAGATTTGACATATTGAAACTCGATTGCGATGAGATTTGATTAAATTTAAAAGATTGCACAAGAGTTTCCAACCTCCTTCCCACGTTTGTAAGATCTCCGTTTAGGTCCCATTGATATCTGGCCAAACGGATCTAACAATATCTGTGAACTCTTTTTCAAAGATTGTCTGATCTATCCAACCTAATAAATGCGCTGCTTGTCTATAGAAATGGTGCCTACAGTTGTTAGCTTGTGGAAGAGGTGGCCATGCTCTACTCTTCCTGCGCAGTGGAAGTGCACGAAGGTGATCAGAGTTAAGCAACGCAACTAGATCTTAAACTCGTTGCTCTTTCAAACACTTCAATGTAGCCCACGCAATCAATCGCACTTCAGGACTAGCTTCAATTCGGCGTTGCTTCTCAGAGCAACCCCCTATCGATGTACTGACTGAGATTGATGTTGAAGAACCATGCAGGGACTCAATGTTGCCTTGTTGCTCAACAAAGTGTTCGAAACTCCTCCCCTAAGATTGTACTATGTCGTGGATCAGTGACTGATGTTGATGCCCTTCAAGCCTCACTGATGGTGGAAGCGGTCCCTCGATCTTGCAGCAACTGATCTTGATGATCTGTGACGGTTCCTCTCTTGATCTTACTCGATTGATGTCCTTCAAGCTTTGACTGCTACCACCAATATTGTAACCACAGGTACCTTCAATGATCACACTGTTGTTGCAACTTTGGCTCCTACCATCAAGATTGTGGCCACAGGCACCTTCAATGATCACACCGCACTGCTTGTCTGGCAGAGACCCCTTCTCCGTGTACACCCCTTGATACGTCCTTGTCTCCCTAAAATCGCAAGAAATGGACGTTACTTGTTATTGAAGCTCGCTATTGCTGTAAGTTGCACGAACAAAAGGCACTTCAACTTCCCAAACGTCTGCACTTCCACTGATGAAATCGCTCGTCCTGCACACTGTTCTCACATTTTCACCAAGATTGATTTGCTTGTTCTCATGACAGATGCTCACCTCACTCTCGTGCGCTGCAGTTTTTAGCAAACTCTCATCAGATAATGTATTGCAGTAAAGAGGACCAAAGTTTTCCATGGTTCAAAAATTTGTAGTTTTTGAGCAAATTTGGAATTCAAGCTTGCAAATAGCGTGTGCTTTGAGAACTTGCCCGTTTGTTTAGTTAGCGGTTATAAAATAGCCAACGGACTTGGTCAATAGTTGGTGGTTGAACAACCCACTATCACATTTTTTTCAGGTATCATGGGTTAGTGCAAAACCCCCTCTAAAACTCCTGCCCGACACTAAGTTTCCTTGCTAACCCCAAGGACTGCCCAAAATCTGCTGCTCGACCTTGTTGGTGCAGAAGGCAGCCCGCCTTGCCCTATTTGGGCTTGAAAACTTTGAATTACCTCCTACAACTCAATAAAGTGAATCTAGCTTTGCAATTTTTACCACATCTACATTACCCAAATCTTAAGACCCAAAAAAACATCTAGTCTCAAATTTCACTTTTAGCCCCTTCATCGAGCTTGACCAAATTACCAAACCTCCGAATTGGTGGCCGTGGATCTTTAGGGGTTAACTCGAATCGAGTTAAATAAGAATTCTCACATAATTGGAGATGTATTCGTTAAATATCAGTTATATTGTTAGAATCAGGAATGATCTATTCATGGGTGTTGATATTCAACTCGACCCGAGTTGAATTAGACATCATCCAGTGTCATTTGGTTTAATCGTGAGGGAATGTTCTTTTTTTGGATGTAGATATTCAACTCGAGTCGAGTTGAAATTCACGGTGTCGATATTCGGCAAGGCCATATGATATTGTAATCAACCCAACAATATTTAACTCGAATCGAGTTAAATAAGAATTCGTACATAATTAGAGATATATTTGTCCGTGCAGTGCATCCGCTTTATATGTTTATGGATATTCAACTCGACTCGAGTTAAATTTAAAAGTATCTTCTCTGAGACAAGAGCAAATTGAAGGCCTTCTTAAGTCTAAATGAACTCGAATACTAAATACCACATATATTACCTTCTTAATTGGTGTGATTTTATAGCTACTGATTAACAGCTAGAAACGCTTGTGCCACTTTAAATGCCTAGAGTACCAGATTCTAAGATAATGACTCATTTACATAGCGTAGGAATTCTTTTGCGGGGATTTCAACTTGAGTGGAGTTGAATCTTTTCATATATCTTTTCCAACTCTAAATTATTTTCTGCTATTACTCTTTCCTCGATCGGATTGACAGATATATAAAAAATGGTTTGTTCAGTCATTATTGTATTCAACTCGACTCGAGTTGAACTGCCACAATTAATTTTGTTCCTGAACTATTGTTTGTGATGATTTTGCACTTTCTACCATAGCTTCTCAAGATGTTCAAATGTTTGGTGATTAATCCTCTGATGAGCATGTTGTGAAGCAACCGGAGGAGCCGGAAAACATTCCAATCTGTGTAGGTATCACTCGACGTCTTTGGGCTACTATATTCGTTACCCTTTACGGTGACGAGGGTCGCACTGTAGCGGAGGGCCTAAGTCACAACATCAGTTACAATCTTCTCCTCGGAAGGAACGGTCCACTTGGGCACTGCCGAGTCGCACTTCAAATCTCAAAGATCCTTGATGCTACAGTGGTGCCAGATGAGTAGAGATATTCTGCGAGGGCGTGGCCGTTCAATAAAGTCTTCTACAATGGGGCTAGTCTCAGAGACCATGAAATAAGACAGAATCATAACTCTCGTGTTGCACTTCTTGCGAGACTTCAGTCATCGCGTAGCACACGTTACAACAATACAGCTAGAAACCCGCTTCGTGAATCATCCGTCAATTCCAAAGGATTATTAACTTAGAAGTCTATCAATTCTGTTTCAAGCAAAGTGTGTTGCACCAGGAACTGCGTTCAACACTTCCCGAGGGAGAAGATCCAATGTTTCCGAGAGCGGATGTATAGTGGAACGACCTACCAATTTAGGTTTCACATGAAGCTTGTCAATCACATGTAGGTTCATCGGAATGCTGAGGGTAAAAGAGGGTGGTGAAGGTTGAGGGAATCAATGTTTGCTTGCCTGCGTGGAGACATATTGTTGGAGTGTCCGAGGCAACCTTCCTTAGGTTTCAAACGTACGTGGCCAATGGCGTCATGGCGCATCCCCATAGAAATTTGTCTTTGCTTTTGCCGCGTAAGCCACGTCTCAGGCAATTGCAACCCTGCATTGCATCCTGGAAAATTTAATGTAATAGGTTTTGGATCACTCTGCGGATCACTCTGCGGATCACATGCCCTATTGAACGAGGACATTGAAATCTGGAGAGAAGGTTGTATCGATAATTCTTCCTGCTATGTGGAAATGGAAGAGTGCCATCCCGGAGATTCACGCCGCAAATGAAGGCTCTGGTTTGAAGATGGTCTCGCCATCTTGTTTGAGTAGAATTCGAAAGTTATACTTTCGTGAATTTGATGCCAAGAAACCTGGGGATAACTTCGCTCGGTGCTCCAAATCAGCGTCCGGGAAGAACCTAAGGCTAATACAAATGCACCGTATGAAAATTGTGAAATAGCCTACAAAATTTTGAAAGTATAGGACGTAAAACCTAAGGAAATTTAGAAGCATTGGATTTTAGCCTCTCCAGTAAAAGAAATGTAGGATTTTTTGCCTATTGATATTACTAATGAGAGAATTTTGGCCAATCATAATTCTCCAATGTAGGAAATCAGCTTGTCCAAATATGGATCCCTAGGCTCATACCCGGGGCTATTGGGTGTGCCACGGACATCAATATCAATGAAACCCTAGTAACTAGAAACCCTAACAACCTGCCCCTAGTAACTTGCAACAACATTGCCCTATCTTCGTCCTCCCTACCAGCTTCCTTCTCCTGGTTGTTTCAGCCGCGATCTTGCAAATTGTTCTTGGCTTATCGCATTCTGGATATCTAACTCTGCCACCCTAGAAGCCACTTCTTCTCACACTAGCTTGTGGTAGCACACATGGTGTGGTTCCTCTTTTTGATCTTTGAAACCTGGAACGAAAGGCAGATCTGGAGGACTTGGAGGCGCTTGCAAATATTAATTGCCGCTTGAACTTGGGCCGAGACGACGTCTTACGTGTTGGAGATCAATCAAGATCCGCTTCAAGGCGGAAGGATTTGGCTTCTGTTGTGGAGGATGGCGAACTAGCTGTGCGTTTGATACACATTGGGTAGCCTTTCAAACCTCCCCCGTTCCACATTTATCCCAATCTCAAAGTGAGTGTGTGTGCACCCTTCGCCACCTTCTTTCCTGTTATTCAGGAACTAACACATTCTTCACATTTTGTCATCTTCCCCATCTATCATTCGCTTCTTCGGCTTTCATGCTCTCATCTCTCGTGTGCCGTTGATGAGATGATGGGAATATGGGTCTAGTAACCATTTCTGAAATCGTTGTACCATTTTTCTTTTATTGCACCTCATCTAACAGCAGAAAATATGACGTCAAACGCTGGCTACCAAGTTCAATATTAATTATTTAATGAAGTAATATTGAATCCAAAACCTATTACATTAAATTTTTGAAGGATTACAACCTACTAAAATTTTTATTTGAAGGCAATTGACCAGTAACTTAGAAGTATTATAAGTTTTCAACCTACAAATTTTCATCATTGTAGGATGTAGCCTATGCTCTTGGAGAAATAACCTATGCTCTTTCCTAGATGTAGGCAATTAACCTTAATATTCAAAAAAACTTCCCGAACTCTGCTCCAAATGTCATCGGTTGCACACACTCCTTCGTGGCTCTCTTTCTGGGATGCAACAAGCACTACTTTGGGCAAAGAAGCTCGAGGTACACTTGGCTGCAGCCTGTGCTCATCGGAAGTTATATTATGCAAACAGGTATAGGTCAAAAACCTACCTGCATGAGTGTTTGACCATTATGCATGACAAAATGGATCATGGGAAGACCGCTTCTGCTGTCTTTTCTCTCAAGAGTAAGGAGCTCGATGGTCTGATGAAGCTACCAGTATCCGTCATGGGAATGATTGCTCATGGCCACGAAAATGTACGCTACGCGCATTACGGTCTGGATATTTTTGCACACGATCCAAACTATACGGTGGGCTCTTTTGCTAAGCTGCTCCGAGATTTAGAGTTGCCACCAAAGTAGTCTTCCAGGAAGCTCTTTGTTGGGTCGAGGTTGACACCTATCTTTGATGTTGTTCTCCAAGATGCGGAGACTTGCATATCATCACTCCATCCAGCACCAGCTCTTCCAGTTCGAGGGATTCCTCTTCCGCCAATTCTCAATGTTTAGATGGACAATGCAGCAGGTGAAGAATAGATATGTATTCTGTTTTTGGTCTCGTCTTGTTGCAGAGAAGATCTTCTGGAGGGTATACGTCAATTTCATGTTGGTTGGGCATACCCATGATGACATCGATGCAATGTTTGGGAGGTGGAGCATGTTGTTATGGAAAGACAATTTCCCCACTATTCCATTACTCATGAAATCTTTCATGGATGTCGAATCTATTCCAGCCATCCCCCACCTTGTTGAAGAGGTGCCGGATTTTAAAGGATTTATCGATGGGTTTATTAGAGATGGAGGGGAAGCACTTTCTAGTCATACAAAGGTACAATAATTCAAGTTCTTTTTGGATTCAATTGGTTGTCCCGTGATGAAGTACAAGGTATCGTGCACAGCAGAAGATTGGTTGCCAATTGATACAACCGGAATTAAGTTGTGGAGAGAGGACTTGGAAGGTTGTGGTTTGTGGCCACGTGGTGATCCAACTCCTACGTCACATCGTGCAATGAAGGGTGTGGAGGACATTGTGAAGGGCATATCTGGATTTATCAAGCACTGGAAGGCAATGTTTGATGAAGATAGAACTGGAGAGTATAGAAGACGCTATGAACATCTTGTGTTCTATTGGCACGCCGTGAAGGCAGCACTAGAGGTTCCCATTGAACCATCGGGACGGATTTGGTTATTATCGAGAATAGATGCGACTTTCGAGGAAGAATTTGCTGAAGATGGCAAATTTCGTGAGGAGTTTGGAGAGGATGAGGCCTATGTTGGAGAGATTCTATTGAGATTCAATAGAGGAAGAGAGAGAATACAACACACTCAAAGCTTACAAGTAGTAGAGCAAAGTATGCTTGAATGAGATGCTCACTCGTTCCAAGCACTTACTTATATATCCAAGTGCAGGCACTAGGTGCTACAACAAATATAAGGTTTGAGTATTCAATATCACTCTACAAAGGATAGACCACTAGAGGATCTTCTCTCTCTACATTTGATAAGGCTCTAGTGGTCCATCCTTCTCTACACACAATAAGACTCTTGTGGACAAGCCTTCTCCATATACGATAAGACTCTATTCGTCCAACCCTCTCCACATACTCTAATCAACTCTAGTTACCCTTAGTAACTACGAGCAATCTAATCTTCAACATTCCCACTTTGCGAGTAGTTACCACCTCGCAATCCCATCGCCTTTGTTAGCTTCTCGTGCCTCACCCTAGGAAGCGCCTTTGTCAACACATCCGCCACCATGTCTTTTGTTGGGCAATACCACAAGCTCACCTCTCCATCCTCTAACTTCTCCCGAATGAAGTGATGTTGCACATCTATGTGCTTCGTACGAGAGTGGTGTTTGGAGTCCTTTGCAAGCGCAATGCACCCTTGGTTGTCACACATGATCCTTGTGGCCTCCGCTTGCACAAACCCAACATCCTCCAATAGTTGCCGTAGTCACAACGCCTCCTTCAAGCAATGGCTAGTTGCCATGTACTTTGCCTCCGTAGTAGACACCGCTATCGTGGGTTGCCTCTTGCAATTCCACAAAATTGCACCATCTCCTACAAAGGACACATACCCCGTTGTGGACCGGCGCTCAATCACATCACCCGCCCAATCCGCATCACAATGTCCCTTCAAATCAAGGTTGTTACCACCAAGGCACAATTTGTAGTCAATGGTGCCTTTCAAGTACCTCAAGATGCGTTTTACCGCCATCCAATGTTGGGGACCAGCCTTTGCCATGAATTGGCTCACCATGCTCACCGGAAATGCAAGGTCAGCCCTTGTGGCCACCATTGCATACATCAAAGACCCCACCGCAGCCTTGTATGGAATAGCCTTCATCTCCTCTTCAACCTCCTTAAACTCCTTGTCCGAAAGCTTCAACAACGACCCCTTTACATCAAGCGGCGTGCCAATAGGCTTGCACTCCTCCATGCTAAACCGCATAAGCACCTCCTCAATGTATTTGCCTTAGCTCATGGTGATGATGCGTCTTGCGCCGCGATTCCTCTCAAACGCAACACCAAGGCAAAACTCCAAAGGCCCTAGATCACTCATCTCAAACTCCTTCTCAAGCTTAGCCTTCAACCACTCCAAAACGGCATCATCACTAGCCAAGATAATCAAATCATCCACATAGATGATTACAATCAACAACAACTCTCTTGTTTGCTTTACATACAAAAAGTGATCCGCATGGCTTCTAAAGATGCCTTCTTTGGTGAAAAACATGTCAGTCCTTTGGTACCACGCCCTTGGTGATTGCTTGAGCCCATACAACGACTTCTTGAGCTTGCAAACAAGGTGTTGAGTGCCCTCCTCCACAAAACCAAGGGGCTGGTCCATGTAGATATCCTCCTCCAACTCACCATTCAAGAACGTCGTCTTGACATCCATTTGGTGAATCTCCAAGTCCATGGCTACCCCAATTGCCAACATGCAGCGGATGGTGGTAAACTTTGCCATGGGTGCAAAGGTCTCATGGAAATCCACACCTTCCACTTGAGAGAAGCCCCTCACCACCAACCGTGCCTTGTAGCGCACCACGTTGCCTTGTGCATCCCTCTTGGTCCTAAACACCCACTTGCAACCAACACTCTTGCGGCCTTTTGGCAATGGAGCCCGGGGAGATCACTATCATTTTTTAGAAATATACGTGAGTTAAAGTATAGGGTCTATTTAATTCAAAGGGGAGAATTTTTATATAATGTATAGGACTACTATAGGGTCCATAAAATGCTACATACTCTATTATATATAAATTAGACTATATAAAAACAATGTGTAGTATGACATTTTATTTATAAGTTAGCCTTCACAAACAAGACCCTTGATTTTTTTTATAGTAGGACTAGTATGTCCCCGTGCCCTTTGGACACATGGAGAAAAACATAAAAGATAGTATTCATCAATGCGACTTAAGAATAAACATATATGCTATAAATCATAAAGTAGGTATAAATTCACATATATCCCTTGTCCTCTCAACTCCTTTTATTCTATTACTAGTATGTTCGCGTGTCCTTTAGACACACAGAGGAGTGAAGGCAAAATACAACAAAGCGTTATATGCACTAAGTAGCATTTTAACTCCCAAGATCCTTATTTTGTGTCGATTTAACGAATATGACCTTTTGTGCTATGTTTAAGTTTTCGTATGTTGCAACAATCAAAGTCAGACAAAATCTTTGGCCTTGAGCGCAAATTTTTGTACAAAGCTGAAAAAATGCACCCAAACTGTTTATATGTAATATAGCCTCAAGTAATTCAACACATGCATGAGTTTATAAAACACCATAGAGTACCGGGAATACGCCCCGAGTAGCTTTTTACGTAAGTATACGGTCATCTAAAACACAAATACAATATAAATAGCCCCACATAAAATACCCTTTTAACTCAGGTGTATACCTTAAATTACAAGGAGTGATCTCCCCGGGCAATGGAGCCAGCTCCCATGTGTCATTGGCCATTAGAGATGCATACTCCTCTTGCATGGCCAACTCCCACTTGCTTGCATCTACACTTTGCAAAACATCACCTAAACTCAAAAGATCATCAAAAGAAGCCACATTTGCACGTTCTACCTCGTTAGTGGGTGGAAGAACGTGATTCAACCACCACTCACCCCACAGCCTCCTCTCCATTCTTTGATATCTTGAGCCTTGTGCACGTTGACCTTCATCAATCTCCTCGTGTGGACCTAGCTTTTCTTCCACTACCTCCTCCCGTTCTTTGTCTTGTGGATTCTGCACACATTTAAACTCCTCTCCAACTTGTGCCTTTTGTACAACGAGCGATGAAATTGAAGGTGTATCCACCACAATCACCGTAGGTGGCTCCAAACTCCGACTTGGATGCATCTCCACATTTGCATCTCCACAAATAGCATCCTCCACAAATACCACATCACGACACTTGAGGATCATGTGCTTCACTCCCATCACCATCACCTCCTCACCAATGGTGCCAACTCCGACCGCATGCACAATGCTATCATCTCCCAAGTGCACATTTCGTGGTGGTGATATTACCGTGTTTGGAACGATGCCCTATGGGGTGACATGTGCTTGGTTGCTCCCGAATCCTTGATCCACTTGGCCATGGTCTTGTCATCTCCATCATTGATAGCAAAGGCATGCTCCACCTCCATCTCCTCTTTGCTTGCAACAACGGCGTTTAGAAACGCATAATCCGCCTCGTTGTCGTTATTGCTTGCAACATTGGCACTCTCCTTCTCCTTCTTGTTGTTTCGAAAGCAATACCTTGCAATGTGGTCCAGTTTGCCACAATTGTAGCACATCCTTGGGCCATTTTGCATCCTCCCTTTGTTTTGGGCTGCCACCAACGCTGCCTCACCACTTGGAGCACCCTTCTCCTTCCTCTTAGAAACTTCATGCATCAACCTTGACACAACAAACTCCATCTTAAGGTCAGCAAGTTTTAAGGTCTCCAATGCCGTGATCAAACTCTCAAATGAAGGTGGCAAACTATCAAGTAATGTCATGACAATGTCATCCTCCCTCCTGGGCACATCCAAGCATGCGAGTTGATCCGCAAGTGTCTTGATGTTGTTGATGTGCTCCAACAAGTCCGCCCCTTCGTCCATCTTGATTGTGAAGAACTTGCGCCTCAAATAAAGTATGTTGGACAAGCTTCTTGTCTTGTGGATGTTACAAAGCACGCTCCATGCTTCCGCCGGACCCTTGCAACTTTTCATGTGCGCAAGTTGCGCATCCACCAAGTTGAGCCCAATCATGGACATCGCCTTGCGCACCCTCTTTTGGTAGTCCTTCTTGTCCTTCTCACTTGCTTCGGATGGTGGAGCCTCCTCTGTGCCTTCAACAATCTCCCACAAGTCCATGGAAGAAAGTGCCAAGTTCATCTTGAACTTCCACAAGTTGAAGTTGGTGCCATTGAACCTTTCAAGCACTCTAACACTCTCACCTTCCACAGAAAGCCATGGCAAAGCTCCAATGTTGCCCCTACAACACTCAAACAAGCAAGATACACTTGCTCCTACTTAAATTTGATCTTCTTCAAGCTATTTGACCTTCAAATAGAATATCTAGATCTCTTGCACACACAAGGTGTGGTTGCACTTCAAAGCACTCAAATCAACCCTCAATGCATGCAAATGAGCACTTGTGCACTCTTTACACTAGATCAACTCTCAAACTATGTCAACAAAGCTTGTAGATCCACAAATCACTCAAATCTAAGCTTAGGAGTCTCAAAACATCTACTTTTGCACCTCAAATGCTAAAATCAGCCCTATGTGTGCACATATGCACCCCAAATGCTAGATTCGGCCCTCTCAATTCCAAGTGCATTCAAGTAAACATTACA
Organism: Bryum argenteum; assembly: GCA_037043015.1. Classification (NCBI taxonomy): domain Eukaryota; kingdom Viridiplantae; phylum Streptophyta; class Bryopsida; order Bryales; family Bryaceae; genus Bryum; species Bryum argenteum. Next base: position 27,777,065 of record CM073321.1, on the reverse strand, counting down.
ACACACACTCCTTAGCTCAAAACACTTCAAAGAATGGACTTAAGAGCCCTTAATGCAAGGAAGCACCTTCAATGTGCAAGGACTCAAACAACAAGCATCCAATCTTACAAGCGTTTGAGTCACCTCCAACACCTCCAAATTGCTTCTATTGCCTCTAGTGCTCCAAATCTCCTTCAAAATGGTTGCAAACACCTCCAAAAGACTCCAAGTGCACCTCCAAATCTCCAAGAGACTCCAAGTAGTGCAAATGAGCCCTACATGTGTATGCAACACCTCCTTGACTTCTCCAAGCCTCCAAACGTACTCAAACTCAACCTCACTACAAGAGTAGTGGGCCCATAATCTATTGAGAATCAATAGAGGAAGAGAGAGAATACAACACATTCAAAGCTTACAAGTAGTAGAGCAACGAATGTTTGAATGAGATACACACTTATTCCAAGCACTTACTTATATATTCAAGTGAAGGCACTAGGTGCTAAGACAAAGATAAGGTTTGAGTGATTAAGATCACTCTACAAAAGATAGACCACTAGAGGACCTTCTCTCTCTACATACGATAAGGCTCTAGTAGTCCATCCTTCTCTACACATGATAAGGCTGTTGTGGACAAGCCCTCTCTATCTACGATAAGACCCTATTCATCCAACCCTCTCCACATACTCTAATCAACTCTAGTTACCCTTAGTAACTACAGGCAATCTAATCTTCAACAGATTCGGGATCGCCCTCAACCATCTTTTTGTGTAGCGCGTGATGTTTTTCAAGGATACTTTGTTGCTATACGGCCTGCTGATCGTGACTCGCAACGGCTGTGGATTGCTCGAGCGTTGTCAGATCCAAACATAAACTCCGAGCAGCCAAATTGCATCCTTATTCAATTCTTTCGGCCTTCATCAAGGGATCAAGATTTATAAGAGACCTACAATGGATGGAATTTGGACAAAGGATTGCGTTGGAAGGTTGACGATACTCAAACTCCTTTGTGGGAGAATACAGCTTCATTGTTGACATCATGGAAGTCAAAGGTCAAGAAGGATACAACCGAGTGCACTTTAAAAATTCCGGTGGATCAAATTAAAGTCATTCACGATATTATAGTTGAATTTTCAAATGCTTGAAGGTCTTATATGTATTGAAATCGTATTTGTGTGTTGTAACAACTACATAGTCATGGCTTTGTATTACGACTTAGAAATATTAATCTTTTGTTTCAAATTCAAAAGATTATAGGCATTTAATAGTATAGAAAATATGTTAGACCAAATGATCTACAAGGATGTGTAGTTTGGGATGTTGGTAGTATTGATGGGGTATGGAATATTTTCAAATTACTGAGCTTGCTTCGAGCAACACTTTTTCGTGGTACTGGGTTTCATTCGAAATCAAAAGTACATTGTACGCATTTATGTAAATATATTTCTATAATATATTTTTGTGTATATTTGTTATTTCCATTTAATACTTTTGTCGATTGATTTCTGCCATTAAAAATGATAACATGTATTTAATTTGTTATAAAAGGTAGTAGTGGTTAGCACCAGTGATGTTTATGTGCGTCATATATGTCACAACTAAGGATACGTGGCTGGTTGGTAGAACAAATTTTCCTGCCCGCCAAAGCTCACTTAGCAGTACCAAGTCATGTGTACATCATAGCTGCTCAAACAAGTCCAAACGGAATCGAATTTGGACCACCTTCATTATACACAGGCTCCTTCTCATCCAACCACTAAGCTCATGACTTGGTGTCCATTTTAAAATTACTCCGGCCTTTATATTAATTAATTGGAATTTTGACTTAAAAAGTCCACGATGAACAAACTTTCCTCCATATTATACTATAAATTGAATAGAAACTTTGAGATTCATAACTTTCTAAGTTATTTCTGTACAACAAAACATCAATCTAAAACCTCTCAATTTCATTTTGAGAGGATTATTAACTCTCAAAGTAATGAATATTGTGTTGCGTGGTAAAAACGCGAAAGGGGGAACTAGTTTAAACGTGGTGCTACTTATAGCGGGTTCGGGGTGGGTGAACATGAAAGGACAGATGGGCCGCAGGTTTGAAAATGGTGGGTGGGCATTTGAAAGCGATGTATACTCTAGTCTGGCTATGGTGATTGAGGCCATGGGTATGGCTGGTTTCTTTGGAATTGGAAGATCGTCTTCATTAACTTATTGCAAGTGTTTGAGGTCACATTTGGAGAAGAGGTCAGGTGGAATGGTTTCAGCAGGTGCACTGTCTAGGAGGCTGTATGATTCAGTTCAGTAACGTTAACAATAACGTGGTCAATGTCAAAATGGTGAGGGCTCACTAGTAAGGCTGTGTAATTGGGAAGATGGTACTGGATTCTAAAGGGACCAAACTAGCGGGAGCGGAGTTTAACAGCGTGAAAGTTTATACCTTTCAGGTGCCACAACACGTAATCACCGCCCTTGTACTAAATCGACTTGCCCCGTGTATGGGCCCAGTGGGCTCGATTCCACTGTTGATGGCCAGTTTGTACGGCGGAGTGGTGACGGAGCTCATCCAACTTTTCGAGGTCCACGAGTCGTGCGGTGAGGACGTGGGTTGGGTTGGAATCACGGGAGGCGGTCGATCGAGATGTCGGGAGAAGGTATTCAGCTGGCATAAGCAGATGGATGCCGTAGACCAACTAAAAAGGAGATTGGACCGCGGACCCTTTGGAAGTGGTGCAATACGCCAGCAAGACGGTCCGTAGTTGGACGTTCCAGTTGGATCGATTTTTGTTCACCAATTTCTGGAGCATCGACACGATGATTTTGTTGGTCGATTTGGCCTGATCGTTGCCTTGCAGGTAATAGGGTGTCGATGTTGTATGGCGGACTAGAAAGTGCTCCACGAGTGCCTCGATTGTTGAGTTGAGGAAGTGGCTACCTTGGTCACTCACCAAGTGAAGGGTGCAACCAAAGTGTGTCAAGATCGACTCATAAAGAAACGTTGCTGTCTCTTGGGCGGTGTTGCAGCGGAGTGCCTGGGCCTCGACCCATTTTGTGGCGTAGTCGGTGGCCACCAAGATATAGCGACGGCCGGTATGGCAAGTTTTCTTGACAGGGCCGATGAAATCCAATCCCCATTTTATGAAAGGTTCGGTAGGGAGGGAGGTTACCAATTTGGAAGAAATGGTGGACGGAAGGCCGCCCGTGAGCTGACACTCGTGGCAAGATCTGCAGTAGTCGATAGTGTCATTGTGGAGAGTCAGCCACCAATAGCCTGCGCAGAAGATCTTGTGGATTGTGAGATATTGTGAGAGAAGTGGCCGCTGAAGTTGCTCTTGTGGAACTCGCGAAGAATCGGTATCGATTTGCTGGAGCTCAAAACTTGGCAGGTGTGGTTGTCCGACCCGACTCGGTGGAGTTGATTGTCGATGAGTTGATAGGGAATGGCCTTATGCGCCAGTCTTTTGCGCTCTTCCTTGGGCATAATTGGTATAAAGGTGATGGTTTGGAGATAGTCGATGATCGGGGCTAGGTAATTGAGTTCAGTCGAAAAGAACTGGGCGTCGACAGTCTGGTTGGGAATTTTGATGGCAGGTTTGGCCCCGTCATTGCGTGAGAGAGCGTCCGCAATTCCATGTAATTTCTTTGGTTTATAAACCACTGAAAAGTCGAATTCCATGAACAATAGGAGCCAGCGTGCAATTCAACCAAAAACTAGAAGTTTGTTAACCATGTACTGGAGAGCTAAGTGATCCACAAAGCAGACAAATCTGTTGCCGAGGAGGTAATGTCGATATTTTTTGACTGCATACACCATGGCTAGGGCTTCTTTTTTGGTGGTTGTATTTTTTTTCTAGGCTAGTTGAGAAGACGCGAAGCGGAGGCAAGAGGCTGGTCGATTTTGCTAGTGGGGTTCTAGGCCAACATGGCGCCGACAGCAATGTTGGATGCGTCGGTATGGATGTGGAATTGGATTGTCCAGTTGACTCTGATTAGGATGGGCGCCGTTTGATATTGATGCTTGATGAGTTGAAAGGCAGCCTCGCAGTCTGAGGTCCAGTCAAATGGTGTGCCTTTGCGTGTAAGTCGGATGATAGGTTCCATGATGCTGGCATATTTCTTAATGAAGCAACGGTTAAAAGGGGCCAGACCGTTGAACGTCTGGATTCCGCGAACATCGGTTGGAGTGGGCATGTCCACTAGGGCCTGAATTTTTTTGGGGTCGGGAAATTTGCCTTGCTTCCCGACTATGTAGCCCAAAGTGCCGCCGGAGAAGACGTAAAAGATATATTTTTTGAGATTGAAACTCACCCCATACTGCCGGCATCGTTCAAAAACAAGGCAGAGTTTAAGGAGGTGAGAGTTGATAACGCTGTAAACACCGAAGTTGTTCAGGAAGAGTTTCATGAAGTCGCCTAGGTATTCCTTGAAAATCTCATTCACAATGCGCTCGTATGTCGGGGGCGCGTTCTTCAGGCCGAACGGCATGACAACCCAGACGTATGCGCCCCACTCACTGATGAAGGCAGTCTTGGGTTGATCCTCCTTCTGGATGCGGACTTGGTGGTAACCAAAAAAACAATCAATAAATGAGCATCATACCTAATGACAGTATCCTCGACCTCATCTGTGAAGGGAAGAGGGTAGGGGTCATTTTTTAAAGTTGGGTTGAGGCGGCAAAAATCGAAGCATATCCGAAGCTTTCCATTTTTCTTGGGCACTATCACAATAGGGGAGAGCCAGGATGTCTGGTCGACGGGTTCGTTAAAACTTGCAGCCAGTAGGCGTTTGAGGTCGGCCTTGACTGCTTTCGCGTAGTTTAGATTCATACGGTAGCGGGCCTGGTGACTCGGAGATATCGTTGGATCGAGATCAACCTGATGGGTCGCCACGTGCTCTGGGTTTCCTCTGAAATCTTAATAAGAAAATGCAAAGACATCAAGGAACTCACAGAACAAGGATTCGGTGGCCATCTGCAGTTCCGGGGCAAGATTTGCATTGACTTTCAATATTTTTGGGTCTGCTGGAGTACCGACATTTAAGAGACAAAGTCAATCTTCATCGTTATGGTTCCAATGGGCGATATCCATGAAAAGAAGCTTGGCTTTAATGGGCGTTTTGTCCACAGCCATGCTGCCCTGAGTGTATGGAATGTTGAGGTGGAGTGGGTCGGGTGAGTCGGTTCTGTCCGGAGGTACTCTCGATGCGGTCGCCCGGAAGTTGTTGACGTGATCGCAATCGAGTGTGCCGATTGGGTGTAGCGTAGGGTCGGTCGCCATCAGTGTTGCCTCCTCGTCATTGGTGATCTCGTCTGCAAAATTGTAACAGATTAGTACATGCGGTGTCACTGCCTCAAATCCCAACTGTTGGTTGATTTGGACCGTTTTCACCGTGCCATTTCCCATGATTTGGACCTCATTGTTGCCCCGATCATCGATCACCTTGGCGTGTTTGAGCGAGGGTCGCCCCAAGAGCATGCGATAATCCGACTTGACAGTCGAGCAGTCAATGACGATAAGGGTGACTATGTATGCAATGCTATGGATGTGGATCTTCACATCGTGTATCAACCCTTGGGGTTTTGCAATGGTGCCATTGGCCATCTTCAGATTGAGTGGCGCAGGGGCGGGTTTTGCTAAACCGAGACAACAATGTATATCCTCAGTAATCACATTGAGGTCGGACCCGCCATCGATGTGAACATCATCAACGTTGTTTTTGCCAACGTAGACGGTGATGACATGCATGTGTTTGTTGATGGCGGTCGTTGATGCAATTGTGGTGGTGTCGGGAAGAGAGGTGGGTGCGACTCGAGCGGGACATAGTCGATTCCTTACAAAGGAGGTCAGGGTTGGGGACAGGTGGAGAAGATTGCGAAGCAAGACTTGGAGTTGGCAGTCATGGAATTGGTCAAGCATGAGCTGGTGAGATGGTCCGGTGAAGCTTTGGCTGGAAGGATAGCTGTTGGTTGCGCGAGGTGAGGGTGGTTGTTGGGGCAAACCATCTTTGTCCCAGTTGAAATTGGGAATGTGTTCAGTCGACTGGTTCGCGGCCATCGATTCGACTGGATGTCGGTCCTAGAATTTGTGGACCTCGTCGATTATGCGGTCTCGTAGCTTCTCCTGCTCGGTCCAATCCATTGTTGTTGTCGTCGTGGTCGTTGGTTTGGGGATCGGGCTAGACTGGCTGCGTGTAATTGCGGCAAAAATGTCGATGCCAACGGTTGGATTAGGTAGTTCCGTGATAACTACTGAGGTCTTGCTTGACTTTTTGTCCTGCTCATGTTTATCGACTGTTGTAACGTGTTTTCCCAGTTCTCACTCAGATAGCCCTTTCATGTGGTAACAAGGCTTTTTCAGGACAACAACCCGGGTATTCGTTCCACGGAGATCCTGTGAAGTGCAGGGACAGCAATACCCACCAGTTAGCGAACCCGGACTTACCCTACCCTGACATTCCCGGATTGGCTGATATATAAGCCTTTATTTTTAATGAACTCCTACTCCTAACTACTACCCAGATCCAAGTGAGGGAATGCAGAAAGAAACAGGGTTTGACATTACCCCTTTTTCATCTGTGAGCGTCCTTACGAACACTCATCTCAGTAACCGCATTCACTCAGATCCGTATTGTGGGAGGTCGTCCTCTTCTGACTGACCCTCCTCATCTCTTAGCTCCTCCGGAAGCCAGGGGAAAGACAGGAGTTAGGGGCCAGTGGTTTTTGAAACCCGGTTGTCCTGTTTGCTGACACTGGTCGCTGCTTCGGTCGTAGTGACGGACATCCCGGATCACGAATGGCCACCAGTATCCCGCACTCTTACTCCTGTTAACAGTGCTCATCACTGCTAAGTGCCCTCCAGAGTCTCTTGCGTGTAGGGCCTCCAGCACCTGCTTCCGTTCCCCGGGTTCCAAGCATCTCCGTAGCCTGTCCTCCGCTCCCATCCGAAACAAGACCCCTTCTATTAAGGTATAGGGGGCCACTCGGTGCTAGAACACACTCTTCTCCCGGTTCATCCCTACAGGGTAACGCTGAGTTTGAAGGTACTCCCGGATGTCCTGAAATTTAGAGAGATTAGTGCTTACCACCTGTAACACTCGAATGTCTAAATTCTTCTTACTTTCTGGGAATTCATCTGGGAACAGGGTAGAGATATTCTCTACGGCAGGCTTGCCTCTCATTCGGGATAGGTAGTCGGCGTTGGCATTTAACTTTCCCGGTTTGACTACGACTTCGTAGGTAAATCTCTGTAACTGGAGAATCTACCGGGCTATATGCCCAGACACGTCCGGCTTATTTACGAGGTACTTTAACGAGTCGTGGTCCGTGTGGAAAATTACCTTGTACCCGAGGAGGTAATGCCGGGATTTCTTACGTGCGTAGACTACAGCCAGGGCCTCCCGTTTGGTGGTGGTGTAGTTCTCTCCGCCGAGCTCAATTTGCGATTGGCGTAATAAATGGGTCTCTATCTTTTCTGCTCATCCGGTTGCTAGAGAATTGCTACTAGGCACCAACGTGAGGCGTCAAGCGTGATGTGGAATTCCTGGGTATAGTCTGAGGGTGCTAGGATAGGTGTTCGGGTCAGCTGTTGCTTCAAGTCATCAAAGGTCGACTGCCTCTCCGGTTTCCACAAAAAAAAGTTGTACTTTTTTAGCATGGCCGTTAATGGAATGGCTTTTCGGGCATAGTCGTCGATGAAACATCTGTAGTACCCGACGCAACCCAGAAATCCGCGAACCTCCTTGACAGTTTGTAATGGTGCTAGGATCATAATAGCACTAACATTATCGTGTCTACTTGCAAGCCCCTTCTACTGTCACATTCCTTTCCAAAGGATGTCCGAACACCGTGGTGAGCCAAGAGGACCCCGGGAGTGACGCCCCGGGCTTGACAAGAGACAAGGTGAGGTGACCAAGGAGAGTCCCGAGCAAACAACACGCAATAGCGTTGTGCTTGGGACAAACTTGGTGGCGCGCCTAACATGGTTGAAAACCTTGTTCAAGCACGCACCCATGAGTCTAAAGAACGCGGGATTTGGAGTTGTGAGTCATGAGATATGGCTCTTCAAAGTCGGAGCGCGTTCCGAGACACTCTGAGACTCCGGAGTGTTGCCTTTCGAAACTCAATTTGTCGTCCTTCATGGATGGCGGCATATTGCATGTTGTTGAAAAGCTATGGACAAGAGCTTTCCAAAATGCTAAGGCTCCTTAGGCGCAAAGCAATGCTTTGGGAGATATGGCTCTCTAAAGCATCGGGACTCCAAGACTGCTGCCGAATGTTCAGAGGAGCATAGCTTCCACATGAGAGCTCCGATTGCAACAAGTGGGGGAGTCTATTGACATCTACTTAAAGATTATATGTCGAAATTGGGCTCGCACGGCCCATTTGAGTAAGTGAGCTACGAGTTAGCCTGAGAAGATGTTACGGCCTGTTTTTGAGGCCAAGGCAAAAACGAGTGGTCTTCCAAGAAAAAAGTGTGTCACGGAAGGCTTCTCAACACAAGAGGGGGAGCCTATACAAGACTTCAGAGAGTACTATGAGGAGGGGTGGTCTCCCTCCTCACTTCCACATGGTGCCAAGGAAAGTCGGGTGGCTGTAAAGGATGCGGCTTGGGATAGGGCCTCACTCCCACATCTTGGGGAAAATGGAGGGTGCTTTGGAGCATCTCTAAACATGGAGTTGGAAAGTGTCCCTCTCGAAGTTAGTCCCCGTGATAAGTAGTGCGGATTCCCGGGAGTGACCAGAAATGGCTCAAAAAGGTGAGGCATGCAAAAGAAGTCTCACTTCCACACCTTGAGCATGCCACATTGTGGGATGTTCTTAAGCATCTCGCAACATTGGATTGGAAAGAGTCCTGCTCCAAACTAGTCCCCAGGAATACTAGTGCCGGATTCCGGGAGGGTTTTCGGCAAAGTCCCAAATGGAGTAAGAGACAAGAGTGGAAGGGGACTAGTCGGAAGTTGGACAATGCATAAGGGCGGTTAGCTTCGGGGGTGATTAGTGTCATCCTTAGGAGCTTGGACGTTTGTGGGAGGCCGCCCTGTGCCACCAAGTGGCATGCCCATGTGTTGGTGGGAATTCCGGGTAATGAGTATCAGATAATGAGTTATGGGGTCAAGGTGGGTTGGACACCTTGACTTATAATGGTACTAACATTGTGTCTGTAAGCTACATGCAAGTGTTAGCTAAATCGTGGCCGGTTGCTACCAACTAAGTGAGCCAGGATTCCGCTACCAAGTAAGGCTCACTACGAATAAAAAAAGAGTTGGAGTACTTTGGTGTGAGCCTAGATACCGGTGACCCGGTTTTTAAGCCACAAGTTTGGGCCGTGGGGGTGGAGTGCAACGCAATTTGGCCTTCCAAGCAATAGACTCCACTCTCACATACAACATGCAACACAAGACAAGTTCAAGTAGGGAAGTAGACAAGCAAGGATTATACTCTTCAGGCAAGCTAGAATACTCAGCCTCAATAAGCTCCAAGTGACCACCAAAGGCCCTTCTTAACCTCGGTAAAGTGTCCTAAAAATTGAGTAGCGCTTCCGCGTTCCGATAGAAACCCTAAAATTCTAATCAAAACATGTAAATGGACCACCCTAAGGGCCGAGGTGATTCGGAGAGCGCTTCCGCACTTGATCCGTACCCCGTGTCCCCAAGGATGCAATTTCAGCAATCAAATGAGCCAAACACACACAGCCAGACACAACTCGCAATCACACCATCCCAAATTCAAACAAAACATTCATAAATATTTTTTGGTGGCAATTTAATCTTGCCTTTCCCTGGCTTTCACAAATTAAATCCTAATGTTTGAATTTAACCACACACCAATTCAAGATTTCGTTAACAATGAAAGAGGCTCCCTGTGCAGCGTGCTTCCCGTGAAGCCCGACTGTCGGTCCGCTCAAGCTCCTGCTGCCTTCCGCGATGATCACGTTCCGACTGGTCCAATGGCAACGCCGGTGTTGGAATTGATCTGGTATCGCTGGAGCTGCCGGTGTCGATGCCGATCGGCACCGGATCTTGAACTCAGTATACTGGGGCCTAATCGCGTTTTTGCGGCGTCGGTGCTGGTCGGCGATCCAACTTCGGCGAACTGCCGGCTGCGTGCTCCGAGCCGCTGTGCTGGGCCTGGCCGCTCCTGCTGTAGATTTCTAGCCGATGGTCGGCGCCGGCGTGGGCCTCCGCTCAGACCTCCCACCGACCCCCGGCTTATCGTAATCGGCAAACGATCGGATCGCCGTTGCTGGCCGGTGGCACCGCCGGGTCGATGCCGACGCTGCTGCTCGGCCCTTCCGATCCGTCCGTCTGAATCTGGCCTTGTGCTCGTGTTCGCGTTGCTTCCTAGCAGGGTCGCCTCAGAGCTGATCGCCGCCCTCGTATCGATCCTCCGCCGTCGCCGTGCTAACCCCGTCGTCGGTGGCGATCTACTGCCGTCGCCCTCCTGTCTTCTTCCTTCAAACTCTGCTGCGGGTGTTCTCCGCCGCTGCTGCTGCCGTGCCGGCCTCGTGCTCAAACAAGATCTTGCTGGTCAGGTCCTCGTAGTCTCGCTACTCGCCTCCCCTATCTCGATCTACCACGCCATTGCGCTTCCCTCGTTCACAATGCACTCTTTGTTCACACACATCAAAATTTCCCACAATCACACGCACTTTCTTCATACACACACTCTAAAAAACTAGAACCCTAACTCTACTTCCTCTCCCTAGTTGGGCACTTGGATGGGGTAGAGTTTCATCCGGTTCAAACGGATGAAACTTTGTTCATCCAACATTTCATCCGTAGGGTTTTACTAATTCTCTAGTTTATTAACTAGGAGGAATCTTGAGCAATTCTGAATGATGATAAAGTAATAAAACATAACCAAAAACATGTCCTGAAACTTTGACGCAATTTAATATAACTAATTTAGAATAAGCTAAACAAATGCCGAGCCATTTACGCAAGACCCTTCCAATTATCGTGGATTTTCCGAAAACCGGAAGAATTAGCCTAAGTGTCCCACTTAGGGAATTTGAACGTGAAAATATTAGACTAACGCTCATAGATTGTATTTCGTACAAGCGTGAACCGTTTCGGCAGTTCACATTAGGGTCGCGACACTTGGTATCAGAGCAGACTACGTGAGGAGATCCAACCAAGAGTAGGATGGCACGAGAGGCGGGAAGCTCGCGACGTGGCCCACAGACACGTAGTCAAGCCTTAGAGGCCGAAGATGCTTCTCACGAGGAGTCTTCTTAAGGTCCGTCGAATGTGCGGATGAAAATAAAAGAGGAGCAAGGGGAACGAAGAGAAGGTACTTTTAGTGAGGAGGACACTTGCTATGAGGAGAAAGAAGCTACTTCAAGTCCCGTTCCCGGGAAACACGGCCACAAGCAAAAGGCACGAGAGGAAATGTTGCATGAGCTTTGTCAAAACTCTTCATGTCATGCAACAAGAGATCAAGGAGCTCAAGGGGAAGGCATCAAGCCTTTCTTCCCGCAAGTTGTGCAAGACCAACTTGCCCTCTTCCTTCACGGGATTGGGCAAGGCAAACAAGGTCAAGGACTTCATTGTGGAACTTGAGCTCTACTTTGAGGCCCAAAGAGCTCGTGAAGAGGACAAGATCACCATTGCCGTGACCTTCTTGAAAGAGCATGCTGTCGGATGCCATGTATTCACTTTATCTTCCCTTACACGTTTATTGGTGTAAAACCCGTGTTCAGGTGACTCGTGTATCGTTCTAGGGATTCTGTGAAGTGACCAAGACAAGTAGTGCTAAAACAACCAAACCTCCAAAAGTTTCTAGTCCCAACTTATGTTTTAGCCTTGCATGGCAAGGGTATCCCTTTGCAAGAGGGGATGCACAAAAACTCTTTCCCTTATGTTTACCGTGGCGGAAACTTCCACACTTAGACTCTTCTCACACATACACACACTAAGGCACACATTACGTCCTCACAACTAATCCGTCCTATCCGTCCGAACTAGCACGTCACGCAGGCCGTCCTGGTTACCCTATCACCCTTACTACAATGACAGACTCCAAGAGCTCCGAATCCGGGTAGAAGACGTCTACACGTATTCTAGTCACGTACTGTGCTTGATCCGTCTTCTGAGACTACAGAGGAACCCAAGTCTGTGGCAGCCGGAGGTCGGATTGGAATCCGTCCTCACACACTCTACCCCCAGAACCTCCCAGACCGTATGTGTCTACCACAGCAGTTTCTCTCTCTCAGACACCTAGACCAGTTCAAGACACAAGGCACTCAAGAATACGCCCAACCCGACTTCAACTCCACAGAAACGATCTAACAAAGAATCCGGATTCCTAACTCCCAACTCACAACACACAAGGTAGATCCGGCTTTCCAAGCACTCAACTGAAAAGGAGACAGGGAAATGATCACACCGAATATGCGCATAAGAAGGTTCGATTAACACTCAAGCAAGGAATGTTTAGGTGGCCAAAACTCCTACCTATAAGTACTTCTAAGTCAACGACTTAGATACCTAACTGGATTGCGGCGCCAGCCTACCAGGCCTACTCCTCAAAAAGCGGCACGCATTCCCAAAAAGAAAGCACTATACTGGTCTAGGACGAATACCAATCCGACCTCCTAACCCTGGCCGTCCTCTGACTGCCGGCCTCTAAGACGTCCTACCTCTTCCTTCGCGAACTAACACCGTGCTTCGGCCGCTTTAGTGGCGTCGCTGCGATACGTCCTGCCTTCACTCTCTTGCCCGTATCCGTTATCACGTACTCGTCCTCGCTGGAGTTGGTCTCGTCCCCGCTCTTCAACTCTTCCTCTTCGGAGTGCTCGAGGCCGATGTCGTGAAGCTTCTGGGCCCCGGGAGACTTCTCGTATTCCTCGGCCGTGAGCTTCCTCTTCGCGGTGCGAGTGTTTTTAGCCGGAGAGTCTGCTGGGGCTGGTGCATCCGTCTCCGTCTTCACCTTCGCCTTGCCCTTCGTGTCGGTCGGACTGGAGGGCCCAGCATCCGTCCTTGCTGGATCCGGCCGCGGGGTCTTGGCCGGAGTAGAAGTGAAGGCCGGCATGACTACCTCCTTCATCTGCTCCCGGACGGCGTCGAGCAGCACCTTGACCTCGGCGTTGCTCTTCTCAACCTTCGTGGCGTACGTCTTCGCCGCCAAGAGGAACTTCTTGAAGGTCTCCGCCTTGAATACTTCCGACTCTAGGATTCCGGCCTCGAACAGGTTCGCCTTCTGCAGTACATCGGCCGGAACCTCGAAGATTTCGACGAGCTTTACGACCTGCTCGTTTGCCGTGATTACGGCCTGCCTTCCGACCAGGAGTTCCTCCTCCCTTCTTCTGACCGTCTCGCGAAGACGTCTATTCTCCAGGATCAGCTTGGTCACTTGCTTCTCCATCTGTCGAAACTGCTCCGCGTCCGGCTTGGATTCCCACTTCTTTTTGACCTCCAGCAACGTCTTCACTCCAAATTCTTGGCATAGTTTTGCCAGCAGTCCTTGGTAAAAGAAATACTGGCACCTGGCTTCCGTGAAGTGGTGCCATGCTCGCCTCATGGGATCCGGGTGATTGGCGGACGGACTGAGAGGTGGGGGAAGTCGGGGGTCGTTCGGATTCATGGGGTTCTCCCAATCGGCCGTAACTTCCCCTTCATCCACCGGCCTCGAAGGCTGTCCTCCCTCAGTCTGCGTTCCGGTCTCGGTCGGGTTCGTGGGAGGGGACGGGGACGGAAGGATGATTACCTCTGGACCCGTCCGCGGTGGGGTTGCCTCCGGAGCTGGCTCTCCTGGCGCGTCCGATGGGACGTCCCCGTCGTCTGATCCGACCTCGTCCTCCTCCTCGTCCGAGTACACGGCCTTGCTATCCGCGCTCTCCTCCGACTCGAACACGCCGTTGTTTTGCGACGACAGCGCGATCTCATAGTTCGACTCCTCCTCCTCCGTCAGCACCTCCTCCTTCTTGTACAGGTGGTAAAGAAAAGGAGTAATAGGGCTAGGACGGGTTTTACCTACATTCGCCGCAAGCCGGGCGACCAAGTCGCGGATGATCATCCCCCAGTCTACCTCCCGTTCGCCGCGCAAGGACCCCAGGACGGTGTTGGCCAGTCGTACGGTGATGCGGTGCGGCTTTTCTCCGTGGATGATCGGCGCCAAGAATTTGATGATGGCGCGCTCCCTCGGATTCTTGCAATCTTCTATCGAGTAGCCGTTGTTCTTGTGCGGATCCCCGTGGAACGCCTTCTTTGCCCATTTGTGTTTCCGGCCGCACAACCCTACTCCGTTGTTGACGGTCAGGCCGTAAACAGCTCTCCAGTGGTCGGCCGTCCAGGAAGCCGGCTTCCCTCTAACCGTCCCCTCGAACTGGTTTGGCGCGCCGACCTTGATCTCGCGCACCATCTCCGCGTCGCGCAAACCCCAGGGCGTATCCAGCAGGCCGGCTAACCCCATCCTCTCGAGGTCTTCCGTCAAGGACTTCTTCTCATTCTCCTCGATCGGAATACACGGCGACACGAGCTTGATGGAAATCTTCAGCTCCTCTTGCTCCTGAGCGGAAGTGGACGCCGTTCCTGCCATCGGAAAGAAGTGCGCAAGGAAATAGAGAGTCGCCGGGCTGAGATCGGCCAGTGGGCCGGATCGCAGCTAAGGACGGAAAGCAGGAAGACGGAGGGCAGGAGCGCAAGACGACAAGGGGCGCAGAAAACGAGGAGGCAGGTGACGACAAGGGCGGACGGGTTGCCTTATATCGAGGGGGCCGGAGTTAAGTCCGACCATCATGACATGGTCCGCCGCCATCATTGTCCTCCCCGTACGGAGTCGCCTTCTAGATTTCTCGCCATTATTAAATTCTTCGCCACTCCGTCCTTCACCTACCATCATAACTCCTAATCCGTCCTCTTACAGCACGTCCTAGCCGTACGGGGACAGAGTACGGATTGGCAAATCCGTCCTACTTAACACAAACTAGGTTTTAACTAATTCGTTTATTTGTAAAAACGTAATTGCCTTATAGTATACGGCTTAGCAAATACATAGGTCGGATTCTAGACACTATACTTATTCTTAATGCGCATTAGAATTTAATGGCCAAAAATCGAAAAAACGGGGTCCGACACATGCTCTTTTGTGGTGGACTCGTTTCCGGGATGAGAACGCGGGAGTGGTGAGCAACTTGACTTGGACCAGTTTCAAGGGGATACTAAGTGATCGCTTCACCTTGGAGTACCAAGAGATTCAGAATGGCATGGCCCTTGTGCAATTGAAGCAAACGGCCACTTTTCATGCCTATATGAAGGATTTCAATGCACATTTGAATGTACTCCCCAAGTTGGATGAATTGGTCATTTTCTTCAATGGACTCTAAGGTTGGGTGGAGCGGGCATTTTTCTAGATGTCGAGATTGCCGAAGACTTGTGCCGAGTTGCTCAAGTTGGCTAAAAAGATTGGTGATGATGAAGGTCACCGAAAAGCCTCTAAAGAGGAGGCCTCAACCGAAGAGCAAGGCAAATTTCTATCGAAGAGCGAACATAAGAAAAATGGTTGGCAAAAGCTTAAGGGCGGTGAGAGTGGGCCTAGCAAGGATGGGAAAGACAAGTTTGCTAAGAACATGACTAAAAGTAGGAATAACTCTAAAAAAAGAGACAAGCCACATAACTTGTTAGAATTGTGGTGAAAAGGGCCACATGGCAATGGATTGTTCCAAACCAAAGGGGCAACCCACTTCTTCATAAGCCCCAAAGCATCGAAGAGGATGGGCTTGCATTTGGGTAAGCAAGCTCATCCAAGTGAGGTTTGCAAAAAGGCAAGCCACACCAAACATGCCTTGTAGCTATGGAAGTGGAAGCGGAGTGTCAAAACTTCACCTTTGTGGAAAACTTCACTATAAGTGAGATGGATGGGATTGATCTCATCCGGTGCAACACTTTCTTTGATACCTATGGGGTGGATATAAGGAGACGGCCCTTGAGAGTGGTTGGGACGTTGCTAGTATGCGAGCGTAGAGCGGAGAGCGGTGAGCGTACATTTTCAGAATTGCAAGCGGAGATTTCTTATTATTATAGGTAAAAAAAAATACTAAAAATAAAACTAAAAATTATAAAATGAGAATATTCTTAGATTAAGGTTAGAGGTTAGATTTCTGGTTGCTACAGGATTTAAATAGGGGACAGTAATCAACATGTCTTATCATAGTCAGCCCCTCCGTCAATAATCACTGAGGTTTTTGTGAGCACGTCCCACTTACAAGTAAGTCGGCTGCAACAAGCAGTTTCGGCACGGAGAGTCGAGAATTTCAAAGGCTTATTTCGAATACACTCAAACCTTCTAAAAACACAAGCCGGATGACAACATTCGCAATCCAATTCAACCCCATCTTGAATAATCACGGAGGCTTTGGTGAGCAGATCCCACCGCGGAGTAAGGAAGCTGTAAAAGGGCAATCTCGGCACCGAAAGGCGAGAGTTTCAAAGGCTTATTCTGGATGTACTCAAACCTCCTAGAGACACAACCCCGATGACATCATCTACTATCAATTTGTATTCTTCTCTCAATGATCACCGAGGCTTTCGTGAGCACGTCTCACCAGTGAGTGAGAAGGTTGCAAGAAGGAGTTTTGGCACCAAAACTCAAGAGTTTCAAATGGTAAATTGGAATGCTCTCAAACTTGCTAGAAAAACAAGACAAATGACAACATTCGCCAATACATTCAGCCTCTCTTCAAAAAATCACGGAGGCTTTCGTGAGCACATCCCACGTGCGTACAAGGAGGGTGCAACAAGCCATTTCCGCATCGAATGTTGAGAAATTCAAAGGATTAATTCGAATGCACTCAAACCTGCTAAAAAGACATGCCATGTGACATATCAAATTCAGCCCTTCCGCTTATTATAACCGATGTTTTGGTGAGCACGTCCCATCGTCAAGTGAGGAGGCTGCAACAAGCAATTTCGGCATTGAATGTCAAGAGTTTCAAAGGGTTAATTTAGATGCACTCAAACCTTCTAGAATTATCAGCCCGATGACAACATAAGCAATCAAATTCAGTCCCTACCGGAATGATCACTAAGGCTTTTGTGAGTACGTCCCACCCCTGAGTTAGGAGGCTACAACAAGCAGTTTCGGCACCGAAAGTCGAGAAATTCAAAGGATTAATTTCAATACATTCAAACCTTCTAGAAATACAAGCCAGCTAACAGCATTTGCAATCAAATTCAACTCCTCTTTGAATGATCACAGAGGCTTTCGTGAACACATCCCACCTCCGAGTAAGGTCGTTACAACAAGGCAGTTTTGGCACCAAAAGTCGATAGTTTCGAAGGGTTTATTCGGATGCACTCATATCTTCTAGAAACAAAAGCAAGATGACAACATTCGGAATTTTATTTAGCCCCTTCCTGAATGATCGCCAAGGCTTTCGTGAGCATGTCCCACCGCCGAGTGAGGAGGCTGCAACAAGAAGTTTCGGCACCGAAAGTCAAGAGTATCAGAGGATAAATTTCAATACACTCAAACCTTCTAGAAACATAAGCCAGACGACAACATTTGCAATCATATTCATCCCCTCCTCGAATGATCACTGAGGCTTTCCTGAGCAGGTGCCACCGCGGAGTGAGGGGAATGCAACAAGTTGTTTCGGCACCAAAAGTCAAGAATATCAAAGGGAAAATTCAGATGCACTCAAACCTTCTAGAAACACAAGCGTGATGACAAAATTTGCAATCAAATTCAGCCCCTCCTCGAGAATAATCACCAAGGCTTTGGTTAGGACGACCCACTGCCAAGTGAAGAGGCCGCAAGAAGTAGTTTTGGCACTGAAAGTCGAGAGTTTCAAAGAGCTACTTTACATTCTCTCAAACCTTCTAAAAACACAAGCGAGATGACAACATTAGCAATCAAATTTTGTCCCTCCCCAAATAATCACAAAGGCTTGTGTGAGCATGTCCCACTGTCGTGTCAAGAGGCTGCAACAAGCAATTTTGGCACCGAAAGTCTAGAGTTTCAAAGAGTTAATTTAGATGCACCTAAACCTTCTTAAAACACAAGTTAGATGACAACATTTGCAATCATATTAAGCTCCTCCGCAAATGATCAGCGAGGCTTTTGTGAGCACGTCATATTCTCGAGTGAAGAGGTTGCAAGAAGGAGTTTCTCCACCAAAAGTCGAGAGTTTCAAAGGGTTAATTTGGATGCACTCAAACCTTTTAGAAACACAAGCCGGATTACAACATGAGCCCACAAATTTTGCCCCTCCTCGAATGATCACCGAGGCTTTCGTGTGCATGTCCTACCGTTGAGTGAAGAGGCTCAAGCAGGGCAGGTTCTACAGTGTTCAACTTTATATGATCTAGAATGAGGTCTATTTAAATCTAAAGAATTGAGGTCTATTTAAAGATGATAGAGGTTGAATGTAGGTACACAATGCAAGATCTTTCTTACTTTATATGTAGTCTATTCTTAAAGAGATACAAACTAGAAGAACTTTCAAACTATAATATGTAGCGAACAGATTTGCAACTATAATAAATATTGTAAAGTTTAACAGGTCCTAAAAGGTACAAAGGCTGGGCATAGCAAGAGCCATGTCAATATTTGAGAAAGTCTTCTGAAACGTCCATGTAATTCTTTTTGGAATAGCAATTTGTTTATTTGAATACTACATATGAGAGTTGATAATTATTGCATACTAGTAAGCTTCCAGTCGGGACAACGGGGAAGCTCTTTGTATGGAACTTTTTAAAAAGTATCTCGTATCTACCATTTGCTCAAACAATATTATGTTTGTTTCTTTTATATATGTCTGCTTTTTTTATTATTTTTGATACATAATCCAAAAAACATAAAAAAAGGTAGGTGGGTTGGTAAGTTCGTAGGTTAGTAGGTTTGTATGTTGGTACGTTGGTAGGTAGAAAGGATTGCCGTACAGTATTTTATTATAGAAGTAGATGGCAATATAATCAAGCAATACATATGTGTGACAAATCGAGTGTGAGGATGTAAACTGATTACAAAGAGATGAAAGAGATGAAGCTTAAAATCAATTTTTTCATCTTCTGATATATGTAAGGCTATATGTTCTCAAGACATTTGTTTTGTTTTGTTTTGTTTTGTTTTGTTTTGTTTTGTTTTGTTTTGTTTTGTTTTGTTTTGTTTTGTTTTGTTTTGTTTTGTTTTGTTTTGTTTTGTTTTGTTTTGTTTTGTTTTGTTTTGTTTTGTTTTGTTTTGTTTTGTTTTGTTTTGTTTTTTTTTTTTTTGTTTTGTTTTGTTTTGTTTTGTTTTGTTTTGTTTTGTTTTGTTTTGTTTTGTTTTGTTTTGTTTTGTTTTGTTTTGTTTTGTTTTGTTTTGTTTTGTTTTGTTTTGTTTTGTTTTGTTTTGTTTTCTTTTCTTTTCTTTTCTTTTCTTTTCTTTTCTTTTCTTTTCTTTTCTTTTCTTTTCTTTTCTTTTCTTTTCTTTTCTTTTCTTTTCTTTTCTTTTCTTTTCTTTTCTTTTTGTTTCTTTTGTTGATGACAATTTAACCTTTGTTGAAAGTGAGTTTTTAGTAGACTTGTTGAAAACAATCGGATTGTATAATAGGTAAACTGAACTCGATATATCAAAATTTTCAAGTAATATGACCCTCAAATTACCAAAATTTAGAAAAATGACGGAATAATAGATCAAGGAGAAAATATATGAGGGGTATAATAAAGATTTATTTGTAAGCGTGGCAACGTGTGAGCTTATTAGACATACAAGCATACTAGCTAATTATTTGAGGCAAGTAATTTGTGTTTTTTTTGTGATATTATAATATGGGACCTTACACACAAATTCTACACCTAACAACCATGCATAGAAAACCATACTAGCAGACTTGGTAGAAATACTAAAAGCTCGCACTAAACCTACTTTATTTCACAAAGTTAAAGCACATATAAACATTACAGGCAACAGTTAGGCATGTAAACTTGCTAAGGCAGACGTCATCAAAAGATACTTTGTCGCCACAAAACACATGAATTTGCACATAGCACACCATTCTACTTCCAAAAATATCCATGGCGTGGATCTGATTAACGACCTGACAAATGCCTAGTTAGTTCTCCAAACATACCTATACAATTACGACCAAGCAAATAACATCGAAACAGTAGCAACTCAAGTCTCCAATACAAGCAAATAGACCACAAATCCGGATATTGACAACGAACTATCAAATGCATATTGGCTAAACCCTATAATAACAAATTCTTCAAAAACAATTATTCTAAAATACTGTATATGTTAATATATAGGTAATGCAAGAAAACAACTAATCTTTGGAAGAGACAAGTCCCATCAATCACATGCTCTATCTGCAATTCTGTAGATGCCGACACATGGCCAGACGCAATTCTATAATGCAACCATTATCACATACAAGCCATCAGAGTAAAGAGACATAACAAAGTCGTATGGAAATTAAGAAAACTAATTTTTGCATCACAAAAATCAAGATGCTTTACCCTTATGAACGCAGGAGCATTTAACTACAACCCCTTAGAAAACACATTACTGTCATGGTTATTACTATGCTCATGTATACAACAAAGGTGCCACTGCGATGCAAGATTTAAATTAGATACTCTCTGCATTAAAGAACTTTAACACAAAAACGACACACTTTTAAATCCATCTGATAACCTTAAAATTCAATTTATTAAATTTACAACGGGTATTTAACTAATTATGGACAATTTGGAAGTCCAAAAATCAATCAGCTTCCGTCCGACACACCTCAAAGGCGCAAACAAGGCAAGGCCAAAAAAGAGAATGATTGAATATATTAGCAATTCGCAGAAATTAAAGATGAATACACTGTTAGAGTAGAAAACAAATCCATTTCATTAAAAGAATAAACGAATATTCCAAACGAAGCTCGACCCATTAGCATGTGGTATCGGCGCGCAGCCGATTGCACAAACTTCACATCAATAAATATTACAACACCGTATTCAAAGTACAGCAACACCAGGTATTGAAGCAGAATATAGATATTACATAGGTGAACTGCAGTGGTGTCGGCTCGCAGCCGATAGGCAGCAACGCGACTTTATCATTGGCTTTCTCCTTTCTGGCGCTCCATGTTCAACAATCCAGGATATAATTCCTTGGCAAATCTCGATTTGAAGACCGACTGCGAGAAGTCGACCAGTGCGAGTGGTGACCGGCTCATCGCAGGTTCTGCTGCACCAGTTCATCGCTTGAAGTGTCGGCTCGCAGCCGATAGGCATGCAGAATAAGTAAAACCTAGGAACACTGCAATCTGAGAGGAACACCGTACTTGAGGGAATGAGCAACTTCATAATGAAGTTGACCCGGTCTATTAGAAAGACTCATATATTCACTAACAGATTCGAACTGGTAAAAGGGGTAGATGAACGGAAGGATATCTGTAGCTACATTCGGAATAGTAGTGCTTGAAGACGTCAAATCACCTCGAAAAGGATAGGGCATGTAGCAAGCAGCATCCGGCGCCAATCTTAACGCCAGTGGAGAAACATCAACGAGGAGAAGCCGGTCGGGCCTGCACACCTCACCGGAACGCCGCTTGCAATAGAGAGTCTTCAGGAGCTTGTAACACCACGGAAAATTCATAGGACGATCACAATATTCTCTACCAAAAACAAATGATAGCCTGTCCATGACGCTAGAAGGTAGAATATAAGATAGGAGAGCCGTCAAGTCACGGATTGGCATCGTACACCAGAGACCAACATGGAAGCGCTCCAACAACATGGCAAATAATTTCGTTAGACCTGGCCGCTTGATAACATTACGGTGAGCATTCCAACGATCCGTCGGAATATTGGGGTTGATGTAGCAAAGCAATCCAGATACGCATAGAATGATACACTTCTTGGAGGAAGAAGTACCAGCAATGTCATAATTGAAACGGCAGTCACCCTGAACAGTACACGCCTAAAATAAGTCAGATCGAAGGATAGAAATGGCTTTCACAGCAATAGAATGATAAGGGCAGGCGTATCGGCCGACAGCCGACAAGAAGACAAAAACAATATAAACATTGAGGTGTCGGATGGCAGCTGACACGAGAAGAAAACAAACTAGACAGTCCATGAGTAGAAAAATCACCAAAACAATGACCAGAAGAAGCCATGGATCCTTAAGCTAAAAAGAATAAATCAGCAAACACCAAATATAAGAACCAACACCAAGAAAGGGAATATGATAGAAAACTCTACATGTTGAGATAAAGAAATTCTTCGCATATTAAACAACCTCATAATATACAGTTAAGAAAAAGTCAGGAGTAGATTCCTAGAAAATTTACAGAACTAGAAGAAAATCTAAGTGATCTTTAAACTCTAGTTCCCTAGATCATGATTTCAAAATCTATACACCCACGCTAAGGACCTGTACTAAGATGGTATTCTATGTAGGCTAACAAGAGGTGTATCGGCCGGCAGCCGACAACTGGAGCCTCTTGAACTTGCTCCAACATCTTGAACACCTCGTAGGCAAAAAAAGAGGAGGAGGAGTAATCAATTTATGATTACTCCTTCCTTCCAAAATCAATCTTCTTGTACTTCTCGTACAGCGGATGAGTCAGGAACATACGGTGTTGCCCTAACCTTGGGTGCTCCTGAAAAAACTGAGGAATAGTTTTTCCGGAGGAATAGAGTTCGTACAATAGAGGCTGCAAAATCCTCTGAAAGTAAGGCTTCCCACTCAAATTCAGCTCCGAGGTCAAAGTGCAGGTGGAGGGGTGGAACGCATTATACGGATTGTTCAGAACGTTCCTGTAGAGGGAGTCGTCAATGAGAAGCATGTTATCGGGATTGGCACCACGACGAACCAGCTCAAGACTCATTTCAAGGAGATGAGCAATTGACTTTAGAAAGTAGGGCCGGTCAGGATTATGAGGGTCTCGGTAGCAACTCCGGAAACAATATCTCTGATCAAACTCCAAGACGTCCTTAGGGAGATTGAGACAAATTTTCCGAATAAAATCAATCCTCGGAGTAAGGTTCTTCTGATATACCGAGGACCAGAAACAAATTTCAAACCTTGCATTCAGGCAAAAGGTTATTAACTCCGCAAGGCCAGGTCTTGCCCTTGCCTCCTGCTTCAACCAACGGGGACGATCCCCACCGGGAACGACCCTACGAGGAATGAAGTGAATCAGAGTGCCATTCACATCGCAGAGAATGAAATATTTAAGCGGGGCTACCTGCCCTCGAGGTGAGAGATGAGTCGCAATGGAGGTGCCCGGCTGCGATCCATGAAAAGCGGAGTCCACGATCTCCTCGTTCGCAGACTCACCTACCTCTGCATGAGATTAGAGCATTTGTACAATAAGCAAAAGAGAAGCAAGATGTATGCAAAAGAGTGAGGTAAGAGCGAGGCACAGGAGTGTGGCTAAAGACTACAGGGATGAGAGTTTATCAGCTGGCAGCCGACAAGGGAACATCTGTCGGCTGGCAGCCGCCAGATGGCCAACCCAACAAATCACACAATGTGAATGAGACGAATCACAGAAAGTGAGAATGGTGGGAGTAAAAACACATAAGATCCAACTCCATGATGAAAGGGAGAGGAATAGTGCAAAAATTTGACATAACGACTTGTCGGCTGGGAGCCGATAAGCCGAGAGAACACGGTTGAGAGATATCGACAGAGGAGACAAGGGATGAAGGCAAAAAAGTGAAACGATGATAGGGAGTCGGCTGGCAGCCGATACAGTAGTACAAGGGAACGAACTCCCCGAGCACATTGCAACCAGGAAACTTATATAGCAGAACCATTCTAGAACCTAAAATGCTGATGCAATGGTGAGAAGAGACTATATACAAGAAACGCCGTCGTCTAGGACAAACCTTTAGGTAATTGTTGTTGCTGCGGGGAATCATGATCCGACGCAGCTGGAGAAAGAGCCTCGTTCGGGGCGTCGATGGCGTGTACGCTGTCGTCCACGAGGGCCGCCTCATTCGGAGCGCTGATATCGTATACGTTGTCCTCCTGGAGAGCCTCCTCGTTTGTGGCGTTAATTTCGTAGGCGTCTTCATCCAAAGGGGCCGCCGAATCAACTGCATCCTCCCTCTGAGTATAAAACGCCTCCACTGACAATTGAGCCCTCTGAAGTTCCCTAGAGGAAGAAGCCGGAGTTGTCGGCTGCCAGCCGATAGGGGCAGGAACGGACTGGGAAGGCCTCTGAGGGCGACGAGACGGTGGCACCTGCTCAACAACAATCACCTCGTCCTCCGGGGCATGTTGCAAATCAAGCTGCATCGTGGTCACAGCACAAGAAGGCAGATCTGCTCTAGTATCAGGAGCCGGTGCTGACACGGTGACAATGTGTCGGCCGGCAGCCGATACAGGCGGAGGGATGAGTGTGGCAGTCGATTCAGGGGGAGCCGTCGGCGTGGTTGCAGGTGTGAGAGACATTGGAGTAAAATCTATCTCCTCCACCAGTTCCTGAATCCTAACACCAGAGGCGGGACGTCGTCCAGGGTTGACAGGCTCGCGGGACGAAACAGAGGGACCAGCTTCGGTCTCCATATCCTCGGAAGACGACGGTGGAAGCTCGACCCTATCGAGGTTGAGTCCCTTCGCACGTTGGACTGCTAACTTGACATGGTCCTGACTTCTGACAAACTCGATCACGGACCTCCCATTTCTCTGCAAGACCATCAACAAGAGTAAGACAATGTCGGCTGGCAGCAGAGACCCATGGGAACCAAACAAGTACTGGAAAACGAATAAGGTAACATAAACCAATATCAGAAGGTGTCGGCTGGCAGCCGATACAAAGCAAAGGAGAGGATGCCTTACCAATCCAAGCTCGGTGACGTTTCCGCCACCCCAAACGTTGATGACGGTGACCTTCTTCGCTGTAAGAGTTGGCTTAAGGAACTTCTCGAGCGTCTCATGGTCGACACCGCAGAATCCCCCATTCCAATCGACAGCACCTTGAGGAGATGCCTGGAACCAATCGACTGGCTTCACGATTCCAGTATACTTCCTGAATGTCGTCCACCGATCATCATCCCCGCGTACCTTTGAGTACGTCATGTTGAGCGTAACAAGCAGCGAAGATTCCGTCACCGTCTTCTTCAAACCCCCCCGAAGACACGGCTTGTAATACACCGTCTGAACATACCATTCAGTATCTCCGGTTGTCCAGATAGCAGAAAGAAGATCCCGTTGCTTCGCGCTCGTTATGAACAACATCGGGATAGGGTAAAGCGGCCGAGTCGGAGTGACGTCGTCATCGTCCATCGTGAGGTCGTCATCCGTGAGTGGGACCTTCAAACGTTCCGCGAGCGCACGAAGATCCGCTCTACTAGTTGGGACCGAGACTCCGCCAACACTGTACCCGAAGTAGACGATAAGAAGTGGGTCCTTTTCTATGCCGGTATGGCCAACAGCTGCGTCGATCTCCTGCAAGACATCAGCAACTGTGTCCGCAAATTTGCACTCGAAATACGCCTTCTTGGCATCGACCTCCTCCGTCGTAACCTGGACCTGAGAATACGTCTGCAGGATAGTGCTGAATATGGGCGGCGCAACCCCGTTCTTCGACTTGTCAGTCGTCGGATTCATTGCGCTCGCGCGGCCATTAAGCCACTCATTCCCGTCCGTGTATTTCTTGAGGTCGGTCCAGATGTTGCACACGACACTCGGGGTGAAATGGTGCTCCTTCGCCAACTTGTCCCACTCAGCATCTGGGTAAGGCGACCAGTTCGCATCCTTGCAAGGAAGCGGAAACCTCTTCAGCTGATACATGAGCTCGTTCATGATGACCCGGTCGAGCTTCTTGTCGCGGCACCAGTCAAGCAGTGTGAGTTCGTCCTTCATCCTGCTGTTAGCCTTGATGCAGACGCGATTCGCAATGACCTCCGCTGCAAGCTCTTCAAGATCGCAGTCACGGAGATTCAGTGTTGGGACAAGGTCGGTCTTCGTGATGTTCGAAATTGAAGACCGCTTGATCAGTCCCGGCTCCTTGCCGTCGTCCCCAATTAGCTCACTTGCTTAGGTCTAACAACAAAACATATTTAAATAAATGAAAACAAGCAGAAGGACTGTCGGCTGGCAGCCGATAGGTGGAGATGGATGCAATGTGTTGGCTGCCGGCCGATAGGAATGGCAGAGGGTAACGTTACCTCGAAGGCCAGTGACGGCTTCCCGCCCCCCTTATGTGGCTCAGGGCACTCGAGTCGCTTCCATGCTGCCCTCCCGAGCTCCGCGCATGATCGAAAGGACTCCTTGGCGACCTTCTCTGCGATATTCAGGTTCAGGGCGTTTGATACCCTCACAAGATCGATGGGGTCCCTCGAGAACACTGGGATAATCTCGAATTCGAGAAGCTCCTTCTTGGCATCCGAGCCTTCGGGGTACTTGTCCGCCAACTCGCGGCAGACTGTCACTGTATGCTGACCACCGATGATATACCAGTGGACAGTAGTATGTTGCCACCACGGAATTTTTGGGGCGGTGTCGGAGTCTGTGCCGTTTAGCTTCCACATATCCAACTCCCCTGGCATCGAATCCATGACAGCCATCATCCCGGTATCGGTATCAAGTGGTTCCCGTTTTAGCGGAATTCCATGGATCTCAGGCTTCTTCCGGATCGCCCCGTAGCCCTTGTAGATGGCCTTCACCTGCAAAGAAAAGAACAAATGAACAATCATGAATCAAAGATGAACAGAGGATGTATCGGCTGCCAGCCGATACATATAGCAGTACTTCATAAGAGAAGGTGAAAAAAACAAAGTACCTGGCCCAGACGTTCTTTCGCGATGCGTCTGTACTTGAGCTCGTTCGAAGCGATGTGCAGCTTCTCGCTAGGAATAACCCCCGGCAGCCTCCGCTTCTTGTAGGGGAACAGGTGACCAAGACCAGTCTCCAACGCCTTGTAAATTGCGTCGATCACGACGTCCTTCATCTTGGATGTCATTTGATTGCCCTTAGTCAAGGCCTCGTCTAGGGAATACTCGATGGCATCCTTAGACGACTTCGCCCGTCTCTTGGACTTGCTGGGATCTTGTGACCCCTGGACGTTTTCATCGTCGTCATCGCCAAGATCAACCATCTCTGCTGCTGGTCGCTTCTTCTTCGAAGGAGTTGGCTTCCTCTTCGACGAGGATGGAGCCGCAGCCGCTGCTGCATCGATGGCGTTGTTAATTGCCAACCTAGCGTAATCTATAGCGGACCACGCGTCCATGAACTCCTCGATGGTCGCAGGCTCAGCTCCGTTGAAGGTCATGCCCTGCTGAACCACCGGCTCTCCGCAAACCGCCTCAGTGCATGCTGCCCACGGTAGTGATACGGCGATGTAGTCGGTCGGGGCAGAGGAATCCCTCAGGGCCGGGAGGCTTATAGGAATGTTGACGTGCTCCACATTCTCCAAAATTTCTAGCACATCACCAAACCCAGGGATCATATTACCCTTTTAGAGGTATGAACAAGCAATCTCAATTCGCTGGCTGGGGAGGACTCTCCAGCATAGTCCCCATTGCTGGATGGTTGGATTAGCCGCCCATACTGCACGCGAGACGATGTCTCCATGCTTGACATCCGTGTGTGCAAGCTCAACACCAAGCAGTCTAGCTAGGACTCGTGGTTTTCTGCAGAATAAAGTCATGTCAGAGTATATTAGTAAACGCCAGTAAACGTACATTAGTGTATATTAGTAAATGCATATCTTATCGGCTGCCAGCCGATAACAACGATGGTATCGGCTGCCAGCCGATAGCGACGATGCACAATTAATCAGTGCTGACATGCATTAGTTACGGTGATAGTCTTATGACCTATAGCAAATAGCATGCTATCGGCTGCCAGCCGATACACAAGGCAATGTAACGCGCTAAAGCATAGGAGCTATTAACGACCAGCGAATACACTAAGCATTACAAGAGAACAGGCTTCAATATAAGGGCTATCGGCTGCCAGCCGATACACTAAGCAGTGTAATGTAAGTAGATACAGCACTCGAGCTGTCGGCTGGCAGCCGATAGCTCTCAAGCTATCAGCTACCAGCCGACGGCTCACAAGCTATCGGCTGCCAGCCGACGGCTCACAAGCTATCGGCTGGCAGCCGACGGCTCACAAGCTATCGTCTGGCAGCCGACAGCTCACAAGCTATCGGCTGGCAGCCGACACACAAGGCACAATAAGATGACGAAAAGCTGCAAATGAAACGACGCGAAGCGAAACGGCGCAAATTGAAACGTCACAAAAGAGCTAAATCGGCTCACCTCTTCGACGACGCCATCGGAGCTGTATTAGCTGGCGAGTGCTCGATGTCGGCTGGTGCGTAAATTGCCTCCGCTCCCGCGCAAAGCTGTCGGCTGGTGCGTAAGGAATGTCGGCTGCTGCCTCCGCTTTCGCGCAAGGCTGTCGGCTGGAGCGTAAGAAATGTCGGCCGCTGCTAGAAACCCTAAACCCGAAAACTAAACACTATCAGCTGCCAGCAGAATACGGCTAAGGCAAGAAAGCAGAGAGGAAAGGTAAGAGCATGAAAGCAGAGAGGAGAGAAGACAGCAAGAAAGGAGAGATGAGAGAGCAAGTAGCGATTAAGAGGAGGAGAGAGCAAGTAGCAAATGAGAGGAGAGAAATGAAAATGAGAGAAGAGAGGAGAGAGCCAAAGTGTAAGGAGAGAGCAAAAGTGAGAGACGAGAGGAGAGCAAATTACAAATGAGAGCAAATGAGGGAGGGTGAAAGTTTACCCCCTCCGGAATTTTCGCAATGATGGCTATCGGCTGCCCGCCGATTTGCGCCTTGCCCGCTTTTCAATCGGCTTGCCCGCTTTCGCATCCGCTTGCCCGCCCGCCAAATTTTTCTGAAGCTCGCGCCGCCAAAACGTCATTTCAAATTTTTTCATCCATCTGATCATTGCTTTTCATCCTGCCTAGCAATTAGCCCTCCAAAAATTCAAAATCATTTGAAATTTGAGTTTGAAATCTTCTTGATTTGAGCGCCATCCACGCTCTGGTGTTTCAGATGGCTATCCTTTCCCAAATGTTTCTGACATTCCATTTCATTTCTCGCGTGTTTCGTGACGCTCTGAGCAATTTGCTTTGCTGTTTTTGTAGTTTTCCCTGGCCAGAAATAGTCAAGAATTGCGTCATTGTGTTCCCCGTGTTAGTGAGCTTCTTTCTATATAGAGAGCGGTAGATAGCAGCCTTTTATTACTTCAATTAGAACGATTTAATAGCTAGAGGCTCAATACCCTCGTATTAGACGCCAGCCGACATAGTGAAGGACACCAGCCGATACGATTCCTTAGGAATCAGTCGGATCTCTTTAAATTGGCTGCCAGCCGATACAGAACTATCACGTATCCCTCATTGTCTGTCCTGTCTCCCGGGTTTTGCAGAACAAGGTATCGGCCGGCAGCTGATACCTGAGGTGGTTGTGTCTATTGCACCTGTCTCATTATTTCCTTCATCTCGTCAACCTTTTAGATTCGCAGTTGTGTCGGCCAGCAGCCGATAGATCAATGAAGAGATCATGTTCCATGATGCTGGAAACCGAACCGATTGACAGCTTTCTCAAGAACGACGGTTCCAGGCGATGGCGTATAGAACAGGGCGCAGTTGTCGCTCTGTCATTCGCAAAATTTTACTATGCTGGTACTGCTTCTATCAACCGAATTTTCTCGCGAAAGCCATTTCTTTTAGACGTCCACGTTCTTGACGTCGCTCCAAATATTGAGATGATCATTCCGTTTCCCACTCCTAGCATAAAGTTTCTTAGTCAGTGTCATGGTAACAACATTACATGGGACGTGAATGACGTGAGACCCTTCATTGATAACCTCGATGAATCATCCGAGCCTATCAGCTGCCAGCCGACACCGGGGCCATTAGATGAGAAGCCCATAAATCAGTTTCTCACTCTCTCTGTTAACATGGAGGTTGCTCTACTGCATATTGATGGGACCGATCATCACTGTGTCGGAGTGGGTGTCATCGTTGAGTGCTCGCCTAAGGGCACCTGGGAGGGTTTCCGCGTCCCCCATAGCTTCTTTGCAGTTGTCAAGCTCACTATGGTGTATAAGGACTTTGTTGGTCTGGTAGCGTACTGTGAGAATCCTTCTCTCACTCTGCTTGGTGAGTGCCTTGGGTACGAAATCCTTTGGAGCGGTTACAAAGTTCGTCCCCTCGACGTTACGCCACTGAATGGCAACTCTATTGGCCGGCAGCCGATACACCCCACGATGAGGAGTGTCAAGGTTGAACCCCCCAGCGATGACGGTGGCAAGGACTCACCCTCTACTGACTGCTGTGGTAGTTCAGGTAACCCGCATCATTCAACCGGTCTTTCTCATTTTGAGGGCAGCGACGACTGTGGGTCCGGGACGAATCCGCCAACCCGCGTCGATGTCCTCTCTTCTCAAGGAAATGAATCTGCTAATGATCTTCATGCTACGCCGTTTGACAAAGGTATCTTCTCGCAGCCCTCTTCGGATAACTCTGGCGGCGATAGCGCTATCAACTTTTGCCCCTCTATCTCACGCGAAATTGAAGAATTGCGACCGGAACCTCAGGCAGTCCTGGATCGGCTCGACTGGAGGAATGAGTGCTACGACCTACTGAACGAGGATCTTACCTTTTTTGGGCAGGCAATCATTCAAGTTTGTCTTCCGGATGAAGCCTGCAATGAGGACCTTCTTGGCGATACAGATGTTGGAGTAATGTTCATTTCAGAGATGATACCCTACAGCTCACGACAATGAGATGGCCTCTTTCGCGGACTCGACTTGAAGGCGGTCAACTCCTGTCAGACATTGTCATACTCTGCTCTGAGGCCGCTCAGAATTCTACCTTCGAACAACCGAGACTTCAGGGCGTCCCTCAGAATCCCTACAGGTCCGTTCGTCGTAGACTCTTGTCAAAGGAGCAGCCCGCTGGGTCTAGGCTTAAATCGAAGACCTCGGATGATGAAATTCGCAAGGTTAGTTCTCAGCTGTGCTGCAAGAGTAGGTGTTGTCAGACGTTTCCGTGGGAGTCTACTCGAATCCTTCGTCGTAAGTACTATGCTTGCTCTTTTGAAATTAGAAGAGAGACAACGTATGCCGTTCAAAGTCAACTTCATGTACATGAACCGGGAGGGAGGAAATTCATCGCGCTTGAGAATGTTGAGGTCTGCGAGAACGCTTGGTATATCATTCACGGTGTCTCCAGATCAGCTTACCACGTCTACAAGGCTGCAGCAATGGGTGGATCAGTGAGCGGATCGCATGGCAATTCTGGAGCTGTCCGTCCACGCCCGCATACGATTCAGGCCAGAGCAACCCTGCAGAAGATTATTGACGAGAATGCGGACCAGATGCCTAACGAGTTCAGGCTTGTTGGAAATAAGAGAGTTGACAATCTGAAGGTTGTTCCATCTGCTCTCAACTGGGACACCATGCGCGAGCAAGTGAATCAAGTAAGTCCCAATCGTTCTTATTTCCTCTTCGTCCTCGATGTCGGCTGCCGGCCGATAAACTTGGTTGCTATGTTTCGGATGTTTCTAATTAGACCATTCTTCTTTTCCTTCTGCTGTCAATTCCATCGTGGCTTATCTAGTCGTCGCTGTGCTACTTGTCGGCTGGCAGCCGATACTCCGTTAGTGATTAGTTCCTGCTTATGTCAGTGCAGTCCTGTCGGCTGCCGGCCGATAGGAGGTGTCGACCAGGATGTTAACATCCTTCCTTATCTCCTCCTTCCAGGTGAATATTAAATGCCACCATAAGCCGGTCTCTCAGTCCACCATCAGTCAGCTTCGAAAGAACCACTTCAAGAACGTCGAGGTTAAAGCTGTTGGGAGCAGCTTTTCTAAGTGTACTGAGTGTGACTTCCTTGTGGAGTGCATATCCAAGTATCCAAGGGGCTGTGATGAATGGTAGGCATTAGTCGATGACCGGAATCGCCATCTCAACTACCAGCGTGCCTGCCGCCATATATATGGTGGCTGGAGTTCCCAGTCCTGCGAGAACCCCTCTGAGTTTCTATGTATAATCCATGACAAGATGGATACCATGAAGACGGCCATTCCCAGAATGCAGAGGATTACAAAAGCCACTGCTGGCCTTGGACAGATTCCGGTTTCTGTTACCGGCATGTTGACACACGGCCACGATGATGGTGCGTACGCACACTACTCCACAGCGCTCTGGCCGGGGGATTCCAACTTCACAATCTCTTCCTTGTATCGTGTACTGCGAGCGCTTGAGAAGCCACCGGTACGTGAATCTCGGGAGCTCTTTCCCACACCTCCACAGAACAGCTTCTTTCAAGCTTTGCTACATGGAAAGTCTAGGTGTTTCGCTTCTATCCCACCCGCCACTAGGTCTCAGTTTGGTCCTTCAGAACCTGGACGTCTGCTTGTTCCGCTTCCGCGTAAGCTATTCTTGCAGCTTGATAATTCCGCAAAGGACAACAAGAACAGATTTGTGATGGCCTTCCACTCTTTGCTGACCGCTCGGCGTATATTCAAGGAGGTCACTGTTGGGTTCCTGATTGTTGGCCACACTCAGGAGGATATTGATGCCCATTTCAGTTACCTTTCCAAGCTCATCAAGCAAAAAAACACGTAAGTTCCAGGCGATCTCATGAAGGCTTTCATGGACTCGCAGAAGACAGTTGCCTTCATCCCTGAATTTGTTCAAGAGGTCGCAGATTTCAAATCCTACGTCAAGGACTTTCATCACGACGGTGTCAACAAAATTGTTGGACTTGGTGATATGCATCTTTTCAAGTTCTGGGTCGAAGAGGACGGTGACGATCATGGCTGGCCTCTCATGAGGTATAAGAGGAAATCGACTGATTCTTCTTGGCTCCCACCTGGTCCCCTCGTCAAGATGTGGACTTCTGACGAGCAAGGGAGACCTAGAATTCCACATGGCGATCCACGTCCTGTTCTATTTAAGCCATTATGGGGCGTCACGGAGGTTAACCCCAACAAGTTGAACTCCGTGAAGGAGCAGCTCGTGCCTCGGAGTGCAATGACAAACAAGGTTTCATCAAGCACGGTATTTCTAAATTCATTGAGTTCTGGAAGACCGGTATGGCGCGTAATAGGTGTTACTGCGAGGAGATGGCTGGACCTGTTGGCTACTAGGAGCATATCAACCGGGAGATCAATTCACCATTACCGTCTACCCCTGACGTTCTTGTGGAAGGATTTTGGCCTATTTCAGACTGGACTCGTGATCATTCTCGTGCCTTGCTCGATTCTGGATCGAGCTCCTCTCACTCACAAGACATTACGCCTGAGGATGATGCAGATGCTTATCCTTACTGTGGTCCTGCTAAAGACCGACCGAGGCTCAACTTCAATCCATTCCGAGATGTTCTTCTTGGAGACTTCGTCCTATGCCGCCCCAGCGACGACCATTTCCTTCCTGTCTGGCTGGGGCGTGTCCTTGAGTGTGTTGATCTGACGCCTGATCCTACCTACGGCAATTTCAAGATCGAATGGTGGACCCTTATGCGAGCTAAGAAGGAAGGAAAATCAATCATCGCTAGTGAGTGCTGGACTTGCCGCTGGCATAAGGAGCATTGTCTTCCTCAGATTGTGAATGTGAACATTGTTCTGTTCTCTCATAGGATGCCATCACATGCAAGGAAAGGTCCACCAGCTACACATATCATTCCCGAGCAGGCCGCTGCAACTGCAATGTCTAACCTTGAGGCCGCTGGAGCTGTTCTCTAAGCTGTTCTGTATACATTTGTATCGGCTCCCGGCCGACACGCTTCATGTGAGCCTCCCTTGCATCCTCCCACGCTATGACATCCCTGCTCTGCACTTGTCGGCTGCCGGCCAATACTTATCATCACTCATATGCTTTCGCACCAGCAACTCCGACCTCCTATCGGCTGCCAGCCGACACAACGCTATACCCGCTGGTTCATATCCGACTCACCTTACTAGTGCATTCCATGTCTATAGTCTCTCTGTACCTGTTGTAATTTCGCAACGGCATACTCTTCATTATCAATATGCTAGAGCTCTTTTATCACATTTGCTCTTCTCATCCCATTACTCGTGTTTACATTTTCTCGGTTGGCGGCCGATACCGGATTTAGCTATCCATGACTTTTGATTGCAATATATACATCGATTTTGAGAATGTAGCGTTCATTGGTTGCTTCGTTGTGCTCCCTCCATTTCTCTAGTTTACTGTTTCTCGGGCTGGCGGCTGATACGTGTCTGAGCTTCCTATGGCTTTCCGATACTGTATATCCTACTTTGTCTTTACTGTAGCGATTATTGTAATTTACACTTACAATGTACTCCTCTTCTTTCATTGTTCTCGCGTTTCTCGGCTGGCGGCCGATATTGGACTTTGCTATTCATGACATTATATTACTGTATTCCTCTCAATCATATTGAATTGATCTGTGTATGAATGAGTGAGCAACCTTTAGGATTCCGTTTCTGAGCTGAGATCTGATAATTTGTTACTACTACTTCGTCATATTCCTGGGGCTTCTATCGGCAGCCGTCCGATACAGCATTTCAGCTAATGTGGGTTGGGGACGGGATCTACGGTCTACGGTCTAGGGTTTAGGGTTTAGGGTCTAGGGTCTACGATATAGGGTTTAGGTCTAGGGTTTAGGGTTTAGGGTTTAGGGTACAGCGGTTTTCCTTGTATTGGCCTTCAGCCGATATAATTTCAATATTTTTTTTTAAAGTAATTTAGATAGTTTTATTACTTTGCATGCACTTTTCAATATATCTTGCTTGATTTTCAATATATCTTGCTCGGTTTTCTATTATTTATTAATCTGCCATACATTTTTATACTTATTTTTTTAGTGAAATTATCCATAAGTTCAGAATTTGTCCATAATTAGTTAAATATCCGTTTTACATACCGGAACGATATGTTTCCACATGAAAGAATTAAAAATGAAATCTATAAACTAGTATGATTCCCGACGTCCCGACGGGAAAGGTCTTTACATGATACTTTTAAAAAAGTATCTTATCTCTACCATTTCCTCAAACGGTTTATTTCTCCCTTTTTTTCTCTCTTTATTCATATTTTTTAATACATAAAAGAAAGTAGGTAGGTTGGTAAGTTCGTAGG
Source organism: Bryum argenteum (assembly GCA_037043015.1). NCBI lineage: Eukaryota > Viridiplantae > Streptophyta > Bryopsida > Bryales > Bryaceae > Bryum > Bryum argenteum. The sequence goes on along the minus strand of CM073321.1, from coordinate 27,742,071 downwards.
TTGGTAGGTTGGTAGGTTGGTACATCGGTGGGTAGGAAGGATTGCCGAACAATATTTTATTATAGAAGTAGGTACCAACTAATTATTAATATCATCAGTAATTGACGATGGAAAGTTGACCCACTCATTATTCATCACTGCAAGAGCCAGAGGCACAACACATATTTCCTCAATGAAACACCTTTAAAATAAATTCAATCTACTTAAAACTAACATTAAACACACTTTCAAAGAAATAAATACCATTCCTATACAACATGTCGGTGTTATCATTCTACACAAAAGAAAATCTAGAAAATAATCAAACAATACTAATAATGAACTAAATGAAGTTATTACATAAGACTAGAAAGAGGCGGAGAAACAATGGCTCAAACCATTTCTTACGGTAAAGCAACACTTGTCTTAGGTAGATGGAAGGCGGCCGATTGATTGATATAAACTATCCTGCCTCTGAGAAATCACCAACAACACCAGGTCATGCACATCACATGTAAAGCTCGAACACATCCAACGAGAATCGAATACAGACCTTTAACTTGCAATATAAACACCCTTTCCAATCAATCCGAGACCATGACTTGGTGACCATCAATAGATGATAACATCATTTGTAGCTACCGAAGAAAAACAAGAAAAAAAAATTAAAAAAATAAAAAAAATAAAAAAATGAATACTAGTGCTACTAGTTTTTATTTTTGATTACTAAAGTGTCAATTTTTGAAAGGGGTGAATAGTCTTAAAACAATGGACCTTTGTCTGGTGGGCACTGGCTCAATGTCAAGAGGAACAAACACTCTATTTACGTCGGCTCCAAAAGAGGACAGGAGTTCATATCCATCTATCTGAGAGACATCTGGTTGAATCGGGCCGTAGAAGGTGTCGATGGAAGTAGTTTTGTTTGTAGAATTGTGAACATGATGGAATTGCAAAACCAGTTGACGGATCTCGAGATACAGAATGTCCGAGTATTTATGGCCCGTTAATTACCAAAAAATATAAAAATGACCTAATTTTAGGTTTGGCAGATAAACAAGAGGAGGTTGGTTAGATGTAATTTAGGAAGTGTGGGAATGTCGCCAGGGCATACCAGTACTTTATTGAGTCTGAAATGTGTCCTCTGAGTGCATCTAATTTAGACCCTACAAATTGCAGATTATGTGCACTTTTAGATATCTAAGAGCCCTATACACCGTAGCTTTATAGCAGATTCGGCACAAATTATTTATAAAAGAACGTGCCTAATTTTTTTGATAATTATTGGCCATGCATGCCGAAATATAATTAAACAAAAACTATAGAATGCCGAATTATCCAAATATTTGCAAATCTAGAGTCGAAATTAAATAAAAAATGAAGTCAAACACGGCAACAGCTGCCACCTCGCTGGCAACTTGGAGCCTTGCCTGGCAGCGTGAAATTAGCTGAAGCAACCGGAAGTTTTGGAGCTTGGCGGAGAGAATTCTCGGAGTCACGAGTGCCTATAAGAACCAAGGTGTTTTTCGAGATCTTCACTTGTACCCATTACGTCTGTGGCAAGGAGCTCAACGACGGAGAGAGGAGCTTGACGACGCAGGGAGGAGCTCAAAGATGCGAGCCCCGCAGAAGGTATTGTTCTTCACGTACACTGCGTCTGCTGCTTGAGATCACCATCGCTCACACTCTGTCCTACGTTCAATAGCCCGTCATCGAACCGAAGCTGTCACCGCTTCCTGTCAGTAGCGTCGTCCTCTAGAAACTTGTCCACCATAGCCGCTAAACGTAAGGAGATCTTCAGTACACTACGTGTGGATTGATAGCGTATCTCGCCGTCAACCAAACCCCGTGCATGCCACATAGTTCGCTCTCTGCATCCCTAAGCCTTTATCAGTAGGTTGTATGACTCTGCATATGTTTGATGCCTGAGATAACTAATGTGCAGGCGGAATTTATTGGAAAGAGTGAAGTCAAGTATCAACAGCAGTTGCTGAAGGCTTGGAACCCAACATTCGATCCCAGTATGAGAAACGCTGTGAGCAGGCTGTAAAAGAAGGTAACGACGACGACCTCCTTTACTGCTCTCTGTTTCTCTGTCTCTTTCTCGCTAAAGTGGCTTATGAAACACTTCTTTAAATGTTTGTGGCAGGTGGGAGCAAGTCCGTCCACTTGTTGGTTTCATGGACAATTCCGAGCCTTATCAGGGACGAGGATCCTTTCCGAAAGCAGATCATGTGCGAGGAGGATATTGATCAAGACAGTCAAAGCAACTAACTTCGTGAATTGCTCCCATGGTACTTAAAAGAGAAGAGCCTTACCTTACAAGTTTCTGTTGCATACTCAGGTCAAAGTACTGTACGTGAGAAATATCCATGCATAATAGCTTTTGAAAGTGTTATGGGAATATAGGTACTCACCTTCTCCTCATTGTTTTGCAGATCTGCTACTTGCAAAAATGCTAGCTTTTTTGATGTGCGTGAAGTTTCATCCTTGTTGAATTGGCTTCCACATTTGGGATTTGTCTGCAATAGTAGGTAAGAAATACTATATCAAAACTTGAGAAGTCATTTGCATTCAACCACTTCACTAATGCAAATTAAATAATCACATTTCTAAAGTGTGTTTACTGTGTGTTGCAGAAACAAACCTTTTACGAGCGTTGCTCTTTAGAGTTGACATGCTGAAGATCTTGTTTGAAGTGGCAATTTCTGCCACTCTTACCAAACAATCTTCAATTACTTTCTCAATGCTATCATCTGTATCTATGTCCTCATCTTTGTCAATGTTTTCTTCTTGTTGAACACTTTCTTCCGTAGGAAATAGTGAAATTTGCATGTTCTGATCCATTGCTTCCACTTGAAAACTTGAATCGAATGCTCTAAGTAACCCACATTGGGACCAACCAACCCTAATCATATTGGGCTTATTGACATGTTCCCATGCCTTGAACAACCATCCACATAGTAATGGTTTGAGTGTAGACATTTTCATATCTATCTTCACGTCTTTTCCGCTTTTCTCCTCAAGTTGCTTATCAATGTCGTCTGAGCTGTAGTTGTCAAACTCTTGCCTAAATGCATGCTTCAAAGGCCGTTGGATTATGACATCTGCAGGTTGAAAAATGCTAGTGCAATTCGCCGGAATGAAAAGGAGAAGTATTTGAGGATGGTTAATTCTAACCCATGAAATAAACTCTTTAGACTTATGAACACTCCAACAATCAATAAGCCAAATCAATTTAGAATCGTTTGCAAGGTTTAACAATTTGATTTGCTCTTCTCTATAGGGTTCTAGAATTTGACTCACAAAGTCTTTGCATGTGGACATGTTTGACCAATGATTGCTAGAACATGTGAGATGCCAACCAAAGATTTTCACATAAAATTCTTCCGCTATTTCGAGGGGGTAAACTCCTTTCCGTCGACCCGTAAAGACAAGTTGGAAGGGAAGTAAATCTCCATTGGGTGAGGAGGAAACGGATACGGTAATTTGTCTTTTGTCTTCAATCCCATGTACCAAAACATGTTTTGACCCCTTTCGAGCCCATGTATGTGCTCCACCGTAGGAACAAGATGTATGCGGTTTGGTCGATGTCACAACAAGTTGTGGTGGGAGAGAATGGGCTTTGACAAGGTAAGCTACACGATGAGCCATTTTAAACCTTGTTCCTCCCAATCAATTGGAAGTTTCTGGCGGCGCTTGTGGCTACTCTATAACTCCAATTCAAATTGCATTTTACGAAATCACGCACCCACGTTAAACTAACTTTGAAACCCGTTCTACCCTCTTCTCATTAGTAAGGTAGGCTCTTTTTTTGGGATAAGACATCTTATTCTATTTCAATTGTAGATGCAAACAATGGTTGACCAAAGATCGCGATGAGCTTGTAACATCTCTATAATTTCTTCTTGAAGAATTGGATGATTTGCAAGAACATAGCGATGTTGATAACTTTCTAGGAAAGGAGTCTCATTATCAATTTTTCTCTTGACTCCTTCTCTCAACTCTCCAATAGGAGTAAACCAATCCCATAGTGTCCCTCTACTAAGTGAATCATAAACACTAGAACTCTTGCCTGGCTCTTTGTGTTTAAGCTTCAAATAATGCAAAGTAGAAGTGTAATTTTTGTGTTGTTTCATGGCAGCATGAATAGGTCCCCAGAGAGAAGGTAAGAACCAATTGGTATAACTTCCTCTAACCTTCACTTTCCTTAAAGAAGTTTTCCCAATGTCCTCTTCTTTTGGCGTGAGCAAGACAACTTCCACATCCTTCTTAGGTCTCCCAACCGATCGCTCAATTGCACTCTCCATCGCCTTCTCTTCCTCCAACTTAGCGCTCAATGCATCAAAATCACGCTCCACCAACACTTGCAACTCCTCTTTGTTAATAGGTGTGAACATGTTGCTTAAAGTCTTTTGTCTCGCCATTTTCGCTCTTGCAAACTATTGCCTCAGCAAAATTCAACGTAGAAGGAAAAAGTACTCAAAACACAAGGCAAATCAAACCAACAGATGGTGAAACCAAAGCAAATGAGAGGAAGTTCAAAACAATGAAAAGCAAAGAAGATTAGGGCAAACATTGAGAGAGAAGAGAGCCACCACCATAGATGATAAAATAACAAACTGCCTAATAATTAATGAAAGTGTAACGGATTCTTGAATGAATGCCGAAATCATGGTAAATATATTTTAATAATTGCCAAATTTTAAATTATTGAATTTTGAAGTGCCGAACCACGTTCGTCCACTTTAATTAATTATTAGGCAGTTAAGTGCCGAATCTGCTATGAAGCTACGGTATTATAGCAACCCCACCCATCCTCAAAATGCATGTATTTCCATCTCGCGTTCCTCACTAGTTTCCACTGCACATACAGTATGCCGAGGCATTTGATTTTCCTTGCATTCTCGGCAGCTGATTGCCATGAAGATTTGTAGGGGAGTGTTCCCAACTGAAAGAGAGGGCGACAGCTGATTTTGAGGGAGTGTTGAAGCTGAATAGATACCCTTTTATGAAAGGTGTCTAGGCCACTAAGCAGACCCGCCATTTAATGGTGTATTCAGATAACCGGTGGCATGCTCGAACGCTTTAAAATGCGACGTCATCCACCCGAAGATAGTGAAAGATCCAGTTCCAGTATCTGCTCAGCTACGCAGTGGCGAGTGCAACTCCTAACATCGGGATCACCTGAATAGTCCCACTCTTGAGCAGCGACTCTATCGTCACTGCACGCAATTCATGTGAGGATTCTTTCCTCAAATCTCTTGGGAACGTTGAAATCTGACCATCGGAATGGATAAGCGTGACAAAAATTTCTGCGAAAGGTCGCGTCAGAGATTCTACTGTATCGAAGTGCACTTGTTGTAACTTGTTTTGCTACATAAGTTTTGTACGTGACGAACAAAGTTCAGCGATGATTCGACCTCATGCATCATGGTGATTCTATTTTCCTGGTCTTTGAGTGCGTTTGCCTTGCCAAATTGAGCCGGTTTGTGAGGAATTACAGGAGTTGCGGGCATGGGGGGTGGGCTGATTGCGAAAAGTGCTGGGCCGCCGATGACGAAGACTCGACGGGAGCTTCTGCAGCAACAGGTGGTGTTTGCGCTTTCTTGTGCTTGCCGATTGTAATTTCTGTGGATGATGGGTGGGTTGATGCTGGGTGCTGACAGATTAGGGCAATCAGAGACGAGCTGGGTGAGCATGACGAGGATGAAGACGATGTGGTGGCTTTGGAGAAGAAGATGCACGACGCGCACATGCCCCCCAATGTTTGGAAATATGCACAGCGCGAGCTGAGGTATCTATGAGGTGCCTTCCCTTTTTCGTACTCTCAAATGAAACATGAAGATGTTGTAACTTTGCTGTTTGTGATGCAGGCGGCTGCGGAAGATGCAACCCCAGCAGCCCGGCTATGGAACCTCACGCACTTATTTGGAGCTGCTGGCAGAATTGCCATGGCAAATCGCAAGCGCGGAGCACGAACTCGATCTGGAGGTGGCGAAAGAGCGCTTGGATAGCGAGCACTATGGGTTAGGCAAAGTTAAGAAACGCATCATCGAATACCTCGCAGTTCGTAAGGTATCATGCTCTCTTTCTTCCGGTATTATCCTCTCCGCCCATCCGTGGAATAGCTTACATCCATCACTGAAGATTGGCTATGGCGGGGTTACAAACAGCTAAAGCCAGATGCTCGAGGTCCGGTGTTATGCTTTGTGGGGCCGCCCGGCGTTGGCAAAACCTCGTTGGCGTCATCTATCGCTGGCGCACTCAACCGGCGCTTCATTCGGATCTCTCTGGGTGGCGTGAAAGACGAAGCTGACATCCGAGGACATCGTCGAACCTACATTGGAAGCATACCGGGCCGCCTTATCGATGGAATCAAAGTATGCTGCACCTTAGGTTTTAGCTCTTCGCTCCTGCTGGTTGAATCTCGAAGCATCAAAATCTCGAGTCTGAACCTCACGAATTGGTGATGCATGGATGTTAGAGAGTGGGTGTGAACAACCCCGTCATGTTGCTGGACGAGATCGACAAGACAGGTGCGGATGTGCGAGGTGACCCCGCCTCTGCGCTGCTGGAAGTCCTCGATCCGGAGCAGAACAAGACTTTCAATGACCAGTATCCGTTCCATCCCTTGCTTTCTGCTCTTTTCTTTTAAATACTCAACCAAATTGTGTGGAACGTCTTTAACTTCGACAAGCTACTTGAATGTCCCCTTCGATGTGTCGAAGGTGGTGTTCTTAGCAACGGCAAATAGAATGCAAAGCATGCCAGCCCCATTGCTAGATCGGATGGAGGTGATAGAGCTTCCTGGCTACACCTCCGAGGAGAAGCTGAACATTGCCATGCTGCACCTGCTTCCTCGTGTTCTGGAGCAACATGGAATCTCAGATGATCATATTCACATTCCCACGGTGCGTAAGCGGGCTCGTGCTGTGATCGTAGTGAGCTACTTAATTCTTTTGGTGATGTTTAATGACTCTGTGTTGGTCGTTCGACAGACATCGGTGGAGCTTATTATTCAAAGGTACACTAGAGAGGCTGGAGTTCGCAATCTCGGTCGGCATTTAGCATCGTTAGCTCGGGCGGCAGCTGTGGAAGTGGCCAAGAAGCAGCAATGCAAATGCCGTCAATCGGAAGTCCTGCATACGCTCGATCATGGAGGGGAGTTGCTCCTTGAGGGGTCGGAGGTGGAAGCCTTGGATGAGCGAGGAACTTTAGCTGATGCCATGAAATCAAAGCCGTTGGTTGTGGATGAGGCGGTGCTTGAGCTGGTCCTCGGGGTAGGCCTCTCTAGCCTGCGTGTTTTCATCGTACTTAACAAGAACAAGATTGAACAACATGCTGTTAGAAATTATGCACTTTCGTCAAGATGACAAACTCATGCAGCGTCCTTATATATAATATGGCCCAACCTAAATCGTTTCTTGATTAACCATGCACAATCCCCACAAGGTACTTTGGGTATCTATTGCAACCATTGTAATTCGAGTCATGCAAGAATTTCAATGGTGAGTATATATTGATGTGCAGCCACCGAGATTCGATGGAAGTGAGGCAGCCGATAGAGTTGCCACACCTGGCGTCGCTGTGGGACTAGTCTGGACGGAAGTGGGCGGCGAGGTCCTCTTTGTGGAGTCCACTGCTGTGCTCGGAAAGGGCGACCTGCAGCTTACTGGCCAACTCGGCGATGTTATCAAAGAGTCTGCTCGAATTGCACTCACTTGGGTACGTTTCACAATCTCAGCAGGTTCCTGCATTTCAAGAATCGAGACTTCGAAGACTCTTGACTTGAGGCTGCTCTCAAAAGCCCTTCTAGACTTCAATTCAGGAATGGTTAAGGCCAAGAAACGGCCTTGTGATGACTTTAAGCTTAGTTTTGAATGGGGAAAGAATGTTTTTCTTCAGAAATGCTTGGCATTTATTTGCTCTATGTTTCGTTCAAAACGATTTGGAGTTTTCTTTTTGCAGGGAGTTCAAAGGGAACTGCTTCACCATTCTAGTGAAATTCAGAACTCCATAACGTATATTAATTCATGAAAATGATTCGTTGTTAATTTGAGACCAACTCATGAAACGTAGTCTTCTCTTTGTTTTTTCTTTCTACTTTAAGTTGAAAATTTGAGAAATTCCCTATCATGAACGATTTATGACTTTCTGGTCTAAAACCATGGTCACATGCCCAGGCGTTTAGGGGCAAAACCGTATGTAGTGTATTATCATATGGCTGGAAGTCGTGCAATCTGTCTTGAAAGTGCTCACATATGATATCACTCGTCACCATATCTTGCCCTATGTCGTGTATGGATCTATCACCAGGTGCGAGCGAGGTCTGCGGAGTTGAAGGTGCCGGTGGCAGACGGTGATTTGATGAAGGAGCGGGATATTCACATCCACTTTCCAGCGGGCGCGGTGCCGAAAGACGGGCCATCAGCGGGGGTGACACTGGTCACGGCGTTGGTGTCGTTGTTTGCGAAGCGGAGCGTGAGAGCCGACACGGCCATGACGGGGGAAATGACGTTGCGAGGCTTGGTGTTGCCGGTAGGCGGCATCAAGGATAAGATTTTGGCTGCGCATCGCTGTGGCATGCGGAGAGTCATTCTGCCCGAACGCAACCGCAAAGACCTCCAAGAGGTTCCTGCCGTCATTCTTTCCTCCATGGAGGTGCATACCTCAACCCAACTTCTCATCTTCTGATTATTTCGTACGAAATAATTGCTGGGCAAGTGTACGTGTATGTATACAAATTTAAAGAGAGTCTATTGCTAACTTTGACCTCTACAATAGTCTGTTCATTGACTTGGAAATCAGTTCATTGAAGCTTGATAACTATGGGCTCAAAAGACACGGGCCATTTTGATATAATCTTATCAAATGGCTTAACTAATGTTTTGATGATGCCTACATTAGCATGGTGGATGATGAATAATAGAAGAATGTAGAGTCGTTCAGAGGAGTCATTCTATGGGCTCAAAAGACACGGGCCATTTTGATATAATCTTATCATATGGCTTAACTAATGTTTTGATGATGCCTACATTAGCATGGTGGATGATGAATAACAGAAGAATGTAGAGTCGTTCAAAGGGGTCATTCTATGGGCTCAAAAGACACGGGCCATTTTGATATAATCTTATCATATGGCTTAACTAATGTTTTGATGATGCCTACATTAGCATGGTGGATGATGAATAACAGAAGAATGTAGAGTCGTTCAGAGGGGTCATTTTTTGATCAAGGGTGATCAACCCCTAAAGCCGACTAGCCTCGTAAGTGCCAAAAAGTCTCAACACTATTACTACCCCTAAAGCCGACTAGCCTCAGAACTGCCAAAAAGTCTTAACACTAATACTACCCCTAAAGCCGACTAGCCTTAGAACTGCCAAAAAGTCTCAACACTAAAACTATCTCTTTTTTGTGCAAGGAGACACAGTCCTTTTACCTTGTTGTAGAAAGGGCGATCAGTTTTTGAGAGTCAATAAAACCATTATTGATAAATAATCTAATATGAGGTTCTTCAAAAAATTCTTGTTACCAGGTGAGCTATGAACATGTTTGCAATTTTTATTTTCATATAGTTTACAGGTAAACTGAAATTAAAGTATCAAAATACAATGGCTTCTCTTTGACAATAAAAATGGCATGCAAAGAATATTTAGATCAAAACTTCGATTGGTAGATCATGCCTTAAAACCTTATGTACATATTAAAAAAAATAAATCTGAAAATAAGTAGAATTCCAAAAAACCAAATCTGAAAATAAGTAGAATCTCAAGTCTTTTGGGGAAAAAATGAGCATATAATGGAGTTTTGGCAGATATGAGCTGCGAGTGACCCAAATCTGGCCTCTGCGACCTAAATATTATAAATCAGAGGCTGACGGAACCAAATTCCAAATGACCCAAATCTGGCCTCAGGGGATATTTGGGATATTTGATCAAGTGTTGATTGGCTGATATAGGATTAACTCTCAAAAGGATGAATGACGAACTACATTTCGAACTCACATTAATAATCAACAAAATAGGGTGTCATGCTTTTGATGTAGTGCATTCAGTAACAATTGGGTGATGTTGTGACGTATATAGATAATATTAGCAAAGCGGATGGAGGATGTGTTACATCAAGCTTTTGAGGGAGGGTGTCCATGGAAGCCTGCAACATCACGTTTATAGTATCTTCATCACTCCCAGGATTTTATTCTGATAATAATCTGATTGTATGATTTCCATCCCATACTCCTTTTTAGGATATTGTCAAAATATAGATATGTTCGAATAGGTATTATTGGACATATCATTCAAGTGCACTCTGTGCCAGATAAAAGAGAAAGCAATTTGTGTATTCAGCAACTTCACAAACAGACTTATCGTAATTGAAGTATCCTATATCTGCACGGAACCTAGGCTTTTTGTATACTAAGTGATTTCTGGAGTACTTACAAGAATAGTTAAGTCTTATTTGTGTCTACTTTTGCGTCTAGTCTCAGTTTAGAGAATACTTACCTCATGTAGATCACATGTTACAATATCCCAAAAAATTCATTTTGTCATGTCTCACTTTAGAGAACACTTACCTCATGGATCACATGTTACAATATTGTGGTAATGTTTCTTGAAGATACTGCATGTGCCTTCAGATTCAACACACTTTTGCCAAATAGTTTTTTATTTTAGTGTTTTTGAATATGAATTTGGCACTAGTATGGAAACAACATGAATTTTTTGGGATTTTGGCATAATTTGTAGGTTTTATACTAAGTCTTTAGAATTTTGACACCATCATTGGGTTCTGGAATGTGTCCAACTGTTTCAAATTAATTTATGATATTAGGTTATAGTCCATACTATGATTGTTGGTTATTTTATGAATATCTCCAAAGTAAAGTTATTGGATGATTTCAGGACCTAGTTTCTGGAGTTATGGCTTCTAGGTACCACGCTCTAAATTTTGGTTGCACTACGTGGGGCCTTCAAGTTGCCCTAATTAGTCCCCAATTGTAGTTGCTCCAATTGTAGTTATTGAGGTTGCATCATTTTCTGGTCGATGCCAATTTTTTTAGGGGCTATAATGATCGCAATTAGTAACTTTTTCATGTTTTTCTATTATTTTGCAAGAAGTTTGGTAAGTTAAGAATTTCTACACATTATACAAATCTTCAATTGGTCTTATCAGCATTTATCTACAAAACTTCAAACACAAATAGGGCAAGAATTTCGTTTTGGGCAGTATTTAGAACCAATCAAATAGTAGCCTCGCTGCTTATTGGTCAGCTGCTCGGTATGAGGATGACCCATTATTCTCCTATCCACTCACTACTAAAATATTACACTCTCATAAAGTCACCAAAATATTTGGAAACTTCAACGATGTGTTAGAATCAGATGAGACATTACCGTTGTACACAGTGAGCCTTCCTTACACCATGACGACTCTCTAGAGATTGTTCCGAGTAAAATCACCTTTATGAAGAACTAAACATAACAGGAGGCATCATGATCTTTGTGAATTTGTGACCTTCATCAACAACTTGTCCTGAAACTCAATCGAAACACAAGTAGTGTGTAAAATAAAAAGTAAAACACGAATTTATTACAATACATTGAATATGACCTAAATTTTGCTCGTCTCCATGACAAGTTAAAACATTCACAACAATTTGTGTGTTCAATGATTGTAAATATGTCAGATAAGTTCAAACATTCACAACAATTTGTGTGTTCAATGATTGTAAATATGTCAGATAAGTTCAAACATTCACAACAATTTGTGTGTTCAATGATTGTATATATGTCAGATAATGTGCGAGATAACGCATCTTCTCTCACTTCTCCAAAGCAAAGCCTGCAATTTTCAACTTAAGTGTTAGTACCTGAAATACTCAGAGTCTGTAGCTACTTCTTCAGGTTTGAGTGGTATAAGAAACAAGAATGAGAAGGTATACCTGCATGTGCTGATAATAAAGGTTTGCAGCGTGTTGATCTAGATTTTAACGAGGTGACAAGGTCGAGCAAAAGGTGCAGACGAACAAGGCATATCACACACGCAACATTACTCAGGGGATTGAGATCTTAGCAGAACTCTTGCAATACGGTATTGAGGCAAGTTTTGGTAAATGATTGAAGAGGTCCAACAAGTGCGTCAGGAGGTGCGATGGACGAGAGTGCAGCTACATCATGTCGCCGAAAAGCGACATCCACCGCCAAAACTCACTGCCCTTCCTAAAATCTCACACATCACAGATCGCTAGAAACTCTATGCTTCTGCGACGACAAAATACACTGCCCAGAACTCACTGTCTCTACCGCCACAAACTTGACTGCTACTGCGCAAACTCCAACATCGCTTATGCTGCAAATTCAGCAGTCGTTGTCGCGTGATGCAAAGCTTTACTACACAAGAAATAACCATAGCCCTCAACGTAGAAAGCATCGGAGCATTTGTTATTTGTCATTTCTCATGTAATTTTGAAGGAGAGAAAGGTAGTTGGGTCTATGTCTCCGAAGGCGCTTCGATCCAAGTCGCCCCAGGCACCTCGACAGTATGCAGTTAACACTAGTGCTAGGAGCTCAATCTCCACTGTTGCTGCCCAGCTCCGTGTTTACTAAAACAGATGGCGCAGATCTGAGCTTTCTAACGCACGACTAGGTCCATCACCCGCACGGTTCATCGGTGGTAGATGACTGCGACATTCGACAAATAGCGCGCACCGCCTGAGTAGCAAAGCTCTACGGTGCTCCTGCAGAGCAAAGACAGAGTGAACGCACGGCGACCAGCGACAAAGACAATGAGAGAAGCGATGCGCCAGCTACGATTTTTGGCGTCTGTAGAACTCCGATGCAAGTGAAAAACGCTGCAGGTACAGCAGCTGACATGCATTCAAGGGGGTGATCACGCAACAACAAAAGCACTCATTCAAGCCCTCGAGGCACTGAGTTTTCGCCAGCGTAGCACTGTAGCAAGATTATCTAAGGGGCAATCCACACGGGAGAGGGAGAGGAAGTTTCACAACTTTCTACAACGTGGCACTTTGCCTTTAGAATAATTTATTTTCCTTCATTTTCTCCTTACAATGTGGACTTCCAACCCACTTCCAAGCACTAAGGTAGAGTGTCCTAAAAGCGCCACCTTAAGAGATCTGACCTATTTTTAGCACTAGTAAATTCAAAATAAAATTATAACCACATTCGAAATAGGTTTTCGGGAGGATTGCAAAAATTTGCAACATGTAATTCGCATTTGTAAATTTTATACAAAATTCCAAAGTACTAAGTAAGATTTGACCCAAATGCACTATATACAAATGAGGTACATCTGTATCTTCACAATCTACAAATGAGGTACATTGCGCTTTTGGGTTCTGTGGCGCTTTTAGGACACTCTACCTTAGTGTGGTTTGCCCCTAAATAAACCTCCTCTACCACTCACCCACATACTGCGCATGGTATTTATGTCTCTTACTTGTCGGTCATGTTTGTCTTATTGTCACTCGATTTAGAAATCAAATGAAGGGCCAAGTCCACACCCGTTTTCCAACTTGCCCAGCATGTTTTCAAATCTTTTCGAATGTTTTGGAAAGCGGTGAGTTTTTTCGTACCTCCTCCTATTGCAAGCCCTCCTAAAAAATCTATGAATCTTCAAAACTTCTTAGATTTTCAAGGGTGATAAATAACTCCACAATGCAAAGATTATCAAAGAGAGGCTGCCTTTTCGGAACTGTATGCAACTGTAGTGCTTGCCCAAAGGCAGCTGCCCGAATTTTTTGACATGTTGACATTTTTCATTTAACCCCTAACTTTCCTTAAAACCCAAAACGGGTTTTCTCTCTTTTGGGCAATGAAAGTGAAGTAGTAAAAATTAACATTTTTTGTTATTTTTTTTACTGAAGATAGATATATCCATAGTGAACATGTAATAAAAATCTTGAAAGTAAATTCAATTTTTAGCCTCTTGTATGGCATTTTGAATTTTTTGAGTCGAGATGGGACAGAATGAGCAAGGCTTTAAGCCAATGGCAGATGGTGGCAAAAAATGGGCAGTCGTGCGGTTAGCTTAGAAAAATTAGGCAAGTGCAGGGGGTTTAGGAAGGGGTTTGCATGGAAGGAGGGGCCATGTGCTTGCATGGTAGAGAGGGGCCATGTGCTTGAATGGAGGGGAAGTTCTCTAATTAGTACGATCATGTCCTTGCATGTTAGCCCCGACTTGAACGGAATTATTTGTAGCAGGCTTAGGGCTTGCTCATTGGGTGGTAGAGTTTGTCTTGTTGAAGCTCAATATCTGACACACAAGGGTATTGAAATATTATCCTTATTGCGAAAATACACTTAGCTAGTAATAGCCATTTATTGCTATTATGGCATGTATCGGACCCGTTTGGTCATTTATTGCAAGGGGGTGAAGGAAGGGCCCGACTTTCCTAAGCTGCCCTTCAAAACCATATCTCATTTTTCACTAGTTTAGCATTAGAAATTTATAAGTAATTGAGATTTTACAACTTTTACTCACAAATTGTGCTATAAATTCGCAAAACTACAAAGGTATACTTTCACCCTTCCCATTTTTATAATTCTAAAATCCCATGCTAACACATGAGTTTATCCTATTTCAACCACAAAGTGGCATTTCTAACCTTCACGTAGAAATCATTTTTGATGAAGGTTCCAAAAGAGGAATCAAGATAATTTTTTTTTCACATGCGTAGACAACTTAGTATCCTACATAGAAAAAAATACGAGCCAAATGTTTGGGGTAATAATCATCAACTTGCCCTTTGGCCCATTTGCACCATGCCTCCCAGGCAATGCCAAAAAGAAGTTTTGCTAAAACTTTGAACGTTATGATCTCACAAATGACAAATATCCAACGGTTGAAATTTACACCAATTCTTCCAAGTAGGGTTAGGTACAAGATCTTACGGTTAAAAGTTTCAAATAACTAAATAAATTTTGTTCATACCTCCGGGAGTGCATAGTGGTTGAAAATCGCAGTTTTTGAAATTCAAGCTCCCAAAAATACAAGGAAAGGTAGGGGTTAAGGTACGGATCTCTCGATCTACTTGGCAAAAAGTAATGTGGACCAAAATTTAAGTCTTGAGGTCTCATAATGTACTACCAAGCAAATCAAGCTAGTACAAATTTTCTTTATTTTCACTCTAGAGTGGAAATTGCATCAATAAAGCTACTTCAATGAAAGAATCTCTAGTTAGAAAGTTGGAATCTTTCATCTCAGAGTTACCCTCATACCAAAAGAAAATTCAAAAGAAATTCTTAGCTGAAGTAATAGCCCTGCGATGATGAAAAATGTCAAATTTTTACAGATGAAAAATAGTCTAAAACGAGACCCTTTCCATTCAAATCTACACCTTATTTACAAAAGATCTACGATTTGATGAGAATTTCTACTACTAAGACTAGACTCTATAACTTAAAACCTATTCTTAGATAAAGTTGAAATCTATTGGTGGATGAAAGAAATATAGCTCTTCAAAGACCGTACATTTTTGCACTTCTTTCATTGTGGAAACATCATAAAGAATACAATTTTCAAAAGTATTTGGATCAAAAATGTTCCAACTAGAAAGTTAAGAAACTTCATCTTAAGATTGTAAAAATAATTCATCAAAAACTATATTCTGTATTACATAATTGGCTTGCAATAGTAAAACATGCCTAATACATGGAAACTCAAACCCAAAAGTTGCCTCACTAGAATGCATGCCAGTAATGCTTAACGCGACAACAAATATTGCAATATAATCAATTAAAACTTAAAAAAGTGCACGAATATGAGCAATAAACTAATATTTGACTAATTACGGACTTATTCATAGTATATGAATAAATCGGCCTTCACCGAATATGCAAAGAATTGGTGGACCATAGTGTGGAAATATATATCTATATTTCAATCAAAAAAGAATTACAAGTTTTGAAGAGAGTCGGCTTGCACCCAACAACCTAACAGGAGGAACATTTTCTATAATGAGAGATCCCGTTTATAGTTACTGGAGAAGGACAACCTGAGTGCAATAAAGTATGCTACAAAATATCCAGGTAAACGCCTATGTGTACCCTCAAGATTCACAGTGATCCAGGGGATGAAAACTCATAAAGTCCACTCTAAGTAAGAACTATAGACCTACACTCAAGATGTACAATAATATATATGGCTCAAGAAGTGTATCAAATCAAATACTACAAGTCCTAGGGTTTCTTGTTCATGATGCTTTTGAAATCTAGTAATTCTAAAGTTCATGGCTCTCTCTACAACTACTATTCTCTTATTGTGCTTAACAATAATTTTAAACTGAATGAAATTTTTTTTGAAATCCTCTACACTTCAAACACTAATTCCTTAGGAAAAACTAATGCAGAAATGAGCTTTGTCCAACGTCTATTCCACTTAAAGGTCTCATGATCTAACTATGGCGGCAGCAGCAAACCTTAACTACATGAAGAAGCAAATTCTAGCCTCTATACTCTAAACAGTAACTCCTTCAAAAAATGAAGGCAAAAATGAGCTTCATGTGGCTCCTACTTCTACTTAAAAGTCTTATCACCTAACTATGGCGGCATCAGCAAAACCTAGCCACCTCTGTTCATGCACTGAACTCGATGAAAATCATCTTAATAATACAATGTTCTTTAAGATGTTTTATAAGACATCTATTTAAATGTCTACAAAGACATTGAATAAACATTGTATGACATGTACTCTCGTCCGACGTCAACTTTTGTTTACCATATAGATAAATAGATGTAAAGTATGAAATTAATGAAATATCCACGTATGATTTCGTTCATAAGTATGAAAAAATTGCCGTATATATTTAAATAACTATATTTGCTAAGTAAATTATTCTACTAATTAAATAATAATTAAATAATAATATTAGAATATTATAATATTTAATTTTAAACATTTAATAATTTTTTTATTTTATTAAAATATTTTATTAATATTTATTATTAAAATATTCTCAAAAACTCATATGATATATATTTAAAATTCAATTATAATATTTAAATATTATTATAAAAATTGGACCAATGAAAAAATCTAAAATTATAAGATTAATATTATAAAATTAATAGTTCAATATTTTTAGTTGTACAAAATAAAATTATAATGCACATATAACAAAAGAGTTTTTAAAAGGATGAAGTTCCTTTTTTCGTCCTCCTACAAACCGCTGCCCATTATTTTATTTTTTTTTACAATTAGGCTACTTTCTACCCCCGTACCGCTAACTTTCACAATTTTTTACTTGGTGAAACCGGAATTTCTTGCCAACGTGGCAGTTTCATGTCTAACGCGATGTCTTAATAGACAGCTTATAAAACATCCACGTATCTTTGGATGTTTTCAAGTCATCCCGCACTCCTAGTTGAAGACATCTTTTAAACAGCAAGATATCTTGCCATCTTACAAGACATTTTGCAAAACAACAAGACATATTAAAAGTAATCTACCGAAATCTTAAGACGTATAAAATTTGATGGTTTTCTTATAGTGAGGGTCAGTATGGGGAGGAAAACAAAGGCAAAGATCAACATGGAGGGGATCGTCTACTTGAGAATCAAGACGCAAAGGGCAGACATATCAAGTCCTGGTCTTGCGTGGGCCAGTAGTGGCGTCAGGAGTATCCGGAGGCCAAGACATGATTTGAGGAAGGTTATTCAGATAATGTGGAAATTACTCAAGTGGTTACCAAACAAATTTCAAATCCTGATGAGATTATACAACTCAGCAATGATAATAAGTTCAATCACCTACACTCGTCTAATGAAGACAATGAGGAACCCGTTCACCCTTACCCTTACCCTTAGTACAAAGTCCTTAAGCTTTCTTTGGGTTCCTGGATCAAAACTAAGAAGGGATTCTGGGCTAAAGACGAGGCCAAAAAGGAGAAGAGGTTTAAGAGGTATCACAAGAGGGCCAAAAAGGAGAAGGAGTATGCTGAGTCACAAGAGCAAAACCAGCTTGCACATGAGAGGTTGGTCCAAGTGCAAGCCAAGTCTGACTAGAAAATGAGCATTCTAGAGGCTCAGATAGAGCTTAAGCAAGACAGGTTTCTTGATTTTCCTTGATACCGTCGTCCTTGCTACACCACTGCCTCCTCCTCTGATCACGGAGCAACCGGTGCTCCCGACTACAGATCGTTTCCTAGACGATGAAGGCGACGCGGTCTCCTTTGTTGCTCCCGATTTGGTCGCTGCAACTCCAGCGGAGTCCCCTGATAGTCGAGTCCACAATTCCAGTAGAGCAATCTCATCGGCAAACGAGGACATGATTGTTTTGACTTTTGTATGCCACTTGCCAACAATTCCATCCACCGTTGACGAACCTTTCAACATCTCGGTTCCTGACACCACCGCACATGGATCTCCTTTCATACAATATCATTGGCCCAACACTGATGTTAAGGAGGAATCGCCAATGAGTTCTGGAGTTGAGTTCAACTTAATAACCGACGATGCACCTACCGAGTCCGATCTTGACCCGACAATGTTCTGGAGGAGGAGGAGGAGGTAAAGTCGACTACAAGTTGAGAGCTAACCATCAAGAGCTTCCAAGCTTGGAAATTTATCAACTGTCAACGAAGTGAACGATGCCAACAGGACGTTTGCGGCCAAGTCGGGAGGATAGGAGCACCGAACGGCACCAGCGATTTCCGGTCTCCAACGACTACTTAAGGCCGTAGTTAGCACAGATTAGACACTGGTTCTCTCAGCATAGGCATTGTGATTGAGGATAGGGATTGAATGTGATTGTACTTTATTTTCTAAAATCAATACAAAGGCCATGGCCAGTCTTTTCCTTACTTCTATGTTTGTGTAACTACTTCCTGTAACTGCTCTACGTTTCTTGAACAGTTACTTCCAGCCGTTGCAGCATGTTGGCACCGAGTTGTTGTGCAGAACGTGAAAGTGCCATTGTGTGTGTGTGTGGAGGCTCTCCCCCTCTCTCTCTCTCTGATGCCAAGGTGCCAGCCAACGTAAGACAACAAGGGTGGCACGAGCTGATCTTGGAAGACCTCGCTCAACCTATCTCTCGAACTACCCTCGCTGGCCTTGACGATAATAACCCTCGGTATCCAGAATGACAGCTTAGAAAACACACTGCTGGCACTAGGAGTCCCGCCCCCTTTTCGAAGCTACCTTTAGTTACCAGACGCCAAAGCTGAGTTCTGTCTTAGACTCCCCGATATACCACAGAGTAGCCAGTCTTAGCCTTAGTTGTCATCAGTTGGCGGCCCGAAGTGTTCTTTAACACTCACCGGATTTCTGTGCCTGTTTACTCCCCCACAAAAGAACTCCACGTTGCCTCAAAATATGAACAGTGGTCGACTTAGGTAGTCTCGTAAAGCACTTCCACACCTGCCCGGCCAACATTTTGGCGACCATGCTGGGGAGGGAGTGTTGAGCTACTCAGAAGTCGAGTAGAAGCCCTACACAAAAGAAGATGCCGCCTCGACAGCAGAAAGACAAAGAACCAGAAGTGGTTTCCCCTACTGACGACCCTGATGCCACCAGGGAATTTTTACAATGGATGAAGCAACAAATGACAGACCTTGTTGCCAAAAATGACACCACCAATGCCAAATTGGAAATGCTTAGTCACCAATATCAGCATTTGCAAGGCACGGATACTTCCGCTGCCATACCCAGTCTTGGGATCGCTGCGATGCCCTCATCGTCAACATCGGTACCTCCTGTAAACCCAACGGTGGCTACATCGATGGACGCAGGAGAAAGAGATAGGCTCATTAAGTTACCCAAAATACCCTACCCGGTATTTGACGACAATGCCGACCCTGATTGGCACATTCGGCGTTTTAAGGTCATCGCCAGAACTAACTAACGCGTCTCTACCACTGCCGACTTACGAAATATCTTTGGTACCACGTTGCAAGGGAACCATATCAACGCGGTATATCGACTTTGAAGCCGAACATGCCAATCCCACTTGGGAAGATATGGAAAGAAGTTTCTTGCGGAAGTTTCGCAAACTTAAGACGTCTTCAAATTCTCCGCGCTTGGGAAATATTACTCAAGAAAAGGGAGAAACTGGGACACCTTCTACGATCGATTTAAGCGGTTGGGTGATAAGTTGAATCGAGGCCAACAGATGACTACCTATGCGAGTGGTTCAAGAAAGGATCGTTGCCGTGGATCCAAAGAAGGTATTGTCATCGAGGGGTAAAAACCCTACCCGATGATGTTTCGACGACCGCCAATGACATCGATGAGAGAGAGCTCGGGCCGCTTAACAAAACCTAAGCTCCCCTGTTGCCTTTACCTACGAGGACAACGAAACGATGCCCGTATAACATTGACACTGTGCACGACATGCGGGAAGGCCCATAATGGACGTTGTTGGTTTGCTTCAGGCAACAATCGCAACGAAGACACCAGACGACCTCGACCTACCGCTGCGGCCATGTATACGGAGGAAGTCCATGTCGACGCATTCCAACCAGACAGAAGTGATGGGTGTTGGGAATGTGGATCCATACACCATCGACGAAGCCAATGCCCTGTCCTAAAGCAACGTTGGTCGCAAACCCGTCCAATGGCGGAAACCAGTGACCACACCACGGCGCCATTTGATAACCAGAGACCCAACCCGATTAGGCGGGGGGGAGTAACGCTGACAGAAGTTCATGGGACCGAGACTAATGTCTCCACCATTTCTACTGCCGCCGTCACCACAAGGTCTAAAGCCGCCACACCGGAGCATGTAATCGAACATCGCAAACCATTCCCGGAGCAACATTGGGAACGACTACACAACATTCGACAGCAAATTCAGCAAGACTTGGAGCTGCCATCAGGAACCAATCTACAACAAGTGATGGACAATACGACGGTAAGTATCACACTAACCAGCTTGCTCAAAATTAGTCCCGAATTGCAGAAATACTTACAACAGACGGCCATACCCAATGCGTCAACAGCAATGGTGACTGTAGACAACAACGCTACGACCATCGATCCTGATGCCGCAGTGATACACCTACGGTTAGGCTACCACAAGTTGTCAAATATCTTAGTAGACGGAGGCTCCGGTGTCAACGTCATGAGTGAAAGCCTTCTCAGACAGCTAGGATCGCCATCACCTAAAATGGCCCAGTTTATACTAAGGATGGCAAACGATGCCCCGGTCACACCTTTAGGGATTCTGGCCACTGTAGCCATTACCACGCATGGCATATCAACACCGGCAACCTTCATCGTCATTGATATGCCAGATACTACCAATTTCCCGATCATACTTGGTAGACCATGGTTACGAGATATGAATGCCGTGCACGACTGGGCCCGGAATCAAATTAGACTACATCATCAGGGCAGGACAATTGTGATTCCAGTGGACAGATGTGTTACCAAAGCATAAGTTGACCAAATTCGAAATCGAGCAGGCACCGATTGGGTCAAAGGTTTAACACCGGAACAGGAGGCTCTAGTCTTCCATGCTGACCCCTCTTTGATCCCAGTTGCCGAGATCCATTTGGCCACCATTGTGCCACAGGAAGAAGCAGTAGATATACCTTCGCGTTTTACTGAAGGAATCCAAGGAGATATCACGGTGAATGCTACCCCGGCAACAAAGGCGCTCGAGGAGCAAGTGGTCACCGGATGGACTAACGGAGCCAAAGAAAAAATAGAGTTAGTCAACTTGGGCACCGAAGAAGAGCCAAAGTACGTGAAAATCAACGCTGACGCACCAGATGCCATCAAGCAGGCAGCAGTTACTCTGTTTAGAGAATTTCGAGATATATTTGCCTGGTCCCATGAGGATCTTAAAGGTATACCACGGAATATAGCCGAGCACACCATCGATTTAAAGCCGAATGCCCAGCCAGTGCAACAATGGAGATACCGCATGAACCCAAACTACGCTGCCAAAGTCAAGACCGAGCTTGAGAAATTACTTAGTGAAAAATTTATATCTCCAGTGAATGCCGCTCCTTGGTTGTCGCCTATGGTCATCATACCAAAGAAAAATGGTGCCCTGCGAATCTGCGTTGACTTTCGAAAACTAAACGCCGCCACTAGAAAAGACCACTATCCATTACCACATATGGAGGAAATCATTGATGAAGTTGCCGGACACGAAATGTAGTCATTCCTAGATTGCTTTTCGGGGTACTACCAAGTTGCCATGGCTGAACAAGATAAAAGTAAAACCGCTTTCTCCACGGAGTGGAGGCCCTATCAGTTCGAAAGGATGCCATTCGGAGCTAAAAATGCACCAATGACATTCCAAAGGGTCATGGAATTAATATTCCGTCCTTACTTAAAAAGATTCGTTTGCATTTATCTAGACGATGGCACGGTGTATGGACAAATGAAAGACCACGTTGACCATTTACGACAGATATTCCAAGCTTGTCGGCAGAACGGGGTGAGCCTCAATGCCGACAAATGCATGTTTCTATTCTTTGCAGGAGTCATCTTGGGATATATAGCGTGCAAATATGGTAAACTTCCAGACCCAGCCAAGATCCAAGACATCATGGACATGACGCCTCCCACCGATCAAAAGGGTGTCCAGAGATTGTTGGGTTTATCCCAATTTAACAGGATGTACATCGAAAAGTTGGCTCATATTACAGCACCGATCACCAAGTTGAACCATGTTGGCTACACCTACCCACGTGACTGGACACCAGAAGCTCAAGCCGCCTTAGAAAAGATTAATCAGGCTTACTCAAAAGCACCCATACTGTTGGCACCAGATTGGACAAAACCATTCCATGTCCACACAGATGCCTCTCAGATTGCCGTAGGGGTCATGTTAGCCCAAAATTTGGATGGCAAACATAATCAACCTGTTGCCTACGCTAGCAGATTACTTAACCAGGCAGAAATAAATTATTCTACCACAGAAAGGGAGGCACTTGCCATCATCTATGCAGTGAAAAAGTTTAGACATTACCTACTTGGAAACAAATTTAGGTTCATTGTAGATCATCATAGTTTGTCTTATCTTGTAAATCAACCGTTAATCACAGGGAGAGTGGCACGATGGATTATGATTCTTATGGAATATGATTTCGAAGTAGTCTACATTCCAGGCAGAAGGCACATCGTAGCAGATTATCTGTCTCGGGACACCAACACAACCAAAGAAGGCATCGATAATTCGTTCAACGAACCATACATTCAGATGGCCTCGATACAGTCAACAGAGTCAACGACGGACACACAAAAACACGACACTAAAAACACCGGAGAGCAAGGAAAGCCAACGATTGGAGACACCCCATTATGAAGTATCTAACTCATGGCACCCTACCCACCGACGCAACAGGACACAAAAAAATAAAGTTTGTGCGCTCGTTGCCTTACACGATCGTCAAGGGCAAATTGTGCATCGCAAAGGGCTGGACTTCGAGGTGCGTTTGTGCGTACCCACGCATCAGCAAACAATGATTATCTCTCACTTACATGATGGACCAGCAGGGGGACATCAGGGGCCAGAAACGACAATCAAAAAGATATTGGCAGCCAAATATTGGTGGCCAACGTTGCACAAAGATACCTTCGCCTACATCAAGAACTGTCACGCCTGTCAAACAGCAGCCACTAACTTCCAATACCAAGGAAGGGTGCCACTGAAACCCATACTCCCACTAGGGCCATTCCAAAGGTGGGGGTTAGACTTCGTTGGCCCCATTCGACCGGTGACTAAACAAGGATACAAATATATACTAGTTGCGACCGATTACACAACGAAGTGGGTAGAGGCCAAACCATTACGAAATAATACTGTTGTCGTAACAACAACATTCATATATGAGAATATCATTACGCGATTTGTTTGCCCCCTGGAGATCGTTTCGGACCAGGGAACGCATTTTGTCAACGCTGTCATCGAAGAGCTAATGGAAAAACATCTAATCAAACAAAAGACAAGCACGGTATATTACCCCCAGGGGAACGGCCAAGCTGAGTCCACGAACAAAACAATCATCACCATGCTACGCAAATTTACTCAGGCCAACTTTGGCGACTGGGATGATTGCTTACCAGCAGCATTGTGGGCATACCGTGTTGCCACGAAGTCGGCCACTCAAGCAAGCCCCTTCGAGCTAGTCTATGGCACGCAGCCACTGTTGCCAACGGAGTACCTAGTGCCGACATTCAATTCGCTCCACCCCAAGGACTTCGCACCACATCGTGTATTGGCCGCCCGGATGGAGGATCTGCACAAATTGGAAGAACTCCGAAACGATGCCCACCAAAACATCCTACACAAACACACACTCAGTGCAAAATACTTTCAAGACTCACAACCCCCTCGTGTGTTTCACAAAGGTGACCAAATTCTCTGGTGTCTACGAGATCCAAGGTTGCGCAAATCCAAATTCGAATCAGTATGGCACGGACCATACCGAATACAGTTAGTGTTACCAAATAACACAATGCTGCTTGTCAACGAAGACAACTATGATGCACAGGCAACCATTGTCAATACAACCAAACTCAAACATTATCACAGTCAGTACCATCAGGTAACGCCTACACTAAGTCTGGGGCAACTGCACACCAATCTAGCCACCGAAGCACAACAGTTGGCAACAGAGGACACCCAAACACACACCTCGGCCACAGACAACAAAGGCAGGAATGCCTTAGGCACTGAAAGTCGACAATGGGCCACAAAGGGTCAACAAACAGAGAAGACAACCGAAGGCAACAAAGGAGGGGGGCATGTACCCATGGTGGCACACATTAACCACATCCATGTCGTCTATGATGTCCCATATGATGTAGGGTACAGCCATCAAAGCCAACATGGATACCCGAAGGATGGGGCCATCATAACAAACCATGACACCCCCATTGATGCCCCCATGATTGACAACCGGCCGCCAACAGTAGTAGGCATTCAAAGGCCTATTCAAGCCGCCAAACCCACTCCCACACAATCATTCCCATCAGGTACTTCTCAGCCGCCAACGACAGCCATCATTTCGGGCACCGGTGGCTACTTAAGGGGAGGCACTAGCAGTCAGTGCCTCACTTTTTGCACAAGGCCGACTTTTTCTCACCCTCGTTGCTCTCGATTCTCACCTTCTGTTTCAAACGGCCCCCACACTCAGTCGACGTTGTTGTCCCTTGGACAACTCCTCGCCATTGCATTGTTGACACACTGGAGCCCCTTGTCTACACTTCTTCTCTCATTCCGCCCCCATAGCTAGCCAGCAATGCCCTTTCTCCTCGTTCTTAGACAGCTTGTTTCCCTCGCACCGTTGCCATTCCGGAGTCCTCGCCCCTGTGCGGTGACAATGGCACAACGCCGACCTCCTCTGTTGCCTCCGTTTCATGTCCCAAAAGACCTAACAGATTGGATTTCGCGCATTGACAACGTGTGGGCAGCAGAGACGGGCATACACCGCTACCGCGATGATATGCACCATTGGCATTTGGATATCGGGCGTTGTAGGCAATTCATCGACAGCATGGGGAAGCACACAGACGCCAATAGGTTCCCCACAGGCACCGTGGACGGCATCGAGGTGCAGTTTTCACCTTACTACTTGTTTCAGCAGTATGGGTGGGATGGAACAGGCCTTACGCGGTGGACGGAGGACTGTGGCTACGCAAAGCCGGACTTACAGGCCAGGTTTCCGAACGTGCACTTCGATTCGGAGAAAGGATACGATGTGCGGCAGATCGGTGCCAAACTCCCGGAGCCGTGGTATGTTAGGCTCCGTGGAATTTTGAGTCTGGTGTTTTTTAGGCTCAACTGCAACATGGTGTCAGCGCAGACTTTGGAGCTCTTGCTACTCACGGAGGCCGGCGCAAAAATCAATTCGGGAATGCTGGTGGACCAGAACTTGCGCCTTGAATTGAAAAATTACCAAAAAAGGCCAGATTATGTTAGCCCCATCGGCCCCTTCCTCTCAGCTTTCATTTTGCGAACGCTGGCCTATCACCAGGAGTACCAGTCGATGCCACCATTGATGACCTTCGCTGACATCCAGCGAAATGCACCTGCACTAACACAGGTGATTGCACCGACGGCTACAGTGGTGATGTCCAACAAACGCCCCCCGATTCAGTTCGAGGCACAGGCACCCGGAGAGACATCTCAGATGTCACCAAGGGAACAGGTGCAAGCCCAGGCCGATGCCCTAAATTTGTGTGTGCAGGCACTTCTCACACAATTCGACGCCGCCGAAGCTGACAGAGGAGCATTGGACACCCGAGTAAGGGAATTGGAGGTGGACAACGCTCGAAAGCTAAGAGCTGCCAACTCGGAGATACGCAAGAAGGAGGAGAAGCTGGTACAAGTGCAGCGTGACGTGCAGCAGGCCACCGAGGAGAAGCAAATATCGGCCAACAGGGTAAGTGCCTTAGAGCGGGATCTACACACCGCTAACAACCGAATCCACACATTGCAGCAAGAGAGGGATCATGCACATGAACATACCAAGGCATTGGAAGCGGATCAGGCAGCCCTTCGTGAGCAATACCAGTACATCTGCGAGGCACATCAACGTTGTCAACAGAATGTACCCGCAGATGTCATGCAGCAAAGTGAGTTGCAGAATAACATTGAAAATTTTGAGGCCAACAAAAGACTTTGGGTGAACAATGCTGCTAATGCTATTGCCTCCAACATGTTCGAAACCATGTGCAAATATCCCGCGGAGCAGCAATTGCCAGAGGATTTCATCACTCAATGTGTCGATCAAGTGCTGCGGGACTTAGGGCTGGATGAGCCAGACTATGATGGCTCGTATGACAATGCCACCAGCCTTGAAGGTGTCGGCACGGCTACAACTGGCGACATGGCCGAGGAGGCAAACCAACCCCCCATGGTGCCAGACCCGGAGGTGCCTGCACCGGAAGTCCCAACTGCTCCCATCGACACCATTGTGCACAAAGAGCGGTTTCAGGTGGTGCCAGTGGAGCAGTAGGAAGAGCAAGTGCACAAACCTGACCACTTCACCGACACCGATGAAACTCCGCTGCCATCACCAGGACCACAGTCCACCAATGACAACGTGCCTAGCCAATCTGCCTCGCCAAAACCTACGCCGCCAAAATCCACACACACACCGGTAAATACACAACCCAAATCATTTGCTGAACATAGGAAGCATCTGATCGGATTATCAGACGATGCCGCGTGGGGTGTCACCACAGGGGACACCAGTGAAGACGAGGAGGAGATCAGCGACGCACAAGAAGAAGTCTGCAAATACTTCTTCGAAAACCCGGACTTAGCCCGTAAGTTTTCAGACCCCGAAGCCAACAATGTCAACTGCCCGGGATGCAATAAAATGTTGGGGAAAACTGTGCATGACATTTACACTCAAGCTGTCAGTGTACGTGACAAAAATTTGTTGCATCGGGGCATCGCTGCTGCCATCAAAGACATCTATGGCGGGAACGAGCCCCCGCGCTACGGACAACAGGTACCCCGCGAGGTCACTCGCCCTAACCGTCGCCCTGCTGCACGAACATCACGACGTTGACCAATCCGAGGACGGATTGCGCTCTCACAGAGGAGGCAAAATGTCACCGAAGTCAACGATGCCAACAGGACGTTTGCGGCCAAGTTGGGAGGATAGGAGCACCGAACGGCACCAGTGATTTCCGGTCTCCAACAACTACTTAAGGCCGTAGTTAGCACAGATTAGACACTGGTTCTCTCAGCATAGGCATTGTGATTGAGGATAGGGATTGAATGTGATTGTACTTTATTTCCTAAAATCAATACAAAGGCCATGGCCAGTCTTTTCCTTACTTCTATGTTTGTGTAACTACTTCCTGTAACTGCTCTACGTTTCTTGAACAGTTACTTCCAGCCGTTGCAGCATGTTGGCACCGAGTTGTTGTGCAGAACGTGAAAGTGCCATTGTGTGTGTGTGTGGAGGCTCTCCCCCTCTCTCTCTCTCTGATGCCAAGGTGCCAGCCAACGTAAGACAACAAGGGTGGCACGAGCTGATCTTGGAAGACCTCGCTCAACCTATCTCTCGAACTACCCTCGCTGGCCTTGACGATAATAACCCTCGGTATCCAGAATGACAGCTTAGAAAACACACTGCTGGCACCAGGAGTCCCGCCCCCTTTTCGAAGCTACCTTCAATCACCAGACGCCAACGCTGAGTTCTGTCTTAGACTCCCCGATATACCACAGAGTAGCCAGTCTTAGCCTTAGTTGTCATCAGTTGGCGGCCCGAAGTGTTCTTTAACACTCACCGGATTTCTGTGCCTGTTTACTCCCCCACAAAAGAACTCCACGTTGCCTCAAAATATGAACAGTGGTCGACTTAGGTAGTCTCGTAAAGCACTTCCACACCTGCTCGGCTAACATCAACCTTCAAAAGTTCCTTCTCAGGATTAAGAAGCAAACAACAAGGTACAGTTGTCTCACTCTTACTGTTTTGATTGATTTATCGCACCCTAAAGTCATTCATGTGTGTGATCCATGGGAGCGTCGTGGAACTCCAAACAGCTCTTTAT
Source organism: Bryum argenteum (assembly GCA_037043015.1). NCBI lineage: Eukaryota > Viridiplantae > Streptophyta > Bryopsida > Bryales > Bryaceae > Bryum > Bryum argenteum. The sequence goes on along the minus strand of CM073321.1, from coordinate 27,713,605 downwards.
ATCTAATTTGTATCTTAGGCTTCTTGATAGGATGTCTGCGGTTCCTGAGTGCTTATCCCGGACGACATTCCAGTCTGTGGCTACCATACTTGGACAATATTGTACCCTGGTATAGATAGTAGATTTGAGTTCCAAGAGAGACTTGCGACATTATTCCAATTGTATTGTGATATCCTTGAATGTACTGATATGCCTTTTCTCAAGGCCTTGCGTATTTGTCTAATTGTCATTTCTTCTCAATGTTTATGCTCTATGACTACCAATCAGTGTTTTTTTGCTACACTCATTTGAACTAGAAGCAATCTCAAATGAGAGGTCGGAGTTGATTAGGACAACAGAACGCTCCTGTCCACTCCCTAGGTCTTCTATTTCTGCATTTGATGAGGTAACTTCATGATCAATCTCTTTGTTTCTTTTGTTTTAATTAATAGCTGTCAAGGGTGCGAAAGAGATTGTGGAGAGGATTGTTCAGCCCACGCCGTGGAAGAAGTGGTTGAACATTGTCTTCGACTTCAATGGCAACAATATGCCATTGAAGTTAGACTTCAGCCAACAGTAGTAGACCACGGTTGAGCTCTCTTCTAGAAAGTCCTTTAAACTCGGCCAGAAGGTTGTGTACATGAAAGTGCTCTTAGAGGCCATATTAACCAATCCTAGTGACAACACGTCCTTCTCCTCCAGCAATACTCTTCTCATTGATGACTCTCCCCAAAAGAGTATTTGCAATGAGAATGGTAATGCCCGGTTCCTCCGCACCTAGAGTTCTCAGGATGGAGAGAACGACTTCCTCATAGAAGAGCTTCTCCCATTGCTCTTCCACCTAGACTTCCAAGCGGGACATTTGCGACGATTAGTGGACGACAATTGCATTGGCCACAACTCTCTGCGTCTCGGTGACTCAACCGCCAAAAAGCTCATTGACGGCATGTTGATCGCTTCCGGATCATACGATGTTGATTTAGTTTACGTAGAATGGACTTAGATATAGAAAGTGAACGCGCATTAGATCCTGCTTAACGTAGCTTCCTCCCTCCCATGACATTATTCACATTTTGTAATTTTGTACTATGTATACTATATATTTCTTGCAACTAATAATAAGAGACGATTAGGATTTACGCTTACTTCTTCGTATTATTACTCTCAGCTATCCATAGATGAATTTCTTAACAATCTCATGTGAAGGGTTATGCTTTTGTTTTACATTGTCTAACATAGTCCTCTACTGACATCTCTATGTAGGATGAATGCCAACGCGTTATTGAACTGCAGAATCGTCAAATGCTGTCCAGGAGTCTCCTTTGCGGGTTTGTGTGCGAAGGAGGCATTTGCGCAAAAACCCTCTAGTCTATACCGTACCTCCTTTGGTCTGCTACAGACGTTGCATCTGCGGCCATATACTACTCCAAAGAGCACATTGAAGACGGCGTGGTGGAAAGCCCTCAACTCGCGGATTTGTCAGGATTTCGGCTTGCTCTTTGTCTCTTCTATAACATGCCTTGCCAACTTCAAGCAATTGCTTCTTACCTACCGCTTGGACTAAAGAGGGATCGAGTCGTAAACTAACCCTCCTCGACATGTAGAGGTCTTAGTTGTACATATAGTCGTACACAAATTCTTTTGAGGTCTATTACGTTCTTCAACCTGCAGCACCGCCTATATCTATATACAAATACATTATTTAAAATATTAACCCATTCCAAAAGCACTCACTTTTCTAGTATGAAGAACTCTTTCATTCATGTCATTAATGCATATCATTCTCTCACAGCCTCTTTCACCTTCAATGCTAAAGAAGGAATGATTTTAATGACGGTTTAAGCAACCTCTATTTAGCATTCGAGCATTTTCCAATACCTTACTTCTTGCTGTTGTTGGGTTCAACAACTTTTGATTCATAAGACTTGTATATATCTTTCTCGAAGTCTCAAAATGAGCATTTGTCTCAAATTTAATGAATTAGGCCTTTAATGGCCAATGGCACATGAGATGTCACATCCCTTTCCAAAGGATGTCCAAACACTGTAGTGAGCCAAGAGGACCTGGGGGGTAACGTCCCGGGCTTGGCAGAAGACAATGCGAAGTGACCAAGGGGAGTCCCCAGCAAAAAGCACGCAATGGCTTTGTAATCGGGACAAACTTGGTGATGTGCCTTACATGGTTGAAAACTTTGTTTAAGCACGCACCCATGGGTCCAAAGAACGCGCAATTTGGAGTTGTAAGTCATGAGATATGGCTCCCTAAAGTTGGAGCGCGCTCTGGGACACTCCGGGACTTGGGAGTGTTGCCTTTCGGGACTCAATGTGTCGTACTTCATGGAAGGCGACATGTTGCATACGGTTGGAAAGCTAAGGATTAGGGCATTCTAGAATGCTAAGGTGCATGAAGAGCAAAGCGATGGTCTAGGAGATAAGACTCTTCAAAGTGGTCGGGACTTTTGGGACTCGAGACTGTTGCTTCTCGGGACACCGAATGTTTAGAGGAGCATATTTCTCGCAGGGCAGCTCTAATTGGGGCAACACTACTAGGGTGGACATTGGTTAACCACCTTCCTAACGAGGCTTTATACACTAGAAAGTGTCTCCAGGCCATTTAAACGTGGCTTTAACCATGGATAAACGTTGCTACTAATCGAGCCACGTCCAGGTGCTGGCTTAAGCCATGTTGAAGGTATACTTTGGGAAAGTCTGTTCTCAAGTGAGGTTCCCTTCCAAAGAGAACTTACAACCCTTCCACGTCAACTTTTATCGGCTTCCACGTCAAATTGTTTAGACCTGGTATATAATCTAGTTGGCTGGGAGGGGTTTTTTACCAAAGGAAATTTACTGTTCCCGAGTTTAGGATTGTGGTAGTAAGTGAACCGAAGGGTAAAGTGTGAGGAAATTACAATGGTGTATTTACCATTCCATATTTAGAATTTAGATGTAATAATTTACATTTCGTAGTAACTGTAACATTTAGATTACGTGTTTGTAAGGTATAATTAGTGTGCCACTTGTCATCATTCTCTTGGTGCCATGAAATTGCTATAATCAGTAAATTTGCCTCAAGAATGTTTAGTGTAAAGAAGGGCAAGATATTTTTAGTTCTTCAAGTTAGACATCTATTTTAAACTGAAATTCAAGTAGGTACGTGGCAGTTAGTGGTTGACGGAATGATTAACGAAATTACTTCTTTTACCGATTGATTTAGCCCTTAAATATAGGATCTCGTTCGTGACATTAGCTATTTGCAGTATTGCAATTGAAAAGCAATTAGATTGGAAGTCTGATTGTATTTGGGCAAAATGCCGTGGCTCGTTTTCTATTTACAGAAAATCAGTTTGTGCACTTGAATGCAAATTTGTGGGCTCGTGGCTTCGTGAACCACAATGCATTTCTGTCATTCAACCTTCTCGTCCTCTTGGAAAAGTAATCTGGCTCTACCTACAATTTACAGTAAGAGACAACCAATGACCGATACGCCGCTAATACTAGAGTTCTGACAAAATTGAGAACCCAACAAAAATGAGATCTTTGTAAAACTATACAATTGAACTATACATAACTCTACTGTTGGTCATCGTCTTCGCTTTCATCCTCTGATGATGAACTCCCGGAGCTGGTAGCCGAACCATCGTCCTCTCTCCCCACCTCTGGATCACTCTTACCATCATTGGCCGACTCCTCCTCCATGTCAGCAGGAACTTTTTTGCCCTTCACCGTTTTAGCAGCCCCCACACCTGCAGCACGACATGTCTTCTTCTTCCTCTTCGTTTTTTGAGGTGGCCCACTACCTTCAGCCTTGTGCACTGTTCCTTCGTTCTCCATTGTAGCGCGGGACAGGCCCTCTCTTGTACGTATTGCCAGGGCTGCGTAGGCGTTGAATTTCGCAAACTCCACCTCCTCCGGAGTCGGCATCCTCCCAAACTCGGATTCGTATTGAAGAATACGTCAAACTGTCCACTATAAGTAGGTTTAAATAGAATCCAGAGCCTAAAACAAGCAATACACATGTTAATATCAAGTTGCAAGTAAGACGTGGATACTTACAAATCTGGATACCATTCCCTTCATACCCATCTTCCTCCACCTATGAGTCCCTCCTCCATCTTTGAACCTGGCTTCTGATGCAACCCGACACTTGTGTGCCTTAGACTGTTTATTAGGGTCTGACTGTGAGTCCCATATAACATTCCATGCTTCCATGCTGCACCCGATTGGGATTGTGCACTTGTTTTTCTCAAGGCCCTCCTGTTATTAATCTTTCATTCTGGCTCGTTTTTCTTTTATATTGTTTCCTATGTACTTCATTAGATAATCATCATCCCACAAGCCTGGATATAATTCTCTCATTCGCAACTTGAATCTAGTCTTTAAGGCAGGGCATTGTTTGTTCCAATCTAAATTCCACTCAAATTTTTTGGATGCCCTATTACAGGCATATTGTCGAAGATGATCTCAGAAGCGACCTATGGGAACTGCCTTTGCATTGGTTTCACAAGGAGGAGCATTGTGTACCGGCTCCCAAGTACCTAAGGATACTTCCTCACTTCTGGCTAGGTTAAGAGAACGTGCACTAGCTGAGCATGGCGATGATGACCGGACTGCGTAGGCATGAACTCTACTTTCATACTGCCGACTCACAGGAAGAACTTGGACGATTTGCTGGCCTCCAGAAGCCCTGCTCGATGACAGTGAGTTGCCTGCGCACTCCAGCAAGGCTTGCTTCTTTGCTACTAACTCCTGGATCTCACGGTCGATTTCCGCTACTTCTCTTTGCTTACGGTTCCCTGCTTTAAACTCCGGAGTAGGCGGCAACTGACACGTACGGTTTGTTGCAGTGGACGTAGGAGCTGGTGCCATCTCCTCAGAAGCTGTTGTATCGCCACGGTGAAGAGTTGGTGCGGACTCCGGCGCCGCTCCTCCGCTCCCAGGATCTGCCGCCAACCTCTTCAACTTCTTCTGCGCCTTCTTTGCGGCCTTGGCAGCTCTTCTGGCTCGCCTACTCTCCTTATCGGTCGCAGGCAGAGGTGACGGCTGCCCCACTGTCGAAGTCTCCTTGACAGGTGACTCACACTTGCCTCCACACGAAACCTCTGGCATCTGCCAAAAACGCAATGTAAAATTCATAAAAGCAGCAAGCAGCAATTAGATTCGTGCTTTGTTGAGTGAATCAAAGGCTGATGGGGAAACCAAAGTCTTGAATTTTGACTGAATCTAGCAAATGATTGGAGATAAAAGTTGGATCTTACTTGTACAGTGTGTGCGCGCGTACTCAACCACTTAAGCCGTGAGCACTGGTGTTGGGAGGGTGGCAAAAATGCGGTCAAGAGCCTCCCTGGGGGATTCTGGATTGCTTGAATCAACATTGAGGTTCTCAATGTCAAATGTAGGCCTCCTTACACGGGGTGGTGTGGCGTTTGGAGTCAGCGCAGGAACAATTGCACTCGTTGGTGGCCCTGTGTCGTCTCCGCTGCTCGCAAGGTCCACCAAATAAGGTGTTGCTCCCACTGACAACTCGGGTTCATTGCAGGCACGAGGGCTTGGAGGTCTGCTGGCGCTTGTACCTAAGACCAGCAATTGCGGTTTGTGCATTGGAAGGACCGGATTCTCAATTGGGTCGCACACCGGATTTTCCACTGGGTCGCAGACCGAATTCTCGATTGGCTCGCACACTGCGTTCTCAAAATCTTCGGCAACGCTTGGTTCGACAACACCATCTTGTGTGTCTTGCGTGGTGCTTTGGGGCTGCGGTGCCTCTTTGTCTGATGCATTACATTCTTGTATAGGAGCCAAGGGAGAAGGAGTTGACACCTCCAAAGACCTCCGCGCACGCCTTCGCATTTTGCCTGGGGACAATATTACTGTAATTTTCCGAAAGGTGGCGCTTCGAGATTGGACCTGGCTGCTACTATCGAGCTTCACGTGAATTTGAACACCGATGTTGCTGTCCGTTGCCTCCAACCTTTGCGTGCTTCGCCTGACCTGCTGTAGCGATTGTTCTGGAGGCTGCTTCCGTTTTTGGTCCCTTGGAAGTGGGGGCTTCTTCTTCGAATTGGGAGTAACGACTTCCTCCAAAAACTTATCCTTGCCACCCCCGTTTCCATCCAGAGGAGACGTCCTTGCTATAGAAACCCTAGCACTAGACACATCGTGTGTGGGCACCTCCGCCGCGGGGTCGTCATGACGATAAGAAAACCCTGATTTTTTTGATGTCTAATAAATAACTTTTACACTAGAAGACATCCTAAAACTTCCTCCGAACATCTTTATAGACATCTTGGCATGTCTTTGGATGTCTAGCAAGATGTCTATGAAGATGTTTGGAGGAAGTCTTAAGATGTCTTCTAGTCTAAAAGTTATTTATTGAACATAAAAAAAATCAGGGTTTTCTTCTAGATGATCATCTGATGCCCTACCTGCCTTCTTCTTCACTCGCGACATTTCTCTCAGAAAACTTCTACAAAACCTGCTCTTGACAAAACCCTCGACCTGCTTGCTACGATGCACGCGAATGACCCTGGCTTCTACTCACAACGAAGGGAGAAGATGGAGGACTCGGATGCGGAGAAGGATTGAGGCCGTGAGAGAAGCGCGAGGAATGGAATGCTGTAGAGTGCACAAAACTTGTTGTCCAACGAAATGAGAGCGCAGGCCCTGAAAATGAGTTGAATGTCGAGGCGAGCTGAAGGTGACGAAGTTAGAAAAGTAAAAGTCTGAACCTGGCTCCTTTGGATAAGAGTTTAGGGCTTAACCGAAAAAACACATTTAATACACATTCTTAATTCAACTTAGCGCAAATTAATTATTCCCAAAGTGAAGTGCTTGTATTAATCACGTAAATAACAATCTTATAGAGCTTGGGGGTCATAAATCACTAAATACCATTAGATATTTTTAATACTAGATGAACCAAATTACTGTTTCTAAATCTCAATTGCTTGTATCAATTACTCAAAAATAAAAGCCTTATAGAGCTTAAAGGGACATTTGGTTATAAAATACTAAACCACTAAAGCTTGGAGGTCATATATCACTAGTTACTATTCAATCTTCATGATTCCAGTTGAACCAAATTAATGTTTTTCAAACTCAAGTGTCCTTATTAGTTATGGAAATAACAATCTTGTAGAGCTTGGGGGTCATAAATCACTAAATACCATAGATGTTTTTAATACTAGATGAACCAAATTACTGTTTCTAAAACCCAATTGCTTGTATTCAATACTCAAAAATAAAAGCCTTATAGAGCTTAGAGGGACATTTGGTCATATAATACTAAACCACTAAAGCTTGGGGGTCATATATCACTAGTTACTATTCAATCTTCATAATTCTAGTTGAACCAAATTAGCGTTTCTCAAACTCAAGTGTCCTTATTAATTATGGAAATAACAATCTTGTAGAGCTTGGGGGTCATAAATCACTAAATACCATTAGACATTTTTAATACTAGAACCAAATTACTGTTTCTAAATCTCAATTGCTTGTATTCATTACTCAAAAATAAAAGCCTTATAGAGCTTAGAGGGACATTTGGTCATATAATACTAAACCACTAAAGCTTGGGGGTCATATATCACTAGTTACTATTCAATCTTCATAATTCTAGTTGAACCAAATTAATGTTTTTCAAACTCAAGTGTCCTTATTAGTTATGGAAATAACAATCTTGTAGAGCTTGGGGGTCATAAATCACTAAATACCATAGATGTTTTTAATACTAGATGAACCAAATTACTGTTTCTAAAACCCAATTGCTTGTATTCAATACTCAAAAATAAAAGCCTTATAGAGCTTACAGGGACATTTGGTCATATAATACTAAACCACTAAAGCTTGGGGGTCATATATTACTAGTTACTATTCAATCTTCATAATTCTAGTTGAACCAAATTAATGTTTCTCAAACTCAAGTGCCTGTATTAATTATATAAATAACAATCTTATAGAGCTTAGGGGTCATGCATGAGTACGTGGTCATCACATTTCTCTCGCATACTTATCTATCTATTGATGCTTTTTATCACTGATATGTGTTGGTGTTTTTATTTTTAATTTTTTAGAAGAGCAAAGCTATGGGGAGGGAGAAAGTGAATTACAACCCTCAAGATTTTGTACCTGCCATCCCGATTCACACCGAGGATGGTGATGAAGTAGTTGCTAGGACGACTGACAACAACCACCAAAGGCGCCGGAAGAGAAGACGGCATGTGATAATGGACCAAAGACCGCGATGCCCGCAAGTTTGGAGAGAATGATGATTTGCCCATGTACATTGTGTGCCGACCCTCGTCGAGATGCCCCAATTTCCCGGTATTTGTCAATCGTCACAAAACATATCCGCTTGAATAAAATCCATGACCGTTGGAAGGTAATATGCAAACTCAATTTGATTTTATTATATTTTATTTGTATTTCTTCAATTTTTTATTTCCTCTTATTGAAGCTATATATGAATAAGTTTTAGAAACACATCCTTAGTCCATTCCATTTTCTTTGACCATTTATTAATATGGCCTATGTACCACTTATTGTACTCATAGATTTAATTTGTCTTCTTATAGATTTTGTATCATGAGCAATTGGCTCAACTCAAAGGAAGATCTTTGGAAAGTGATTTTGGAGTAGGTACTTCTAACATTAAATCCTCTTTTGGTGAAGAAACGACATTGCCTAATCCAACTTCTTCACATTGGAACCCGGATTTTGATGTTTTAGAAGAGATGGTACGTAACCAACGGGCCGGGCTAGGAAGTTAAGGTGATTTTGGCCCCACACAATTAGAGAGGGAGGCACGTGTTCCATTATTTGAGAACTCACATTCTAGCCATTTAGAGGTTATTCTAAGTTTTTTGAATATTCAAGCCCGGCACCACATCTCAAATGTGGAAATGGATGATATCTTTAGAACTATGGCATCCATGGTGGTTCCTCGTGATTGCAATTCCAAGATGCCGGAATCATGGAGAGAGGCTAGAGAAGTTGTTTCACAAGTGGATTTGGATTACATAACAATTCATGCTTGCCCATGTGATGAGATGCTATATTATGGTGAAAATAGCAATCGAACACATTGTAAGAAATGCAACATTACTCGGTACAAAGACAACACAAGGTCCAAGACAGTCCCACGCAAGGTAACCACCTCCTAAGTGTTTTTTTTTTTTTTTTTTTTTTTTCTCACATTATTTTTTTCTCTATTGTTCCACCCCCATAGTAGTTATGTATTTTTCTAGTTGATTTGAGGTATTAGTTTCACGTGCTTTCATAGTAAGCTAATGATATTTTTTCTAATATCTAATTTCTTTTGTTGTGCTAGAAAATGCAATATTTTTCCCTTACAACAAGACTTTTGACAATGTATCGTAGCCCAACCCTAGCCCCGTTGATGACATGGCATGCTCACAACAAAAGCAAAGATGGGATTATGAGGACTTCAGCGGACTATGAAGCTTGGGATCATGTTCAAAAATCGTGGCCCGAAAAGACCAAGGATGACAACACCGCGTACTTGGGTATTACATTAGATGGAGTGAATCCATTTGGACACAACTCCGGGTCACACTCAACGTGGCCTATTTTGATTGTTCTATATAACTTGCCACCTCACCTATCCATCCACAAAAATCATGTGATGTTGTCATGCATCGTTCGAGGTATGACTCTTTATGAATAGAAAATCAATCATTGTCTTTATTTTATTGTTTATGTAATCATTGTGTTCTTATAATTTTTTTCAACTACTTGTATTGGCAAAAAAAAGGTGAAAGACATGAACATTTACCTCAAACCGTTGGTGGACGAATTAAAGAAATTGTGGATAGAGGGTGTTCCCGCATATGATATCTCGGCCACCAATCGGCCCAAACATTTCCAACTGCATGCTATAATGATGTGGACCATTTCAGACTATCCCGGACTTGGTGTGGCATCGTCGTTGCAAACCCAGGGCCACCAAGCGTGCTACATTTGTGGTCTCCAAAAGTTTCAAGCGTACCGATCAGAGTTCCTCAAGAAGATGATTTATGTTGGGTACAAAAAATACTTACCTTATGGTCACCGGTTTAGGTTACCTAGACTAAAACACTTGTTCAACAATCGTACAGAGGATCGCCCACCATCGGGAAGAACAAATGGAGCCTTCTGGTTGCGCCAATGGCAGCAGGTCAAAGATAAAAAATTGCGCTTGAAAGAAGCGGGATGAAAGCCAAATCAGTGTTTTTTGAGCTACGTTATTATGAGGTACATCTCTGCCATGCCACTTGTTCTCGGGTTCACATGCTCTTATCCTATTATCACAATGCATCAGGGTCTGGGCCTTTGGGGTGAGAAGAAAATTAAAAATAAAAAATCCACGCAATGATGCTCTGTCACAAAATCGTCAGTCGTCATCCCAGCCTTGCTCATGGGGCCAGCCTAGGCTTGTGGGGTCAATGGGTCCGGTCACTCGTTCATAGAGTTATTTGTAACACCAGTCATGCATGTGAATCTTTAGCTCTGGTCATGTAGCCCCATAAATGGCAAAGTTAGGATTTCAAATAAGGTTTGAGGGTCTAGCAACTTCACCTTACTATCTGTTGGAATAATGATAAATATTTCCCAAAGTACTCAATGCTGAAATATATCTGAAATGCTTAATTGAATTTTCCACTCCTAAAGTGATAGTATAGACAATGGCGTATGTTTCAAAATTCTTACGAATCCGAAATTACCCATAGAGATCACATTAGTATGATAATGTGACAAATTAGTATGAACTTTACATAATCTAAATGTAGTAGTAGTTACAAATTGAAGGTTGTTTCTTTTTAGTGAGAAATCAAACCTAACATTATGTGTCAACAAATCTTAAGAGTCATGATTAATTTGGTCCGTCATTGCAATTTACCCCTTTAGAATCAAGAGGTATTGGCATCGTCGTTATTGGACATCAATAATTTTAGAAATGAAAAATCATCAATGCTTTGAATACGACAATTCAGTAAGAGATAAAGTTATCTTTGCGAACCTACGATTTAATCTTGTAAATAATGAGTACATTTAAGGAAGGAAGGAATTAGTTCATTTCACGAGTTTTTAAATTTGTAACCCAAGTGTATTAGCTCATTTCCATAGCATGGTATCCTTATCATTTGAAGACCCTTTTTGTGTTTAGTCCTTTTAAAAATGTACTTTGTCAATTCACTGGTTGACTTGTTCTTGTTATTGGTGATGGCAGAATTTAAAAATTGCCCACCTCTTGGATGCAATGCACGTAGAGAAAAACGTGTGTGTAAGCTTGCTTAAAACATTTTCTAATGTTAAAGGCCCAAAAGCAGATTCCATAGCTGTTCGGAAGGAATTGAACGAGCTCAATATTCAAGCGGAGTATTGGTCACAAGAGCATCAACACAATTTCCACGATACGGGCGCCAACTGGGTATGGGTCTTCTTTCCAAAACAAATTCACAGACGATAAGAAGGTTGTAGGCATGAAAACCCATGACTATCACAGTTTGTTGCATGACATATTGCCAATAGCCATCCGTGGCACATTGACAAAACCCATCAGAGAAATCGTATATGGACTAGGAGAGCTCTTGAAGTGGATTAGTCAGAAAGAGATAAACAAATTGGACTTTCCACAAAAAAAATAGATGTGGTTGAAATCCTTTGTCTCATGGAGCAACATTTGCTTCCATCAATATTTGACATTCAAAGACATTTGCTATTGCACTTGGTAGAAGAAATAGAAATAGCGGGCCCCGTACATAATAGCTGGATGTACTTTGTGGAGCGTTATTTGAAGCAATTAAAAGGATATAATTCCATATTCGTTATATTGGGAAATATGCATGACTTTGGGAGATTTAATAGTAGAAAATCATCTAAAATATCGATCAATGTTAAGCATAAGTACTAGATCTTGCATCAAACATGATATGGTTATATGCAAATAGAGATATCGCTCTGACCAAAGGATGGGAATAAAAGAATATACCATTTATTCGCTTGTAAATATCAAACATAATTCACAAAATATGTCATATGTCATATGTCATATGTCATACAAGAATGATGACTATCAAATCTGTACATAATTACTTCTGTAGCTACTAGATGTAACTATTACGGAGTTCCACCGTAAGCGACAATACGAGATTGGATTAATGCTCGTTGACGTCGACGTGTCAAGCTAGAATCATTGTCTTGCATCAATGGACTATCAAGAAGGCATTGCAGTCTTTCGCGACGCCGGTCCTCAATGCTTGACTTAGGTAGCGAGTGGCGGCGGTTTTATGACGAAGGCTTCATTGTTCCTTGTTCAGTGGACTTCGAAGGACATGCTTTTGGAGTCCCCAAAACACGATCCTGAACAAAATAAAACAACAGCATTTCTTAAAAGTGAACAAGCGAATGGATACATACGAGCAATAGGTAGCACATGAGTCCAATGTCTAAGAATTGTTTAATGAATTAGAGTGTACAGCAGAAGATCTACAAATAGTTATTCGTTGTTGCAAACACTTAACTCAATGCCTAAAATGGACCCTCTCGAGTAACTTCTCAAGGAATGTAGAAACAAACCTTCACAAAAACTTCTTCAAAAATATCCACGTCAATGTCGATCCACAACCTTCACAATCTTGACACAATCTTGACACAATCTTCACAGGCTTCGTAGGCGTACATGTAATTTGAAGAGGAGAACCAATATGATTAACCGTTGGAGGCGACACGGGGGAAGAAGATTGCACATTCGGAGGTGATGACTTAGTGACAGGGCTGTTAATTACTCCATCTTCTACTGCCATTGTTGAAAAATCCATGGTAGATTGAGCCGTTTCAGCAGACTGCAATAATCGTCCTCTACTCTGAGGTGAAGGCCCGAAATCCGCAGCATTCATCAAAGAATCCACAGAAGCACGACAATCACCCTGCGTAATCTATTTCAACAATATGCCAAACAAATCATCAAATATCCAGAGTACATAAAGTTCATGCAAGACATTACTTTAAGCAAAACTAAAGATCACATTCTCTTCATATTCACAAAATGAAAATTTACTAACATATGAAAAGTCCTGCAAATCTACTACAAGAGCTTCACAATCTAAGTTACGATTAAAATTAAACCAAAGGGACCAGAACTACCCGAGAATAGAAAACGAAATAATTTTTCATTCTATTAAGGCATTTTGTATTTCATTATACAGATCTAATAATGCACGATCATCATATAACATGGCACGTCCAAGTTGAAACGATGCCCGAAACTTGCTAGGGGAACCGTCAAACTCATGGAGCTCTAACAGTTACGGCAAAACTTCATCTAACAAAATAAAATCCTCGTGTGCCCTATTGTCTTTGTGAGACCAAGATGGTAGTAAAAGAACATTCTCCCGCTGATTAAGCACGTGCTTAACCGGACTATCATCTATGATAAGCGTATTAGCCTCTGTATAAAAACCATCAAAGCTATTGAAGAGATGAGCTGACAAGGTCTTAAGGAAGATAGACTTTTGAGTTCCCGGTTCCTTCATGAACAATGGTTGGCTCCCACTAGATTTCAAGGGAATCATGTCACAGTCTTCTTGACCAATAATTCGTAGTGGCTTTATAGGGTTTATAGGACCAAAGAGAAAATCACAAATGGCTTCTGTGGTTGTTCTCATCATCGAACTCCAAACCGTGATGGTAGCAAACGATGCCACCCGAGAGAGGAAGTCCTTGCAGTTGGGCCTCACCCATACAGACTTCTTCCCCACCTCGGTTGGCAACGTGGCCGAGTGAACACGGAAGTCACGGTTTCTGTATCCTTAAGCTTCCCAAAATGGGGTACAATTGTTGAGGATACCATTGAGGTCGAGAACAACATTCAACTAAGTACCGGAGGATTTCCTTGGAACCCAACCTATGCCTTCTCTAGAAATTAAATCATTGACCGATGCTTCGTTGACCTGAAATGAAAACGGCGCACCACGACAAAATTACTGGGGAGCTTTCGTCATTGGTGCGATGATTTCAAGGTCAGAATCATGTGATACATCGCAACGATGGCATGGGTGAGAGCAGAGTGTGTGAAACAGAAAACACCTGATTATCATAATTGCTCTCTTCTAAGTCAACTTGGATACCCATTGACCCGAGTGACTGCTCAGTGCAATCTATCTCATCACGGACAGCAACAACATTCTCTGTATGTGAGACATCATGCATTTTACGTGTGTCCTCCACCGGTGGAACCCGCTCATGCCGATAACATTTAAGCGTGACATCATCCATGACTGGAACATCGATTGCTTCGTCATCCAAATTAACATCTGGCAGCGCAATACAAATTCATGGTATCAGGAAACAATAAGATAGAGGAAATAGAATATGGGAGCCAACAAGAAGCAGATATGAAAAAGGGCAACAGTTTAGCTCAAGTCGAGCTAAACTGCAAAATAGTAAAGGACTGTATTAATTACAAAAAACTGTCTCAGAGTTTGATACAAAATTTCACATGTACATGTGTTTTCCGGCATTTACAGCTTAAATACTATACACTCGATCCAAAATCTAAGTTGAAGGAGGACCTGTAGATTCTTCTTCCGCGTCTCCCTCAGGATGTAATTCAGGCGTAGGAGAGGAAGGCGAAGGCACGGAAGGCTCGGTAGTTGGAGGCGGCAAGGACATGAGTGGTTGCAGAGAAGTAGGATCAGCATGTGTAGCAGTAGTGATTGCCATTGTCTGCACCGAAGTTAATGCGTTGCCGGTAGTAAAACTCTGCATCATCTCCATGATCCTGTCATGGCGTTCCTGGTCCTTCTTATCGCGTTCCTCCTGCGCAATTTGCTGCTGCGCAAGGAGCTCTTCCAACTTCCTCCGGTGTGCCGTCTCCTCCTCAAACTTGCGTTGTAGTGCTGCCAACTCGTTACTCTCCTCAGCCTTGAATCTACTTGAGGGAGAGTCCTTCGACACGGGATTACGTTTCCGTTTTGCACTCCCCCTGCCGCCTCCTCGCCCAGGAGCGGTACGCGACTCCTCCGGTGTCCGAGGGGTCGTGTCCAACTCCATGTCTTGCTCTTCGCCTGGAGCGGAGTTATCTCCTCCGGAACCAAGGCTGTAAGTGCTGCCTTCGCCGTGAAGTTGCCTTCCGCTTGACCCAGAGTCCTCCCGGTCGGGGACGTCCGCCTCATCGTCAAGGGCCTCGTCATCCAAAGACGCAACAGCTTTGCGCTTGCCTTTCAAGAGCATGGCCCCAACCTCCGGAAACGGTGACTCTTTCGACGAAATAGCCGTTCACGGAGAAGTCAGTGGGATCTAGAGTAAGCCCTTCGTTGTACGCTTGGTCAATGTCCTCTCTATCTTCGGCGTCGAATATGGCGTAGGCATTGAGAGACAACATCTACAAGAAAAACAATGCAGCTTAGAAAACGGAAATCATCTGTAATTAAAGCGGACATGATTTGAAAACAAGCTTAACAGTTTAGCTTGACTGGAGCTCAACTGTATGGCAGTTTAGCTCGAGTCGAGTTAAACTGTCATACAGTTTAGCTCGAGTCGAGCTAAACTGCCATACAGTTTAGCTCGATTCGAGCTAAACTGCCATACAGTTTAGCTCGAATCGAGCTAAACTGTAGGGATTCCTATGCGAGCACATAGGGTCGAGCTAAACTGTAGTGAAGCTTACCACGCTTGCGCAGACTGCTTTCCCGCCGGCGTAGACAAGAAAAATGTTCTCCTGCTTCTGACAGAAAAGCTGGATGACCTGCAAATAAAAATCCATCCTTAACTCGATCGGGTACATGTGATACCGAGACTCGTTGTACTTCCGCGGCTTCTCGTAAAGCGCGTGCTTTGGAGCGCGATACTCGGCCTGTGGCATACGCGCGAGGTTCACGTTTTCCCTGATCATGAAGAGAAGACGACAAGCTCTGAGGCTTGCTTTGCTTTTGCGTTGTATCCAGCGAGCCGTTCGTGCGGGGATGGATAGTACATCGACGCAATCAGCTTATAATTCGACCCTGGGAAGAATGCAGGATTTGTCGCGAACGCCTCAACTTGCGCATATTCACTGTCACCCCCGCAAATAAATAATCAGCAGGGTACATCTGTCAGAGCTGGCTTGTTCTGGGACGATTAGATCGCCATGAATATTTCGAAGAATGGGTGGTCAGGCGAGGAATCAGCGGAGGAACTACAAC
Source organism: Bryum argenteum (assembly GCA_037043015.1). Taxonomy (NCBI): domain Eukaryota; kingdom Viridiplantae; phylum Streptophyta; class Bryopsida; order Bryales; family Bryaceae; genus Bryum; species Bryum argenteum. Next base: position 27,697,449 of record CM073321.1, on the reverse strand, counting down.
TACCCGGAACCAATCTGAAGTCGATGATTCCGACGTTCATCTCGGGTGCAGGTTCCGGCCATTTGTTCTCAGGCCAATCTTTCAGCCTCTGTGGTGTTTTGCGCTCAAAGGAACGGAATATAAGACTACCAACAGGGCCAGTAAACGTTTCGCGCTTTTCCAGAAACACCTCGAAGAACCTCTTTGCGTAGGGAGAGAGATCTTCGCAGCTGGTATTCCTGTGCTGGGTTTGCCTCTGAACTGCGTAGTACTTATCAGGAATTCCCCATTCCAAAAGTGCGCTCTTCGAGGCCTTTGTGACGTGGTAGTCTTTCTTGAACTTCTTCCACGCATCCACGTCGAACTCGTTGTTCTTGAAGATTCCGAGTTGGGGACTGATCTTGTGGATCTGAAGCTGGGCGGTCGCCTTACGCTTCAACCGTTCAACGTACTCCTGAACAGAGTAGCAATCTTCAAGAAGGGATATTGGTTGTTTGAGGGTAACCTTCGGGTATTCCAGTTTCCGTGACGGACCTGACCTATTCAACATATGTGAACAGAGTTTCTTATGGTCCGACTCTGAAAGGTTACCGAGGTTCATAAAAAATTCCCTCGACAGGGTTTGATCGTTATCTGGTTTAAACCCTGGCTTGTCACACAGCTGCCTCAAGGAGTAGGGGTCGATAAGGGTCCCCTAGGCGACACTTCCAATCAACTCTGCCCACAGGTTCCAGAGATCTTCAGGGAAGGTGATGATCTTAAGCTCAATCGTTAGGGACAAGACCTTGTTCTTCACCTCTACTTGGGCATTGGCAAAATCAATCATGGCAAACCTATGTCGAATGGAGTCCACGAATTTCTGCAATGCCACAAGTAATGTAAGATGTCAGAGAGTAAGAGAGCGGTAACTTTAGCTCGAGTCCAGCTAAAGTATGCATCCGGAATTCAGCAGTTGTAAAGATGTTGGTTTTATTAAGCAGCAGCAACAGTTTAGCTCGAGTTGAGCTAAACTGCAATGACAGTTCAGCTCGAGTCGAGCTAAACTGCAATGGCAGTTTAACTCGACTCGAGCTAAACCTCAATGGCAGTTTAGCTCGACTCGAGCTAAACTCCTACGGGAAACTATTTGCTATGATAGAAGGTAGAGATGTGATGCGACATGAGGTAATACTTACGTCAAAATTTGCGAATTGTGACGCAACTCGCTTTGTTTGGACACGTCTGTCCGCCACCCTAGCTGCCGCATGTCTGTTTGGGGGGCGCCCGTAGTTCTCCCACACAGTGCGGGCGGCAAGGATGTTCGATGCCCATGTCGGCTTAAATGGAGTGAAGTGGTTCACTCTGTTATAAAACGCCGATATCTTGCGGAGCTTGGCTTCATCCTTTGTCCAAACTACGAAAGCTGACCATACCCGGAAGTCTTTGCAAATTGTTTCTGGGACTTTGGACTCAAGCATCTGCTTTGAGGCGGCAACACTGTGTTGGCCGTTGATGATCCAAAACTTGCAGTCCTGCATATCTTCTAGGCCCTTCGGCTTCACATCCAATTTTGGCATGACGCAGAGCGTTTGCTTCTGGGACCTGTCGGACATATTGATGAGAAAATTCATCAAGTCCGTCTTGCTCTTCTTCTCGAATGCCCGAATGGTCCATTGGGGAGGGGACTCGATCATCCTCATTGTCTCGACCTCTATCTTCGTGTCAGGTTTAGGAAAGACGAAACAGTCCTGACAGTCCGTGAAGAACTTTCGATAGATGAGGTTGACGTTCTCAAAGTCGATTTTCTCCACGGTATTAATGTTCTTTGGAATGCATTGAATAACATTGTTCAAAGCCGTTAAAGCATCCTCTTCGAGGATGAGCATGCTCTTTTTCTTCTTCGCCTCGGCTGACTTCTTCACGGGAGCTTCTCTCCTCATTACAGGCGAGTCAGTAGCCATGGTGGTTGTTGGGGTAGGCCTTGTAGCACGTTGCGGGCGTGTTGGGGTCCTGCTCTGTACGCTGCTCCCCGTTGGAGTCAGCCCAGATCCCTCCAGTGGAGCTTTTCCTTTGAGGTCTATAGTCTTTGCCATAATGTCAGCGTGCGTCAGAGCAGAGACTACAGATCGCAGTTTGATCGCGAGTTGCTTGGCCTTGAGATCTCCCCCTATTTGGTTTGCCATGCTTTAGTAAGCATATCCTGTTTCAATGTGGTTTTTATTTCATCGAAACTCGACGGCTCTAAACTCTCCACCAACTGGCCCAAGTCAAAACGAGTCTGCTTGATATCAATCAGTATGGTGTAGTTGTAAGCTTGCTCCTTGTCCTTCTCCTTGAAGGTTGTTAATGTAGCTATGATTTCCTTCTCTATTTCGTGGTCGAAGTCAGTGAGCTTGGAGTCAAAGTCGACGCACATGGGGTCTTCTACATTTCCTTCGTAGGTCACGACGAGGGTGAGGAATGATGTCCAGGGAATTCATCTCGCAGACCAGGATACAACTTTGGATGGGTCCTTGAATTCCCAGTAGTCCAACTGCTTCGTGTCGTCGCCATCGTCCTCTTCAATATCCTATGGCCTAAGCTTAAAGAAGTGTTGGAGCGCCTCCTGAACTCTTGCCTTCTCCTGACTGTGATGCAAGAGTGTGTTAGCTGATGGTAACGATTTGGATATACATGAAGCTTATTTTATCCGTCCTAGTACTACTTGCAGTTTAGCTCGAGTCGAGCTAAACTGCAGCCTAGCAGTTTCTTAGCAGACTAAATCGACTGAGCTAAATTTGACGATTCAAGCTACCACGGTATCTATACGTCATATAGTAAGTCGTTTCATTATAGCCTTAACCTTCAATCTTTAACTGCGTCGTAACTAAGTATTCGCTGTTAACTTGTTCGTTACACCTAATGTAACATCTATAGTTTAGCTCGAGTCGAGCTAAACTGTTGAGACATGTGTCAACTACAGTTTAGCTCGAGTCGAGCTAAACTGTAGACTGATCTACGTTGTCTTCATTGTTTTCTTAGTCAGGTTTCTTGTTAGTGTAACGTTATTTCTGTAAGCTGAAGACCTACACCCTTAACCCTGAACTACGTCGTAAAGATGGTTTCATTTTGACATGGGCAGCAGGTTAAGCTCGACTCGAGCTAAACTGTAAAGGCTCGTGCCGGCTACAGTTTAGCTCGAGTTGAGCTAAACTGAAGAGTTACGTGCTGACTACAGTTTAGCTCGACTCGAGCTAAACTGTAGAGACCACTAAAAGAAACCTGCGTTTTTAGTGATGTTGTAAATGATGTCTATAAAGACAACGTAGACATTAATTCGGATGTCTTATAGACGATAAGACATCCTAAACAGCTCAGATGTCTATGCAGACATCTAAATAGATAGGAAGATGTCTTAAAGATCGAAGATGTCTTAAAGTGATTTTGGAAGGGTAAAAAGTGTGCCACGTAGGTGCCACGTAGATGACACATCAGCTTGAATTCAACGGGCAGTGCCACATGGGGATGAAATTCATCATGATGTGGAATTTTACATGGTCCCATGAAAGATGACATGGCGGCGCCAGAATCCTACGTGGACCCGGGAAAATCCGACATGGCACGCAGGAAAATCCGACGTGGCACGCGGGAAAATCCGACGTGGCACGCGGGAAAATCCGACGTGGCACGCGGGAAAAGTTGACGTGGACGCGGGAAAATGACGTGGCATGCCACGTCAGCATATTTTGGAGGTTTTATGCTTCTATCATGATAGTTTTAGACATCAGTTAAGACTACTTAAATGTCTTGCAAAACATTCTAAATGTCGTACAAGATGTCTTACAAGACGTATGCAATGTCTTACAAGATATCTTAAAAGACATTTTGTATGTCTTATAAGATGTCTCTAGTGCATAGAATGATGTTTAGGTTGATGTCCTTAAATTTGTGATGTTTGCTCGGATGTTTGTAGCGACATCCCGTAGGACATCGATGTAAACGTTTTGTGTTAAACATAATGTTTGCAACAATGTTACTATTGATGTTTTCTGGGCATATTAAAAGACATCTATGATGACATTTTTAGATATTTATATTGTAATCAGATTCGTAATCCACAGACGTCTCACATAACATAAACTGTAAACACTGTCACGTCAAAAAGTTTGAGTCAAACATATATTGTTTAGGTCATTAAAACCTCAGATAACACAAAACTAGACTATTAACTAATACGTGTGTCAACAACTACGATATACTACGCACCCACAATTTGAACTCCGGAAGCCCCTCCACTACCATCGCTTGCTGTCGATACCTGTATAGTCATGTGCATGTTCCGCCGCTACACATGTTCAATAAGCCAATATCAGCTGCATTTAAAGAAGGGTTTGTAAAGGTAAAAAAATTCTGATTTAATTCCATTTAATTGCACTACCTAGGTTGAGATGGTTTACTTCCTAACCTCAAGATATCGACACAATTAGACATTCTTGCAAACATCTGCTTAGACATTTCTTCAGCATCCTTCTAGACATCATTAAAAACAACGTTATAGACATATATGCATACATCTGTTTCACTCACCTACAAGCACGTATGTCGCTTCATTTTTTCTTCGCGGCCTCACATCGTATTACGCTGCCCCACCCTCATGTCCCACCCTCCAAAACAGAAATTCCATCAACACAATTAGACAACTTCATAGACATGTTGTAAGACATCTTGCACACATCATCATAGACATCTTTTACAACAAATCAAATATTACAAGTACTAGGGTTTCTTCCACAACAAATCAAATACTACAAGTGCTAGGGTTTCTTGTACATGATGCTTTTGAAATCCAGTTCCTCTTAAGTAACAAATCTTAGCCACATGAAGAAGGAAACCACTACTCTTGAGAGCTACTAGATTTCTACAACTACTATTCTCTTATTGTAGTTAACAATCATTCTAAAATTGAATAGAAACAATATTGAAATCCTCTATACTTTAAACACTAACTCTTTGGAAAAACTAAGGCAAAATTGAGCTTTGTAATTCCATTTAAAGGTCTCATGACCTAACTATGGCGGCGGCTGCAAACCCTAACCTCATGAAGAAGCAAACCTTAGCCTCTACACTCTAAACACTAACTCCTTGAAAAAATGAAGGCACAAATGAGCTTTATGCGGCCTCTAATTCTACTTAAAGGTCTCATGACCTAACTATGGGGGCGGCAGCAAACCCTAGCCGCCTCTGTTCATCCACTGAAGTCGATGAAAATCATCCCTGTAGATGATTATGGATGATGTCGTAGATGTCATCTTCGACAACTTCATAGACATCATGTTGAACATTTTCATGAACGTCATCTTAGACATCCCTGCAGATATTATCAAAGACATCTGATGACATCTTCAGAGTTTCAACTACAACACGTTAATCATAAAAGGTTTTTTGTTTTCTTCCACAACAAATCAAATACCAGATGCTTTAAAGTTCTTTCCACAACAATGCACGTATTGTAGGACATAGAGTTTCTTCCAAAACAAATCATATAATCTTTATTGATAGAAAAGTGTGGAATCACAATTATGAGACTATTTATAGTCTCCCATGGTGATAGGCTCTCCTTTCAACTCTTAACTACCTTTTATTTCTGCCCTAACTAACTTTCCAACTAACTTTCCTAATACTAATTCTATTCTAGAATTGACTCCTAAACTATATTAAATAGCTACTTTCATAAATTCATATCTCTTGTAAATTTGCTTCAATTGTATAATATTGGTAATTGATGATAAAGTAATGTATAAACTTGCCATTGGACTATAATAATCTAATCTATAAGTAATCAATAATATTTAGTTCCTTCTTGAAGTAAGCCAAAAAATACTGTTTATTGTTTTTATTTTCTTTTTATATATTTTTTTAAGTATTCGAGGATTAAGGGTTATTAGAGACAGAGCCTAAGCAGAGATCCGCGCCAATGGAGGACAAGCAGTAAGAGAAGAAGTTGACATTATTCTTAAGAGACCCTTAAGTACTGCCGCTTTTTGGTAAATGATGTCTAGGAGGATGTCGTGCAAAACATCTTCATAGACATCCCAATAGATGTCTACGCGGACATTCATGCCTGACCGTAGTTATGGTGAGTTGGACATCGTGTTAGACATCCGACTAGATGTTGCATGACTTGTCAACTGGTCCGACGTGGAGATTTTGTTGCCATGTAGATAAAGCGTTGTAAATAACTTTTTTAATCTATGTCCACACTTTTTTGAGGATTAAATATCCACGAAATTACTTTTACATCCAAATTCTATTTTTCGGCACCATTGTTATTTTACAGATATAATATTTTTTATATAATATTTTTTAAATATTTAAATATTTTTAAATCATAAAAAAATTACAGAATTATAATATTTCAGTTTATTTTATTATACTAAAAATGTACAAAATATATTTTTTATTGGAATATGATTTTTTATTTTAATATTATTAAAAAATAGACCAATGAAAAAATAGTGAGAATAGCCTGAAATTAGTATTTTCAATATTGCCATGTCACATAATGATTTAACATATTTTAAAAAAAAAAAAAATTACAAAAGTGTGATGTTTTTTTTTCTACTTTTGAAAACCTCTGCCCATTCAGCTACTCTTTTAAGATTAGAAATGCTTTTTACCCTGTCCAACGGTAAATTTTGGTCGTTTTTACCTTGCTGGTCCAAAATCCCTTGCCAACGTGGTAGTTTGATGTCTATCGGGATGTCTTCAAAGACATCCATGTCTTTACCAACATCTTTTTGTTTGGTGATGTCTTCATGCCCCTCCAATCCAAAATGTGCCCGTTAGACGTACAGACATCCTCCCGTCTTCGAAGACATCTTTTAAGACAGTAAGACATCACAAAATACATTAGACATTACACAAGACATCACAAAAAACAGGGTTTTTTTATAGTGGACTTTCCTCAACTACAGTTTAGCTCGAGTCGAGCTAAAATGTAGAGGCATTTGTCCACTACAGTTTAGCTTGACTCGAGCTAAACTGTAGATACATCTGTTAACTACAGTTTAGTTCGAGTCGAGCTAAACTGTAGACCGGTCTATGTAGGCCTTCTTGTTTTGTTAGTGAAGTTTTTACTAAATTAGAGTAATACTACATTTCATAGGCCATACCTTATAACCTAAACCATGAACTGCGTCGTAAGTTAGACTTCGTTTTGACAATTGCAGCAGTTTAGCTCGACTCGTAGAGGCTTGTGCCAGATACAGTTTAGCTCGACTCGAGCTAAACTGTAGAGACATCCGTCAACAACAGTTTAGCTCGAGTCGAGCTAAACTGTAGAGGCATTTGTCCACTACAATTTAGCTCGACTCGAGCTAAACTGTAGATACATTTGTCCACTACAGTTTAGCTCGAGTCGAGCTAAACTGTAGGGGCATTTGTCACTACAGTTTAGCTCGACTCGAGCTAAACTGTAGCCGCGTCCATTTAGGGGCATATTATTCTGCAGAGAGGACCCAACTATTTGCATGCGATTTAGTGGGTTTTTGTTGATGAGGATTATCACCTCTATGCCATTGTTTTTCTATACTCGGGGATGGACTTCTGTGATGCACTCCGCTTGGGCTTGACCTGCACAAGAATGCAATTGGTCATGGATTGGGGAGGTCTGTGAGGAAGTACGTTTGCTTGTAAGCATATGTGGTGTATTATTCAGAGTTTAGTGAATACATATGTAATTGGAATCAGATGTTAATGATACTTTCTTCGAAGCGGAAGCGTGGGCTTTCTTTTAACAAAGTTAAGCAATCCAACATAATATGCTGCACCTTACGTGAAATTCAAACATGTACGAGCTTCAAACCTAAGCATCAGCATTGAATCTTGAAAGGAAGTGCTATGAAAAATGCACAACAATGAAAGCGAGAATACAAAAATACAAAAAAATCATAACACAAACGTTTGTCTTACCTTACCTCAATATTCTTCTTCAAATACGACTATCTCGAAGTTCCCAGCAATTGAATCTCGAAACCGATCTTCAGCAAGTCTATCTCCCGCAAGATTCACTACAAGCAATTCAAATACAAGTTATTGCAAATTGCTACGCCACGACTCAACACACTGAGCAGCTTGCAAATTCTAACTACAAGAGCGCAATTTTTACTCCCGGCCTAACTCTCAGAAGTAACAATTCACAAATTTCGTCATAGAAGGAAATTTTGAATCTCTCCACAATCTCCTTGCAAATCTGCGACTCCGCTGTCCCCATGCCAATACTTCTACTCACAAATCCTTCACTGCACGCTTGCTTACTATCATCAAAAACATCCAGACCTTCTTCTACGCTTCTAACTCTATCAAAAGTATGATATCATCCACTTAAAAACAATGTTTTGTTCCAGATCGACAAACACATTGTTGAGCTCAAAAACCGCGAGTACTGAACTCAAATATTGCAGATTTAAACTCTAAAAGAGCAGAATTGTTCATAGAAGCCAGACGCTCTACTAACTACTTTCCAATTTTGAATGTACGTGACGGACTGGTCACATCAAGCATAAGTAGAGCCAGTCTGAACCCGTATTTTGTAAATGCGATGTTTTTTTCAGTAACAATGGGAACGACAACTTCATTGCACAGCCTCATCCGCAAGCAAATTTACCACAGCCGAATTATAAGCTCTGAAATTGCGATGACGAGCTTGAAAGCCCCAAACTATGCTAAACCCTAAACTACGCTCCGGCACAGAATGACGAACCTTAATTCGCAGCCGCACAGGCGATGCAGCAGCACCGCAATGGCACCAACAGCACCGCGATGGCACCAGCAGCACCGCGATGGCACCAGCAGCACCAGCGAGCGCGACTATAGCAGCAGCACCGCCGCTCTTCGCAGCTCCAGCACCGCCGCCAATCAGAAAAGCACCGCCACGAGCAGAAGACCTCCTCCGTGCTCTCGCAGAACTCCTCCGCCGCTCTCCGCGAACTCGCAGCAGCACCGAGCAGCAGTCACAGCTGCTCCACGCAGCACGGAGCAGTCACCGCCGATGTACTCTCAACAGCACTGAGCAGCAACTCGCAGTGCCCAGCGCGAAATGGCGCCAAATCAAACTCCGAACCTCCTCCCCGACGCAAACAACGAAAACGACGAAACCCTTATCCCGGAAAGCCCGCGCAAGGAGGACATAGGTCAAGAAATAGCGCAAACTCCGAGGAAGCGCCTGACAAACGCAGCAAACGGAGGAAAAGTGGCTGGCAAATGGAGGAAGAACGCAGCAAACGGAAAAACAGCAAATGCAGCAATGGCAGAAAAACGCAGGAAACGCAGCAAACAGAAAAAAGCGCCTCGCAATGGCAGGTAAGTGGGGGTATGGGACCTGCGTGGAGAGGCGGCGGTGGTGGGACCTCGGATCCCATCACGAAAAACTTTTTCATGCCCATGATGATGTGCATGGGCATGGCCATGCACATGGTCATACATACATACATACATGACCATGTACATGACCATGCCCATGCACATGATCATGGGCATGGCAAATTTTTTTACTTTACTAATTATTAGTAGAAAGTTTGTTACGTTTTAAGTATGTTTACAAATTTATTAACTAATTCTTGGCTAAGTTGTGACTACGATTTGACTATATTTATATCCAACTTTTGTCCAAATTTTGACTAAGTAATTGTCTAGGTTTTTAATGAAACTTTGTGACTAAATTGTGACTAAATTTAGTACTCTAACGTACTCTAAATGTTTAGTTTTAAACACGTAATTTACAGAGTACATTGATCCCTATTTCCTGTAATAAAAGGTCTGCCATGTTTAGTTTTTATACGCTACAGTGTACATGCATGAAAAACCATTTAGGAGTAAAAATAATTCTATATGAGGCTCTTTAATTTGATGTGTTATTTTTTGATCATCAGAGTAAAACGAATATACTATATTTGTACCACACATTATCTTATACATATTAATCCGTTCTAGTTCTAAAGTATGTACTACTTTAAGATGATGGGTATTTAGAAGTACAACTAATAGTTTGTAAGTATAAACAAATATAACCATAAGTATATACGCTAAGTTATTAAAAACTTGAATATTCCTCTTGTACTCCAATCACATTGGGATAAAGTATGAAAAGATCTATGCGATTTGTATCGTAACGCAAGAGTTGCTAATTAAAATTTGATGTGATTTTTTTAAAAAGTAGAAATCAAAATGATCACTATCTATCATAATACCTCTTTTATATGTCAAAAAAAATAAAATAATATATATATATATATATAAATAAAAAAACAAAGAAAAATCTATGTTTTTAGTAAATATTGTTAACTTTTGGTATTAGTCATTGGTAAACAATATCTTTAATGAATATTTTTTTGGATAATATAAGTATTAATGAAAAGATTATTTAATACACATTTAATTTGTGAATCCATGGATATTTTATAGACTTTCATAAATATGTTAATGTAAATAATTAAATTAATATACATATACTAAGTTGATCAGCACAAGATACAGTATCTAATAAACATAGTATTTTAAAAGAATACCTGTTAATAAACAAATTATTGAATACACATATAAATATATTTATTGAAAAGGCTATTTACTAAATATATTAATATAACTAAATATATATATTTAATTCAGTGAACTGATACGCCCAGAAATACATGATTTTATGAATATAGTATTTGAAATTAGTAGGTCAATAAATAGATTATTTGGAAAATTCAATTAATATTTTTATTGACATTAAAAGACTAATAAATAGGGAATCCAATAAATATAGATTTTTCATAGATATTTTATTCAGGTATAAAAATTATAAATACACTATTTCATGATAAATTATTTGAGAGAAGGTTAGAAATAGATTATTAATACATATGGAATACATTTGTTATTTGGGAATAAGCTGATTGAAGTAGTGAAATGGGATTGTTAATTTAGTTTCCAACATTGAAGTTTGTTGTCGGTGATTTATGCTCACTATTGATGTGTTCCAAGTCAAATTGATACACTATTGATTCAATGTTGGCTTGTGTTAGCTCCTTGTCTTTACCCTCGAGGTAGAAATTCGGTAAGAAATGCTCAAGATACTTGTTCAAGCTCCTGATAAGTTAATCATCATGAAGTCTGCAGGTAGAGGAGTCTGTTTGATTACTACAGAGTCTGGGGAGCTCTCCAGACTCACTTACCAATCAGGCTTTTTCTTACCAATCACGTAAACCAGCACTTATGAACCCTTAAGCCTAGTAACTGATACGCAATCATCTAATGATCTCTGCCTGGTCGTTCTTAGTGTTCCCATCAATCAATCTCTGGTCATTCTCTAAATGGATGTTTTAGTGTGGCCAAAACGTCAAGCTCAAACCCAATGTATCATTTCCCTTTTGATCGTCATCTAAACCCCTTCTCTTAAGCGTTTTTTCCGAGAAATACGATATTTGTTTTAAATTTCAATACTTCTATAAATAGAGTATTTGACAACAAAAGTTAATAAATAAATTATTAATTCAAACATTATTTTAAAATTCAAAATTTGAGGATAAAAGATTCATAAATATAATTAAGGAGAACAGTGAAAGTTCGCACAAATGCAAATTTGGATTTATTTGATGTCTAATATAGGTTAATGATATTAAGTGTTGTAAAACTATAATTAAAAAACATGCTATTGCATAGAGGGTTTCAATAAAATTCTTAAACTATAAGCTATAAATATTGCCTATTGTGTAGAATTTTACAAGCTACATACATTAAAAAAGACATATCTTAGATAATATAATGATTATGATTACATTCTAAAAATATGAAAGCATGTATTAGTTTACATTATTGCTCACATTGTTATTTACATTGTACAACGATCATTTTTGTACATTTATTCTTATTGCATGTTCATTTAAAACCATATTTGTTCTTTAGTATGCGTTTAAATATATTTATTAGGTAGTAGAATAAATTATTAAGGAACAATCACGTTTAAAACATAAATACTTCATTGAAGTTCATCACTCTCAAAGATTGTTCAAAAGTAATAATAATTTTAATACTTATATTTGCGAATCTCGATAATGTGAATCACGTAAAATATGAGCTAAAAGGAAGAATTTGTAAATGGCTCAACAAATATTGTTGTTGTTTGTTTTCTAACAGTCACAGTGCTCATATTTTTTGAATAAACGCAAAATTAATGTACATTAAAAGTACATAATCAATACCAACACTTGATTTTACTTTGCTAGAAATGTTTATAATCACCTGTACAGATCTACATGACGATGTATAGAGACAACATCTACAAAAAAACATTTCATTTCAAACACAACATCTGTTCATTTGATAAAAAAACATTCACTCAGATCTTCTGCATACTCTACAATCACTTGTTTTGTTTGACATCGTACAAAATGCTTTGTACTAAAATTTAATACAAACCACTAGATACCAATCGCGTTGGGAGAATCAAAGCTTATAATAATTCTTACACTATACACTATGCTTAAAGACATTGAAATGCGTTGAAAGTCGATAGGTAATAGGTAATGTAAAGCTTACTAAAATTTGCAAAATAGAATTTCAATGTTAAAGACTAATGAAAGTATTGTTTGTATGAAAGTATTGTATTTGATAAATGCATATTTGAAACGAAAAAACGTCCATATTTGCAATTGATTTTGAACATTTCAATAAGAAATCTAATTTTAAGGTTAAACATCTACAAATCAAATTAAAATATTCAAAAGTAATCTTATTTTGGTAAGCTTTATGTTATAAAAAAAAAAATTACATATATACCATTGAGCATGTATACATTGACATTAAATTTAAATATAAAATTTTATGTACATCCAAATTTCTTTTAATAAATATTCCAAAGTGTATTTAAGAGGGTTTACAAATTTACTTAACAAATTCTATAAATTTTTAATCGTACATTACTTTGAAGATATCTCTTAACATTTAAAGTTAAAATATTTGATCTCATCACTACTTTTTATAGCTCAAGCAATTTGATACTCTAAATAATATACTAAGATTATATTTACATTGTATGAACGTACAACTTCAAAAATATATTTTTCATTTATAGATAAATAGTATATAATATAATATGTAATAAATATCATATATTATATTAAATTATATATAATTATCATATATATTACGTATATAGGAATAAGGAAACACAATTTAATAAAAATTATGTTTAATCATTAATTTTTAACGAGAAATAGCAAATGATAGAAATAATTTGAAGCGTATAATAATCAACATTCAATGACGAATTGTGAGCAAGTGCATACACACAAAAAATGTAGTATTATTAAACTTATAGATAAGATAATAGCTTAATACTTAATAAGACTTCACCTTAAGGTAAATATTGCATCGAATATACTCTATAGAAACTTTATTTAGAAAGAAAGGTTTGAGGTTAAGGATACTCGATTCACAAAAATAAAAAATTAGAAGTCGTATCCATTGTATTGCTTCCAAGTAATTTAACTAAAACTTTATTTTGTCAGTGAGTGTTTGCTAACATAGTATACCTCACATTAAGTTTATAAAGATTAACATTTTTTTGGCCGATAACAATTATCACACACCTGTAATCAGAAATTCTAAACCCTAAACCCTAAACCCTATAACCCCAATCCCGCCAATTTTCAAATGTCGACCCTTTTGTTCCCGCCGTTGACACTTGACACTTCAGTTCGCGCCCATTTTCATCTGTCGAGACTTCAGTTCCCGCCAATTTTCAATTATCCACACGTAGATTCCCTCCCATTTCCTATTTCTGGGATTGCGCGAAAACGGCATTGCGCTACGCAATGACCTTCGAAATCCAGGACATAATGATTCTTTTCTTCTCAATCAATGAGTGTGCTGAACTCCGCCAACGTATTTGAGTTCTCCGCGCTCCCTTCAACTCAACCTCTACATTTGAGTACGCGTTTCTCGATTGCATTTCTGCATGATTGTGAGTCGTTCAATTTGCTTTGTTCAGCTTCTCGCATTGTTTGTTTCATTATTCTTCATGGGTTTCTCCTTTTCTTGAGTAGTAGTAGTTGATAATTTCTATTCAGTGGTTGTATTCTAATCGTTTGTACTTGACCTTTGTGCATTCGGAGTCGTTATTGTTGACATATTCTTTTAATTTGACGATTACGTTGGTATAGGAGTATATATCGATTCCTGCGTGTGACGATGGAATGGGAGAGCGCTGGTAGTAACGGAATTTTGAATTCTAATTGAATCCCTTAGAACCCGCCGGAATTCTCGAGACTAGTCTTGTAATTTGTCATGCAGTTTAGCTCGACTCGAGCTAAATTGTATGGATGCAGATTCATGCAGTTTAGCTCGATTCGAGCTAAACTGTATGCCAAACATGTGTGCAGTTTAGCTCGAGTCGAGCTAAACCGCAGAAGTATGCGTCCATACAGTTTAGCTCGACTTGAGCTAAATTGTATGCCATACATGTTTCCGCAGTTTAGCTCGACTCGAGCTAAACTGCACACATGCGTGGCATATAGTTTAGCTCGTGTCGAGCTAAACTGTATGGCATGAACTTTTGAGCAGTTTAGCTCGAGTCGAGCTAAAGTGCGAAAACATGTGTAGCATACAGTTTAGCTCGAGTCGAGCTAAACTGCTGTATGTGTTCGTTCGGACAGTTTAGCTCGAGTCGAGCTAAATTGTGGTATGTATTTGTAGAATCAGTTCAGCAGGTGTTAAGCTAATCCAAAGAGCGGTTTAGTACTACCGCTTCTGCAAGGCGCTGTCCGTGAGACAGTTTAGCTTGAGTCGAGCTAAACTGATTGATAGAATACTTAATACAGTTTAGCTCGACTTGAGCTAAACTGTAGAATGTATTCTCTTAGTTAGTTTAGCCCGACTCGAGCTAAACTGCATGTATTCATTTCTCATACTGTCCTGAAATTGTGTCCATATTTTTGTTCGAATAGGTTTTAACCTTGTGAAAATATATTACAGGATGGATTTCTCTTCAGACGATGACACTTTCGTCGATGCACCTATGAATCCTGGTGTACTTGCTGCTCAAGTTGTTCCTCCACGGCTCTAGACAGGGAGGACTCTAGCAATCCTTGATTCCGAAGGACTCAGAATTGCTGAGGGTTTACTTCGAAATCTACGATCTCGCGCTGTACCTGATTGTAATGGCCTACTCGGTGATTCCCGAGTTGTGGTGCAAGTTTCAACTTTGTTTGTTGCCGTTGAGGATCGAGACGACTGAATATACTCCTTCAAGTCCTGGCCTATCCAGCAAG
This sequence comes from Bryum argenteum, assembly GCA_037043015.1. NCBI lineage: Eukaryota > Viridiplantae > Streptophyta > Bryopsida > Bryales > Bryaceae > Bryum > Bryum argenteum. Next base: position 27,682,201 of record CM073321.1, on the reverse strand, counting down.
TTCTCCTAGACGGTGTTAGCCTTTTTGACCATAGTCAGAAAGATGTTTACAACAAATGGGTCAGAACGTAGTCAGCGGCAGGGGTCATCTCGAACTCGATCGTATGATAATTCTTCAAGGAATGAGTCTACTTCAGTTTCGCGCAAAGCACAGTTGCTGATGACAGCGGAGTCAATCAATGCGGTCGCATGTAATACCTACTGTAGGCACAATTGTGTTCAACTATACCCAAGGGAGAAGATTAAGGTTCTCAGGTGTCGCATGTACGACAAGACAACTGTGCAGTTCATGAATCACGTCAAACTCGATGTCCATAGGCAGTTTCACAGAAATGCTGAAAGGCAAAATGTAGTCACTCTAGAGGGTATAGATGTTTGTCAAATTGCGTGGATGAAGATCATGGGCGTGAGCAACTGTACGTTTTATCAAAACGCCCAGAATGCAGCTGATGGTCATGAGGCCCAGTTACACGGGAACACGGGCATGCAAAAGCCTAGGAGGCATACGATTGTTGCTTTTGCCGTTTTAGGGGCAATACTTGATAGACATGCCGATCACATGCCTCACAAGTCCCGGAGCCTTCCATCAGGGGAGAAGGTCGTTGCCAAGGTACTTCCTTCAAGTTTTAAGTGGAAGGACCAAATTCCTCTTCTTGATCATGACCTTGAAGAGTGTGGGCTCCCGCCGGTGTCAACTTCAAACCTTAGTAAGATTCGCCGCCTCAGCTATCCTGAATACTATGCCAAAAGATCGGGGGATAATTTCGCGCGTTGCTCTAAGTGTGATGAGTTACAATCACTGATGAAGCTCACTCTTCCTGGAACACAATCATCTCTTATATGGTCGAGGAAGTTGAATGTGCACTTAGATTCCGCATATGCGCACAGGGACTTATACTACCTCAACCGCTTTAGGTCTAAGGAGTCGCCTCAAGATGTTTTGACCATTATGCATGATAAGATGGACCACTCAAAAACAACATCACCTGCCTTGTCTCATAAGGTGAAAAACTTAGACGGACTCATGAAGTTACCTCTTGCAGTTACGGGAATTCTTGCTCATGGTCATGTAGACCACCGATACGCTCATTACGGAATAGATGTTTACTCACATGATGCCAATTATACGGTTGGCTCGTTTGCAAAACTTCTGCGGGATCTCGAAGCTGCACCTAAATCCTCATCTAGACAGCTCTTTACAGAGCCCCCATCGCATCCACTGTATACTGCTCTTTTACGAGGTTCAGAGGTGTGTATGGATCCATTAGGCCCGATTCCGGACATTCTAGTTCCAGCAAAGTCTTTGCCTCCGATTTTGAATGTCCAAATGGATAATGCTCTGAGTAATAACAATAATAGATTCGTCTTCAGTTTCTGGTCTCTTTTGGTAGCAAAACGAGTATTCCGAGAGATATATGTAAATTTTATGCTCGTCGGACACACTCATGATGACATAGATGCGTTATTTGGGCGTTGGAGCATGGCGTTGCGAAAGGAGGATTATCCTACCATCCCTCTTCTCATGAAATCTTTTATGAGGATTGAGAAACTTCTAGTTATTCCACACCTCGTTCAAGAGGTTCCGGACTTCAAGAAATTCATTGAAGAGTGGATGTTAGACGGCGATGAAGCATTGGTGGAGCATACGAAAGCGCATCAATTCAAGTTTTACATGGATCCCAGTGGATGCCCCGTAATGAAGTACAAGATTTTTTGTCACGACGAGGAATGGCTTCCTAGAGGTGATAATGCTGGTATTAAATTGTGGAAGGAGGATTCTGAAAGCAGTTCATTATGGCCACGTGGTGAACCGGATGCAATGCGTCCAAACGAGATGCGCCATATGCCTGAGGTGGTGAAAGGGATTTCAGGCTTTGTTGATCATTGGGAATGATTGTCAGGAGAGTCAATTGAATCGCGGAGATTGTAAGAGCCTCTCTCATATTATTGGAGCGGCGTTAAAGATGCTCTTTGTATACCCATGGATGTACTTGCATTGTCGCATAATGGGATTCCGTCAAGGTTGGAGGAACCATTACCGTTACAACATGGATTTTGGCCATCAACTCGACTGGTACATGCTATGGAAGATGAGTTTACTTTAGAAGGGAATGTGCGCGAAGAGTACGACAACGATGAGCATTTTGTTGGCCAGCGACGTGATCAACCTGCTCCTTCATTTCGAGTTGGGCGTGACCTTTATAAGGGTTATTTTGTTGCACTACGTCCATGCGGCACCGATGGCCGGCCTTTTTGGCTGGGGCGAGCAATGTCTGATCCAAATTCAAACCCAGACCTACCCAATACGATCGACATCCAGTTCTTCCGTCCAATGTCACGCTCCAAAGAAATTCAGAAGTATTACACAGATTGGGATACAAATAGAAAGCTCTGTTGGACTGTTGAGAAAGGTGTAGATGTATCTTCGCAACCTACAGATGCTATATTCACTGCTTGGAAATCAAGAATTACACATTCTGTCGAGGAAAGCAGTGAAGGTATAGACGCAATTATTACAATACCCAAGAAGTTGGTCGAAATCATCAAGGCTTCTTTGCGGGAGCTTGCTTCATCTTCTCTAGAGTAGTCTTCCAGTATATAGTTTTTATTATGGAAGTAGGTGTTTTAGTACTTAAACTTGGTATTGACATATATATTACTTTGACATTTAGTATATAGAGGATTATATTTTTGTACGATTTACTATCTATATTCAATATATTTATTTTGTATAAGAAGTTTGTTTAAGTTGACTCCATCATGATTATTAATTGAAAGAAAATTATCCTTTGTTGGTATGTTTATCTTCACTTGTATCTCATCAAATATATGTATGGTTTTTTAAGATAAACATACTTTCTAAGATTCAAGAGGTCTCATATCACCTCCAAATATAATGGAAATTAGTAAATTCAAAGTACATATGCCTACCGTGAAACCCCTCTAAATGTTGATTTTGGCTTCATCCGTTGTCTTGTTTTAATTTGGGAGATGAAAATGTTCCAAATATAACGAATTCGGGGTTATATGTACTTCAAAAGGCACACTCAGAGGGGTCAATGGCTGAAGGTTACATCATGAACGAAGCTATGTACTACATGGGAGAGTACATTAAAAAATTAGACTCCGAAGCCAATACATTGTCAGAGGTTGACAAGGATCCTAGAATATGGTCTGTAGTCCTACCAAAATTGAAGACCGAGAAGCCCAGACGAATGAAGAGGGTATTTTTGGAGCAGGCTCATCGATTTGTCTTGAGAAATGAGCCATGTCTAGAATCGTGGCGTTCTACGTACTCAGCTGAAGTTAAACTTAGCCCTAATGTACCACTATTTCAGGAGTCGCTACGTAAAGCTGTCCAAGTAGCCATTGCTCATGGCACCCCAGTTTCCAGGCAAGTGGAGGATATTTCTCTTAGGCCAGGGGAGAAGGCACTTTTTTACTCCGGATGCTGGGCGTATGGGAGACACTTTAGAATCCTTGCTCGAGACTCGTGGAAGAAAGTGAGCTTCGATTGCGACCTATCAGCGTCGATGAGGGAGGAGTTTCAACCGAGTACTTCGGTTTACTGGACACCATTGTGAAGATTAGTTATCATTTGTTTGAGAAGGTTTTGTTCCACGCGAAGTGGTATAAGACAGAGGGAAAGCGGGGAAGATGGCAAACAGTGTGTGAAAACGAATGCAGGGCCCTTCGCGTGAAATTGATGAGACCGATGTCAGAGAAATTGGCCTCCGATGAACCTTTCGCTGATCCAAAGGAGGTTGAACAAGTTTTTTTTGTCGATGATAAAATCAACAAGGGCTGGAAACTTGTTGTCCACGCGGAGTCTAGAGGGAAGCGCGTGTATTATCAGTCAGCTGAGGGTGAAAGCTCCGCTTCAGAAAACGATGAAAGAGAGGATCAGCGAGAGGCGCCAATCGAGGGCTCCAACGAATTGGGCTTTTTCCCTAATCTTGCATTGGAGGACCCAGATACCCTGGACCTGATACAACAATTAGAAGCGCTGGGTGATGAGGACGACAATCACGTTGAGGCAGAAGCAGCGGACGGGCGAGAGGAATCTTTGGAGTCCAAAAAAGAAGAAGGGGATCCGCAGACACGCCTCTCCAAAGATTACCTTGGCCAGCATGTAATTATTCTCGGCAATGCTCCGCAGCATTACACAAACGAAGAAGATGGCGCTGACGATATCGGGGAGTGGGGGGAATACCGCTCAGATTAGCAAAAGAAACGGTAAGTTTGCCATCGTGAACCGCAAACCCTATTTCCAACGTCCGGATGCTGGTTCTGTTTTTAGCTGTATCCGTTGTATACTCCGGTCGTTGCAACTGGCACCTTTTGGCGGGCCACGTATTCGTTTGGTGGAAAAAAGATGGGTGGATATCGTGGTTCGAAATGAATCAGGTACAAGTTTACGCATTGTTGGAGGCAATCGAAGAACTCATCTTGTTGTGTTGTGGGCTTCACCTTCACCCCACTCACATTTCACACTCTCGCGAGTGCGCTGGTTTGACCGATGACTCTGGCTTTCATCGCAGTTTTGCCTCCAATTCAACTGGAGCTATAGAGTTTGGCTGAGCGAAACCCATGTTTGAGGCTATTGCGTCCCTCCCATCACTAACTCCAGATTTGAACCCTAAAACCGAATCCTTAACAATTTGGTTGATTTACAATTCCAATTCACCTTAAATTTTCAATCAATTTGGGTCTTCTCACAACCATTCTTGTCAATTTTATCTCTTTCAAACCACTGCCTTAGCAATTGTTTTTTGTGCAACAGGCTAGAGTGTGCCTGTAGGTTCGTGGTACCGGTTGTTTGATTTTTGCAGGACTAGCTCCACTTCCGTGTGGGAGTTGTAGCAGCAAGGTGTAGAATTTGTCTTCCTTTAACTCCCAGACCTAATCCCTATTTTACCTCAAGTATTCATTTCGTGGTAGTTTTTTATGCGTGTATCCTCCATTCCAAGGTTGTCATATCGGGCGTGTTTGAGGTAATCAGGCGGGCAAAACGGGCGTACGAGTTGTCCCGGACGGACGGGCGTGCTTGCCCACCTTGATTGTAGGGGGTGTGTAATATTTCGTGGGTAACAAACTTTGTAGTAAAAAGCGTGTGTGGTGTTCTAAGCGGCCCGTACGCGGCGGCCAAGTTGCTTAGTTTTCACCTAAACCCTTGCCACGTTGTCGATTTTTACCTAAACTAAAAGTCAACAGCCATTTGACCCTATCGGACAAGCCACATCTCAAACGGACGGACAAGGCGGACGGACAGGCGGGCGGCGTGCCCGCCCGGTATGACAACCTTGCTCCATTCACATCTTCGGTAGGACTTTTTCTGCTTAACTTCAATAGGACGTGTGGGTCCTGATTCACAGATAGATGATGGATTCCCTAGGCTATGTTCGCTTTTGCTGCTCATTTTCGGAATTATGTCAGATCGCTGAGCTTCGGTGTCTTGCAGAAAGAAGCAAGATTCAAATGCTGAGGGACACGCCCCTGCCCCTTTCGATTAGACCTTGTTCATAATGTTGATGAAGTTGTGGGATTGTGGAATCTCTACTGGCTTTGTCATTCTTCAGTGAACCTTCTGTCCGTATTACACAAAGTAGGTGTTAATTGAGTAACAGCCATTGGTGGAATTTTGTTTTCATAATCATGGCAGTATCAGAGGGAAACCTTGATCGTGTGTTTTACTCACAAATTCTCCCACTTGTTCTGACTTCTCAGGAGGGAGACATGGAAGCACAAGGGACCATGTTGAAGCACATGATGTTTGTGAGCAAGCGCTGGAGAACGTAGGCCGTAGGCAGTAGACCTTGGATTCGATACTTACTTCGGGTTTTCACTCACATAGTGATTGAGGCACAACAAGAATTAGATTTAGCGATCATGCAAAGTAAATTGCAACAGGAATCGGATGCCTTGCCTTCCAAGAAAAGACGCTACATAGTCACTTTAGATGATCTCCTTAATGACGAGTTGTATGCGCTTCCTGTGCAAGCGGATAAACGGTCAAAGTTGATGTTGTGAAGATAGAGAACTGTTGTAAATTTTCTAATATAATCCGTCATGAGATTTTTATCTCAAACTTCTTTACTTTGCTTCTACACTTCTGTTGAACTTCTGAACTTACGGCTTGCTGCTGCGATGGTAGAAATTACTAGGATTTATAACCAGGGTCATTCATCCGACTTTGGCAAACAGTAATTGTATTGGATTTTGTTCACGAGGCTTTGCGTGACGTGATGCTAGATCACGTGCGACCAACCTGATGCGTCAATTTTCTCACAATGCTCGTATGGCAATGGTGGGTACCTTGGGATTCTACAAAACCTTGTAGGAGGTTGCAAACTGATCATTGATGGATCATTCATGTGGACTTGGGCCAAAAAATGCTTATCTATCCATTTCCGAGCTGCCTATGAGAGAGTACCTCAACATTTAAGAGTTAACCTCGGACAAAACGCGGTGAAGGCCTTTACTCTCTCCTTGCAAAAGTCCAATTGACTCAAGCAGGGCAAAGTCCAACTTAGCCACGTCAAAATAGAACGCCATGGAGAACGTGAGACGTAGCTTGCGACAATGAAACGTGGCTTCTTAAAACTCCACGTTGCTAATTTCTATGCAGTGGTTGCTAACAACGTTTAACGTAGCTTTTATGGTCGAACGAGGCTTTCCGAACGTGGTTTCTCTTCGTTCACCCTAGTAGTGCAAGTAGGTAGTCCATCGATATCTACTTGAAGAGTAATTGTTGAAAATGGACTTGCATGTCGCATATGGATACTTGATCTAGGAGCTAGTCCGAGGGGAAGTTACGGCCTATTTTTGAGACTAAGGCAAAAATGGGTGGTCTTCCAAAGACAAGTGTGTCATTTAAGGCCCCTTAACACAAAAGGGGGGGGGGGCTACCAAAGACTACAGAGGGTACTATGAGGAGGGGTGGTCTCCCTCCTCACTTGCACATGGTGCCAAAAAGAGCCGGGGTGGCTCCAAGGGGTGAAGCTTGGGATGGAGCCTCACTCCCGCATCTTGGACGAATTAGAAGGTGCTTTGGAGCATCTCTAAACATGGGGTTAGAAAAAGTCCCTCTCTAAGTTAGTCCCCGTGATAAGTAGTGTCGGGAGTGGCCGGGAATGGGTCTAAACGGTGAGGCATGGAAAGGAAGTCTCACTCCCACACCTTGGGCATGTGGGATGCTCTTAAGCATCCCGCAACATTGGGTTGGAAAGAGTTCCGCTCCAAGCTAGTCCTCGGAAATAATAATATCGGTTTCCGAGAGTGTTTCTGGTAGAGCCCGAGTGGAGTGAGAGACAAATGTAGAAGCGGACTAGTAGAAAGTTGGACAATGAATAAGGGCGGTTAGCTCTCGGGGTGAATGGTGCCACCCTTGGAAGCTTGGACATTTGTGGAAGGCCGCCCCGTGCCACCTAGTGGCACGCTCATGTGTTGGTGGGAGTTTCGGGCAACGGGGACCGGGGAATGTATTAGGAGTCAAGGTGGGTTGGATAGCTTGACTAGAAGTTGTGCTTACATTGTACTTGCGTGACATGTACAATGTTAGCTAAGTTGTGGCCGGTTGCTACCAACATAGTGAGCCGAGATTCTTCAACTAAGTAAGGCTTACTAAGAAAAAGAAAAGTTAGGAGTTATTAGGGCTGGGACATGGGAGTTGGCTCTTTTGCTAAAGGGCCACAAGAGTCTTGTTTGCAAGTGTGTGTTTAGGACCAAAGAGGATGCACAAGGCAACGTGGTGCGCTATAAAGCACGGTCGGTGGGAAGGGGCTTCTCTCAAGAGGAGGGTGTGGGTTTCATGAGACTTTTGCATCCGTCGCCAAATTTACCACCATTCGTTGCATGTTGGCAATGCGCTTTTAGAATGGTTGAAGGCCAAACTTGAGAATGAGTTTAAGATGAGTGATCTTGAAGCTTTGGAGTTTTGCCTTGGTGTTGTTTTTTAGTGGAATTGTAGCGCACGCACCATCACTATGGCTTAAGGCAAGTACATTGAGGAGGTACTCAAGCGGTTCAATATGGAGGAGTGCAAGCCGATGGAACTCCGCTTGATGTAAAATGGTTCGTGTTGAAGCTTTTGGATGTGGAGTTCAAGGAGGTTGAAGAGGAGATGAAGGCTATTCCATACAAGGCAACGATGGGTTCGTTAATGTACCATAACACTATAGCAAATTCGCCACCTACCGCACGAATATTTAATTTTTATGAAAAAATAAGGTTCGCCACCCAAAAAATGATTTTTTTTTTAGATTTGTTTTCTTAGTTATTTGATAAAAAATTATTTGTGTGCAAGAGATAGATGTACTTAAATTTCCTAAATTCCATTCTTCATCAATTTTTGGCAACCATACTTAGTTAACCTAACTACGGTACATATCAACTGATTTCCTGTACTTTTGTTTTTATTTTGGTACAATTTTAATGTTATTCGTTTCTTTTTCCTTGTAATTTCTGTTTTTTTTACGTTTTCTTTTTTGAGAATTATTTATGAACGTAACCGCTATGGTGTTACGGTATGCAATGGTGGCTACAAAAGGTGACCTTGCATTTCTGGTAGCATGGTGAGCCAATTGATGGCAAAGTCTGGTCGTCATTATTGGATGGCGGTAAATGTATCTTAAGGTACTTTATAGGCACCATTGACTACGAATTGCGTCTTGGTGGTAAAGACATTGAGTCAAAGGAAGATTGTAATGCTGATTTGGCAGGTGATGTGAATGAGCGTAAGTATACGACATAGTATGTGTTCTTTGTAAGAGATGGTGCAATCTTGTAGAATTACAAGCGGCAATTAACGGTAGCAGTGTCTTCTACGGAAGCAGAGTACATGGCAACTAACTATTGCTTGAACGAGGCATTGTGGCTAAGGCAACTATTGGAGGATGCTGGGTTTGTGTAAAAGAGAGCCACAAGGATCATGTCTAACAACCAAGGGCACATTATCCTTGCAAAGTACCCCAACCACCACTTTCATACGAAACACATTGATGTGCATGACCACTTCATTTGCGAGAAGTTGGAGGATGGAGAGGTGAGCTTGCGGTATTGTCCAACGGTCGATATGGTGACTGATGTGTTGACCAAGACGCTTGCTAAGGTGAGAAACAAGAAGTTTACAGGGGCGATGAGATTGCAAGGTAGAAACTACTAGCAAAGTAGGAGTGTTGAAGATTGGATTGCTTGTAGTTCATTAGAGTAAACTAAGGTTAGTAGTAGATAAGATGAATAAGAGATAAGGTGGATATATGCGGAATATAAGTGTCGGACCCTGTTTTTTTGATTAGGTATTTCATAAGTGTAATGCGCAATAAGAGTAAGTATAGTGTGTAGAATTCGACCTAAGTATGTTGTAGGTTATATATTTGTAAGGCAAATAAGTTTGAACAAATATGTGTCATCATTAGATGATAGTTTTGAATAAAAAGGACTAGTTCACGAACCCGTACTCCGCAATTAAAATGCAAGGACGGACTGTCAGAAGCCGAACATGAGTTTTGAAGGACGGCGGCAGAAGGACGAAGTGGCCGGAGTGTAATAATGACAAAAATGGCAAAAAACGGCTCCATATCAGGCCGGTCATGATGGAGTATGGCTAGGTTATGATGGCCGGATTTGAATCCGGCCCTTTCTATAAAGTTCGACCCGTCTGCCGTTGTCGTCACCTGCTTTCTCGCTTTCTTGCATTCTCGCCTTCTTGCGATTCTGCTTTCCGTCTTCTTGCCTTCCGACCTATTGTTTCCGATCCGGCCTCCTGGCTGATCTTAGCCCAGCGTCTTGTTACTTTCTTTCCTTCTTCGTTCCAATGGCAAGATCAACATTAGCTTCAGCCCCAGCGCAGGAAGAGCTCAAGATTTCTATTCTGTTGGTGATTCCGATCATTCCGGCCGACGAGGAAGAGAAGAAGTTCCTTGAACACGGCCTTGACCGGATGGGCCTTGGGGGAATTGTTGGAGACTCTGTAGGGTTTGCGTGATAAACTGATTTTCTTTTATGAAACTCCCTTACAATAGTAGGTCTAATTTCATTCGGTCGTCCCATGACAATGCATCATCTGAACCTCACAAATCATTTACAATCTGCCTTTTATTGCTTACTTGGAACATTTTGACTCGTCGAATGCCCACAATACTGACAGCATGACTTCCGTCCATTTGTGTCCTGTACATACCACAGAATTCTCAATCATTTCAAAAAACTCCGACAATGAACACTACTCAAAATAAAACTACATATTCAATTTAACTTCGTCTATATTCTCTCATCCTTGAACTCCACATATGGTTCACACATTGTAACTTCCTGATTGTGCATCTCAACTTTCTCACCGCACTCCACGCTCTCAATGTTAGCGGCCATCGTCACGTACTCCTCGATGCCAACACTGATAATCAACCAACCTTGGCCCTATACCAACACTCTTGATTGGCATTTCATCTAAGCTATAGTGAACACGCAGAGATCTTAGTGCTGGTATTTGAGCGCGAGGTACTGTCAAAGAATATGTGCCTTCAGACAGCATACTGATGGCAGGAAGAAGCAGCTGCAAGGCTTATCCCTAAATTACGTGATGATCATCAAGATGAAGGCAACGTCGGAGATAAGCCTCTCAGTAGTGTGATATATACCAGTGGACATGCCTTGCAATCTCTATACCTTTAAATTAAAAAATTGGCGGATTGATGACGTCAGCCTTAATACGGTTTGCGGAATGCAAGTTCTTACTATTATATATTACATAATATTTATAGTATTTTACTAATATTTTCATCTTCTATATCGGTCAAGAATGAGGATTTTAAACTATAATCTTGACACTTCACATATTGTCTCACCCCATCAAGTGCCGGCGGAACCCATTTCGGCGACAAAGTGATAACGGACTGAGTACACAATACAGTAAGACTGGCCGCCCTCGAACTCGGGCCACTCAACGCCCTAAACCCTAAATTACTACGCTAATGCTCGCCGCGTCATGCCGTATTAGACGCCCTACTTATAAATAATAGAATGATGATGTTAGCCCTAATTTAGTTACTACTAGAAATATTGTTATGATCGTAGTACACCACAACTATAATAGCATAGACTCCATATCCATAAAACCATTTCTTGCATTCAGAATATTTTGTTACCATCCTCCACACGGTTATAGGATTTTGTCACGGTTTTGCACACCACATGTTCAACCTTTTTACCAAATCAAAGATTGATAAAGTGTACTTTACAGACTTCTAAGTGTCCAATTTTTTTAAAAATAATTTGCTCACCAGTAATTAAACATCTGCCATTGATCACGGCTCACGGCTCATTGCTCGCACAACTACAAACCTAACGATGCGAGATTCATTCCTATGGGTAGAAGCACACTAAGGTGGGTACAAAATGGGCAAAAAACTAAGTATATTAAGTATAAGACTTCTCAAGATATCTTTGGAATTTCCTTGAAACATGTAGCCGTTGAGAACCGTTGATTGAGCTTGATCGTAGCCGTTGAAATCGGTTGGTGGTTGACTTGACACTGTGAGAGGGCGTGTTTATGGCTCCTGTCAGCTCGTCATGATGGCGCTATTACTTTCCAACCACCATGGCCGTCGTCTTTCTGTATTTGGGACACGCCCTTGGTTGCGTGTGGCGCCTTTTCGAATTTCTTTTGCTTGGTCCTGGAGTACTGGCGCGCAGGGATTTTGGTGTTGCTGCTCCGTGTTTCCGTAATGTTTGGAAGTGGTTTCGCGCGGCTTTGTTGCCGCTAGAATTGTTGGTGGAGCTGAGGCGTGGGAGGAGTAGAGCCGAGGCGCGTGTGCCGTAAGTGTGTTTGCTTTTCTCATTGCAAGTACTCAGGGGCTGAACCTGGAGGGGAAGTGTGAGAAGAAAGTGCCGGTTCGCCGTTGTGTTCGTTGTGTCACCTAGGTTGGAATCCGGTAAGTGATTCAATGCTCTTATTTGGGTAACTCATTCTTCCCACTGTTGAACCGCCATCTCTCTCATTGGAAACATTTCGGGACCTTTTCAATAATACTATGTGAGTGTGTTTGCTTTTCTCATTGCAAGTACTCAGGGGCTGAACCTCGAGGGGAAGTGTGAGAAGAAAGTGTTGGTTTGCCGTTGCATATTGATTGAGAAGTTCACTACTCATGTAGTGTTTTGAAGACTTATGTTCGGTTTTGAGTGGGGTTTAGGATGGAAGATGGTGAAATAGGAAAAAAAATCAGATGCTGCTACCGGGGCTACTTCAGATCCTGTCCCTCTCACCGTAGAAGAGTGTGATGAGAGGATAGCTGTCTTACGTAGAGGTGCCCCTCCTCCTGCTGTGTCTTTTGAAGAATTCAGAGACAGGTTTCACTTGAATGGAACTGGGATGAATCCCTACAAAAGAGTAGAAACGCAAGATGTTATCTTGCAGACTGATCTCAATGCAGTGTTTGAGACACAACGAGGGAAATCAGGGTTCTGGTTTGGGGATGTGAAGGACTCAAAGGTCAAGTCCGCCATAGCTAGACTGTACCGGATAGTTTATCAGAAACCTTATGTGGTAAAAACTAAGCTTATAGGTAAAGAATTTGCCATAGGAATTGTTGCTGATGTAGTGAAGGGCCTAAATGTCGACTGGGCATCTTTTGCTCATGACACAAACCGCTATCAGCATAGCTCCTGGCAGAAGAAGATGAGGGGCTGGTTGGAGATGAAAGCCTCCCTGACTAAAAGGGACTTCACCGAGGTGGTGGAGGAAGAAGACATGACTTCATTGATGCAGGGTGACAATTTTGTGAAGCTAGAGGCACGTGACCTGCCATGTGGAGGGATGGGCTCTGGACAGCCTAGGCAGAGCTCATCGTGGATTGAGCAAAAGAAACGTGAGAGCCACGATCTTCAGCGGCTAATCGAGTTGGAGCTACAGGTAAAGAATTTGGCATAGGAATTTTCGAATTTGTACTCAATTGTTGATGTACTCAATTGTAGTTGATAATTATCTTGGAGCTGCAGGGTGTTAAGCTCGACATCCAGTCAGTTGTCGAAGAGAAGAAAACTCTTGGCACTAAGGTGGAGGGCATTGCTTCAATGATCAAGAATATGAAGGCCACATGCGAGGGCGTTCAGTGTCAGATGAAGAATTGTAAGGTGGAGGAAGAGTTATGCAAGTTAAAAATGACGTTGGACTTCTACACCGAGACTGCGGCTAGGTCGGAATCCGAGTACAAGGGTTTACTTGAGCAGCAGAGCCTTCAAGATTCAGCTTACGACAAACTAGAGCGTAGGGAGGCATTTCTGCGCGGTCAGCAGTTTGAGTTAGAGAAACAAGTGTTGAGCTTACGAAGTGGATGGCCCGGCTTGGCTATGCACCCACACCCCATGTGCAACTCACGGGGAAGTGACATTTTAGAATCTGATTTTGTAAATATCACTACTTGCGTGCTGTGTGACTCAAAGTTTAGTTACAGTGACATTGTAGTTTGTAGCTGTAGGCATGTCTATCACCCATGGTGCGCTATGTCGTGGTTTAGCAAATAAGTGAAGTGCGAAGAAGCAAGAAATGCTCTCTTGTCCACCTTGATTGGTTCAAGAGTTTCGGCTTTGGAGAACTTCCTACCAGACTTGAAAAGAAGGCTCAGGAGCTCAAGTGCGAAGAAGCAAGAAATGTCGTGCCCTCCGAAAGGACTGCTGCTGCTAAGCGGATAGGAGCAGACATTGGTATGTCCCTCCTCACCTATGTCCAAAAGTTAATCATATGTATGCATTTGGTGAGAAAGAAATGACAAGCATGTTAAGGACCATTGGATTACTTAACAAGCTTATGTAGACTATGGTTTAGGAGTGGAAGGTAAAGTAAGTCAAGTTACAGCCTTGTACATTGTTCATATTAATGGTATAAGTTGTATACCTTGTACCTTTATGCACCAAGAATTAAACTTTATAATTACAATGTTTATAGAATGGTGTGCATATTGTATGACTTAGTGTACTATTTATAGTATGATATACGTAAGTACATTTGACTTACTCCTTAGTTGGTCTGTCAACATACAAATCTTGAGTACTTTGCTTGTACCATACCTACTATCAGAAGTACATAAACATAACTTGAATGTGTTTTGCACTTGAAAGATACGATTAGAGTATGTTAGTATATCTGTCGCAGCATCTGATAGTCTATATGCACTCATTGAGGTACATGAGCATACTTGCAATCCATAAAGAGGTACATGCACTTGGTTGATTTGTATATTCAACTCATTCAAGTAGTATTTATATACTATGGAGTACATAGTCAAAGATGGAGTTTTTCAATAGATTTATTTCATGCATTGTTTTCAGATTAATCTACATTAATGTTTTGCAATTTGCAGGCTCGTCTCAGCAGCCTTTTGTAGGTCAGTCTTCGGCTTGCACTAGCACGTACAGCTTGGGAGAGATGAGTCAAGCACAGGTTAGGGGAAGTGATAGAAAGGATTTCCAAGAAACGCCACACATCCGAATTCCTTTGCTTGTCCAGGAAAAAAAAAATGATGGGGACAAGACGGTAGAGAAATGCACCTCTGGCGAGGCAGCAGCGGGAGTAAGCACGGCAACCACAATGGAGGAGGCCGAAATTCAGGCTCCAACAAGCGAAGCAATTGGGCAAGAGGTGGGTCAGCATAGAATCTACAGGTTTTTGGTGTTTTAGTATAACAAAATTTGAATTTGTGCATTTTGATGATCTCTTGCCTTGAAGTACCTTCTTACTGATTTATGTCTCCTATATGTAGGTTGTTGAGTACCCAAGTGTGAGCTTGCCTACAAGAATGCAGGACCACGGTTCCCAAGATTCGAGTTCACACGACCTGCCCATGTTTGAGGAGGAGAATGAAAGTGCAGAGGGACATGGCAGAGAAAGTGAAGCTGTAGAGGAAGAGCCTAAGTTTACAACTGAGGTGATCAAGGATGACGAGGTGGCCAGATTGAAGGCTACAATTGTTGAGCTCACAAAACAGTCAAATTTGAAGGGCGTAGTACGTCGAGCACCACCATTTGAAGATGAGAATGGGACGGCAGTAGCAATTCTGAAGACTAGGAGCATTGCGGAAGTCGTGACAAAGAATTCCAAACGACCTTCGGTAACAACGAGGAACAAAACAAAGACTGAGAAGGTTAGGATGCGAGGAGATGGGCCATGTGAAACGTTGGAGATCACAGGGAGCGGATCAAAGAAGACTAAAAAGAAGAAGGTTGGGACAACACTCCCTGACAGCCCCATCGACAGTGATGTGGAAGTATACTTAAATGGTGAAATTCAACCCCCTTCAGCCAA
This sequence comes from Bryum argenteum, assembly GCA_037043015.1. NCBI lineage: Eukaryota > Viridiplantae > Streptophyta > Bryopsida > Bryales > Bryaceae > Bryum > Bryum argenteum. Next base: position 27,666,907 of record CM073321.1, on the reverse strand, counting down.
GGTAGAGCGAATTCCGAAGAAGTAATTCTGTATGTCTTTCTTGCTAAGTCTAGGCATAGTGGGTAGTGGTGAAAGGTGCATTAAATAGAGTTGAATGGTGTATGGAATGCATTTAGTGTCTGCATCCATTGAGTAGGTGTGTTGATGCACTACATTAGGTAGTGTTGAATAGAGGGCTCAAAGGTTTTAGTGATTGCATCCATTCATTGGGTGTGTTGATGTACTACATTGAGTAGTGCATATATTGATGTAAGGTATCATATTACATCTTAAAAGGTATTTGCATCCTTCTCATAACATCCAATTTTCAGCTGAAGTTCATTTTCATTCCATTCTCAAACAACTAGTGTAGTCTCCTTTTTTGGTTTTCTTGATGCAACAATCAATTTTGATTTGGGTTGCTTATTCAACCGAGGTTTAGTCTTGGGATAGTTTGTTTTGCATCTTTAGAGCGCAATATGTCTTGTGTGTCTTTTACGTATTGCAGGATTGCCATGCAGGACTTCAAACTCACGATTATATCGGATGATATTTCATTGGGTGCCGAGGATATCTCCATTCCTGTAGTCAGCAAGGAAGGCACGAAAGAGTTACCTTCAACTTTCAAATACATTTGAGAGAGCAAATTCCACAAATCAGTGAAGGATTTGAAGTCAAATATCAAAGAGGGGGTGGGTTGTAATACATGTGTTTCAACATGTCGCAAAGGGAATCATTGTATATGTGCGTTTGGTGACTATGGTTTAGCCCCTTATACCGAACAAGGCCTTCTACATCCACATTATATTGGCATGGTATTTCAGCTTTACACAATCAATTCTGCCATATTTCTCACATGAGTTTTGATTTCTCATCATGAAAGTCACATGCATGTTTGTTGGAGTAATAACAAGGTGCCAGGATATTTTTTGGAATTGTAGAATCAGAGGGAAGCTTTGGGTGAAGATGAAGATGTCTATGAATATTGTGACAAGTCCAATTGTATTGCCTCGGAGTATGGAAAATGTGGAGGTCACATAAATCACACTTTCTTGAAGGAGTGTGATGATAGTTGCTCTTGCGGACGTCGTTGCCAAAATCGAGTGGTCCAACATGGTTTAACTCGGAAGCTGCAGGTGATGAGGCTTTATAATTCTTTGCAACTTCTTTTAGGTATTTGCATCCATTGTCATTTGTGTAATATGATCTAATAAATCTCCTTGGCTTCTTTTAGGTTTTTTGGACCAACCCTCGTAAGGAATGGGGCATCAAAACTCTTCAAACCTTGCCTGCAGGAGCATTTGTGTTTGAGTTTGTTGGGGGAAATTATTTCCAATCAGGAGTTAGCATCCCGCAAGGGCACGGGCAAGTATGCAATGAATCTAGATTCCGATTGGAGAGCCGAAAATGAACTGAACGATGATGAGGCTCTTTGTATCAATGCATCCAAAGTTGGGAACATTTCTAGGTTTCTCAATCACAGGTGAAGCTTTAGTTAATTTAACTTGTGTCTTTCAATAGAAATTTTGTCATATGAAAGTGCTTCTAATGACAGTAGTTTTGAACCACAGGTGTACTGATGCCAATTTGGTGGACTTCCCAGTGCTAATCAACAAGCACAGAAGAGGCTACTACCATGTAAGAGCTTGTGTCCCTTTCTTCAAACCTTGACGTTGATGAGTTCCAGTACTCTGTATGAGTGCCTTGACTTGTTTAGCTATAAGCTAACTAATGTGTATCTTCACGTGTATCTTTCAACCAGGTTGCATTTTTTACCAATCGGCAAGTATTCAAAGGTGAAGAGCTTACTTGGGACTATGGGTTGGATTTTGATGACCTACATCATCCTATTCCACCATTTGAGTGTGCATGCGGTAGCACATACTGCAGGTTCAAGAAGTCGTGAACACCAACAGGTTTCTTTAATTAGTCTTCAGAAACACCTCAATCAGGAGAAAATAAGTGTATACAAAAGAAGTTGAAAAACTTCTAAAAATAATAACTCACATAGCTTCTAGGCTAGTGGTAATGACATCACTTGTTTCAGACTCCAATCGGTACACGGGCTCATCTCTCTTTACCCTATGAACTGCTGGGACCATCAAGAACTTACAAGCAAGAACTAATGAGGCATTTATGTAAGTAATTCTTGAGGCTCTCAAGTAGACAAATGAATTCCTAGAGTTCCCCCACTTTTGATAATAGGTTCCTGCAATGACATACTCTCCTACATCAAACTCCCCACCCCAAGCACAAGTGAACTTCTCCCTTACAATTTGTTTCTTCCTTTGGCACTGAAGAATGTAGAGCTCCACCCCTTCTTCATTGTCTTCAGGCGCCGACACTGCAAAATTATCTCCTACTTCAACCAAATCTCCAAGTGTCTCCTCAGTCGCATAATCCTAGGGCTCATCATCTCCATCTTCAAACTGTCCAGAAGTAAGCTGCTCCCTTACGAAAGAAACATTTGATGGCACAAGCTTGATAACTCTCCAAGGTTGGACATGGCCCATCTTCTCACAAGATTCCCAATCACCGTTCATGCAAGGAATACAGAAACATGACAAATTCCTTACCATCAGCAAGGTTGGATCTGAGATAGACACTCCCTGAATGGAGTGCAATTTTCTTGAACCGGGAATGGTATCACAACCATGAAGGTGACTACGATTCACCTCATCAGGCTTAACAAGGTGAAAGTACCTATAAGATACTGTTTTGTTGCCTTGAAGTGAACTCTCCACAATGCCCTCCATAGTCTCCTGCAAGAAGTCCACCGCATCCTTTGCGTCTTGTAGCTTCAGCCAGGGGTTCTGCAATTGCTCCGTACGCAAGGCTCGCTTCACCACAGCACCTGCTCCATCCCACTAACCTTTCCCGTGCCCTGTGCCAAAAAAATTCCAAGACATAACACACCCACCCGTTAGTCTTGGATATCTGCTAACAAAGTACATGGGCCTTGCTCCTTTAAATTGCCCTGCACAACCATCACTCCACACCCAAAACTTTGTAACGCCATCAAATTTGGTCAAATGTGCACAACAACAATCCTCAGATGAATTGTTGCAAACTTGCAACGGTCATAAAATGCAGCCTGCACAATACATTTCACCCAATGGCACTCAGAATTAGTACTCCAACATACTTAAGACTATGTATGGGAATGTACATGGTTAAGAGATACAATATCAAATACTGCATCAAGGACTTTCAAGGACTACACATTATACAACAATTGTATGCAATTAGCCTGCACAACACATAGTAGTCATCAAAAAACTTAAATAGTACTACCACATACCTCAGATAGTGTATGGATATGTACATGAGGAAGAAATACAATATCAAATACTACATTGAAGACTTTCAGGGACTACATATTATACAACAATTGTATGTAATTAGCGTGCACAACACATAGTAGTCATCGAAACACTTAAATAGTATTGTCACACACCTCAGATGGTGTATGGCAGTACTAGGGGAACTCATAGAATATCAAATACTACATCGAGGACTTTCAAGAACTACACATTATACAAGAATTGTATGCAATTAGCGTGCACAGCACATAGTAGTCATCAAAACACTTAAATAGTACTACCACATACTTCAAATGGTGTCTGTGATAGGTGTAGCGGGAAACAATAGAGTATCACAGAGTAGAAAGAGGACTTTTTAGTACTGCATGTTAAACACAAACTGTATACAATGTGTAGACAGATCCTTTTGAATTATAGTGTATGTTAGCCGGGGTACGGGTATGGAGATGCCCGAGGTATGAGAACGGGGAAGGTAAAGGTAGGAAGCAGGGAGAAGACCGGGGCTTGGAGACGACGCTCACAATTACTCCCAGGGTCCGGGTAGGGTATGGCGGTCGTTGACCGGGCCGCAATCACCTAGTGATTAATTCGGTCGGGCGAGCCAGTCCTGAGCGGCCGAGGTATGATCGAGGGGGGTCAAGACCCAGGGTTACAGTCTCCCGGGGTGACTCGTCCTTGGCTCACTTCCACGGCCACGGTGCTGGTTCGGCGAGACAGATCCTTGGGCGGGGCGTTTGCGACGGCAGCTGCACAACCACGTGAGAGATTGAGACACCACGGCTCCGACTCAGTGACTACCACGGTGCCAAGGCCTCCGCAGACAGAAGCGCGATTAGAGGAGGGTAGTAGAAAATAGATAGAGGCGGGGTAAGATAGAATTGGACTGAGTCCTGTGTTTGCATTGAATTGGAGAATGCCGTAAGGCTACAAAGTTCGTAAGTACGCACTCGTGGCTAACATCCTGTTCTAGCAATACAAGGAGCTGCTATTGTATCATTCTACCCTTATTTATAATAAAACCTAATCCCTTGCGCTGCCCTTCGACTTTACTGCCTGTGTCCACGGTCTCGATCCTCGTGGTCCTCTGATCACTGTGTCCTTGGCCTCGAGCCCCGGGTCGTCGTTAATTCTGGTCTCCCGTGGGCGTGGTCTTCGATGATGATACCCGTGGTTCGGCGGGTAACATTTTGCCCTCCTTTGCAGAGTGCAATTCGTCCTCGAATTGCTGGCTTAGCGGCGCGTGGGGGCGGGCCTCCTGTTCGGTCTGGCTTGCTCCCGGGGAAATTGCCGACCGCTACGAGGGGGTTCTTCGCCGTGGTACAGTCGATGGAGTGCCTCGGCCAGTGCTCGATGTATCAGGACATGGTTTCCTCGAAAATTGAGCGCATGTGTATACACATCGAACACCGTACCCCCTAAGGTCTGATTGCATGCAGGGCACTGTCGCCCTGTAGTCTCAGAGTTGGCATAATGTGCGGTGAGGTCCGGGTGTTCGTGGAAATAACGCAACACGAACTGCATGGACTCCGAGGCCTCGTCTCCGTCTTCATCCGCGTCTTCCATTTTCCACCCCTCCTGTTCCTCCTTCTGGAGGAGGATTTGCCTGTGTCTGGCGAGAGATAACGGGGAGGGTATTACTTGCAACGGGGAGAACGTGGGCAGGGGGTCCGAGTGGGCTACCAGGGACTCGGCCTGAGTCGGCCATGGGTAAGTACCATCCGGATTTTGTCTCACTGGGGACTCGTACTGTGTAGGTGGTGACAGAACCGGAAGGTGGTATGGGGGCGAGCTTGCCGAGGGGTGCTGCCGCGGAGACTGGTGTGGCGTCTGTTCGTGGTCTGTAAACCCCTCAGGTATGTCCACCCTCTCTTCTCCAATTTGTGTCGGGAATTGATAGATGCCTTCCCCGGAGTTAGTGTCCATTGCCCTGTCCCCGGCGTGTATAGGGGTCGGCTGCTCGTGGGTGTCCTCCTCCTCCTGTATGTTGTCATAATCCTCCTCGTGGGTGTATGTCCGGGGCTGGGTCAATTCTGGTTCCTCCATGGGTTGAGGTTGTACCTCCTTGTCATCCTCTCCGAGGAAGGGTTCGCCTTGGCTGCCCCAGGTGTTGTCGGAGCCCTCAAGCTCCAATGCGATTAATGCATCACCTGTGCATTGATCAAGGAATGCTACGGGGGGTTCTTCCGATGTGTGTGGTTCCGATCGCAGCATGTGGTATGCTGTGGTGGCGATAATTCTAGCCGCGTGATTCGTCCAAGCCACCTTGTTGGCTTCGAAGTTCTCCCGGGCGTTTTCCACCTCCTGGCGGTGCCGCTGCACCGTGTCCATGTCCGTGGCATTGGAGAAGGGGGTCGTGGCTTTGAGGGCCAACTCCTCTGACAATGTCTTGCATTTGGCGAGGAGTTCGGCAGTTTGGCGGTCTAGCCGCTCAATTCTCTCCCTGTCCCTGGTGCTTTGGTCCTCGAAAGTGCGGGACCTTTCCGTGGCTGCCTGGAGTTCTAGATCCCGTGCATCGAGTTGGTTCTGCAGGGAAGTTATCTGTCCTTGGAGTTGGCTGGTGTGGAGCTGGACCTCCAGCTTGTACTCCTCCATGGACTTACGAGCCGTGGCCTGGGTTGTCTGCATCAGCTGTGCCGTATGGCGCTTATGCCGAGTCTCCCAGTCTTTGTACTTGGCCGAGGCTGTCTGCTGCTGTTGCTCCGCGCTGTGAAGGAAGTGCAGCATCTCTTCCATACAAGTCTCCATTGTGCGTTTTTGGGCCTCGAACTCCTTGGCGCGGGGGCCGAACTCCGTGGTCGTGGACGTACTGGCGATCTCCATGGGGCCGCCTCCTCCTGTTGTCCCCTCCTCCTCGGTGCGTGGCCGCTTTCCACGGTGGGTTGGCGTGGTGTTTGGCTGCTGGGATTCTGCCACCTCGTGTTGTACATCAAGGAAGGTGCCCATGGCCCAGGGGTGATGGTTTACCCGGTGGTAATCCAAGAAATGGCCGATAAACTGTGTCAAAAATGGGGCGATGGGGCTCTCGTAGTCGTCACTCTGGACATGCCCTTGGATTTGATTCACCGCATTCCTGTCCACGAGCCGACCCCAGTTAATCTTTTCGCCGCGGCCCGCCATGACACACAATGCAATTTGATCCGGATGCACTGCATTGCAGTCATTCCGAAAAAATACTTGGCTGAGTATGCCACGGATTCTGCCAAACCACGGGTCGGGCATGTTTGGATTGTTCCGTGTGATATCGTAAACGTTGAACTTGCCTCCTCCTCGGACAGGGTACCCGTGGGTGTAAACCGTGGTGTCGGGTCGCAGGCTATCGGGCTCGCACATGCGGTGACCAGCTAGTGACCCCCGTGCCATCCCAACCGAAGAATTGGTGGAGGTACCTCGGGGAGTACCTAACGAGGACCCCTTCCACGACCCCGGCCACCTCGGTGTTGTTAGGATCCTCCTGCTGCCGCTCCCTCATTGAGGCGATAAATGCCCTGCATCGTCCGAGGTCAATATTCTCACGGAGGTGGTTTGCGTGTCGCAACAATCCCGCCTCGGTGAGCCATTCAACGTCGGGGTACTTCTTCCACTCCGCGATCTGCCGTGGGACGTCACGGTGGCTTCCGCTCCCGGGGGCACCGCGCGCCATGGCTGCTAACACTGCAAGGGGTCCGAATCGGGAGCAAGGATGGGTAGAGAGAGCAAAAGACGCGAAAAGCAATGCGCACGAAAGTGAGCTGATGTTGCAAAAAGAGAGTTCTCCCGGGAAGTCCGCACTATTTGAGTTTGCACCGATCACGGCGGTGGGAGAGTAGTGGTAATGATGGCTCTGTCCGTGGCGGCGGTGTCTGCCTTTATAGAATAGAGTGATGGTGTCTCGGGGGTAGAATCTGGTGATGATGCCTCGGGCGGAACTTGGGGGGTAATTATGGTGTTGATGTGGCATTCCTCGGGAGTAGATTCATGATTGGGACGTCTTGTGTTTGGGCCCTAGATGACATGGATGTGGCTTATGTATGCACATGGGATGTGCATGGGTATGGCCTCGGTAGGGGAGGTCGCTTTTGCAGCTAAGTCCCATGGACTGGTTTTGTGCTTTTGGATTGTGATTCCTCCGTGCCCCTGGATCTGTTCCTCGGTGTTGTGGGTGTGTGTGTCTTCCGCGGATCTTGTACGTGTCCGCCTGTGTTCATTCCCCGGGGTTTTTGCCTGACTTGGCCTGATGCCTTGGGTGTTTGGTGACCCGAGTTGTGTGTCCTCGGCTGGCGTGGCCTGTGTCCGTTTGTTAGCTAGATCCATGTGGTTTTCTTCCATGTCCCGTGCCTCGGATGCCAACGTGGTGTGAATATCCTGTAGGCTTAGGGTTGTCCTGGGTTGTGGTGCTGTAGTGTAGTATTGTTTCAGTTTTGTGGCGTTGACTATCGTGGCGTGGGGGTCGTAGTTCGTGCTGTTGACGAGGAGTACGGTATTGTTAGGTAGAACCAATCGTATCGTATATGGGCCATGCCATATCGACTCAAATTTAGACCGTTTGAGTTTGGGGTCTCGGGGCACCAAAGTACTTGGTCACCCTTTTGAAACACCCGTGGAGGCCGCGTTCCCCGGAAATGGCGGGCCGTCGGGTCTCTGCTTTGTGATGTATGTGCGATGTAGCCAGGGTTCTAATTTCTTCGAGGTGGTGTAGGTCGTTGATGCGGGCGCCAAAGACCTGTGGGTGTAATCCCTCGGTCAGAGTGTTTGGAACGTTGGTACGGTGTACTCCGTGGGAAGCGGGGTTGAGTACCGTAAACCATTTCGAACGGGGCCGGCATTTGTGGCGGTTTTGACGGCGACACGGTAAGCCCAGAGCGGGGCCGGTAGACAATCATCCCAATCCGCTTTGATTTGCGTCTACAAATCTTTTCAAAGATATTAATTAGTGTCTTGTTTGTCGACTCTGCCGCCCCATTTCCCGAGGGTAATACACTCACGGTCTTTGGTGCGATGTTTGATAACGTGGTTATCGAGAGGTCCTGTATATGACGGTATTCACGAAATGCGTGCCTTGATCCGATACTATCTCCGGGGGCATCCAAACCTTGTAATTATGTTTTCGTAAATGAACGAGGCCGCGACGACGGGTGGTGTTGGTCCGCAGAGGCTTGGCCTCTACCCACTTCGTAGTGTAGTCCGTGGCCACGAGGATGTACTTGTACCCCGCGTGAATCGGGTTTGATTGGTCCCACGAAATCCAACCCCACACCGTTGAAATGGTCCCGGGGAGGTATGGCCTTCATTGGTACTTTGCCTTCGTCTTTGAAAATTTGTTGTGGAAATTTGTGAGACGCGGGCAATTTTGACATGGGCAATCACGTCTTTGTGGAGCGTTGGCCACCAAGATTTGGCGGAGAGAATCTTTTTACCGTGGTGTCGGGGCCCTGGTGGCCTCCTCGCGGGTCCATCGTGGAGATGTTTGATGATCTGCTGCTGCTTTGCTCAATGGAGACGCATAGCCGGATCTCTTGATCCGGCCCCGTTTGTATAATTTCCCATGGACCACGGTGTAAGGGAGTGTTGTCTGCGCACGGCCGACCTGCGTGTCCCGTTATGTCCACGGGAGTGTTGCCCGTGGTGAGATATCTAATGATATCGGCCCTCGATCGTCCCCGTGCTCCTTGGTGTCCGTGGCGATTTGCGTGGCTTGTACATAAGCCTCGTTGAAGGAGTCATCTATTCCTTCGCGCCGTGGCGTTGGTGTCCCCGGACAAGTAGTCCGCCACGATGTGTCGCTACCCGGGGCGTATACCACTTCAAGTCGTATTCGAGGAGTATCATGATCCACCGAGCCACTCGCCCCGTGACCAATGTCTGGTTTACGAGGTATGACAAGCTGTGGTGGTCGACCATGAACCGGAATTTCTTCCCGAGGAGGTAATGTCTAAACTTTTTGACGGCGTATATCATTGCCAAGGCTTCCCGCTCCGTGGTGGAGTAGTTTCGTTCGGCCTGGTTGAGTAGTCTACTAGCGTATGCCACGGGTTGATCGTACTTGCCATTTACATTTTGTGCTAGCATTACTCCCACGGCAAGATTAGACGCGTCCGTGTGGACGTGGAATGGTTTAGACCAGTCCGGGGCTATGAGTATCGGTGCGTTGGAGTATGCGTTTTTTATCTTATCCAACGCTGCTTGTGCCTCGGGTGTCCAGTCCCGTGGGTATGTGTACTTGGCATGGTTTAAAGCCGTGATCGGGGCGGTGATGTGGGCTAGTTTTTCTATATAAATTCGGTTGAACTGTGCTAGACCCAGGAGCCGTTGTACGCCTTTTTGATTTGTTGGTGGTGTCATGTCCAGGATGTCTTTGATCTTCTCAGGATCGGGAAGCTTGCCATATTTACACACGATGTAACCCAAGATAACCCCCGCGAAGTACAGAAACATGCACTTGTCCGCGTTAAGGCTTACCCCGTTGGCTCTACAGGCGTGGAAAATTTGCCTGAGATGCGAAACATGGTCTTTCATCTTGCCGTAGACGGTGCCATCGTCCAGGTAGATGCGGAAGAACTATTTGAGGTATGGTCTGAAGATTAATTCCATGACCCGTTGAAATGTCATGGGTGCGTTTTTGGCCCCGAAGGGCATGCGCTCGAATTGGTACGGTCCCCATTCCGTGGAAAAAGCCGTTTTACCTTTGTCTTGCTCTGCCATGGCTACTTGGTAGTACCCTGAAAAGCAATCAATGAACGAGTACATTTCATGTCCAAAGAACCTCGTCGATGATCTCTTCCATGTATGGTAATGGATAATGATCCTTTTTGTCGCGGCGTTGAGTTTTACGAAATCCACACAGATGCGCAACGTGCCGTTTTTTTTTGGAATAATGACCATGGGAGAGAGCCACGGTGCTGCATCCACGGGCGAAATGAACTTGGCGTGGAGTAGTTTGTCTAGTTCAGCTTTGACTCGGGCGGCGTAGTTCGGATTCATCATGTACCTCCGTTGCTGTACCGGGGTTGCACCGGGGATGAGATCGATGGTATGTTCGGCCAAGGAATTGGGGATGCCTTTCAGGTCCTCGTGGTTCCAGGCGAATATGTCCCTGTACTCGTGGAACAGGGCGATGGCGGCTTGCTTAATGCCCGGTGGTGCGTCTGTGTTGATTTTAATGTACTTGGGCTCGTCTGTTGTTCCGAGGTTGACCAGCTGTACTCTCTCCTTGGCCCCGTGTGTCCATCCCGTGATGGTTTCGTGATGTAATGCCGTTTTGGCCGGGACGGCGTTCACCACAACCTCTCCAGCTATCTCCAGGGTGAAGTGCTCGGGGATATCCAGTTTTTCTTCTTGCATCAGACTAGCCAAATGTTTGTCTGCCACGGGTATCAGGCTGGGGTGCACGTGGAGTACGAGAGCCTCTTGCTCTGTTGTGAATTCTTCGCCAATCCGTTCCGGCCAAGTTCGATCCTGTTCATCTTGGCACGGGTCGATAAACTATCCACGGGGATGACCACGGTTCTTCCGTGGCGTTGCAGGTGGATCTGATTTTTTGTCCAGTCGTGAATTGCTTGCATGTCTCGCAACCACGGCCTCCCTAAAATTGCCGGAAAATTGCTGTCATGTGGCATATCGATGATTACGAATGTTGCTGGTGTTGATACCCCGTGTATTGCAATCCCGACCATGGTGAGAATTCCCAGGGGTGTGACTGGAGCGTCATTAGCCATACGTAAAATGAAACGAGCGCTTTGGGGCTGCGGCAATCCTAGTGCTTGTCGAACATGGTTGCTCATTACGTTCACGCCCGACCCTCCATCTACGAGGACGTTGGTTAGCGTCTGTCCCCCGAGTTGCACTCGTATCACCGCAGCAGCGTCGGGGTCCAAAGTGGTGGCATTAACTTCCACGAACGCGGATCTGATTTTGCCTCGGTTAACGCAGCGACCCGTTGTAAATATTGCTGCAATTGGGGCTGATTTGTACTAACTTTGCCAGGGTGATGGTCACGTTAGTAGTCTCCGATTTCTTTGCAGGTGTGATCCGTGGCACGTCCTTGGTCCGGGAGTGAGGCTTCCAGTCTTTTTGTATATCTCTTCTCGGGTTGTGTAGCCGCTCCCGGTGTTTTTAAAATGGCTTTGTGTTCCACCACGTGGTTCGGGAACGGCTTTTGATCTTGTCGTCCACTGCGGAGGGCCGATATCGTGGACACATTAGTCTCTCGGTCCGTGCACCTCGATCGGCGTTATCCCTCCCCTCCCGTGAGCCGCGGTGTTTGTGTTCGGGGCCCCGGGGTATTATTGTTTCGATTTTGAGCCCATTTCTGTTTGAATATTGGGCACTCGGCTCCGTCGGTGGTCCAGATCCTCCGCATTCCCAAGCATGCATCGGGCGGCCGAAAGGCATCCACGTTAACCTCGTCGGAGTATACCGCGGCCATGGTGTTCCCGGGCGCCTGGGTCTGGGGCGGCGTTGTATTGGTGGAATACCAAAGATCGTCCAGGTGTGTTTTTCCACAGTCTCGCACAGGGGGTTGTCACCCCGCATCCCCGCCGTGTCGAGGGCGGTGGTAAAATGGGGGCTTGTGTAATACTTCCGGGCCGTGAGCTCTCTGCGATGTCGTTTGCGCGGAGAGAATGTCCGGCAACGCGTTTTTACGCCACGGATGACAATGCCTGTTGTATCCATGGAAGTAGCCCCTTTTAAACCATTCACACATATACTCCTCTTCGGGCCGTTGGCTAAGTTTATCCGCCAACTGCTTGAATCTATCATAAAACTTATCCACAGGCTCGTTCGTGGATTGAGTAATCGATCCCAATGCTCGGAGGACTTCCGAACTTGTTTTAAGTTTTCGAAACTTGTGTAAAAAACTACGCTCCATATCTTCCCAACTGGCATTGTTGTGTTCTGATTCGAAGTCGATGTACCAGTTGATATGGTTTCCTTGGAGCGTGGTACCAAAAATGTTCTGCAAATCCGTGGCATGGAAAATGCCGTTCGTGCGCGCGATTACCTTAAATCTCCTGATGTGCCAGTCTGGGTCCCCAGATTCGTCGAACACGGGGTAAGGTATTTTGGGTAACTTAGCTTGGGCGTCAAGGCTCCCGGGGTTATGTGATACACTTGGGATCCCCGTGGGTACCACTATGGGTGGCGGGGATGGCATTCCCGAAGTGCTTGAGCTGGCCGCGGCGTTATTTCCCCGAGGGATGGTTGCCGATCTGGCTGCCTCTGCGGGTTCCCCCTCACTCCTTGGTGTGGAAGCGATAGCCTCGGGGTTACCATTACCTTGGATATCTTGGTATTTCAGGCTAAGCAGTTCTAGCTTAGCGTTCGTGGCATCGTTCTTAGCAGCCAGATCTGTCATCTGCTGCTTCATCCACTGTAGTATCTCCCTGGTTTCATCCTCATGTTGCACTATTTCTTCCATATCTGCAACAACATTTTCCACGGCTTTTTCCGCGGCGTGCCTTTTCGGGGGCATTTCCTTTCCTAGTGGCTCGTAGCCAGATTTCTCTTTCTCTCTCTCTCTCTCTTTTTTTTTTTTTTTTTTTTTTTTTTTTCCTACCTCAGCATTCCATCCCCAGCATGGTCGCCAAAATGTTAGCCGGGGTACGGGTATGGAGATGCCCGAGGTATGAGAACGGGGAAGGTAAAGGTAGGAAGCAGGGAGAAGACCGGGGCTTGGAGACGACGCTCACAATTACTCCCAGGGTCCGGGTAGGGTATGGCGGTCGTTGACCGGGCCGCAATCACCTAGTGATTAATTCGGTCGGGCGAGCCAGTCCTGAGCGGCCGAGGTATGATCGAGGGGGGTCAAGACCCAGGGTTACAGTCTCCCGGGGTGACTCGTCCTTGGCTCACTTCCACGGCCACGGTGCTGGTTCGGCGAGACAGATCCTTGGGCGGGGCGTTTGCGACGGCAGCTGCACAACCACGTGAGAGATTGAGACACCACGGCTCCGACTCAGTGACTACCACGGTGCCAAGGCCTCCGCAGACAGAAGCGCGATTAGAGGAGGGTAGTAGAAAATAGATAGAGGCGGGGTAAGATAGAATTGGACTGAGTCCTGTGTTTGCATTGAATTGGAGAATGCCGTAAGGCTACAAAGTTCGTAAGTACGCACTCGTGGCTAACATCCTGTTCTAGCAATACAAGGAGCTGCTATTGTATCATTCTACCCTTATTTATAATAAAACCTAATCCCTTGCGCTGCCCTTCGACTTTACTGCCTGTGTCCACGGTCTCGATCCTCGTGGTCCTCTGATCACTGTGTCCTTGGCCTCGAGCCCCGGGGTCGTCGTTAATTCCTGGTCTCCCCGTGGCTGTGGTCTTCGATGATGATACCCGTGGTTCGGCGGGTAACAGTGTAGTACAGTAAATGCATACTATGATTTAGAAACTCATAGTACATGGACCAACAGTATGTTAGCGGTATTATACATGTATAGATTTTGTATGAACACCACAACTTTGATTTCTACATGAGACCTCAAATGTTAAGACCATTCCGAATTGCTCTAAGCAATATTTTCTAGACCGGTTGGATAGTCCGGTGAAGAGAAGCAAAACTCTATTTAATTTTAACATATGAAGGATCAAGACTGTTCCATGATGATTATGAACTTTCTCTAGACCGGTTGGAAAATCCGGTGAAGGGAAGCGGAGGAATTTCACGGCAGTCAGAAACCATCATCGTTGTCATTGGTGGAATAGTACTGAAACGTGTTGAAAATGAAGAAAAATATCGTAAAAAACTTAAAGGTATGTGTCCAAAAAACCTATCAAAGTCAAATGAGAGCAGTCATTGGCATACCTACGATACTTTGAACACTCTTTAAAGATCTTCGAACTCTACTAGATGCCTTCTTGACAGCGAACGTACACCATGTAAGAAGGTTACGAGGACCTCAAGAGAATCTATTAAGGCTTTTTTGATCGATCTCAAACTAGTGGACAATTGATCCAACTGCAAGAGCAAGGAAACATGAGTTCGTTAAGAGTTCAGATCTAATACCTGACTTTCGAGTAGAAGGTGCGTAGGATGCTGCTCAAAAACTTTCAGCCCCAACCTCTTCCTAGTAACATCTTTCTTATTGGGACTCACACGAGTTTCTGATGTCCACCAAGCAATGACAAGTTCTTTGGTGCTGCTCGAAACACCATCATCCCTCCTTCTCCTTTCAGGTAGCTTGAAGATAGATGCTCCATTACCTTCAAGTGTCTGACGCCGACGAATGGCACAGGAAATTTAATGAGGTTTTGTCCCCAACACTCTCGACAAGGCTCGTATTCCACTCATATCACTGCTCACTGCCGCTTCCAGCAAGGTCGTCTTCCTCACCAGCTTCTCTTTTGAAGATGGATTCTTTTATAGATCTAACTCTTTCTTATTAGACTGAACAAATGTATGAGTAGCCTTGGCCTCCGAGAAGTAATCTGGCAAGTGTAAAGTAATGGCATTGTTCCTCAAAACAGAATCTAAGACAGTCTTTCGAAACTGTGGACCATCACAATCGGTCTCCAATTGATCAACAATTAGAGAACAAATTTTGTTTGAGACGCGCAAACCATCTCGTCGACTCGGGCTCTTGGAGTCTGCACCCTCTCTCACTAACTGCTCTGATCTTCGTTGAACAAGCCTCTTCCTTGCCCTACATTGTCGTTGGCGCTCCGCAACATTCTCTCTTCCCACTACAGTAGGATCAAGAACTCGATCTCTCTCTCTCTGGGCAAGTCCAGGCCTCTTGACGCCTCGACGACGTTCTTGAGCTCTTGTGTTGCCCATCTTGCAAAGTACGCATACAATACATACTTAGAACTTAGTGTTTCATGATTCGCAACCAGGAAGACTTCGAATGATAAGAAGTATTTTCTAAGCATTTGGTGGAACGCATGTACCTTCGTTGTTTGTTTTGGCAAAACTCGCTCTAACACGCCGACGGGAATCTAGAATCAAAAGACCGCACGTATAATTCGATCCAAGCATGCACTGTCGAAACCCTAAACCCGCAACGTTTTACTCAATCTAAGCATACAATAGTCCTGCAAACCCCAAAGGACTGCAAACCCCACCCTAAAACATTAGCCCCTCGTGCAATGTCACCTCAACCGCCATGCTAAACCCTAACCCCAAATAAACATGCGACCCTAAACCATATCTGAATGCCGCGTTTGCTGCATTCAATGCATTCCAAGTTTAGAATTTGGTATACGATGCCCAAAAGTGTGCGTTGCTTGGACTGTCAAAGGTAAAGACAAAAGTCGTATGCCATGTGGCCCTAAACAATTGGCTGAAAGACCCCTACCAGTATGTAGAAGTACCGCAGCAGTACAAACGTACCTAAATCCTATCAGGTCCCTTATTTCTGAAGATAATGAATTCGGGTAGATAAATGCTTCTACAACACGCTGTTTTGAAAGGCCCACGTTGTATGCTATCTCTTCTATGAGGGTCAATTAAAAATTTCACAAAAAAAATTATTTTCCTTTGGTTTGAGACACTTTCTAAAATAACCCCAATTTCCTCAACAATCGTTGAGTAGATAGCAATTTTTTGGGCATTTTCCACAAAAAACGCTTCATAAACATATATTACACTTATCATGAAGAGGTAATTGAAATCTATAACCTAGAACCCAAAAAATGAAGTATATTTTCAAAAACAATATACTCTGTCTGTCACAGCCTTGGTATATAAATATACTCACTGCAGCCTAACCATGAAGAGTTTATTAATGGAAACTAGATATTTTTTTGCTCATCTATATATACAACTATATTTTTCCATACTATCCCTCAAAAAGATAGTATTTCAAACTCTACAACAAATTGAATGCTTGAATCTTCAAAAACTGCACTTTGTGACTACATTTTGGTATACCTTAGTGTACTTCCACCCCTATCAAAGTGTTATCATTGACCAAGCATGAACCGGAGGAGAGAATGACCTGTAGGGAGGTGGTGAATCGCTTGATGGAAAAACCATGTCATGTGCTTCCACCAGAGTCTGTATTTAGAGAAGACAATAACTAGTATACAATATCAGTATTTCTTCATGCAAGTCATAGGCTCCTAGGGATGACCATCTCACATCATTGAGTGCTCATTTAGCCATGTAATTCACATATTATACTTGCAATACATACAATCTACTTTCTCACATATTGTTACAGTTTTCATAGATTTTTGCAACTCTTCTGATTATGTTCGCTTTTCACACTAGTCACATATGTATGTCACCACATTTTTTGTTACATGACTTTAGGATCTCATGGTTGATGTTAGCCTTTTTTTTGGGAGGTTTGTAGATTGTTGTAATTTGTTTCATCTTAATGCTTGATTTACGTTTGAATAACGTAAACAGAAGAATTCTTGGATAATGTTGGATAGCAAAATGAATTATTCTAATCAGGGGAAGCCCCCAATGTAGAGCGACCTTAGGCGACCGCCGATCCTGGACGACCGCTAGTCCGAGGCGACCCCCAGTTTAGGGCGACCGCCGGTCTGGGCGACAGTCGGTCAAATAAAGGCGACAGTTGGTCGCTAATAGGCAACTGGCAATCGCCCACGGTCGCGGTGAACGAGGCGACCGCCGGTCTAGTCCTCCGTAGCGCAGTTGCCTAAGTACAGTCATTGTATTGCTGAGTTTTATAGTCCATGTGGCAGCCTCGAAGGATTCAACGTAGACAGGGTATATCAAGGATAACTTTTTTGAAGGAAAAGATTTTGTAGATTCTATTAGACATTCTGAGGCTCAATGGCAATCTAAATGTCGTGTCTCTCTGACGTCCGACAATGTGACACAAGACAACCCTGTAGCCGGTTGCCTGTCGCCTGGTCGGTCAACAGACCGTTTCCCGGACGCTCAGATTGGTCGGTCGGGCACAAGGGGTTTAGATCAACCTATCGACCGCGGTATCGGGCGGCCTTCGTTGGCCGATCAATCATGCAGCCCCAATCGGTCGTACTAATCGATTGAGGCCGCTCGATCAATAATGTGACCACTGCCGTCCAAGATTGGACGGACCGTGCTAGCAAGCCAATGGCGTCCGATCGCCTGGACGACATAAATAAAATTCGAATGCTAATTCTCCCTCACTCTAGTGGACGGGCTGGACGTTGTGGCTTTTCTTAAAGCTTCATCGATTGCGTTCCTCAGGGTTCTCGTAGGACACCTACGACCACGCTGTGCCACCTTGTCGGTGCTCGGAATGGCGCCAAAGTTTTCATGACCGAAGGGCGAGCCCAAGTCTCCACGACCAAATGGCAACCCTACAAAAATGGATTGGGAAGCATGGAGTGACCCAAAGTGAGTTGCAGAGCCGGGTTGGCGAGAGGAGCACGCAGACATTTGGAATTGCACCATGTGCAAAACGTACGTGAAGACGTATTATATAATGAAGTTATGGCCGCTTCACAAAGCACAGTAATATGGTCCTTAACGTGAAGGCCCAGTAAAGACTTGCAGAAGCGACCATTTTGCGAACCGATATCATGAAGTTACAATTGCGGTTGGAATCAAGAACACAAGGCCATAGCTGATGTTAAATTCTACCATGGCGATGGTTTGGGCTGAAATAGTTCTTTACAAGGATATTGACTGGACCATTGTGATAGATTTGAACGTGCATTTATTGGATCGCAGCAACCGATTCATTTCAACGAATTGGACGGGACCAAGCGATTGTTATACTACTTATTTAGAACGTTCAGCTGATATGGATGTCCAACTTCAACAACGTGGAACTCCAAGGGCATATGGGGGCACTACCAAAAATACAAACCATGACGATTGTCAGGCACCACTATCCTTTGGCACAGGAAGTGAGGGGTATTACCATGGTAACCACCAACTCGGTACTCTTGTGGATTATATGCCACCCCATTAGCAAGATACGTACGGAGTCGAACGCGAATACAGTAGAGATGGATATAGTTTAAACTACCCATCCCCAATGTATACAGGAGGTAAACATGGTTTAGGAGGTGAGCACAGTATCGGATCCAATGTTTAAGGCAACTCAAGCTCAACTCATCCTATAAACCCATACAATTGTGAGAACCAATACGGTACAACATTCGGAAGTCCCAACTACCGTAGGCCATGACATTCGAAGGATACATACGAGTATGGAGGCCAATATGATAGAAGATTAGAGATTGTTGGCTATCCGAATTATGGATATGGTCAGAATGCATACGGGAGTAACGACATACCTTTAGCACCTTTCCTATCTGTTGATAACGAAGAGGCGCGATTCCAACGAGATGTGCAACAAGCCACACTACTAAGTCAGCATGAATCCATTGAACAGCTAAAAGGTGAAAGAAACTTTAGGCAAACAAACTTCTTAGTAGAATCTTCTCGAGGACCACGTACACACCGCGTTGCACCAAGTCGTAAACATGATGATATAGACTCAGATGAAGAATGACTGTATCATCATACATAGTGCCATTATAGTAAAGGTTATGTAGTTTTTTTGCAACGGATGATGCCTACATCATTATCGCCTTGTTAGGGGCCAATTTTGAAGATCTTGAAATTCATATTTTGTTTATGAAAGGCTTATCCGAATGTATGACCATATCATATATTAATATATTATGCAATTTGATTATTTTAAGGGATTTTACCGGGATTTCTTGTATTTTTACTATGTGTGCACTTGGCGGTGATAATTTCCTTTGTTTGGCTTTAAGCCTCTTTTCAGGGTTCCACCTAACACATGCTAAGTTCATTAATTTAGACAACAAATGCCATAGGTAAGAAAAGTCATATTTTGCTTCATTTGACTTTGGACAAACCATTAATAAATCAACTACGCAAGGTTGATATAATGAAGGAGTTTCATAGTTCATTATACATCTTCAGATGTTGGTCGTCAAGGTTTGAAGGTGTTTTTATTGAAGGTATTAAGTTAGGTACATCTTTGGAATTGGATACATGTTGCGGTGATGAGATGTAAATTATAGACTTTTATGGCTTGAACACTAATGACAAATTAACAACATACTTGTGGGAATTGTTAGAAATAATTTTGTGCAATACTATAGAGAACCGTGCATGTGTTTTGAATTTGTTTTACGGAAAGTACGGAAGAGAAGTTACTAAGGAGGGAAAAACTAGATAATTTTAACTAGTGAAACCATATGTCAATGTATATACCAAAATATCAGACAATGGAAAAGAAGTCATTCATTGCAAGGTATATAAAAACAAGAATGTACTTGAAGTACCTACATATAGAAGGCATGTAATACATTTGACTCCAAAAAATTGCCTACATCTACATTAGAACTTCCATAAAGAATCTAAAAAGCTAATAAAGCCGCAAAAACTACAACGGATGTGCATTACTAATTTACTATTCATACTTGGTGCGAAAATGGTCATTCGGCACCGGCCAATAGAATGATTCCATGAAATGGTTGACAACATAGATCAACGTAAACTTTGCATCTGCCACCATCTCCAAGTATTGATCAAAAGCATTTGCAAAGTCTTGATTTGACCAGCGGTCCGGCCTTGTTGTATGTTGCAAATTCTTGTAGGCCGTGGACATGGTCTTTTTGAGGATTCGTTGTGCTATCCGTGCCGTAGCAAACTCCTCCGAAGCTCTATCATAGAAGGGAATAATGTCAATGTCATTACTCTCTTTGTACAAGTACGCCACCCGAGGATCCACCCAATATCGTGCTCGTAGAGTATCGATTCTATCTTTGGGTTTTGTGAACATGTAGAAGGACCTCATTTTATCATCCATGCTTGTGGTTAACCCCAATCGCATACACCAATATACACTCGTGATTCATCTTGAGGGAAGTGAAGAAGTATGTTGTCTGTGGACACATCGTTGTAGAGGTAGTTCCTCTCGTGGACCTAACTCATCATATGCACTAGAGCCCAAACAAGCTCAGTTCCTTTT
Source organism: Bryum argenteum (assembly GCA_037043015.1). Classification (NCBI taxonomy): domain Eukaryota; kingdom Viridiplantae; phylum Streptophyta; class Bryopsida; order Bryales; family Bryaceae; genus Bryum; species Bryum argenteum. The sequence goes on along the minus strand of CM073321.1, from coordinate 27,646,709 downwards.
TTGCGAAACGGAACTAACTGCCAAACTCGAATAAGCTCATCATCGGAATGAAGTGTGAGTGTGATATGTTCATGAACATCATCTCCATACTCTGCATCAAGGGCCAACATTGCTCCAGTCGTCCCGCCATTCCTCCAATACGTATAGCCTTGGTTCTTATTTGAATGAAGGGCGATAAAACGAATAACACCTGGATGCAGTATCCTCACAGCGAGCAACTCATTCTGATGCTCTACTTTGGCCACGTCTGGTCGTGTCACTACATGGTTGGGAGTCTTTGCTGCAAATTCCTAGTACTCTTCAATGGTCGGAACCCCTCTTATGTAAACTTTGGAAATTGTGCCGTAACCGCCTCTTAGTCTCTTCTTCTCAATTACAATGATACAGGTCGTGTTTAGAATTACTATCAAATTCTTCATGCGACCATTTTCCAGTAACTTTCCTTCCTCCGTGTTCCACCATCTTATGGAGCCGCGCCGGGTTTTATTATTGGAATACGGCCTAATCGCCTGTTGAAAACACTTTGCCCTGAATACCACATCCATAAATTCCACATCATCCGCTCGATCTGTTTTCTAGTACTTCTTCAATATATCGACTACGTTACATAGAACATCAATTAATCTAATGTCGCAACCCTAATTACTCCAACTCATTTTTTTTTTCTTAGTGAGCCTTACTTGGTAGCGGAATCCCGGCTCACTTAGTTGGTAGCAACCGGCCACGACTTTGCTAACACTTGCATGTGCCCACACACACAATGTTAGCACCATTTTAAGTCAAGGTGTCCAACCCACCTTGCCTACATAACTCATTACTGGATACTCTTTACCCGGAACTGCCACCAACACATGGGCATGCCACTTGGTGGCACGGGGCGGCCTTCCACAAATGTCCAAGCTCCCAAGGGTGCTACTAATCACCCCCGGAGCTAACCGCCCTTATCCATTGTCCAACTTCCCACTAGTCCCCTTCCACTCTTGTTCTCACCCCATTCGGGACGTTGCCGGAAATCCTCCCGGAATCCGGCACTAGTTTTCCCGGGGACTAGTTTGGAGCAGGACTCTTTCCAACCCATTGTTGCGGGATGCTCAAGAGCATCCCACAATGCCCAAGATGTAGAAGTGAGGCTTCCTTTCCATGCCTCACCTTCTTGAGCCATTCCCGGTCACTCCCGGGAACTGGCACTACTTATCACGGGGACTAACTTGGAGAGGGACACTTCCCAACCCCATGTTTAGAGATGCTCCAAAGCACTCTCCATTTTCCACAAGGTGCGGGAGTGAGGCCCCATCCCAAGCCTCACCCCTTGGAGCCACCCCGGCTCCTCAAGGCACCATGTGCAAGTGAGGAGGGAGACCACCCCTCCTCATAGTACTCTCTGGAGTCTTCAGTAGGCCCCCCCCCTCTTGTGTTGAGGGGCCTTCCGTGACACACTTTCTTTTTGGAAGACCACCCATTTTTGCCTTAGTCTCAGAAACGGGCCGTAACTTCTCCTCGAGCTAGCTCCTAGCTCAAGTACCCCACTGAGGAGTGCGAGCCCATTTTCGACATCTACTCTTTGAGTAGATATTGATAGACTACCTACTTGCCTCAATCAGATCTGTCCCAAAGGAGATATGCCCCTCTGAACATTCGGTGTTCCGGGAGGCAACATTCCCGAGTCCCGAAGTCCCGACCACTTTGAGGAGCCATATCTCCTAGACTATTGCTTTGCTCATCATGAGCCTTAGCAATCTGGAAAGCCCTTGTCATTAGCTTTCTAGCAACATGCATCATGCCGCCCTCCACGAAGGTCGACACATTGAGTCCCAAAAGGCAACACTCCCGAGTCCCGGAGTGTCCCGGAACACGCTCCAACTTTGGAGAGCCATATCTCACGACTCACTACTCCAAATCGCGCGTTCTTTGGACCCATGGGTGCGTGCTTGAACAAGGTTTTGCAACCATGTAAGGCACCCCACCAAGTTCGTCCCGAGCACGAGGCTTTTGCGTGCTGTTTGCTCGGGACTCTCCTTGGTCACCTCACCTTGTCTCTTGCCAAGCCCGGGGCGTCACTCCCGGGGTCCTTTTGGCTCACCACGATGTTCGGGCATCTTTTGGAAAGGGATGCGACATCTAAGGTCCAACCATTCCATAAATCCACGCTTATGAGTCCCCGATCTCCACATCATATCTTAGAGCGCTTCCATCATGAGGTTTGTCATGTCCTCTTTGAATTTAATAGAGGCTTCATCTTTGTATCTTATGTATTTGCTGAACAAACTGTTGGCCTTTTGAAATTTTACAATTACATTCTCCCAAAAAAGTTCTTGCACTTATTCGATGGGTGCTCACTACGCGGTTGTTGGAAAAACACTGCAGGCGTTCGGCCTCGACTCCCCCTACTGCCCTTAGTCTCATGCTTTGGCATCTTTCTGAAAAAAAATAGCAAATTTTCCCCCGTTACAAACAAAAAGACTTCTTTCCTCCTTGGGATAAGGAGCCAATGGAGGGAAAATTCACAGAATTTCCACCCTACAACCACTTCGCAGCCTGAAAAGGAAGAAAAGAAGTGAGGAGGAGGAGGACTGGTCGGTCTTATGCAAGGTTGTCAAACCGGGCAGTCACGCCCCCTGCCCGCCCGACCGCCTTGCCCGCCCAATTGAGCCCTCGCTTGCCCGAAATAGTCTAATAACTATTTACTTTTGCTTGAGGGAAAAAAAACGATGATATGGCAAGGGTTTAGGTGAAAACAAAGCCACTTGGTGGCCACGTACGCGCCACATGGGACCGATGACATGGCAAGTAAAGTCAAGTCATGGCAGGTGCAAAAAGTTGTAGGGTGGGTGTAAAAAGGTAGGGCATGTGAAAAAGAGGCAGAGCGGGTGAATTTGTGCTAGGGTCGGTGAATTTTTGAAGAAGCAAGTGTGAGGTTAAATTCCGGTGTTTCGGTTCTAACTCACAAGTTGGGCCGTGGGGGGGGAGAGCAAACAATTTGACCGTCCAAGCAATGGACAACCTTTTACCAGTGAATTAAGAGTAAGACTCCACCAATTGTTAGGTTGGGAGGCTCAAATTGCCTCCAATCAATCACTAGGGCTTTGGGCTCAATTATGGGGATCAAATGAGCCAAACAACAACCAAAAACCTCCAAATTGCATCAATTCAAAAGTCTACAGCACTCATCTAGCATATGAAAACTAGAATTGCAATACTAAACATCAACAAGTAAATTCAATCAACGAAACAAGCAAATTCAAACAACCAAACAAGCAAATTCAAACAATCAAACAAGCAAATTCAAACAAACATACAAGCAAATTCAAACAATCAACAAGCAAAATCAAGCAACCAAATCAATGCAAAGACACAATATTTTTTGGGTGACTAAAGCCACCGAATTTTAAAGTAATGTTACTTCTCTAACCACACACACTAAACCAATTGCATAAAACACTCAAACATCAAGGAATTGAGAAGGGATGAGCTCCTTTCATGTTGCCTCCGGCTACTGTTGGACCCTCCTTCACTCCAACAGCTATGACTCTAGTCCGTTGCTTCAAATCTAACGTGCAAGGTGTCTTTAGAAAGAGGACAACCTGATCTCTGTTGTCTCAAAATCTCAGCTCCAGAAACGTTGGAGACCGAGTGCTACCGTCCTTCAAAGCTCTGCTGCTCCATTCGACGGCTCCAACACCCCTCCTCCTTCCAACGGCTATGGCTCCTTGTCTGTTGCTTCAAATCGAGTGTGCAAGGTGTCCTTGGAAAGACGACAACCTGATCTACGTCACCCCAAAATCTCAGCTCCAGAAACGTTGGAGGCCGAGTGCTACCGTCCTTCAAAGTTCTGCTGCTCCATTGGGCGGTTGCAGCACCCCTCCTCCTTCCAACAGCTATAACTCCTTGTCTGTTGCTTCAAATGCAGCGTGCAAGGTGTCTTTGGAAAGAGGACTTTGAGGCGCTGCTTTCATTCAAAGGGCGTGCGCAAATTCGTCTCCAACTGACTGCTACGCCCCTCCAAAGTTGGCAGATCCAGCTCCGAGTTGGGAGATCCACCTCTCCTCCTTCTCCTCCTTCTCCTCCTGCCTACACACACTCAAACACCACCACCAAGCACCCCACACCCTCTTCTAACGTATTTTCTTCATCATGTAGTTCAAATCATGTCTTTTCGTACAAAAACACTCTCATCCTCCTTCTCATCTCACACACAACAACACACACCCAAAAAAAATTCTCTCTCCTCCCCAAAAAACTTTTAATTCTAACTCCCACCCTCTCTCCCTAATTGGAGACTTGGATGGGGCGAGTTTCGTCCATTTCGCACGGATGAAACTTTGTTCATCCGGGAGTTCATCCGCAGGGTTTTACCAATTTCCTAGCTTATTAACTAGGAGGAAACTTGAGCAATTTATGAATGATAATAAAGCAATAAAACATAACTAAAACATGTCATGAAACTTTGACGCAATTTAATATTACTAATTTAGAATAGAATAACAACCACCAGGCCATCTAAGTAGACCCCTCCAATTATCCTAGAAATTCCAGAATCCGAAGGAATTAGCCTAAATGCCCCATCTGGGGATTTCGAACGTAAAAATCTTATACTAGCGCTTGTAGATAGTGTTTCGGACAAGCGTGAACCCTTTCGGCGGTTCACAGCAAGTGACATGAGGGGGCAAGGCGAGTGAGGAGGAGAAGGTGCTGGTGAGGGAAAATGGGGGGCGGGTGACTCTCTTACCATTTTTTTAATTTTTTTTCTATGTTTATATATAAGTAGGGCGGGTGCAAAATGGGGTAGGGGGGGGGGGTAAGTGAGGGGGCCGGTGAGGGAGATGGGGGCGGGTAATTTGGGTGGGGAGAAGAGCTGATTTTTTATTTTTTTTGCCTTTGTTTTCTTATAAGTAGGGCGGTTGTACAATGGGGTAAGGCGTGGGAGGGGGGAGGGGGGAGGGGGGAGGGGGCACGAGTGATAGGGGAGGGGGGTGGGTAACTCGGGCAGGGGAGGTGGGTGAGGGAGAGGGGGGCGGGTGACTCTCTTACCGGTTATTATTTTTATTTTTATTTTTTTGATTTCTTACGAGTAGGGCAAGTGCAAAATGAAGTAGGGCGGGTGAGGGGGGAAGGGGGCAGGCCGCCCAAGTCACCCGCGGGTGACTTGGGCGGAGGGGCGGGTGAGGGAGAGGGAGAGGGCATGTGAGGGAGAGCGGGAGGTGACTTGGGAGGGGGTCGTGCGGGTAACAATTTTTTTTTCTTCTTTGTATTCTTATGAGTAGAGCGAATGCAAAATGGGGTAGGGCGGGTGAGCGAGGAGGGGGAGCGAGAGAGGGAGGAAGGGGGGTGGGTGAAGGGGAGGGGAGGGCGGGTGACTCGTGCGGGGGGGGTGGGTGAGGAGGAGGGGAGGCGGGTGACTTGAGTGGAGGGGCGGGTACCAATTTTATTTATTTATTTATTTATTTTTTTTAACTTTTTATTTTTTTGTTTCAAACTAATCTATAGAAGGATGGGTTCCATTTTTGCAAGGCGGGTATCTTAGCGGTGGGCGGGTGCAAAGGGGCGGGTGTCTTGGGGGTAGGTAGGGAAGGAGAGGAGTGCACAATCTCTTCATTCTCTTCTTTTTTCTTCTTCATAAACTTGGATTTTTCATTAAAATACCAAAGGCTCTCGGATTAGCAAGTGCAAATCGAAACATTCTCGCACAATATTTGGGAAATCAAAATCCCGGAATTCATGGAAGAATGTTTCGATATGCTCACTCCAAAAATACCCTTGCCTTATTCAAAAAAGGAGAAGGGTGGGAGAGATGAAAAAAGCTTTGGCAAACCTCTTGCCAAGGCTCTTGGGAGGGTAAGGGCGGGTGCCATAGTAAAGGGCGGATTTCCAAGGGCAAGGCGAGTGCCATTTAGACAAGGCAGGTGATTTTTTTAAAAAATTATTTCTTTTTGAAGTTTAACCTTTTTTTTTTTCTTTCCTTTTTCTTGGAAACCTTTCAATTTCCAAATCCCGCATTCTTTCAAATTTGGATTACCACATCCCATTTCAACCTCTTATTCAAAATGTAAGCTACGACATCCTAATTTCCGCTCTTATTCAAAATTTAAGCTACGACATCCTAATTCCCCCTCTTATTCAAAATTTGAGCTACCACATCCCGATTCCCCCTCTTAGTCAAAATTTGAGGTACCACATCGCAATTCCCCCTCTTATTTAAAATTTAAGCTACTACACACTAATTCCCCCTCTTACTCAAAATTTAAGTTACCACATCCCAATTCCCCTTCTCATTCAAAATTTGAGGTATCACATCCCAATTTTCCTTCTTATTCAAAATTTAAGCTACCACACACTACTTCCCCTTCTTACTCAAAATTTGAGCTACCACATCTCAATTCCCCCTCTTATTCAAAATTTGAGGTACCACATCCCAATTCCCCCTCCTTATTCAAAATTTGAGCTACCACATCCCAATTTCCCCTCTTATTCTAAATTTGAGCTAGCACACGACAAACCTCCCCCCTCTCTTATTCAAATTTGGAATACAAAAGTTTAGAAATGTAGTTTTAACGGTGACTTAAAAAACTTCCATCCCTCCCATGCTTGTAAAACCTTCACCCTTCCATTGTAATATAGCCCAATATTTATACTCATTTCGTGGATTATATTATGTTTTTTGGATAACTTTGAAGTCATAAGGAGAATTTAAATGTATCTTACGTTGAGAAATTTGTAGAATAAAACTAAAAATAATAAGAACCATGTTGAATTAAGTTAATTATAATTTTAAATGGTACAAACGTAGCCACGCAAATGATATTATATTTATATTTGATTATTTGTTGTCAAAATTTATATCATTCCATGTTTTAAATATGCATTCATTTAATACATTTGAATTAGTTGTGTATTTGAAACAAATAAAGTACCTGTGAAAACCAATTAAAATAAAATAATTATAGTTTAATATTTGTTGTTGCAATTTTTTACATTCTGTGTTCTGCATATACATGTATTTAAGACAAATTAGATACTTGTGTATTTAAAAAAACTCAAATATTTGGATGAAATACCAAAGAATGTTTTTGTTTTATACATATAAAATAAAGTTGAATTCTCCATTATGAAGAAGCTATTTCAAATATTTATTGTTTATCGTATTCAGGTATATAAGGGTTTGCTATGTAAAACCATAGTAAAGGGCGGATTTCCAAACCTCATGGGAGGGATGGAAGTCTTTTTAAATCATGGTTAAGCTATATTTCTAAACTTCCATATTCCAAATTTGAATAAGAGGGGAGGGGGGTGGATTTGCCATGTGGTAGCTCAAATTTTGAATAAGAGGAGAACTGGGATGTGGAAGCTCAAATTTTGAATAAAAGGGGAATTAGGATGTGGTAGCTTGAATTTTGAATAAAAGGAGAAATTGGGTCGTGGTAGCTCAAATTTTGAATTAGAGGGAGAATTGGGATGTGGTAACCCAAATTTGAAAAAGCGCGGGATTTGGAAATTAAAAGGGTTCCAAGAGAAAGCAGAGAAGAAAGCAAAAAAAAATATAATTAAAGAAAATTAAAATTTAAAAAGAAATAATTTTCTTTTTTTTAAATCACCTGCCCCGCCTAAATGGTACCCGGCCTGCCCTTGGAAATCCGCCCTTTACTATGGCACCCACCCTTACCCTCCCAAGAGCCTTGACAAAAGGTTTGCCAAAGCTTTTCCCCTCTCTCCCACCCTTCTCCTTCTTTGGATAAGGCAAGGGTATTTTTGGAGTGAGCATATCGAAACATTCTTCCATGAATTTCGGGATTTTGATTTCCCGAATATCGTGAGAGAATGTTTCAATTTGCACTTGCTAATCCGAGAGCCTTTGGTATTTTAATGAAAAATCCAAGTTTATGAAGAAGAAAAAAGAAGAGAATGAAGAGATTGTGGACTCCTCTCCTCCCCTACCTACCCCCAAGACACCCGCCCCTTCGGACCCGCCCACCGCTAGGATACTTGCCTTGAAGAATGGAATCCACCCTTATATGGATCGGTTTATAACAAAGATAAAAAATTTAAAAAATAAAAAAATTGGTACTCGCCTTGCCCTCCACGCCCGAGTCACCCACCCTTCCTCTCTCCCTCACTCGCCCCCCCCCCCGCCTAAGTCACTCGCCCTCCCCTCCCACTCACCCGCCCCCCTCACCCACCCCCCTTCTTCCTTCTCTCACCCCCCCTCCCCCCTCACCCACCCTACCTTATTTTGTATTTGCCCAGCTCATATGAATACAAAAGAAGAAAAAAAGAAAAAATAAAATAATAAAATTGGTACCCGCCCCGCCCCTTCCAAGTCACCCTCCCTTCCACCCTCACTTACCCCACCATCCCCCCTCACTTACCCCCCTTCCCCCCTCACTTACCCCACCATCCCCCCTCACTTACCCCCCTTCCCCCCTCACTTACCCCCCGTCTCCCCTCACTTACCCCCCTTCCACCCTCACTTACCCCACCATCTCCCCTCACATACCCTCCTTCCCGCCTCACTTATTCCCTCCTCCCCACCCACTCACGCATGTCATGGCGCCCGGACGTCCGGACGTCCGGAGGGGGTAAAGGGAGCGTCCGCAACTTAGAGCTTTTGGACTTTTTACTTAAGGTAAATGGAGCGACCGGCCTCCGGGATGGTCGTCGGCCCATGTGTTCGGCTACCAGAATGGCCGTCTGCACGGGTGACCGGTCTTCGGCCCGTGAGACCGGTCTTTGGCCCGGGCAGCCGGCATGCAGACCAAAATCCAAGGGAAAAAAAAAAAAAAAAAACTCATGGTCCAAGGCCGCCACGGTGGCAGCCGACTGATTGGACGGCTCAACCAAATTTCATTTTTTTATAATTTTTTTTTAAAATTATAATTTATTTATTTATAGTTTTTCTTCCAACGGCCTGGGCGTCCGAAGCCGCCTTGTTGGGTAGCTAAGCATGGCGGCCACTCCTCTTAACCCTAACCCTATTCTAATTTATTTCAAGATCAATTTTGATTTTTTGCATAACTCCCCCTCTAAAGTTTTTCAAGATCCAGATTACACTATTTGGGGTTCCCGCGCAAATAAGATTCTCCTTGATTTGAGCATTACAATCTCACTAGTGGAAAAGAATCGACGGTTTAAATTTTACAAGTGACTAAAAAGTCATGTTAACTTTAAGATCCTACGGTTGGATCTTCCAAACATTGCTTCAAATGAGGCTTTACAAGCATGGAGAATTTAGGCAATTTTGCATCAAGGATATCTAGGGATTAAGATCTCTTTATTTTATCTAAAATTTAAACCATACTTAAGTTACTTCTGCGAATTGATTGATGATTCATTTAATCTTATTATCATGGTCGGGAAGATGTTACTTACTTCGTACTACTTATGGCATGTTGATGTTTAAAAACTAAAAAGAGAAAATATGATAATGTTCATGTGTTTTCTAGTTTAAATTACGTATTTTTCCTCAATGCCCAAATTGCAAACTTTAGGAACAAGTCTAATGTCTTGATTCACGGTGAAGGGCATTTAGTATTTTGGAGGTGTAAGTTCTTGGTGTCATTTGCCAAAAACACATAGCATCACAAGGGTCAAATAAGATTAGATAGAAAATCTTTACTTGAGGATAAGAAGACGCTTCCACAAAGATTACTTTTATTCAAGACAAATTCTATTGCCATATAAAGCAAATGGAGTTAATATCATCAAATCGCATCTCAACATAATATATCATTGTATATTTGATCATGTAGTATTATGAATTGCTGAAATAAGATACCAAAGATACATCACTTTCTACAAAAACCAAAAATGATATACGCCATAAATGTGGACATGACTCATATTTATTCAGGAGTTATGAACATCTACCAAGGTCAATTAAATGAAAAATCTATATTTACACATTACCACTACGTAACTTGTTAAATGATTAGGAGAGTCTTATAGAAATATAATCTTCATACTCGCACATACACTTGAAAGACAAATATTAGCACATACTACTTTGTACCCATGTACTTCTCAATTTGGGTTGCATGAATTTGTATTCCAAGTTTTATGTTATATTTCTTTTTACTTCACATATTTATATATTTATATGATGCTAATAGCCTTTGAATATAGTACATGATTGGATATTCACTCTAACGCTCAACCACTAAAGGCCCAATCAACCATTTTGTGCTCTATTTCAAATTTTGACAAGATGTATTCGATTTAAAAAGGATTTAAAAAGAATCCGAGATGTAAGATGGATTGGGGACCTCATTTACATTACAAAATCCAGTTTGGAATCATGTATTGTTCACACCAACCCTTCAATTACAAACATGACAAGGTTTGCATAATATTGAATAACTTATTATGGAAGGAAAATAGTAATATTCTTTATTGATAAGTATTGGCTTTTTATATTTTATCATATAAGATAAAATTTAAGGAATCCATACAAATAAATAAGTACTAAGAAGAGAAATGAGAATTTCATTTTGCTTTTGAAAGATTTGGTGTCCTTAATTTATTACAAGAAAATTATTAATTATCATGAGGATTTCAACTATAACAATTTAATCTAAGCATTAAGGTTTTTATATTGTCTTTGGTGAGAAGTTCACAAGAGTTAGAAAACTCACATTTCTTAACACATTTATTTTTTCCCCGAAACCCCTCCTAGCCTTTAGATGTTAAATAAACAACCACTCATTTGGATTCAAATAAAATTTGCTTAGATACTTAGATCCGTAAATGGTTAGCAACTATAATATTTTTCATTATCATAAATCAATGTGAATTTATTGCAAATTCTATCAAAGCATGACATTGTACCCCTAATGAATTCCAAGTGATTCATGGATAGTTAAGATTCATATGAACAGTAAAGGGTTATTTATAATAAGTTCTATTTTTCATGTGTTTCCGAGCTCATAAGATCTTTTGAGTAAAACATTCTCTTCTATGAAAAGAAGATCTTCTCGACATTCCCCTGACAAAATCGGCATGTGGATTAATGCTCTAATTTAGGTTGTAGGTACAATATCAGGTACCTAAAAGTAGACAATTCTTAAATGCAACCAAGAGGAGGAAGAAGAAGTGAAAAGTGGAGAGATGAAGGAGTGTTGGTGAGTGAAAGAGGAAAAGAGGAGCGCAAGACTCCGACCAAGATGTTGACAGATGTCGACCGGTCGCTTGGTTGATCGATCGGTCGGTCCATCGGTTGATTTGTCGCTCAGTTGATCGATTGGTCAATCGATCGACACCCGTCGACATCCCGGTCAAGAAAATTTGCTCCAAACGGCTCCCCGTCGAGCCAACCGAAGGTCGCGGTGACCATTAAATTTTAACCTGGAGCCCGCGACCGTCAGATCAATGACGGCTGACTGACCGGTCGGACGCGGTCTAAGCGGATGCCGGCCAACCAATTGGTCGGCGGTAGACCGATCGTTTGGACTGCGCGACCGATCGTTCGGACTGCGCAATCGATCGGTCGGACGGCGCCACCGGAAATTTAAGGAAAAAATTTAAAAAATTAAAAAAATTAAAAAATTAAAAAAAAGGTTGATGGCCTGAGCGACCGATAGACCGAGCGACCCACCGACCGATGGACCGACCAATCGATTGACCAAGCGACCAGTCGACATCGGTCAACACCTTAGACCGCGTCCGACCGGTCGATCGGCCGTCATCGATCTGACGGTCGTGGGCCTCCAATTAAAATCTAATGGTCACCGTGACCTTCGATCGGCTCGACCAGGGGCCGGTCTGAGCGAATTTACTTGATCGCTCTTAAGAAGATCAGATTTGAACGGCTGAGATGCGAGCTCCAAAAAGATCTAACGGTTGAAATTTTTTTCTCATTGTCATAGTAATTCCAATTTACCCCCTTCGACAGACGTCCGGACGGTCATGGATGGACGTCCGGACGTCCGTTCAAAGTAACTCAAAAGACGTCCATTTTGACATCCTTGATTGGGACCGTAGATTTGAATCGGGATCTGACATTGAAATCGACAGGTGTTGCAGGATGGGAGTTTGAAGGTTGCTATTAACTGTTTATGTATGGGGATTTGCTAATTGCTTCTTTGGCAGTGCAAAACCTCTTCCACGGACGGTGGTTGTTCGAAGATACTCGGTTCTCTCTGCAATGACGGACATTACGACGGTGTGAACTGTTAGGGTTTGGAAACTAGCTTGAATTTCAGATGAGCGATTAGAACAGTGGTGTTTGGGAACATCGGTAGGCGATGACGATCGGCTAGAACCGTGCGTGCCTGGCGAGTAGCCGTGCTACCGCCGGGTTTGAGGCATGTAGATCGACCGTGTGCAAGAGTGTCGCGCGATGTAGCTTGGGCGGGCACCACGGAGTTAGGTACCCAATTACAAGGTAGATCGTGAGACAAAGAAACTGATATAGGACTTTCTCATGGTCGCCAAATGTTAAAGGGTGTTTCTACTGACAACCCTTAACCAATTTCAATAAAAGACTTGACTAGACAGTAGCGATACGTCGAGTCGACTGACGATTTGATCGAACTGTCAAGACAATATCCGTATCTCCAAGTACATAGAATTGCATAGAAAGCAGAACTCTAGTGGACTTTTAGAAGAGAGAACAGGTCGAGTTCTACTACTCTCGAGTGTCTTGTTCACTCCTAACCTCCTATCAATGCAATAACTAGAATCGACCTGAGGCACCACATACAAGACAAAGTCAATTAGAGGTACAAGCACAAAACAAGAGGCGGCTGCGTGAGAGGAAGGAGAAGAATATAATATAAAATGATGACCAACTCCCCTCCTCTCCAGATAGGGGAGTACATATAGTCCCAGGTCTGACACTGTGTCAGACCTGGTCTGACCGATCTGGTCGGGTCGACCTGTAGTGTCGGCTGACTGGTCGGCTGCCTAGGTTGGGTATGTATAGACTTGCCTATCTCTCAAACTCTCTACCGGATATCAACCCGATCCACTATCGACTAGGTGATGACTAGCCAAACTTAGCCCAAACGAATATTTGTAGAATGCGCGGTTAACGAAATACGATCTTGAAAAATTCAAGGTTCAAAGCAACCAATTTGTCACTAACTTATCACATGCGGTTCAAATCTCTCATCATACATATGTCGTTAATAAAATTTTTGTTACTTATAAATAAAATTTTACCGTATTATTCTTCTGCAGAAACTTCCAATAAGTTGTTTCAGATTTTAAAAAAGTCGGATGTAAAATACTCTTAAAATAAATAAATAAATAAATTATGAAAAAAAATATTCTTGTCTAGTTCATACTCGATACAAGCTAAGAGGTCCATGCATTGTTGTCTACAACTTGAACTACTATATCTACATAATTTACAAATAATTTCACAAAAAAATGTTAAATGAATTTAGAGACCTTACAATTGAACATTTTAGATAATGATTTGTCATCGAAAGCCATCAAGACATGAAGCCGAGGCTTGGCCTGGGGCACATCCCGACGAATTCTAATATAAAGGCTATTTGGGTAATGAAGGTATGACTTTGGATTATTTTTATCACCGGGCGGTAATGGTAGTTTGGCCCAAAAGCAAGACAGTGTCAAACATTCTAGTAGTACAACAGCCTAATAACTTGTTCTTTGCTTCCATTGTCCTCAAAGACGCAAAGGTTCACTTTCTTGTGAATTTCTTGGAGCGCTTGCATAAGCTGAAAGACGTCCATACCCGCGTGGCTGTGAATTTGATCATATCGCATTGCAAGGTGAAGCGTCAATGTGTATGGGAATCGCAACATGACAAGTTTCACTATTTGGAGGAATAGATTGTAGACATCAGGTACATAAACAAGTGTGTAAGTGCTTGTTTGTTAAACAATTGTCTCATGGCTAATAATTTACCGGATGTGCTGAAAGTCATGTAGTTGCATACATCGAAAAATACAGTAACTTTTATGATTTCATTTTCACAAATATAAAAATTGTACTATATAGTTTTGATATGTGAAAAACAATGTTAAGTGAAATTGGAAACTTTGCAGTTAAATATCTTAGATAATGATTAAATCAAAGTTTTTAGAGCTTAAGCTATATATCTATATATTTTTAGAGCTTAAGCTAGATAATGATTAAATCAAAGTTTTTAGAGCTTAATATATATAAGATATATTTTTTTTTCTCAAATTTTTCTAAAAATATAAGGACAAAGACCAATGATGTAGGAGTCATGTATTGTAAATTATTGCATTGGAGAATTTGTCAGTCTAAATGTATGTCACCGTCTGAGTGTTGTTCTGGACTTCTTGTTGAGTTATATGGTTACTTAGTCCGAGCCGAGCTAAAGATCCTGCTTGCGAACATAAATATTCTTTTGAGACTTATTACAGACTAAGAGACATTACAATTGAATATTATAGATAATGATTAGATTGAAATTTTTCAAGCTTAATCGACTCAAATCTATTTAATTATTTAAATGATTTTTGAGTAATTTAGAGTTTCTATAAGATGTGGATATGTTAATGACAGATGAAATGTAAAATTAATAAAAAAAGAAAATCATTGATTATAGTCTGAAAGGAGTTTATGATAACCTTACTATTGATTCATTTAATGTCCATTTGCAAACGTCTTTCCTTTTTATAAGTTTCATTAAACTTCTGTATTTCTTGAATTATACTTTTAGTTCATTCATGCTTGTTAAACACATTGTAAATTTTTTATACGATACTAATTACATACAAAATTATTGAAAAAATTACAGCTATTTTCAATAATGATTATGTTTTTCTTTTTTAAGACTAAGATTAATTTAATGTCTTTTACTGACTATGAAGAACACAAGAATATTTTTTCATCATGTTTTTATTTTTATTTTTATATAAAAATTACATAATATCTTATTTACATTAATACTTGAAACAATTTACGGGTTTCCATAGCAGGAAAATTTTAACAAACTTTGACCATTATAATCTCACAATTGAAGAAAACCTAACGGTTCTGATTTTGTACTCGAGAATAATCTCAAGATAAATTAGTCAGATTACGGTAATTTGAATAAATAAGAGTTTTTATAAGATGTAGATTTGTTAATAAGAGATGAAAATTATGAAATTATTAGAAAATAGAAGATTAATGATTATATTGTTAAAGGGCTTTAGGATACTTCTTGTCATTGATTCATTTGATGTCCATTTGCAAACATCTTTCATTTTTATAAGTTTAATTAAACTTTTAATCTTCTTGAAAAATACTTTATTTCATTTATACTTGATAAACGCAATCTATAGTTTTTATACGAGTTGCTTGTAAATAAATAATAAAGGATGTCACAAACCGGCAGGATTGGAAGCGAAGAAGCATGTGCAAATGTATGAGCCAGAAGGGTAGGAGAGTGGTGTACACATTCTTCCTAAGTATTTCATACCATATAAAAAATAGGGTAAAAACGTTAGGTCCACGGGAAGAAGGGAAGTATTTTTCCCGAATTACCTAAAGTTAACTAAACATGTTCAAATAAGAGGTGTGTGCAGATATATAAGATGGAAGAGAGATTTTTTTTTTAGTGTTTGAATAAGCCAATAAGGACCATATAAAAATTTTGGAACCATCAAAAAAATTATAAAAAAATTAGAGCTATTTTTCCCGAATTACTTTAGAATGGTCGAAGTGACCAGAACTTTGAAAAATAGAGGAAAAATAGTAAAGAGGGGAGGAAAAATAATTCTCATAGCTAAAAAGTACCTTATAAAAAATATGGAGCAATCAAAAAAACCATACGAGTAACAAATGTATATGCTGGATTTTGGTTGCAAGTATTCGGAACCGCCAGAACTTTAAAGAAGAGGGAAAAAATAGATAGAGGGGAGGATAATATGATTTTATAACTTAGACTAGCTATTTATGACCCTATGAAAAGTATGGAATTATAAAAAAAAATAACCATAGGAGAATCGCATCTATATATCATGATTTACATGCAATCACCAGAACTTTGAATAATAATGAAATAAAGAATAAAAGGGCAATGGAGGTGATAGTAACATTTGAATTAGCTGATAAGGACCCTATGAATGTTGTCGAAGTGTTCAAAAAATCATGTGAGAATGATAACTATGAGCTTGAGCTTGCGTGGGAACATTTAAACTGGTAGAATTCGAAGTAAGGTGGTGTATGCAAATATATAAGCAGGAAGGGAGTAACGCTTGGACTAGCTAATAATGACCCTATGAAAATGAAGGAATTATAAAAATAACCATAAGAGGGTCGCATCTATATGTCATGATTTACATGCACTCTTCAAAACTTTTAATAATACAGGAATAGAGCATGAAAGGGGTGATGAGGTGATTTTAACATTTGAGGCAGCTAAAAAAGGCCCTATGAATGTGAAGGAAGTGCTTACAAACTTATACGTGTTTAGGATCTATATGCTTGAGTTGATATGGAAATATTTAAACCGGGGAAAATAGTTGAGTAGGGAGGAAAAATAATTTTAAATTTTAGATTTGCTAATAAGTATCTTATAAAGAGCAATAAAAAAAATTATACGAGTCACGGATCCATATGATGGATTTTGGTTGCAAGTATTTGGAACCATCAGAACTGCGAAAAATAGAGAAAAATAGATAAAGGGCAACCCATGCGACGTTATCCAGCGCACCTTGGGCAACGGGCATGCCGAGGACTCCAGGCAGCGACACCCGGGAAGGGGGCACCCCGTGCACCCCAGGCAGCGCCAACCCGCGAGCCTGGCGCACAAGTGGAGAGCGGACACCTCCCCGCTAGACTAACGCCCTGTCATTGCCGACGGGCACCTCCCTACCGACAGCATTCATCGGACGTTGCTACCGTGTGAGCGTTGAGCGGTGAGCAGTGAGCGGTAGGATTTTTGATTTTTTAGGGTTGACTTTGAATTTTTGGTAAAAAAGTTTCTAAAAATAATATAATATGATTTATTGGGGAATTATTCTAGAATATTCTCTGGAATATTCGAATATTCTAGACTTATTACCGTGGATCTAGTGACCCAAACCCGTGAAAATAAGTCTCCGTCTCCCTGAAATTTGTTAGACTTGAGCTCGTGGAAAAGGAGTTGGACGGGGTCGTGGTCCTAGTCGAGGAGCAGCAGCAGCAGAGACTGGTCACATTGACGATTCACCGGAAGCAAAGAAAGGTCGTCGAGGTCGAGCCACAACAGCAAAAGAAGCCACAGCAGCTCCGACTCGGATGACATTCCCACATGAAAGGACTTCAAACACTTCACTTGAACTTCAGAGCATGGAGTCAAGCAGTCAAACACGGTCCTCGGCAATGCCGAAGTCTGTAATTTGTATTAAAAAATTTCATCACATTCAATGCCAACTCTCATTTCAAATGTGAGTCGTGGCCATACAACTTCTATAACTATCCATCAGCTAGTCATAGTTCGAGTCAGTCCCTGTATCACTGCTGCTGCGATCATCAGCTTCTGAAGTGAATTCTAAAAAATCCTCCCAAATTGTCTGTAGTGGCAGTATTTCATACACATTGCAGCTGAAGCACCCCCAATTCTTGCCCGTCATGTCCTTCAGGTAGTCGTCTCCCTTGTTCCGTGCTATACACGCTCAACACCATGCCTTGTGACAATAATCACAGGGGATCACAAACTCGTCTCCTCCACAACAATTGCATTGCTCATCATCATACTGGACGTTCTTCGTAAATACAACGTCGTCCAAGAAAAGTTTGCACGAAATGCAAATTCCAACACCGAGACGAGGATGCTCCATCAAACAAGCACGGATTTTTCTCTGTCCACATGCAGTGCACGAATACAAATACAAAGGATCGACATCGGGTGCATGCCCCGCCATATGATCGACTTCAACTCTGCAAGACTAACAAACTTCGAATGAGAGATGGCCCAAAAGTCCGAGCTTTGAGATGCTGGCTATCCTCCCAAACCGTTCTTCTATAAAACGAGAGCAATCCGGATTGCCATGATTTCACCTTGACGTCCCACTCATTTGCACCAACCCATCGACCCATCAACGGCACCGCCGAGAGCACCGGCAGCACCGGCAGAACCAGCAGAACCAGCAGCTTTTGTTGCTGGACTGTAAGGCACCGACATTTCTACAAATTAGAGACCGACACTTCGGCACCGACACGAATACTCATGACAATCCACTTGATTTTTCTTACATTTTCACGAGAAATCACCGACACTGCATCCTCTTACATTTTCACAAGAAATCTAATCACTTGAGCATCCTTTCCTCCCATGTGTACCACCACATCACAATGAGCTCCGACATGGCACAGGTACATGGGACGTTAAAACCGACACTCCGACACTCTTTATGACACAACTCATCCGCTCTCATGCATGGCCATGTTAGAATAGAACATGAGCACCGACATCTTGTACCGAGACCATGCTATTCACTTTACTAACGTCACGGACCCATGGCAGGTTCGGCCGGATTGGTCGGTGATATTGTTTTTTTTTTTAAATGATGCTGGGACCGGCCTCCACACGGAAAATAAGAAATTTGTTTCAGCTCAAGGACCTTCCAATTCAACATTTTTGAGATGGTGGAAGAACTTCAAGGAGTAAGGAGGACGGTAGATGCCATGATAGACGTAGGCGAAGAAGACAACATCAACAACTGCGCGGAGAAAGAGAGTCTCTGGTGCGTTTCGAATGTTCGAATACTAGAATTTGGTGTAGGGTGTTTGCATAGGTATAGAATACCTATTAGACGTAATTACTTATAATAAAACGTACACATACCGGATACTTTGAATTGTGAGCATGATGATTTGAATGCGCATTACCCATAATAATTAAATTATCTGGACTGACAAAATGCCATTAAGTACTTACGATTCAAAATATTAGATCCGTCGATAAAATAAGTAGGTGTAAGATGTAAAGTGACGGCGGCAGTCATTGTCAGGTATTTAGTTGGATAATAGATGCGATTAAAAGTTAACTTATTTTGGATTGTCAGACACGGTCATAGCGGGATGCTAGGGAATACGTGGTGGATAATTAGGGTTTCTTAGCCGCATGGGGAACTTATATATTGGAGTTCAAACTCATAGTTCAACCTCTTCATTTGCAGTGGGATCACTTGGACTCGTTAGCTTGTACGTGTGATAAGTTCTCTCATTGCAAGCAGTATGGAGGAATCCGCTAGCGGTAGTGAGAGAGGAAAAGAGATAGGCCGGAAAAAGAAGAAGCGGAGGGGTGGTACAAAGTTTACTAATTCTAAAGCGCAGAGGCGTAGTGCTTTGCGGAAGCGCGATGGGAGAAGCTGTAGCGGCGATGATCGGGAGCCAGACGGGTATGACATCTTGATCGACGATGATGTGCTACCGCCATTCAGGCGGACTATCAAAATGCGATCGCTCAACCTCGAGAGTGTCCCGGAGAGTGTTGGGACAGACGATGCTGAATACGAGGAGGAGGAAGGGCGTAGAACGCAGTTTAGGACATCTAGCGCGATTGTATGCGTGGATGGGGATGACGATGGAGGTGTAGACTCTAAAAATGTGGTAATTATGTAATCAATGTTACAAATATGTTGATATTTCTAATTGTCAAAATATTACCGATTTTGTTTATGGATTAACATCAACATCTGTTGTCTTCAGGGTCGCAGAGAATTGGAAGAGGAAGACGATCACTTTGGAGAAGAAGCTCCAGTGTTTGAGGAGAAAAGAGTCAATGATATGGCCGAGAGAGCAGAAGCCTCCACTGATCAGGACGCACAGAAAGATGTAGCGGATGGATTTGAGACAAGTGTTGAAGAATTAGAGGAGGTACATGAAAAACCTTACTTCCTGGTATATTGGGAGGATCTAGGGTTGATTAAATATACAATCAACGAGAGTCCATTCTTCGGTTTGATGTAGTTAGAACTTTTGACATTACAAATTTCCCGGAAATGACATGTGTATTTCTGAGTGGCATGAAAGAGTACGAGCATATTTAAGCATTCACCTCTAGAGATTAGATATGTTTCCAGGAAACGCAAATGTAGATTACGATTTAGTAGTATTTCTGAAAGAAAGATGTAAACAACTATTAAATATATGTTTGTTCAATTGTCATACATATAAATCATAACCATAACAATTCCAATGACTCAGTACGGAGAAAATGAAAACAATACATAGTGTTGGTGAAATTATCCCGAACAAAAGCTGATACCCGAGCTCACAAACACTGACCTGCTAAACGAAGCCTTGTTTCCGCTACCCCCCATGGCACGATGCCCGCTACCCCTGGTAAAGCTGCATAATTGGTCCTGCCGGGTACCAGAAAGGCATGGTACCGGCGAGGCGGGCCCGGAAAGGACGGGTACCGGCCAAGCTCGCACGGCGAGACCGGGTAACGACGACGAGGTCCTGGCGAGGCCGGGTACGTGCGACCTAGTCCGGCAAGTCGGGTACCAGCAAGGCTGGCCCCGCAAACCGGGTTCCAGCAAGGCTGGCCCCGCAAACCGGGTTCCAGCAAGGCTGGCCCGGCAAGCCGGGTACCAGCAGGGCTGGCCCGGCGAGGCCGGTCAGCAACCACCTCCTTTCAGCGCCATCGCCGAAGCGGCTCTGTTCTGAATTGTGCCGACTCAGACTCCTTCTATCGCGCCGGCCCTTGACTGCGCCAGGGGTCGGCCGCATCTGCCTCATTCCAAAGTCTCCGTCTTTAAGATCAAGATTCGATTACAATAAAAGATGGTGCTATTTTTGAACAGGCAAAAGCAGGAACCGCCGATGCGCTCGGAAGGCAGTTATTTTTAGTAGATGCATCTGAACGTTCTGCAAATATGGGAGTACATTTGATACTGTCTTGTTGTGGGAGGGAGGTTTTTTTGATGAAGTTACACACCATTGCTGTCAAGATATTGCAGGAAGAAGAAATCATGGCGGATCTTCTCGAGAATGAGGTGCCGGTGGAAAGAGCAAGTGAGGAGGTCGTAGAGGATTTAGAGAATGTGAGTTCTCAGTCCTCAGCTTCAAGTCTTTTCGCCGAATTTTACACAGAATATTACAAGGAGTATCATTCTCCCGGAGAAGCAATCAGAACAAGGGCGGAGATGGAGCGATGGTACTACAAAAAATTCTTGGTATGTTTTGCAACCTTAGATAAGAACCCTAATTTTGCTACCTGCATTTCGAATATGCTTGTCTATGGGAATTTAGAGAGAGCACGCACAGGGCGTGGCGCAGTAAAGGCTCCTTCCTTGGCTCGCCGATGAAGCCTCTATGTGCAGGAAGTTGCGGGCTGAGGCGATGCCGATGAAGCCTCGTGTGTGCAGCAGGTTGCGGGCAGAGGCAATGCCATCGTGCTGAGATTCAGCTCGTTGAGGAGGAGGCCCCTGCGTCGGTCATGAGACTTTCATTTTCGAGCACGAGCTGGGGTACACCACGAATGTCTGGGAATCCATCGTGGTTTTGATTTTCTTTTTCGCACTCCGAACTCCTAGGTGATTTGCTCGTCTCTGTTGTTATCATCATGGCTGGTCTGTACTCCTTCCTCCTGGTCGCCGATGAAGCCCGTGTCTGCAGATGGTTTTGGGCTGAGGCAATGCCATCCTGCTGAGATCCAGCGGATTGAGGAGGTGGCCCCTGCGTCGGGCTGTAGCTTGCAATTTCGAGCAAGAGCTGGAGTACATCTCAGACATTCGTCGACGAATGTCTAGGGCCCCCACCGTGATTTTGCTATTTTTTTCACACTCCGAACTCCTTGCTGGATATGCTGGTCATTTTTGTTTTCTACATGGCTGGTCTGTGCTCCTTCCTCGTGCTCGCCGATGAAGCCCACGTGTGCAGATGGTTTTGGGCAAAGGCAATGCCATCATGCTGAGATCCAGCGGCTTGATGAGGAGGCCCCTGCGTCGGGCACTAGCTTGCATTTTCGAGCAGGTGCTGGAGTCCATATCAGACTTTCGTCGACGAATGTCTAGGGCCCCCACCGTGATTTTGTTTTTTTTTTCCCACTCCGAACTCCTTGCTCGATTTGCTGGTCTCTCTTGTTTGGAACATGGCTGGTCTGTGCTCCCTCGTCGTGCTCGCCGATGATGCCCATGTGTGCAGATGGTTTTGGGCTGAGGCAATGCCATCATGCTGAGATCCAGCGGCTCGAGGAGGAGGCCCCTGCGTTTGGCACTAGCTTGAATTTTCGAGCAGGAGCTGGAGTACATATCAGACCTTCGTCGACGAATGTCTAGGCTTCCACCGTGATTTTGCTTTTTATTTCACACTCCAAACTCCTTGCTCGATTTGCTGGTCTCTCTTGTTTTGAACATGGCTGGTATGTGCTCCTTCGTCGTGCTCGCCGATGAAGCCCATGTGTGCAGATGGTTTTTGGGCTGAGGCAATGCCATCATGCTGAGATCCAGCGGCTTGATGAGGAGGCCCCTGCATCGGGCACTAGCTTGCATTTCGAGCAGGTGCTGGAGTCCATATCAGACTTTCGTCGACGAATGTCTAGGCCCCCACCGTGTCTTTGTTTTTTTTTTTCCCACTCCGAACTCCTTGCTCGATTTGCTGGTCTCTCTTGTTTGGAACATGGCTGGTCTGTGCTCCCTCGTCGTACTCGCCAATGAAGCCCATGTGTGCAGATGGTTTTGGGCTGAGGAAATGCCATCATGCTGAGATCCAGCGGCTTGATGAGGAGGCCCCTGCGTCGGGCACTAGCTTGCATTTCGAGCAGGTGCTGGAGTCCATATCAGACTTTCGTCGACGAATGTCTAGGCCCCCACCGTGTCTTTGTTTTTTTTTTTCCCACTCCGAACTCCTTGCTCGATTTGCTGGTCTCTCTTGTTTGGAACATGGCTGGTCTGTGCTCCCTCGTCGTGCTCGCCAATGAAGCCCATGTGTGCAGATGGTTTTGGGCTGAGGAAATGCCATCATGCTGAGATCCAGCGGCTTGATGAGGAGGCCCCTGCGTCGGGCACTAGCTTGCATTTTCGAGCGGGAGCTGGAGTCCATATCAGACTTTCGTCGAGGAATGTCTAGGGCCCCCACCGTGATTTTGCTTCTCTTTTCACAGTTCGAGGAGGAGGCCGTTGTGTAGGGCATTAGACTTTCATTTTCGAGCAGGAGCTGGGGTTCACCTGAGAGTGTCGTCTACAAATGTCTGGACTGAGTCGGACGGTTTTGTGTTTTTTTTTATTTTGAACTCCTTTCTTCAATTTGCTGGTCTATGATATTTGAAAATGGATGGTGTGCGAGGATACTCGGGTAGTGGGGGTTGCTGATACTCGCCTTTTTTGATCTATTTTACGTGGGAATTGAAGCAAGTCTGAATGAATTTGTTAAGTATTAAACTTATAACAATGGCTGATTTTATTGGTTTCCTAATCGGGCAGCGTAGGGGCTATTTTTTATAGAGGTAGTTTCTATATTCTGTGTAGTTGTGCATGTTTGTTGATAATTGACCTACCATTCGTTTCTTGTGATTTTGCAGGTTCCAAAAATGCGAAAGAAAATTGAAAGAGAAGAGGAATCTGATGCAGATAGTGACCTTTCCGCATTGAGAGAGAATGTGTTAGCATACGTGGAGTCCCGTCGATTAAACATACCATTGTCTTCGGTTCCGGAAACTCCACCTCCTGCCTCACCTGTCCGTCACACTTTGCGTGATGACGTTGATCGGGTTGCACGAGCGATTAACATGCGAAAAAAAACAAATGAAGCCAAAGCTAGACGTATTGAAGAGAAAGCATTAGCGAGACTTAAACCCAGACGTTCTCCGCAACTTGCTAGAAAGTTGCGGTCATCTTAATTGTATCGTTGGATGATATGATGAGTTTATCATACTCTTAATTATAAAGTCGATGTTTTTTATTAATTTTATTGCATTATTGATATGACGCATTCTTATTCTCTCTATTCTGTGTTGTATTTGGTTTCTGGATTGCCAGATGAACTTAGCTCAAGTGCGTACCGATGAAGATGACGTAACTACCCGAGAACTTCTTGCTTCTCCACCAACTCGTTCGACCGATGGAGATGATCAATTTCGTGACAGCATTGCAAATGTTGAAATCATTTGCACTGGAGTTCCGGAAGAAAGTCCTTCCGAAACTCAGCGTCATCCTGAAGCCGTGCAAGATCCTGATGGACTCGACGCGCATTCAGACGATGAAGATACTCCTTTGCCTGGGAGTGTCAACGTTGGAATTGTCCGTATGCCACCGCATCTGCAAAACAAGGACCCCGATTGGAGTGCAAACGAGATGCGAATGCTCCACAAGAGAGACTCGATTGCAATTATCAACAGGTTACGCTACAAACCTGTTAAGAAATCATGTATGTTCATTCCTCTCTGTCGTCTCGTTTGTTACCCGAAGGTTCGCCCAATTTCAGAACGAGACGTTAGAAAACTAGAGAATGAATTCAACAAAAGATACCGCGAAGGCGATCGTGTGATGTATGTGTCACCCTTTGATCGGAAAGGCCGAGAAAAGTTGGTTGATGCCGAAGATGCTGTCTAGACGAACCCTCTCTGGAAATCAGCCAATGAAGAGTTTGAGAAGACGCTGCAGTCTGATCCGGATCTACAACACCTTAGTGACAAGTATTTTTACGTTTACGAAGGCAACCACCGAGTGACGGCATGGATGCGTCACATAGAGAGGTACCATAAAATGGAACCTTTGTGGTACATCTCCGTGGATTGTATCGTTCTTGATGCACGAGGAGAGAGCAATCTGTTGCTCGACGCTATGAACAACATTAATTGGTGAGTATTTCATAGATTTGTTCGAATCGCTCTATTTCTATTTTGATAAACTTCTATGTTTCTCATGTGTGATCTCGCACTGCAGGTCTACTGAACATGACCATGTCGAAGACGGTTTGTGTGCAAAATTGCAGCGAATGAGGCAGTTCGGAAAATTGAAACTAGAGGATTTCAAGGATCTGATATCCCCAGAGGATTTCAAAATTTGCAAGAACGCTAAGGCCAAAAAAGATACTTGGTATCCTGTAACAGTAGACGTATTCGTAAAGTTCTTATATGCGGTAAGTTGAGTGGAACGTGTTTTAAATGTGATTGTTTGTATTTGATTCTTTACATCTTATTAATTTTTTTTTAAAATTTATACAGAGGAGATTAGCGAAGGCATCTGATGACGCAAAAACGAATTACTACGCCACCGTCCCGAAGGAGAAACAAACAGAACCTGAAGTATGGAGTGCCATGGATAATGCGATCAAAGCAGAGATTAAGGCCATACGTGGCAAAAACTTCGATAAGATGGTCGCAGTGGCCATCAACAAGCTTGGGAAAGTATTTGCAAAGGAGGTAAAGAAAACACCCCTTTCATGTTCTGTATGACTCGTAATCATGTTTTTTAACCTTATTCTTACTTATGATCTTCATGTGCAGATTTATTCTCATTACAGCAAGAACTTGAAACCCGACATGACAATCGATCGCTTACAAATGGTAGCCACTACCAATGTTCATTGCAATTTCAAGGGTAAGTGGCTCCAATGGTGGAACTCATCGGACGAAGTTCGACATTCTTTTCGCTTCCCAGAAGAACGTCCAATGAAAGATAAAACATTGATGGCATTCCTACATCGCGCGTCTTTTTGGGCACAGGTAACTTAATGTTTCCTTGCATGTTCTCAAAGTTACAGTTAATGTGCTATTTGTTATTTAACAAGGTTTCTTTTTTTCACAGCTCGAGCAATCACTTCAAAGTGAAATGCAAAACCTGATCGACAACGAAAACCTCAACATTGAGTGGTCTAGTGTTGTCCTTAAGCCAACAGCGTATATGGAGAAGTGGAGGTTGCTCTTATGGGACAAGGCGTTCAACAACTATCTTGGTCCTAATGCGAGCCCTAAGTTTAGCAAAGGCTCAGATATTCAAAAGATCACCGGGGGCAAAATCACAGTAAAGAGGCTTTTATTCCGGTAAGTATCTAGAATTGTATTCAATATTAATAAAATCGGTACAACATGTTCAATTCTCACAACCCAATTTGTTTAATTTTTTGTAGGTACTTAAAACAGGAGCTCGTTGCCAAGGGAGCATTAGCTTCGTTTTCCATTCCAATGGAGTTCGAGGACGTTTCAGTCACAAATGATCCTCGCAGCTTTTTCTCTTCAGCCCAACAAGAGCGGTTTACGAACTCTCCATTGTCAACTGGTGGATGGTTTCTGGAGTGCGACGACAACTACGTCCACAAGGAGGAGAAGCATCTTCTTCGAAATCTGGCTTCAAACCCAGCTGACTCCGCACCGATGGAGATTGACGACGATGACGATGACGACCTCTCCATTTTACCAGATGCACCTGATCCAATCTCTTCTCCTTCTTCACCAGTTGCAGTGCCCAAGTCTCGTGCAACCAGGAAGCGACGCAATCCTGTTGCGTAACCAGTTGTAGATCTTGAGCAAGAATATGAAGAAACTGCTCCCCTCCCAGAAGACATTGCAAGGCCAGAAGATGCTAATCTGACTCAGGCTTTAGAGGGAGCGTCAGACAATGCAAATCGACGCAATGCAAGACAGACTCAGCTTTCTACTGGTGGACTTACAAATGCAGGATTTCCTCCTCAATCGTTCACCGTGGACCACAACTCCAAGCAGTCCCCGCGTCGCCTCAGCCAACCAATGTTTCCCAAACGCCCTCTTCCGAAACCCAATCACATTGGTAGCAGCTCGTCGTCGAAAATTTCAGTCACTCTGCCAATGTATCTCGAGAAGGGCAACATTCGAGATTTGGTTCATCAGTCTTCGAAGACTGCAAAATGGGATTCTCAAATCCTGGATATTGTCGAGCACATCAAGAAGGTATAATTTCATACGTTTGTCATTTTTAATCTCTCTAATTTCGTTTTGTACTTGTGAATTAAGTAGCCACTTTCTAATTATTTACTTGTACTTCAGATTGGCAAAGACCGTAAGTACCCGTGTTCGGCGATGGAGTTTGATCCCAAGCATCCAGGGATTGATCTCATTTTTGCAGATGCTCCCGAGAACTTGCCTGTACCGGGTGTGTCTCCAACAGAAATTCCATCTTGGAACCGGCGGGAGAAAACCTACTTTGAGAGCCTCTTTGTGTTTGCCGCCTATCATTTGACAGACGTTGGAGCCATTCTTCTTATGCATCCCAAATGTCGTAGAATCAAGCGTACTCTCGATTCTGAGTCTGCAACATATAGTTTTCGTCTAGTTCGAGACTGGTGGGGATATAATCCCCTACCTATGGCCTCTACCGTACCCAAACCGAAAGAGGTACGGAACAGATTCTAGTTACAAATTTCACAACTCATAATTATTTCCGTCTATGCTTCTATGTTAACGTATTTGTACTTGTGTTTTGCAGACTCACTGCTTCCATATCAAAGTCTATGTTCGTAAAGGGTATGTTTCGAAGTTCCAAACTCGGCAAGTGTCACACGCATACGCAGGTGTGGCAATCGTACCTGATGAAGAAGACCACCTCTGTAACTTTGCAGAGAAAGAAACATTGCATTATCGTCCGGACGGTACGCCATGGCGAGGCTCACGAGAGAAGGACCCCTCCTTCATTCAATGTTTCGTCGATTGTCTCACGGATGATGGAGGTATTGTATTCGACTGGAGCGCAAGTACAGGTAATGTTTCCATAATCACTACGTTAGAATTAGTTTATACATTTTGCATTTCTAACGTGTGATTCTGATTTTGTAGGTGCATCTGTGATTGCTTGCGCGCGCTCCAACCGACACCTCATCGCTATGGAACCGGACAAAGAAATCTTTGATG
This sequence comes from Bryum argenteum, assembly GCA_037043015.1. Taxonomy (NCBI): domain Eukaryota; kingdom Viridiplantae; phylum Streptophyta; class Bryopsida; order Bryales; family Bryaceae; genus Bryum; species Bryum argenteum. The sequence goes on along the minus strand of CM073321.1, from coordinate 27,618,982 downwards.
GCGTACTAGCGGAGTACAAGAATGGTCCTCCCGGTGATGAAGAAAGTGGAGAATCGGCCCCTCCAGCGGATTATGACTCTGACGAACCGGTCGTGAAGAAGCCACGGAAGTTCATTGGTGTGTAATACCATCGTGTATTCTGTTTATCGATTTTAAATTACGCTCTTACAATTCGGTAGTACTGACTTTCCTTGTACTTTTAGGATCGCTGGTTTGAAGGAGCGATTGACTCGCAACGCTCATCTCTACAAGAGCCCTCCATCAACATTCACCCTTCCATCGTACGCTGAGCGTCTTGCTCAAGAGTTTGTTCAAGCTCCATCTCCCATTTTGTCTGACACTCCACGTCGACGTTACAACAATAGTGTGCTTAAGTTTATAGACTTTGAGGCTGATCAGTGTGATCAGCACTTTAATGGTACTACACCGTCTGCCTAGTTTGTGATTTGCTTTCTGATAGGTACTGGACATGGTAGCGCCAGACATTCGTACTTTACCATGATCTATTACTTATATACTATCTATATGTGTTTTCCAATATATATGGTTTTATATTTTTATTTATCGTTATTTTCGTTTAAAGCTTAAGCTACATTAAGTGTTTCAACTATTACTCTAAGTATCTGAATACAATGTAATCTAAGCCATGCATGCCTTTAACGGTGACGTCAGCCCTAATTTTGTTGCAACTTCTTCAACTCCAATTTCCATGCATCGGTGTATGTAAATGTTTAAGTTTTAAACTCAATGTAGACTAAAATTTTTATAATGTTTTTTTTATTTTCCATTGGAGTGAGTGAATCTTGCCAATGTTGGTAGAGGCTATAGTTCAATATTTGTATAGCTCAGGATAGCTGCTGTACGACGCAGTGCAACGCTCAAACGAGGCCGAGGAGAATCGAACTCGGACCACTACAATGCCTCGTGAATGTCTTTCTGTACACCTTACAAGGAGACACGGAAGGACGACTTGTAGTTATAAACTTCAGATTATATAAACCGAAGCATTTACGTATAATTCTGATAAATGTAATAGGAAATTGATGACGTCAGCCCTAACTATACTCTACAGCTTCAAATTATTAATGTACATTTATTGAATTGTATGGGTTTCACATGATGATGTCACCCCTAATGTAAGGAACTTTTATTTCAACTTGCAAATGTGGATTACTTATGAAATATTGTAAGATCCCATTACAATATATCGGAATGGATAAAGGACCTATGTTCACGGGTTTGGGTACTTTTATGCCTAAAAATAACCAATTCAAAATTTCGGAACCACCCATTCCATGGTAATAGGGTCATTAACTTTAAAAAAAATTTATTCTTACCGCTCAAACTTTACCGCTCACCGCTCACCGCTCACCGCTCACCGCTCAACGCTCACACCGGTGGTTTCCCCAGCATTCATCTCCCACTCCCGTTTGCACTCCCGCCTGCACTCCCGCTTGTTCGCGCCTCCTTCGCACTTTGCACCTCGCTTGTGTTTTGCTCTCTCCTATACGACTTCGCTCCTGCTTCTCTTACATTTGCGATTGTATTTGCGCTCTTGTTCCTTCTCTTCAAGTTTTTATCTTGGACTTCTTGTTGTTCGTGCTGCTACATTCAGGCGCGCTTCCTTTGTCTTCTAGGATTTTGTTTTGAGCTCGTTTTGCTTGATTTTGAAGTAAGCTTTTTTGGTGGTCTCACTTACAAGTATTGTCGTTAAATACGCCATTGCTATTGCAATTGTATTCTGCATTTGAAGTTGAAATTTGCAAACTCATTCTTCGCGCGATACATTTTTTGCGGTCTAGGTTTAAATATGGTAAAAATCTTAGATGTGTGTTTAGCTTGCAAACCCAGTTTTATTCCATTTTATGACCTAAAATCTAAGCTTTTAGCTCGATTTAAGCAGAATTAATTACTAGTTCAGCCCTATTCTTGGAAAATTAGCTCAACCCGAGCTAAGTCCTCAGCTGTGTCATTATCCTGTATAGAGAATTAGCTTGAGTCGAGGTAAGTCTACGGCTATTTCATTACCCTAAGAAGGGATTTAGCTCGAGTCAAGCTAAGCCTGCAGCTATTTCATTACCCTACGCAAAGATGTAGCTCGAGTCGAGCTAAGTCAACGGCTAATTCATTACTCTACGAAGGAATTTGGCTTGAGTCAAGCTAAATAGACTACCGGTTCTGCCTAAGTCCTCTACAATCAGCTCCACCTGTTTCAGTATCCTCTGGAGGGAACTAGCTCGAGTCGAGCTAAAAATCTGTTCATCTATGTTAAGTACGTCAAAGTTGTAGTTCTTATAATTAATCACATTCATTATGAACGTGAACGTCATCATGGTAAATGTGATTCTTATGCTCGTTTAGCTCAACTCCAGCTAAATTACCAAGCTTTTTCTGGCAGTTCACATGACCAAATCAGCTGTTTCATTATACTTAGTATGGAATTAGCTCGACTCGAGCTAAAAAATCTGTCCTCCTATGTTTAGTATGTCAAAACTGTAGTTCATCTGATTAAATACTTTATGAATGTGAACGTCAGCATGGTGAACGTGACTCTCATGCCAATTAAGCTCGATTCGAGCTAAACTACATGGCTATTGTTGGCGGTTCACATAACCAGATCTGCTGCCTTAGTATACTTAGTAGGGGATTAATTCAACTCAAGCTAAAAACTTTGTTTTCTTATCTTCAGTCTGTAAATCTTGTAGTTCCTATAGTTAGATATATGTTTTATGAACGTGAACGTGGTGATGATGAACGTGATTGTCCTTACCGTTTAGCTCGAGTAGAGCTAAAATACCAGGTTGTTTCCGGCAGTTTTCGATGGATTCTTGTAACCGTATGGTGGGCAATTTGGTTTCAAAGAACTTCTCGTAAAGTTATTGTGTCTGGTTGTGAATAGAACAATTAGCTCGACCCGGGCTAATTAGCCGCCCTTCTTTCTTAAGTCACTGCAGACACTCATTAATATATGTGATGTGATTGGAGACATGGCTCGCACCACGACGACCACTAGAATCATTCCTGCTCCTACTAACTCAGAGGGAGACTTCGGTATCAAAAGTCCGGAAGAAGGTCGTGATACTGAGGTATGAATACTTCGACAAAGCCCCATTGGTTTGATTTCATTTCAAAAATCATATCCATTTCACACATGACTTAGAACTTAGCTCGTTTCGAGCTAATTCTTGTCGTTTCCGTTTCTTGTTGTCGGTCATCTCAGGTGATGTTTGACACAAAAGCTATTAATCATAGAGCCATTAGATGTCCTTGCTTCTGCTGCCTAGAACGTCAAGCAATTCAGAATGTTGTGGGCTCCGAAGCCGCATTCCATTTTATCATGGTCCATCTACCCGAAGGAGAAGTCCACATTTTTCTACTTTTTCCAGCAGTCTGGAAACAATCCCGCGTATCTCTCCATCTGCAACAAGACATACATCTTATGTCATTATTAGAAAATTCAGTGTCCAAATCAACATGAAAACGTTGAAATTCTCAGTTGATTCGGACGTGTTGATCTGGACATTGATCAACACAAAAGTGTTGATATTATCTATTAATTCGGTCAATTTTTTTTTAAAACTAAAATTAAAATTAAAACTTTTGCCTCAAGGATCCGGGAAGCTAATTTTGCAACGACAAGGCAAACGCAGTATGCACGGCAACCAATGCGGTCCACCACAAACTCAACTATCGCACCAACGGGGCCCACCACAAACTCAAATATCGCACCTACGGGGCCCACCTCAAATCCAGCCTTTGCACCAAGTGATAGTAGCCAAGCTCGAACCCAAGACCTCCTAGCTTCCACCCCACGTCCTTCGCAACTACACCACTTAAATCCATCCATGCACACGAATGTTCTATTTTTGTACTTATAGCACAACTTAACCATTGGCTATTAATTTGCCTTGTAAAAACTTTTTTTTTTCATATTTTTTTGTGCACTATTTCATGCAGGTATTTTTCTACATGTAGAAAAAATTTCGAAATTTTTTGAATTTTTTTTGAATTTTTTTAGACTAGGGCGTCTTTATACTGCCGAATTGTAAAGAATATTTTTCTTTTGACTTTGAATATTTTTCATGATATAAAAAAAGTTATTTTTTCAAAAATTTTTTTTTGAACTATTTCATGCAGGTATTTTTCTACATGCAGAAAAGATTTCGATTTTTTTTTTTTTTTTTTTTTTTTTTTTTTTTTTTTTTTTGAGGGTGGGGCGTCGTTTTACTGCCCAGTAGACTTTGAATATTTTTCATGATGTAAAAAAAGTTTGTTTTTCAAAAAAAATTTCTGAACTATTTTATGCAGGTAATTTTCTACATGCAGAGAATTTTTTGAATTTTTTTGAAATTTTTTTTTTGAGGGTGGGGCGTCGTTTTACTGCCCAGCAAACTTTGAATATTTTTCACGATGTAAAAAAAAAAAAAAAAAACAAGTTCAAAATTTTTTTTTTGCACTATTTCATGCAGGTATTTTTCTTCATGTAGGAAAAATATCGGAAAATTTTAAATTTTTTCTTTTTAATGATGCTCCAAAGCATCTTCGTTTTTTATTTTGCATTTTAATCAATGATTTAATCTTATAATAATCTAACACTAATTGTCAAATTTAGTGTACTCAAATCAACAAAATATATTTAGCAAACTGTTGATTTTTACAAAAAGCTCAAAAATTAGTGAATACGGTGAATGCAGTGCCCAAACAACAAAAATCAGTTGATTTTATGTTGATTCGGTCATAGTTTTCTAGTAGTGTGTGTCAACTATGAGGAATCGCACCTCTTGATCACGCTTCAGTCAACCTACATCCCTGGTTTGTGTTCACCATTGTGTTTCTTGCGAACAGAATGCGATATTAGCACGAGACTATCAAGGCTTTCCTAGTTGAGAAGACGGAGACGACTCTCGTAGATCACATTGTCTCGAACCTACTCAATCTGAGCTCTCCCAAGAAATTCGTCCAGACCTACAAGCAGTATACCTCGAATATCTGGAGTGCCTTGGCTGAACATGAAGCAAGCAAGGCCAAGGCAAAGGCTCCCGCGCGTAGAATAACTGTGGCTGCTTCGGATGAGGGTACCGGGTCAGGGACAACTTGATCGGGTATGGCCTTACTTGAGGCAATTCTTACACCTACGAGGAAACGCCCCGACCACAACCCCTCTACCAATCGATCTGCTTAAGAAAGCCAAAGCGCGGTACATCGTTCGGGAGCTGGAGCCCGCTGGAATTGTGCATTACAAGAATATCTTGACAAATGCAATCGACATGAACTCCACGCAGACCATCATCATCATGCCCATGATTGTTGAGGCTCCTCAGCCGTGAGACTGGGTTGCACTACTTGCCTCAAAGTGCAAGTTACGTGTCACCGATAGGCAGCATCATGTTCGAGCCGCAAAGGAGCTGAATAGGGATGCGAGAATCGCACCGGAGAAAATCACCTCCTTGAAGACTTGGCAGACACAGCTTGTTTGGCATTTTAACGCAAACATGACTATAGACGTATCTATCATGACAAAGAAGACCAACAACGCCGAAACGTTCACATCCTCGTGGGCCACGTATATCATGGGTGCAAGGAGTGTTTGGCAGGACTACGAGTTGTTTGTGAAGTGTGGTCCAAAGCCGAAGTCCGGTCGTGAGTTGGTCGTACAAGCTGCCGCCCGACAGAAGTATGAGGTAGGTCTTGCAACATATTGATTTTCATTTTAACTAGATCGCGTTGAAGTTAGCTCGAGTCGAACTAAACGTTCACTTTCATGCTGTCATGTCTATTAATCACATTGCTGTTTCTTTTTCATGATTTTGTGGCTGCCATGGTGAATTGCTTCATGAGTATCAATACAAAAACAACTAACAAGCTCTTGAAGCCAGCAGACCTTGTCACCTATTGGAAATCATCAGTGCTTCTGAGGAGGTATACTAGCTGTGGTCTAGGGTTATCGTCGCTCACGGGGTTGGACAGTTAATCGACGTGGATACTTGCAAGCCTTTCAACCGGGCTCATGACTAGGACTCAAAAGTCAAGGATGCCGTCATGAATCGCGAGTTCTTCAAGTTGATGCGAGAATTGGAGGAGTATGGCTTGAAGACCGTGGCAAGACATCTACTCAATGAGACCCTCGGTCGGGACCTACCGTATGCCAAGTTGTCCATAAAAAGGCCGAAGGTCAACTAATAGGAATGCTCATCAGCAAAGATGTGCGTGGAGAAGCGAAAGAGGAAGAAATGTGTTGCCAGAGAGCTGCACAACATCAAGCGATCACTGGGGGTATTTGACAGTGCCGATAACTTTATCATTGACAAAGAGAACAACTTTAAGTTCCACTACAACATTAATCGGCAGAATATAGCAATGCTCCTCTCCGTTTACGTGCACACCTTCTTCAGCGACTATGGCCAGAAGAAGTTGAAGAACAAGAGTGCAGAGGGGATCTCCGAGTACGCAGCGGAGTTCTTCAAATAATTCCATGATGTCAAAGGGAATTTTTTGCTGCCAACTGTCAAAACCTAATTTTTCTCTTTGGCCCCAATTGGATCCGGGAACTGGTTAGTATTAGCATGATTGACAAAATAAAAGCTCTTATAACGGCGTACCCGGGTAATGAAGGGATAGGAATAGTCCAACTAAGGGCCTGCTTACCCGGGAATGGCCTTAGGCTTAGTAGGCAGAGTAAGGAATAGCAATTTTTTTTTTAAATTTTTTTTAAGGTCGCTACCAAGTCCGTCTTCAGCTCTACGTGCCAGTCCGGTAGCTACAGACCAGGGTAAGGCTTGCCCGACCCTTCGAGGGGCCGAGTACAACCTGGTCAGATACTTACCCGGCCGGATATCCTCCCGACTGGATATCAAAAGCCGTGTATAGATGTCCGCCCGGGTGTGGCCGGGCCGGGTACAACTACCGGGCCGGGAAGGAATGCCGGGCCGGGCGGGAAAACTGCTGGCGGCGGCGCCGACCGTCCCGGGCTGACACGCCCGTGATTAATGACGCGCCGCCAAAAGCACCGCCACCTCTCCACTTCGCTTTTGTTTTTAGCGGCACAATTCTGGCCGTTACCGCCCTTTTTTCTCCTCGTTTTTCGTGCCCTTCGCCGACTCTACCGCTCCCCGCTCGCCGCACACTGCAGCTCTCCACGCGCTCGTGCGGCACGCCATAGCCATAGGAGAAAGAGGTTACGGAAGAATGGCCGGGGACAGAGCTTCGCGTACCCGGAGTAAAATCATCCAAGCTGGCATTCCCATGGCGGAGGATGCCCCGGCGCAATTGGTGCAGGACCTCACTCGGATGGGGTGCGCGGGATTGTACTGGGTGCCTTGGAACGTGGAGGACGCAGGGATCATCGAGGAGGCCGTGTCCAGACATGATCCACCGACTTTTGCAGACAACCTGTCGTAGCCAAGCTGCATTTATGGCAGGAGGCGTGTTGGAGGGCGATGTACGGCTTCCCGGATTCCTCTACCGGGTACATACAGGTGTGGAATGATCCCTCTCACGGTGGAATGTTCCACAACCCAGCGCACGAACACGATGGGCACCGAGTAGAGGATTGCGTGAATGCACAAGAGCGGCGTTTGCTCAGGTTCCTGGCCCCCATCCCTAGTTCAGAGAAGCCCCAGTTCGTCTTGAACAGGCTACTGAAGGCGATCATGGAGTCCTACCTGGGCCGGAAGCGAGTGGGATGGAGACACATCCTCGAGGAGGTGATCATCCGGGCTTCGAGGAAGACCACCAGTGCGAAGGGCCGCCCCCAAGCGCCATTCATGTACCACTTGTACGCGCACTATGAGTGCCTCAACCCGGGGGAGATCACGCTTCTCCGGATGCTCATGGAGGGAATGAGAGACATGTTTCGCGGGGAAGAGATCCCCGAGGTAGGAGTCCCCGCTGCTGCCAGGCTCCTCCCCAGGGTGCCTGCCCCCGAAGTAGGGGCACTCCTTCCACCTCCATCACCTGCACCGCCAGGATCACAGGGACCTTGGAGGACAGGACCAGGTGCGCCCGAGCCAGGAGATGGAGGAGCACCAGGACCCGGTGCTCGGGGAGCAGCCATACCAATGGCAGAGAGAGGCATTCCACCCCGGCCAACCACCACCCACATGATGGCAACCCGGAGGGAAGCTGCACCCGGACCCACCCATCAAGGTCTAACTTTGCCCGGAGTAGGGGAAGTCTGGCCGGTAGCCATGGCGACTCCTCCAGCTCCCGTAATTGCCTCCGCACCACCCCTGCAGCATGTACAGGGGAATGACAGTGACGGAGAGGAGCTCCCTGTCCTACGCCGGAGGAAGTCAGGGCGAGTCCTCCGATTCGGGGAGACCAACTCCTCCCCCATGCCAGGTGAACAAGAGGTAGGGGCCGAGCTGCAGCCAAGAGATACCGAGGCCGAGGGAGCCCCACAACCAGCTGACCCTACCCCAGAAGTGCAGTCTCCGACAAGGGAGGTGCAGATTGGGGAAATCCCCATTGAAGTCCTTCTCCTGGCAAATAGTCCGGTCGAACTTCCCAGACAACCCACAGCTGAGGGAGGAATGGAGTGGAGGGAACCGAAATACACGAAGAAGAAGAAGGCGGACCTTCCCTTCAAAAGTCCTCGACCCCGAGTCCGGAGAAAACTCACCAAGCCCAGGGAGGACACTTCACCAACCCCTGTGGTTTCCCCTGTTGCTCGGGCCGGACCCCTTGAGCCGGCTGTCAGGACAATTCCCCTGGTACAGCGGACTACATCGTCGGGGGAGGGGGCCACCACGAGAAAGGGGAAGAAGGTAATGGAGGAGGACTCGGAGTCAGAGGACGAGGGTGAGACCGGCAACTACTCCCCCATCCATACTACCCGGGAACAGGAGATCGTAGCTCCATCCGTCGCAGCCCGTTTACCAGGGTGGGATGACTTCAACCCGAGGAGGCCGGAGTATGATCCGAGCCTCCCCGTGCCTCCATTCCGGATTACGGAGGACGATCCTCTGCAGCCCATCGCCCATGCCTTACAGTTGTGTACGCAGGAGCACCTTCAAATGTACAAGGCACTACGGGGGATAGCAGTAGCAATCCGGACCAACCAGATCGAGCGGTACCCGGATATGATACGGGAGTTAGTCCGGGATGCTGCAGAGGCCCGGACCAGCGTCAACGAAGGATCCCTCATCATCCTACGACAGGACAGGGAGAAGAAGTAGTTGGAGGAGGAGCTGTTCAAACAGCAAGGGTGCGCTCGGCAGCACCTTTTCGGACTCAGAAAGTTTTTGTACGCACCCAGAGAGGCCCAGCTCAAGGCTCAGCTTTTTGACGCCCAGTTCTAGGCATCCGGCCGCTTACATGAAGAAGGCCACGGAGCGGATGGAAGGGGCTCTCCAGGAGATGAGGACCCTCATTGGGGAGATGTCCGAGGCCTTTCCAGGGGAGACACCCCCACTTCAGGTAGTTGGGAATCCTCCTACCCGGGCCACCCTTGAGACAACCGTAGCTGTCTTAGCCGAGGAGGAGGAATTCGCCGACCCGGTGGCAATGGAGGAGCCAGCTGAGCCAGCAGTCCAGAGTTCGAAGAAGGTCTCAACAGGACCAGAGGCCCTGCCGTCCCTCCACGAGGAGAATCAAGAGAGCTCGGAGGCGACCAGGGGAGGCGTACTCCCTGCAGAAGGAGAGGATTCCCAGAGAGCGGTAGAAGCCCGGGCAAGGACGTCCTCACCAGTCCCACCGGACCGGACTGTGGACTCCATGGACGAGAGCCCTGCTCCCGTTCTGGAGGCCACAATCCAACCAGGGGAAAAAGTAAAGGCCGCCGCCTAACGACCCGGACAAAGATCAAGGGTACTCCAGCCACTCCAAGGGCGAGAGGTAATCTCCCTGTCAGGATCTCCTAACCACGAGGCTTCCCCCGAGGTAACCCACACCTCGGAGACCATCCCCCTCGTTCCCGAAGAGCTGGTGGATGTCCCGGAAACTGGGGAGGTATTACCGGATACCTCAGCTCCCGCCCCTTCAGGGGATACAGAGATCGTGGATGGCGGAGGCTCTTTTCTGACACTTAGCAAGACGGGAGATGAGGAGGAGATCACCTCCCAGCCCGAGCTAAAAGCGCGGGTAGACAGCACTTCCACGACTCCCAAGGCTGTGCGGTCAACAAAGCGGAAGAGGGATGACCGAGACCGAGGTAGTTATTAGCGGATACCTCTGACCGAGGTTGGTTAGACTTAGTGGTATTATTGCGGGTAGGAGAATAGCGGCACACCACTGACAGGGTTATATTTAGAAAGATTCCCTAGCGCGAGACTTTGTCCTCTTCTAGGGATGCCCAGGGAGGTTCTGCTACTTAGCCGAGGGGAGGAGACTCCCTCGGGGTCTTTTTGTGCCTTTCACAATGTCCTAATTCAGCCGCAAGTGCGCTTCTTCCTCCCATCTCCCTTGTGTGTGTGTAATCTTCCCTGTTTCCTGTCTTGCATGCTGGATTGGAGATTTTGCGAAGTTTAGAAGACCCTTGCTGTCCGGGCAAGAGAGAGTGGTTCTGTCCATTAACGGAGATAAGTAAAGTAGGAAGAGAAGCTGATAGGGGAGGAGTGCGGCCGGCGAACGGCACCTCGCATTTAGGGTATAGTCCGGCCTGTCCCTTCAGTGTCCGGGATTACAGTAACCAGGAAGGGATTCCTGTTACTCAACCGACCCCCGAGAAAACCCTCGGTTGAGTCCCCCTGGATCGCTGAGTTCGGGTAGGCAGACTGTCGGTAGGTGCTAGCGGTGGACTCCGGGTCAGTTGTACCACCCCTTTTCGGTAACCCGGGATCTACTAACCCGAATAGTGAGTCGTGATAACCGGATACCCCCTTAGTGACATACGTGCGGATCTAGAGTCTCGAGCGTAGAGGGCGGTGTAAGGGAAGTACCTAACCAGGGTAAGGAGAGAAAGAATCCGGTGACCTTTCCGGTCACAATAATCAACGGAAAGAGTGGTCCAATCCCACCACTTAATTAAGTTCCGGAAAATCCCTCTAAGGTAAATACAGAGGTTAAATTAAACCATAAACCCCCCCCCTTCCTCCTGTCCGGGTAGCCGTTCCAGGATAGGATACAGGACACGTGGGCGATCAGGAAATACCCGGATAGTGCAAATCCGGGTTGGCTGACTGGTGGAATTTGTTGTCCTTGCACTTTACAGGATCTCCGTGGACGAATACTCGGGTATGGTCAAGGAAACCCCTTTTACTACATAAAAGGGTTATCCGGGCGAAAACCGGGAAAGCACGTTACGACACCAACCTCAGTTCTTCACCACCGAGTGTTTGATGCCGCGACATTCCAGTTCGGGGGCTGAGAGGATGGTTACAGTTGGGGTGATGGTAGATTTGCGCTGGGCATCATCGAGCTTAGATGCGTCACGAGCCACAAGAATAGAGTGGACAATACGTCCAAAATCTACTTCAAGGATTTTCTAAATGCTTGGAGGGATTGGGTGTTGGATCCCTCTATTCGAACTCGTGAGGTGTGGCTTTGGATTAGCGAGACCACAAATTGAAATGCGCAAGTTTCAAACACATCATCCAACTCATGTTTCTTGTAAAGAGGAGCAACCAGATTGTGGACCTGATCAATTCTATTCCCGAGAAATCCTAAGCTCCGGAATTGCCACGTACCAGAAACCAGGAATATACAGGGAGTACGACCTCAACATCAACGAGAATGAGTTGGACTTGGAGTTCCACATTCGTATATTGCAAATGTTCACCATTCCAGGAAGCAGATTTCTCTTGAGTTTAGCAGGCACAAAGCCCATGCTTGCAAGAATATCAAGTTTGCAATTCTGCCTGCCGTTTAGCTTGAGTCGACCTAAATATCTATTTTGTGTTGGGTTCCCATCTGCTCTTCTGGTTTTACTTGTCTAATTAGTTTGGCTCAAGCTAACTTGCGATAGATTTCAATCTTAATCCCAACAATTTTTGTGTAGACGCCTATGTGAATCGAGTTTGGGTTCATGGATCAAAGCCTAGGTCTGCACCTGAGGCTAGGTTTACTCAACCTGCTCGTTGTACTCGTGGTGGTGATCCATCGACCATCGTCTGCTGGCCGTGCTCGTGGTGTTGAGCCTTTGTCTAGGGGTCGTGGCCGTATTGGTGATCCTTCTTTTGCCGCTCGTGGACGTAATGGTGATCCTTCTTCTCCTGTTCGTGGTCGTCGTAGGGAACTTCCGTCCTTTCGTTGTAGTCGTGCTGCTTCAACGACATCATCCGGTTGAGGTGGGCGTGCTCGTGGTCGAGCAGCCAGGGAGACCGCTGGTGGGCGTACTACAAGCATTGAGCTCCTTCACGTCATTAATCCCGTCTAGACAAAATTGCTGGGAAATTTGTCCGCCGTTGATGACGCTCAAGCACTGGTGACCTCTCGACAATTGGCTCGGCATCCTCCATCCTTTATTCTCTGCCCCCATTCTTTTTGCTCTGTCACTAGTACAGCTCGACATCTATCGTGAGCAGCATTTGCGTGAGAGATCTCTTTCTGAGGCTGCTCTTGCAATGCGGGAAGAGGACAATGGCATTCATCCGCCAGAGACGCTGGACCACTAGAACGACTATGTTGACTACGAAGTCAGCGACCACTGGCCTGTGGATGAAGACGTCTGTGATCAAGGTTGTCAAACCGGGTGTGTTTGGGTGATTAAGTGGGCAAAACCGGCGTACGAATTGTCCCGGACGGGCCGGCGTGCCTGCCCACCTTGATTGTAGGGGGTGTGTAATTTATTGTGGGTAACAAACTTTGCAGTAAAAAGCTACGTAGGTTGTGACGTGTAAGTCCACCGTGGCGTCTGAGCAGGTTAAATTGTGCTAGAGCAGGTAAACTTTTATCGGGCGGGTGAATTTTTGGAGGGACGGCTGAGGTGGGGGCGGAGCGGGTGAGGGGGAGGCAGGGGCGGCTGACATGGAGGGGCGGGGCGGGTGACGTGGGAGGGTAGGGCGGGTGAGTAGGGGAGGAGTGGAGGGAGGCGAGTGAGGTGGAAGGGGGTGACTCGGACGGGGAGGACGGGTGAGGGGGGAGGGGGGTAGGTGAGGTGGACGGGGGGGTGGGTGACTTGGGCAAGCAGGGAGGTACCAAATTTATTTTTATTTTTTTTATGAGTAGGGCGGGTGCAAAATGGGATAGGGTGGGTGAGGGGAGGGGGCGGGTGACGCAGGTGGGAGAGGGAGGGTGGGTGACTTACGCGGGGGGGGGTGGTGACTTGGGCGGGAAAAGGGGAGGCGGGAGAGAGGGAGGGTGGGTGACTTGGGCGGGAGGCCGGGTACCAATTTATTTTTATTTTTAATCTCTTTTTCTTTTTTGTATTCTTATGAGTAGGGAGAATGCAAAATGGGGTAGGGCGGGTGAGGGGGAGGTGAGGGCGGGTGAGTTGGGCGGAGGAGGGGGTACGAATTTATTTATTTTATTTTTTTACGTTTTATTATTTTTATTTTTTGTTTTAAACCAATCTATATAAGGCTGGGTTCTATTTTTGCAAGGCGGGTATCTTAGCGGTAGGCGGGTGCGGAGGGGCGGGTGTCTTGGGGGTAGGTAGAGGAGGAGAGGAGGGTACAATCTCTCCCTTCTCTTCTTTTTTCTAATGATAGTAAACTTGAGACAAAGGAATTAAAAGAAAATAATTTGGTTTTACTCTATGACAATAGATTCCAAAAATTTCCGGGAAAATTCAAAATGAGATGGTTTGGCCCATATAGAGTCTTAAAAAGCTATCCAAATGGTTTAGTTGAAATGTAGGACTTTGCGGGAAACGTTCATCAAACGCGTTATAATGGTCATCGTCTAAAACTATACATAACTTGAGGACATGTTATATTTTAAAGAGGGGGGCTATTAAATAACAAATTTAAAATCATGAAAAATCTAAGATACTTAACCCCAAACATTCAAATATCTTAACTTAAACTCTTTAAATTTTAGTCAAATAGACGTATAAGTAAAGTAAGCAATGATGCATTAATTATAGCAAAGTCAATGGGAGAGCAAGATAACTAAGATAACTAAGATAAGGTGTATCTACTACTTTTAAGTCTTAATTATCTAAATTCTCTGAATATTTCAACCATTCTAAAATATTAGAATACTAAACTTCGGCAAACAAAGTAAGTTAGAAAATAATAATAAAAATTCTAAATTTTGTCTACAAAGACTTATTCATTAACAAAAGGATATTGTCAAATAGACTTAGCACAAATGTTTTAAAAAAGTAAATAAAATAATAACAATACAAATGGTCAAATCGACAAAGTAATCATGATAAGTAAACCCTGGGGGCCTGTCAAATTGACTAACGTGGTTAGTTTGGTTAGTGGGGTCGAATAGACCGACGATTACAACGTCATGCGCCGCCACCACCAACCATCATGATCTCATGAGGCCGCGCCCAATTCAAAACACTTCTCTCTCGAGGGTTCTTCCCCATTCAGCATTCTTTCTGCTCACGCTGTTGTTGCTGAGAGTTCGGGGAGCAGTAAGGTGTTGTCAATTGGACAAAGTTTTGCGACTAAGTGTGGAGATTCACATGACCAAGGAGTCAAGTCGACGAGGGAACGGAGAACGGTAGTGAAGTGGGCCGTGGCTGATCAGCAAGCGAGGAACAACCCAAGAGGTAAGTTTTTGAGAGGAAAACTGAGATTCTTGTTGTCAAAAAGGAAGTTTTGGGAGCACTCATGAAAGTCGATTAGACTGGGTATGCAATTGTAAAAACTCAGAATAAGAAGTTAGGTCAAATGGACAGCGTTGTCTGTGGTTATGCATGGATTGAATGAACTAGGCTGAAGTATTAAGGTTGAATAGATAACAGAAGCCGTCAAATGGACCGAACAAGATAATAATTCGTTTGAAACCATATGTCAAATGGACGAGTGTTGCTTGTATTTTTACACATTTAGTGGTTGCATGTGTAGTTGCTTATCGTCAAATAGACGAAAGAGGTCAAGAACTAAGGCTGTGTAGTAGTAAGAACAGTCATAGTAATTGAGATTGTATACTGTAGACGTCAAATTGACGAATAAAATGCATGAACGTGGAATTGACAGGGAGAAGTCCATTTGACCTGAGTAATTGAGTAATGTACATGCCTAATTAGCTTTTGTGCAATAGATTGGCAGTTGTTTTTCTTTCAATTCTTCAAGTAATACTCTTGAATTTTTACAAATTCGAGAGTAGCTGTAAAACAGGAAAATAATACCACAAGTAAGTAAGGAAAGAATACACCAATCTCAAAGTCTAATTGACAATGAAAGTTTGAATGAATAAGCTGTTGTAAAAGACCAATTGACCCTATGTAGGATGTTGAATGTGGAAGAAAGAATGACTTGATCCAAGTAGGCTGAAGTCGAGTTGACAAGCAACGTGTGTATTGTATGAGTCTAATTGACATATTGTTGAATGAGGAATGTTCAAAAACGAATCTAATAGACAATCGACATGGATAAAGATGCTAAAAATTGTGTCAAATTGATTTGCCAATGCATTAGCCGTATCCCTGTTTGTCACCTCGGCATTCAGCTTTAGATTCCGGACAATTTGACTAAACAACAACTTGCATATGAGCTGAAGCAGGCCAGAGCCAAAGAGGGGAGGGTGATGCTAGAGTTCCAAGAAGTATTGGCAAGAGAGATTCAGATGAAGCTACAAATCAAGAAATTGGAGAGCGACGTCAATCTGTAGAAAGAAAATGCAGCTAGGAGAAAAGCGGAACTTGTATTGGCTTTGGTGGAAAAGGTCGAATTGACGTCATTAAATGATCAACTCATCCAAGCAACGGCAGAAACGGCCGAGAAACAAGATCGAGTCGACAATGGAACAAGAATGGAGCAGTCTACGGTGACTGATCAGTCAAGGCCGTCAAGTGGACCTGTTGTTGACCTTTTACAAGTCCAGCTAAAGGAGAAGGAAGACAATAATGTCATATTGGCCCGGGATTTAGCTTGCTCAAAACAAGAATGTATCAGTTTAAAGAAACAACTCAATTATGTAGTCGAGTCGACTCAGACGGCCCTACCACACGATATTTCCACCATGGCGGACATAGCAACACAGTTAAACGAGGAGGTGGAGGCATAGAAGGTAGAAGCGGACAAGCTAAGGGAAGAGAATAACCACCTAAATGCTGAAGTGACTAATTTAATGAGTCGATTGGACCAGCTTGTCACGGCAATGTGGGAGCAAGAACCTAGAGCACCACCAAGCTTCTCTCTGTTCCAAGCTTACGAGCTCTAACGATCAATCCTCTTGTCTATGTACAATCTGCAGATCCAAAGTCAAATAGACGGAGAGGCTTTCTTCCGAATTTGGGACAGGGCAAGTCGATTCTCAAACCAACAGAAATTGTTGTGTGAGATGCTGGCAAGACAAGACTTCGAGCTGATGGAGCCGAGGCAATTCTTAATACCAATTGGGCACTTGGGAGCAAGAGTGCTGGCATATTACTTAGCACTCGAGGAGCACCAACAAGTAAGCATAGACTCGACAAGAGACCGGAGGAAGTCTGATTGGTGCGAGTTGGAGATAGCACACATGAGCTGCAAAGGCTCACACAGGTCCATGGCATGGGAGGTTTTGAGGGATGGCAAGCCATACTCCGTATGATGAAGGGCCAACTCCACGATTGAGTAGAGATCCAGAAGAAAATAGCTCTGGTACTGGAACGAGAAGCGGTAGCCTTACGTGGAGAATTTTCGGCTGGGACATATGTGTATGCTATAGCCACCATTTATAGTCAAATTCAGGCGGCGTTAAAGGGACTTGGAGAAGGTCAATTGGACATAGCATCCCTGCCAAGCCAGGTCAAATTGACAGTGCCGCTAGCAACATTTAGGCCACCGAAGTAGGTGAGCCTGCGATCCATGGTGACAGGCTCTGAGTTGAAGAAGCGATACCTCAGCAATTACGAGAGTCTATTTGACAATCCAGCTGAGCAACCACTACCATCCTGGAAGGCCATTAAATGGTTGCTACAGGATTATGGGCTCTTGAGAGTAGAAAATCGGCCTGGAACTTAGTATACAAAGAAATGGGGCGATTTGGAACCCTGGTCGATTGGACTACAGATCCTCCACTAGCAGTTTCTACCAACGTACACTTTTGCGTGATGAACGCGAGGAGGAACAAATGGCCAAGGGAGGCCACAATCGACTCCATTGTATACAAGTGGCCGATGATACTAGGTCAATTTGACAAGCTGGAGGCCTGTGCAGACTCATATCGGAGGTTCTTTGAGCAGTATCGAACACACACGGACCCAATGTGCTTTAGAGCCGCTGTATTTTGTAACTTTCTAAGTATGCTTTGCAAAGAGTATGGTGTGCAAATCAACGTCAACAAATTCGAGGAGTGAAAGCCGGAGTTTTAGCTGTCGTTGAAGCTGCAGTATAGATGTACGAGGTGGAACCAGATGATCGAGGTGATGGCCAGCACGCATTTCCTTTACGGCGCGCATGGTTGCTTCATCAATGAGTTCAACGGCACGAGGAAGATTGCAGTTGACAAATGGCTGACAGTGCAATGGAAGTATAATACCAAGTTGATGCTAGATGATGAGGTGCGTAAGGCGGTGGAAAAGCTGGAGGCTGAAGAGTATCGCAAGCAGCTAATCTAGAAGGATAACCATCGGATCTGGCTTGCATGGTGAATTTAAGTCAAGTAGACTCAATGTCCTGCTGTATATAGTCATGGTTAGGCGTGTCAACAGGGGTCGACTAGACAATTTTGAACCTTTTCCCTCTGTTTCATTGCCTTTGCTTTGCAAACTTCTCTTATCAAGTATACTTTGATTTTCCAATGCATTTCAGTGAGTGAGTGGTGTCAAGTGGACCCCACTTGCAATATTGAGTTTTTCCTTTTCAATGCATTGAGCGATTTTGAGTAAATCATGTGCAAACCTCCAGTTTTCTAAATGTCAGAATCAGTTGATCAAGAAGATTTTTTGTGTTTAAACTTCTGAGTCTAAAGTTTTCACATGCATGCGTGAATGCTAAGTTTGACTGCATGAGTGAATGCTGAGTTTTGAATAATTGAGTGAGTGTTGAGACAATCTCTTGTGTACGAATGTGTGTCAAGTAGACTAAGTAAACACAAGTTCAAAAAAAGTCTGTTTAATGAACCAATGAACCAATAAGTTCAAGTTCAAGTTGAGAGGAAAAGTAAGTAGGAAAAAATCAAATAGACAGTGTTAGTGGGTCAAGTGGACAAGGAGTTTGAGTGTCACACAGAGTCAAGTAGACTCTGAAAACCAACAGTATTAGTAAGCCATAACCCATTTAGGAAATTGTCAATTAGATTGAGTTCAGAATCAGTTTTAAGTCAAATAGACGAAGCCAGTTTTTTCAGCAATAGCATTCTCAAGCTGAGTCAAGTAGACTGTAACCTGAGAGAGTGTAACTAGTTGAGTCAAGTTGACTAGAAGGAACTTATAATGGAAAATTGCTCAGTTCGAGAGTCGTAAGGAAAAAGATTATCCAAAAAAGTCAATTAGACTGTGAACCATTGAAACTTTTATTGTCAAAACTCCCCAGCCTTTGTAGAGTGAGGTTCTTCAAAGAAAGAGTTTTTAATAGGTCAAGTAGACTAGACAAATCAGATGAGTTATCAACCCCACTCAATAAGTGAATCCTTCCCAGAAACACAGAGTTTAATCAAAGTACTTCCCTTAATAAGCCAATTAGACTGACCAAAGGCTTGATACGAAAGTAATGCAACATTTTAAAGTCAGATAGACTCAACCAATTCTGAAGCAAGAGGGAAAATTTGAGGCTACGTCCAAAAGATTTTCTTAATATTCCTAAGTTGAGATAGCATTTCTTACGTCCAATCAAAAATTAAAAAGTAATAAAGAAAACATGATAAGTAAGAAACATGATAAAAGAACATCACTAAGGTAATAAGGAAAACATGAAAAATAAGAAGAAATTAATCATAAAGAAACATGATAAATTGGACATAATTAAAATTAAGTTAAAAAAAAAAAAAAAAAAAAAAAAAGAGCGTTCTAAGAGAAAATGAGCGTTCTAAGAGAAAATGAGCGTTTTAAGAGAAAATGAGCACTTTGAGAGAAAATGAGAAACTCGAAAGAAAAGAGAGAGACTTGAAGGGTTGAGAGAATCTTAAGAGGATAAATATAGAAAAGATTAAAATGAGCAAAGTAAGTCATAAATAGGAGTCTCAAGTGAGGAATATGGTCAAAACATGATAATGAAAGCAATGTGATTACCGTGCGAGCAGTGAGCACATTTGAATGAGCGGTGAGCAGATTTGAATGAGCGTGGAGCAGATTTTTTTGGAAATATTCCTGCCAAAAGAGAATATTAACAAATTTTGATTGGAAAAGTGAGATGTTTTGGTACCCCTAAAACCGTTATAAAGTCAACAATGTACGACACTTTTGATCCTATGACCGTGGTGAATTAAATAAATAACATTATTTATCCTTGAAATGGTCTTAGAAACATGTCAAGAATGAAAGTGAAGCTAGGTTTAAGTCATCTAAAATGTAGAGTCTTGGGGTAGACATATCACATATTGTACGTGAGATATGTCCATCCTTGGCACGAGTGCACGTAGATTGCAAGATCATTACGTAGTACTAACAAGAAACATCCAAATATTAAAAACATCCAAAAATCGAGACAAGTTTGATTTGATGTGAACATGCTACGGTCTGGATTCGTGCAATGACTGAATCATCTTTTACAAATATGCCACCATTATTCCAATAACCTCGTTTTCTAGAAAATTATCAATAAAAAATTGTGATGGGTCCAATAATAGCCAGTAATGGTTAAATTTGTCCACAAACGCCTCTAGGCTATACAGTTCCAGCACGCAAGAGAGTGCCAGGCTTTGGTGCCACAGAGCTATTAGGTCATGTGCATCCCGTACATGAGTCAGGCCCAGCATGTGGTCAGTCTCGGCATACAGTCTGCCTTGGCACGCGCCTTCTTGGCCAGTCTTAGCACGTGCCGGACGTCATAAGAGTTTGGCAATTTAGCAAGTGCCTCCACTGTTCCCCAATTCTCGACATTGCGACCGTCTGAAAACCCGGCAGTCTTGCACCTCTCCCCGACATCCGCAAAGTCCCGACAGTGGTTGTCAAAGGGGCCGTGCATCTACCGCCGGCACCCTCCAAATGAGCCCCGCAACAAGCTCCGGCACCCGCCGCCACTAAACGGGGGCCGGCAAAGTGCGGGGAGAACCCAAATGGGGCATCTCTGGCGGCGGCTTACCATCTGTTGCACTGGCGGACCCATTGCTTGCCCCGGCGAACCCCATGCTGGCCACGACTGGGACTGTCAATGGGGCCGGCGCACAACGCGGTGGACCTAGCACGTGTTGGTGGGGCCGACACACAATGCTATGGACCTAGCGCACTTGAAAATTGAGGAAATCTTCGTGGGAGATCATTATCTTGTTCTGAAAAATAGATATTGTCAGACGAAGGAGTGGTTGAGAGATCATATTACATAAGTATATAGAGTGGCAACGGATTGTTCATTTTTGTATGTTGTTGTTGCGAGAACGCTAGGATTCTTAAGTATGGCTTCGGTCACTCTCAATGGTCCAACCTATGATTGTTCCGTCTGTGGGAATACCAGGTTTCAGATTTCCTTTACCAAGCAGCACCCGCGTCTCGCAGTTGGTCTTTGTTGTCAATGCGGTGCAGACTATGCAACGAAGAAGTGGACAAAGGTAGGAATGTTACAGATTGGAATGTGTTGTAGACGTCCTGCTGTCTGATGTTACAGTTTCCGTTCAAATCAATGAATGCTCACAACTGGTCTAATTCGTGTTCCACTTGTCTTCGGCGGAATGAGGCTGGGAAGGAAGAGTACTGCAGTTGGTGCTTCGACCATCACTACAATATGATCAGCTGTGGAACGTGCCCGAAGGTGTGGTGTACTAGTTGTATATCGAACAACAAAGGTGACGAGTACATACTAAAGATCCAACGCTCAGCAGATATTTGGAAGTGCTTCAATTGTGACAACACCACGTACACCGAATTGACCAAGACATGGGAAGAGTTCCGTGACACAGCAAAGAACTACGACCCTCCACTATCACCATCTATTTGGGAAGATGCAGTAGAGGAATGTATTTACGATAACAATATCCTTTAGTGAGTACAATTTGGATGTAAATGTAGATGTGTGACGTATGTCACCAACATAAAATAGTATGGATATATATATATATATATATATATATATATATATATATATATATATATATATATATATATATATATATATATATATATATATATATATATATATATATATATATATATGTCGTATAAGTGACTTGATATCAAAAGAAGCGCAACATTTTACTTTTAATGTGGAATGTTGTTTGAACGACAATATCAACTTAAAGCTCCCTATGATGTCGTACGTAATCTCTAGAAGAGCATCATGCGCATGGAACACATTGAACAATTCCTCCTAGGAGAAGTCGCTTGATCTCGTTGAAGCTAAGAGTCAGAGCATGGACAAACCGATCACTCTCTCGATCGAGACTACAAACAACACGGTAAATGTAGTACAGGTGCTTGCAATTAGCATAGGATTCACGCGACTTGAACTTGACGTACATGCTTGTAAAGCTAGGGCAAGTACACTCAGGAAATGTACCAATGCTGACCTTGTATTTCTGAGCATCCTTCTCGGGACCCTTCTTGGAAATGAAATCAATGACGGCCCCGAGTCCCGGGCTTGGCACCAACATAATCCGGGTTAGCTGGACATCGAGTAGCATTGCCGATTCCTACTTGTTTAACTGCTCAGTCGCCACCCTCTTTGTAGCGTTGCGACGACAGGGACGAGAACTTCGTATGTTGAGGAACTTGTCGGGTTTCTCCGGTGCTGGAATACTTCCAATACTCGCGGCAATCGCCATGTCATCTCCAAACTGCCTCTCGCTCGGCATAGGTGGTCTCTGTTGCAGCTGGAATCCTGCCTCCTCCAAAGTCAAAATCTCGCGTATCGTGAGGTTAGTTCCCTTTAACACCCGCCAGATACGTGGAACCTTGGGCGAATCAGGGAACCACCTCCGCCGCTTCCCCGCTACGCACCCTGCGACACTATCTGCACAGAAATAGAAAAATTGTGCATAATTCTTGTTCTTAGAGCGGACATGCTTCATGCCGTGGTATGCTGGAGCAGGATCACCAGTTTGAAGCCCACGATTGCACTTTTGGTTGGATTCAGGAATTATGGCGGTACAAATCCACGAACCCACTGAAGGCATGCGGCGAATGTGCCACATCTTTGGTGAGCAGTCCTCTTCCAAAACCTTCGTGACATGCTGCACCGAGCGTGACTGAACACGTGTTGTCTCCACTACTACATGGACATCATCGCTGTCGTCACGGTTATCCTCAAGGCGAATCGGAGTAGAAGGCGAACCTTGCTGCCAGGTCTTTATAGTCTTTGGTTGCGAAAAGTTGACCTTGTCGAACCGGTGAGAGTCGACGTCGCAGCCTGGTTCGGCATCGAGCCTCCTCTTCGTGGATCCGAAAATCTCTTCTCCTGCGAACGATGCTCCTCCACTGAGAAATTTCCCTGCTCCTGGAATGAGGTCCATTGCCCGATATACTGACTTCAAATTACCAGTCGTAGTAGCAGAGCGAGTAGCCGCGCGGAAGCGCAACTCCTCTATGGTGGGACGATTACCTAATCCTTGACCTTTGTCGTAGGCATTGTACCTGGTGCACTGAACAAAGGCACGACAATAGTCTTCAATAGTAGCCTCAAAAATGTTATCACACGCTTTGCCAGATTGCTTGCTCCATGAGGCATGCACAGTCTTTGACAAATTGCACAGGGGCATCTCCGCCCTCTGATCCTCCGTGAGATCATGCATCAAAAGGCCATGATGATAATTTAGGAGAACTCATCAGCAAGCCTCCGACCATAGTTCTGAGTGGTATAATAACTGACTTAATATTTAGAATTAATTGATAAAACACTATGAATCGTACCATGTCCATATATCCGCCCCATTGCCAATATCGAAAGTGCCACCATGCCAACCAGTTGTCGAGCGCATGGATATCAGAGTCACTTGCTGCTCCGCTCGTAGACCACCATGATCGGATCGCCATGCATCGAGATTCCGCTTCGTCTGCTGTACGCGCGTCCTTGTACTGAGTGCAAATACGCTTGTGCTCGTCCCGAAGTTCAAGCTTAATGTAAGAATTTGTTGCTCTCTGCATACAAGTAGTCCAATGTAGCAGACATGAACGTTCCTTATTTGGTATTGGAATGGATTTATCACCTGAACCGTAGATTTCCCAAACAGCATTCCAGTTTGCCTGCGCACTGTCAGCCATGAAGCCCCCGAAGTTGACGTTGTGTACCCCGTGCTCAGCCATGACGGCATTGATTCCTACGCATCTTGAGTTTCGGACATCATGTCGCAAATTGCGATCGTCATCACCTTGCGATACGCTGACTCGTACACGTGGCGGGCAAATGTTGTGTACCGTTTGATGCGCTTGACATGGTCGAACATCACCCCTGCGTGTTCCAGATCCCCTCCGCATTGCATTTGCTTAACGAGGTCAACGCCCGATCCGGTCCAATCTCCGACATCTTGAAGACAAACACCTTGTCGGTCTTACTCCCTTGGCGAGGGAATCTGTTCTCCTGCACATAGGGCCAACCTGAGGTGCCTCTTAACTTGCACACTCCATCGATTATGCCCTTCCTTCCCATTCTTCTGAAGTGCGACACGTTGTGTCAAATTGTGGGTCTCGTGAAGCTCTCGAACTTGAACATAACATCTTGCATTTCAGATTCAGTTAAAACTGATTGAGACTCCCCTTCCTTCCTCAACAGGTAATCCCCAAGGAATTCTGAACTTGCAGACAGTGCAATCGCAGAGGGTGAGGCCTTTGGTGTTCTTTTAAGCGCTCCCTTCAACAATTGATCACGAAGCTCTAAAGACTCTCTACACGTACCTTCTCCTACTGGGTGACTGTGGTATCCAACGTGGATACATGCTCTGGTTGTATTAGTATCACCTGAGACATAACACATCAGTGCAGAGCATGGCCAAATACAAGTCGGTGATTCCTTGCATATAGCGCACATTAGAGTTGACTCAGAGTTTGAGCATTTCCCCATGAACGGCTTCTTTGCAAAGCCATCCCACAACTTCTCATTAACCTCGTCCACTCGCCCAGCTCTACGAAGAAAACCGCACTCTAAATTCTCACATCGCAAATGACCAGTACACGAAGCAGTGCGGATAGTGAGACCATGGTCATTTTGAATGTTCCGGGTCTGCAAATGGCACCATGTGTGACCGTCGTAATGCGTGTCCATTCCAGACAATCTCTTGGCAGAGCCTGTCTTGCTGTCATGAGTAGGCGGCGGAAACTCGAAAATTAGATTGCCATCATACTAGGCCGGTAGGAACTCAACAAATGAGTACTGATATGTATTGAGATCTAACTTGCTAAGTTCGCTTTTGGCCCCCTTCTTGAAGTGCAGATTGCGGATGCATGTGACTGCGCTCATAGAATTTGTGTTGCTCGGTGGACGCGGGGGCTTCCTCTTGAAACTGCCGGACCTACAAGGAGACGATTTTACAGACGTAGTCCGAGGAGTCTCTGGTAACTGAGTATCCTGGGAAGCAGGTGCATTGCAATATCTTGCGGACTCTACATCACTGTCATCTAGTTTGATGACAGGAATCATCGTTGTAGCTGACAGGATGATCTCACACTCAGATGCGGATGTTGCTACATTTGGATGAGACTCGATGGCAGCCCCTTGAACACGATACTACGAGGATTGTAGTATCCAAAATATATCTTTTTCGACACAGGGCTCCATGTGCACGCTATAAGACAAGTTGCCGATGTCGTCTAGGACCTCTTCATCTAGGAAGATCGAATCTAACCTCAGATTGAACTTTGCAGACAACATTCTAGCACTCACTACAATACGACCATCAGATAGTGGAGGAACACGTAAAGGGGCTCGCCCAACATCTACTCGAATAGTCGCCATGGGTGACAATAACACATGACGTGAGGAACGCAGAGGATGAGGATTACTTAGTCAGAGTACATTATTTATACGAAGCACGCTATATTTTTGAATGATAGTAGCCGTCATGTAGAATAAGAGCAGAAAGTGGTAGTACTATAAGACATCGAAGTGGAGGCTCCACTAATATTGATGGCCCAGGAAGCGTGCTCTATGGACTTCATTCCAATAATCTGACCGATCGCACATAACAGCGGGGGCCGCCAAAAGTTATAATAGGGCTATGGAAAAATGGTGGATGTGGGGTAGTATGGCTTAATAAAGCCCATCCACGGTATCATTTCAAATCCGAAGTCATTGATGCCCCGTATGCAGAGAATAATATATTGACGGCTTATGGAATAGGGCGGCTACTCTTTACAATGAATTAGAGGAGGATAATTGACAATGTCAGTGGCGACGGTTTCTTTCAAAGAAGGCTCGGTAACTAATTTGGATCACCGCGCCGTTTTCTTGGTAAACGTGAATAGTACTAAAGCTAGAGCGCTGTCAGAAATTCTTACAAAGCAACAGTGCTAGAAGTAAGAGACGGAAGAAGAGGGTACATGGGGTCGTTCTACGAAAACCAAATGAAGTAACTTGGAGAAACTTACAAAAGAAAGGCAGAAGTGGTGGCTCTTATTAATTGAAGTAGAGTTCACTACTTACGGAATCCATTTACAGTAAATAGCCACCACGCAAATATGTGGTGGGGTAATTAATAATGTTGTCTGCGCTGACAAATTATAATAAAAGGCTGCTCAATGTGAAGTAGGTATAGGTCTAAGGTAATAATAGATGTTTATTAAGGATGAGTGTTTCATCCTCTGAGTGTTTCAACCTCTGAGTGTTTCAAATCGATTATGCAATTTCAGATGTTCATCTTGCAGCGACGTGCTTACAGATGCCGAGAGCCTTAGAAGTCAAGGATCAATTAGGTTCAACAGTCTGTAAGAAGAGGCATAGAAAGCGAGTGCCAGGTGGGCGGTTGTACTTTACGAACAAGAAGAGCAGTGCAAAACGAAGGATTCACAGAGAGAGTAGAGTAAGGGGAATAGGGGATACAACAAAGAGCCTTTTTCCTATTCTAGAGGACGTCGCTCATGAATCATATCAATCTCCTATCGCCAAGACAATGCAACAAGCAGAGCCTCCAATTGGAGATGAATCGCAAGAGGTACCATCAGTTTTTAGATGTTTATAACAAATAGATGCATGTTTGTTTACTAACATTCTAAGAATACTTTGGAATGTGTTGAACAGAAAGTTGGGAGTGAAGACGAAAGTCAGGAGTACTCTCCTAAGTATTTCTCCTAACGTAGGGTTAAGGACTTAAAGTTTTAGTGGAGATAGTAGAATTGTTCATATAAGTTGTAGTGAAGATAGTAGAATCTTACCATCCTCTGAAGGAGATAGAAGAATTGTTCCAATTTCCCCTTGTCCGATGGGCATGGGGTCATTAGCATTACAAACAGACACTTTATTCACGCCGGCCCCGTACAGAGACCTCAGTTTCTATCTGTCTATCTTAAGAGTTTTATCCCATATTGAATTGGGACAACGTGACATCTATCTTGAGCACAAACCCTTGACATGTTTAGCGCGTCTAGCCGCCATGATCTTTGTGTTCGGTGGCAATTTTCATGGTGGGCTTGCACGTCTTCGCTGCAACCTCTCGTGATCGCGCACCGATTCTGTCTTTGAAATGCTTAGATTATCACTTTCAGAACACAATCCGATGTCACGGCCACTCTGAAAGCAGCAAGTGCATGTGCTCAGTAGCTTTGTCGGGGTCAGGCTAGGTATAGCGTGTGTTGGGTCGTAGTTGGCGTTTTGCTTTTTGAGTAGGGAACATGAACGACCGTACTGAAATTCATAACCTCGCATCGCCAGAAGGATCACCACAGGATTCAATGCAGTCAGCAGGTCCGTTTTCAAACCTTCATTTTGTTTATTTTTTCCATTAGGGCGCTGGACAATGCAGTCGCAGTGGTGGTGAGGTGATGAAGGGAAGATCGTAGGACATACGCGCCAACAAGGTAAGAACTAGTTTCCCCTCATTCCTCTGCCGGGAGGTTGTGACATTGGTGCGCGACCTATCGATCTTCACGTTCGGGGTTTGGAATCGCTAGGCGCCAAGGTTTACATCAGGTTCGCTTCTCTAACGAACTGGTACGTTGCTTCACGCGTATAGCAGAGTGATTTACGAGGGCCTTTTTCGGTCAAGTGCTTTAGTCTGGATGGATAGATAGCTGTAGCCGATTCCTGCGCATCGGCATGTCTTCACTTTGTAGTCAAGAGTGGATATCTTGTGTACCTGCCGGTACCGGCAGATAAGGATTGCTGCACACCCTGTGCATTCTGCAGGTGCGGCCGTACCCTAAATCGGGATAGCGAAGGACATTGGCGGAGTACCCGCCGGTACCGGCAGATAAGGATGGCGTCGTGGGTGTGGATATGGATGCTTGTGGTGGCTGTTTGGTTCACGTGCCACGGAGCGTTGAGTACGTACGTGTGCGGGAAAGGAGTGACCACGAAGATTTACTCGCAGTGCAAACTGCTGCCTTCTTTGGACGCCTAGCTTGCTTGGACCCTCGATGAGTCTACCAACTCCATCGACTTCACTTTCACTGGTACCGTTTTAGCTTCCCCTTCTCTAGATGTAAATGCACTCCAGTCGAATGTTTTAAACTTCTACACAATCGTAGTAAAAAAAGTGTGAGATGCGAGATTGTGCGGGGAAACTGGCCGGATGTCTCTGCACCGTTCCAGCTTCCTACCCCCATCTTCATTCGATGATGTGGTACCCTAGATGCACTGAGCTAGAGCACATTCCTTGTGGCTGATATGCCTCTCCTGCAAATTGGTTTTCTTCTTGAGCACATGCATCAGATCGAGCCCATGCTCTACACACTCAACGTTCTAATATCTAGTCCTTTTGTCTACTGATATAGTTCTAGGTCAATTACATCATCGACCTAAACATCTTTTTTGTGAGTCATGAAGTCTTGTAAGTGCACCCTGTAGCAACGTTTGCAAGTCGTTAATCCCAAGATTACCAGCATTGACTTGGACGACGATGTGATGCAGTATCTTGGGTTCCTCCTCCGTGTCCGTTTCAGTACAGACTAGCCTGTTCATGCAATTAGTACATGTCTTTGTTGTCTTGTTGCCTGTTTGTATGTATGTCAGTGAAGTCACTTTGGTCGGTGAAGTGAGATGAGTGCAGGGTGTCGAGATATCTATGTTGATTTTGCACAATATTTACATGGATATACTCAAAATGTTTTACTTCATAGATAGTGAAATAAGAGGAAGCATTTGCTACAAGCCAGTCTTTTACGAAGATTAAACATGAGAACGCTTTCTAGGCTGCAGTGATGACGTTTTCTTGGCCAATATTGATTGGACGCAGTACGGGGGAGGTCGCAATATCAAGCCTGGTCAGAAGCTTGAAATTGAAGACGAGAAAGTAGCGAGAGAGATGAAAACGAAGAAGCTGCTAGACGATTACAAGAAGAAGCTTGGGTTAGATATGGCCCCGAAGGATAGAGCCAGGTGTGAGAGTGTAAGCTTTTGTGTCCGAACGCGAACCGATAAATATGTCGAGACTCGTGAGTTTGAATGTTACATTTTCGGGATTGTATACTGAGACCTTGCGTTTGTTGCGGATGGGAATGTCGAGTAGTGTCAACTTACACACTTTTCGGGATAGTGAAGGACATCGCCGGAGTACGTGCCGATACCGGCAGATAAGGATCGGCTCAACTCCGAAGGCTGCTTCTTCGTCCTTTGAACGGAAGATTGCGCCCATATACTTCTGCATGGTGATTTCAGCTCTGTGGTCGATTAGGGTTTGAAGAGCTCAAGAAAGAGCTTCGGGATCGGAGAAATGTAAGCCTCTCCTTTATAAATACTTTCTAGAGAGACAATCATATTCGCTTGCATTCGTCTACCAACATATTTGAAATGTGATAAGCGTTTGGTTCATACGCATTGTGTCTGGTTTCATTGCAGGAACGTATGATGCAGCTGCAAGAAAGTCAAAGTGGGCTTAATGCAGGAAGAGAAACGACCGAACATCAGCAAGCTCTTGAGGCACAGCTTGTAGAGGCCCGCAGTATAATATCGGAGCAGGTGACCGATTGTTTTATCATCCCTACTATCGCCCCAAACAATGTTAATGAAGAAGCTTCCATCTGATTACCATCAAGGAACTTCAGATATGTAGACGAACGACTCTGTTTTAGCAATCTAGTAGGAATGTAAATGACGACGTCAGCAAGACGATTTGGTTGCGGAAATTTTCCAAGCCGTTATTGTCTCATTTGTGGTAGATGATTATATGATCTGACATCTTGAATGTTGCGCTCCATGGTTTTGCAGGCGAGTTTAATGAACAAGCACTTGTCTGAGGACGAAGACAACAGGTATTATGATTAATTCTTCGTCACCGTGAGGTCCATATTCTTTGTAATTTCTAATTTGTGTCCATGTCCTTCGGCTGGGTCCACTGTTTGTTAGTGAATTACTTGGCTATGCTACTATTTATAATTCCACCTAATGTAACGGGTGAGCTAGGAATGCTGATCAAAATTTCTTGTCTTTGCAGAAAACTCAACTTTGGGCAAGTTGATTCAGAGAACAGAGCAAGTGCTACACAACAAGTAAACCTTCAATTTCTCATCTACTTGTTCCTTAATCATTTTTGCATGACAAGAAAACCTCAAAGCCACTCAGAATGATCTCAGTCTGGGTACGAGTGGGTAAAGTGGCGGGGAATGACCCCAGTAGTCCTGGTTTGGTCATTTTGGCCTATGGTCTATAAGTATTCATTCACCTTTCAGGTCGCAGGATTCGCAACAGGTGTTGAAGGTGAAGACATTCCAGCATGACACCTGCATCAGTACGTTACTTCTTTTGCATTTCCATACAGGCTGATTGGACTGAACGATGGTTGTCACAAAACTTTCGCTTGCTGCGATAAATGAGCAGCTGTAAGATCTGTACTGATAAAATTGATACTTGACTGGTAAGAAGAGTCAACAGTCAAAGATTGGGTGGACTGTGTTTCTAATTGTGTTGATTGGAGTCGCTACACTTGCAGCAGGTGGCTATGTCCACGTGATCTGATATTGTAAGCTCGATCTTCGACGATCTTAGAAATTGACAGAAAGAAAGGTCTCATAAATCACTGCCGATGTTTTCGGTATTTCTTCACAGTAGTGTTCGTCGGTTGGGGTAGAGGATCGTTCAGAAAGATCTCCGGCCTCTTTGTCACTGCCGGTTCTGCGGGGGTTTATTTTGCAGGAGGTGCTCTTCGGAGGTTTATTTTGTAGGAGGTGCTCTTCGAGAAGGTCCTTGTTGCCGGTCAAGTACCGGGAGGGAGATCCTCAACGCACCTGAGACACAAGCTTCGAAAGGCTAGAACCTATTCAGCGAACCGTAGCTGATCGAGTTAGTAACGCTGCCCAGGTTTGTCTTTTCTTTCTACGTGAATAGAGCAAGTGGATTTTAGTGATTGGAGTACCTGCCAGTACCGGCAGATAAGACTACCTCCTGCTCATGTTAGCGTCTAGTAATCCAGTGAAGATCTTCGTTTCTCGAACTTCCTTTTGCTACTTCGAAGAACACTGCAGATGCTCTCTTTTGGTGCTTGAGCTCCTTTTCAATCTGCTATGCCTATCGCAGAGATACAACATTGAATTGTAGGTGGTGCAAGCACCTACATTTGCTTGTTTGTGCGTGTACGATAGTCTGTAATCTGACGAATGTTATATCGATTCTTGTTTTGCAGTTTGGTCACACATACTATACCACAGCATCCTGACTACCACCTCCATTTCGAATTGAAAGTGGAGTACAAAAAGGTACACCTTGATTAGCTTTTCAATTTCGATGACAGAGGAATGGTGCAATTTGAAAGTTGCATCGAATACGTGTAATTTTATAGCTCTTTGAGATATTCTTACACGATTTGAAGAACTATGAGAGTGATGGCCGACTGTCAGTAGTTTATCATCAAATGTGCAGTGCAGATGCTGATTCAGATTGTAGATGAGCTGGAAGAATTGAAGCCCCTAGTCCTCAAGAAGATTGAAAAGAATAATATTGCTTGTCAGAATGCTGCACTTCCTTCACGAAATTCAGAAAAGTATCCAATGCCTGTTCGACCTGCTTGCTTGAAAAATCAGCTCAATTCTAACAGTAACTCATCGAAGGTGCTGCAACTCCACCAGAATCTTTTTCACTTTGTGAGCTTGTTGCTTGAGTCGAACCTGATGCGATCATTTTGGACTTCACATTCTGCTGTTGTGTGCTGTTGCATCATACCTTCCGTCTCTAATTTAGTAGCAAGGAGTTCAGGAAGGTCTTCATCTAGAAATGGGCATTCTTACGTAGGCCAACCAAGTCGAACTTACTTATTGTAGGGTACCTGTTTTTTCACAGAATCTGATATCTTTGGCAGGATCACGGACTCAGTAGTCATTCAGGTAGGAGAGATCATCTGAACAGAACTTCGAATTCTAAGAGCCCAGTGTTTAATCCAAGTTATCTAGATGACTCCACTAGCTCTGTGTGAGTATGAACAGTATTTTCGTTTATCCAGGACTTTGTGCAAGCATCTTTGATTTGGATAAGCATCAAATAGAAGCATTCTCTGAGCTGAAATAAACTTCAATTAGGATGTAATAAAGTTCTGACTGCGGTTATTTCTGATTACACAGTCCTGTATCCTCGCCACGAGTGAAGAATGAGACAAGACATTATATGCTTGCACTCGTCGGGCAAACAGTCAGACCTATCAGGCCTTTTAAGGTATATCATCATCTCTTTATCTGGGGCCATGTAGCGGTAGAACCGTTGATATGTATTGCAGATCTACTGATTTTGGTTGCTGTTGCATCATACCTTGTGTCTCTATTTTAGTATTCGGATATCTCAATCTGTCTACCTTCCGGTACCGGCAGATAAGGATTGGATCGACAACATGGTCACATTGCGATGCAGATCGTTAGGCGGACTTTTGTAGAATTGAAGGGATTTTGTTTTTGCATTTAAACCATAGTGAGAATGTAAATAAGCTGCTCATTGGGAACAAGTCGGATCTTGCATCGAAGTAGGATCTTGCATATTCGATGCTGCCGGTACCGGCATCATCACTTTCTTCACTATTCTTCAATGTGGATTGTTCAATGTGGATTGTTCTCGATTGCCTTGTTGTACCTTGATTGTCTTACATATTAGATCAATGCATATTTCCTTTCATACGTGAATGTTTGTTGCAAGAGGGAAGGCCCGCAGTGACATGTTATGTACCTGCCGGTACCGGCAGGTGCTGAATCCGGTTGTTTAAGGATACTTATAAGTTGTGAGGGTTTATCTAACATGCACAGTGGTGACATGCCTTCACAATGCACATAGTGACTCCACTTCCTGAAACTCACTATAGGTAACCCGCCGGTACCGGCAGGTTTCAAAAATGAGCATGTTTGTTCAATTGGAATAATTTTGTATGGCCTTTTGGAATGCGCAGGAGACCAGTTTGGGAAAAAAATGGAGTTTGTTGAAGTACATGGATGACTGGTGCCCTAATGAAGAAATGTATTGAACATGCTCAAATGGAGTATTTTCATCTTGCCGGTACGGGCAAATACTTTTGGCTACCTCTTATATTCTAAAGTTCTAGTATAGTCCTTGAATATCTTCATTGTTGACCATTCGTTGTTACTGTAATTTTGTCTCTTATTTCAAAATAATCTAGTATTTGGAGGATATAAGATGTCATTTGTACAATTCTCAGACTTCTTGACATTGCTCGTTGAACAAGTGTTATTGAGATCATCACATAGTGGTAAAGTAGTGGAACCTACCGGTACTGGCAGCCTCCTTTGAGTGATACCAAGCTCATGCCCATTTTGCTAACAAAGCGCTCTAGTGAATGCAGCATACAGATTAATGTCCAACGCGACTCAACAACAATTTACGTTCGCCAACAACTTCATCACCTCACCATCGCTAAAAGAACAACAATCTAATCACCTTGTGATAAACTTGTTAAATTTGAATGATGCTTGGAAATAAAATGATCAATTTCTTACATTCACTTGTTCAGATGATGAGCACGAGGTGGATGCTGAAGCACTGGAGTTCAACTTGGATTCAACCAAAGAAGTTGGGTTAAAGCACACATTGAACATGAGTTTGGAGTCAGATAACATTGTTGTTCTGAACTCAAATGCGTCAGGCGGAGCTGATACGATGGTGAACGAAGAGGTTGCAATAGAGGGTGTTAACCCAGCTTCAATTCCATTGACAGAGAAGGAGGTTGAAGTCGAACTGGACGAAATTGTGGAGGAGTCAATTAATACAGGGTTTGCGATTGAGGCTTTGCGATTCAAACCAAAGTCCAAATCTCGTTTAAACATTCCATTATGCAGGTTGAAGGGGTTGACTGTTGTGCGTCCAGCCATGAAGAATGATGTTATTCATTTACAACGACATTTTGTCCATGAAGGGTACCTAGAGGGGCATGGAGTGTTCTACGTTGCTTTGGAGAATGACAATGGTGAAATAGTCGACGTCACTGATGAAGTTAAGGCATCATGGAGTGATCATTGGCACACAGTAAACAATAACTTCGAGAAGCAGTTGCGCGATGACGCTGACTTGGCAAAATTTTCAAAAACTTGTTCCACGTCTGGGATGGCAATCATAGGTTGCAAGCATGGATGCCTATCATCAACAACAAGCATGGCAATGATCTTCACTGGCATTACGTAGTGGACTGTATTCTTCTGGAAGTTAAAGGCAAAGTGGTGGACACGTTATCAATTCTTCATGATATAAACTTGTAAGTCATCAATGTTGTTTTTTTTGTTGAGATGTACAGTGTACAAATGGGAATAAAAATCATTCCTCTTTGCTATGCAGGCGTAATGAGAAAAGCCATGTCAAACAGAATTTGGTTCACAAATTATATCGTGAACAATCAGTTGGTCAGAAGCCTTTTAAGGGGATATTCGTTATTTTGAGACAAAATGGACATATTGAGATGTTGAAAAACACACACGCAAGGGGGATAAGGAAAAAGTTGTTGAAGTATTTCAAAGATATGAAATTTACATTAACATGCTAACCAAAAAGAAAGAGTTGAAGGGTCCAATCACAAAGCAATAGATTTGAAAATGAGATCTTACTATAAATAGAAGGAAGTAGAGATCGATTTGGCAATTTAATATTTCTAAAAATAGACATTGAACAATACATAGTAAAGAATCATACAGGAACCATGTTCACATTAATTCCCCTGAAAAGTCACAATTGATTCAAGTGAGATCATAGTTGGAAGACATGGTAAAGGCTGTATTGAAATGTGAAGAATACGTACAATTGTACAATTGTACACTATATTTTGACATTGGTATATATCGTAAAAGAATGAAATAAGAGAATGAATGTAGAGGCATTAACTGTTGTGCCTTTAATAATACTAAAGAAAGAGTAATTAAAAGAATGTTTGTAGAATATACGAGGAATATACGCAGAATATACTAATCACAGAAGAGCTATAAATGCATACTCACGGAAGGGGATAATCCTCAAGTAAGCACAACTAGCTAAGCCGTGATATTTTAGATGTACTAGGTTCCACCAAACTTCGAAACACTATATGTTGAATATATCCCGCTGATGAAGGATATCAGACCGGAGGAGGAAGAACAAAAAGGAGGAACATTAAGGCTAGGTCTCTTTAGACTTAGAGCCATTCAGCTTAGTTGAATTCTCCAACAACTTGGCTTTGGCCTCGTGCTGCTTCATAAGCACGCGAATAAGATCATTGCGACGAGAGTTTGGCAAGCAATTAGTACCCAAAGTCTCACTCCGACGGGCAAACCAGGTGTCAAAACATTCCCCATCACGCCTACGAAGGGAGTCAAGAGAACGCGAAGGACGAGAGGATGAAGGAGCTGCTGATTTCCCATGCGCAGGATACGGCCGGGGTGTGCAAGAAGCTCGCCTTGATGGTGGGGGTCGCGATGCTAGTGGCTTTGCAAGAGGCAAGAAATCCCCCTTTGAACCCAGTTGTAGCGGGGCACCGCCGAGGGATC
This sequence comes from Bryum argenteum, assembly GCA_037043015.1. Lineage (NCBI taxonomy): Eukaryota > Viridiplantae > Streptophyta > Bryopsida > Bryales > Bryaceae > Bryum > Bryum argenteum. The sequence goes on along the minus strand of CM073321.1, from coordinate 27,583,836 downwards.
TTGTTGCCCTACTACTGTTGTAATTGTTGACTTGGATCGCGGGTTGTGATGTATTGGATGATCCACCCACATTGATGGTGGAAGGAGGAACAATTGAATCTCGCAAAGGAACGTCCATAGCACCCACACCGGAGTAGAGCTGCCTCTGAGGTGTTTTCGAATTTAGAGCATCGGGCGACAAAGAGCGCCTCCGCGATGGTGATGTACGAAGCCGCTTCAGGGGAGACGGAGAGCAAATAGGAGTCCGAACAGGACCACGACTCGGCGGGCTGTCAACAACATTGTCATCAACACTATCTCTTGTAAAATCCATCGTTGCGGATGCTGCGTCCGTAGCCGTGAACATATCAAAATGCCTCGACGCAAGAGAGGCGGCAACACTTGCTGAGAGTGAAACAGAACATTCCGGGACGGAGGTCTGGTTGGAGACATCATCCTCTTCACCGGACTCATCGAGGGTAGAAGGCGCCTTGACCTGTAGAACAAACCCAGAAATGCAAGGAGTCGGTCAGTAAAGATGGACGCAAGAAACATGGAAGAGTTATCCACGAAGCGGAGATAACTCATGCCGGGGAGAAGTGACGTCATGTTCACAAGCAAAAAGCATACAAGAACATAAGAAGAAAACAACCAGTGAAATCAAATTCGACATAAAGAGAACAGAAGACTGAATGCATACAAGCTAATACTTCCAAAGATTATCCCCGGGCCGGGCAAAAATGACGTCCTAACTAACAACAAAGAAAGAGTACTACAGCAGAAACAATCATGAGCATCTATCCTAAGTGAACAAGCATCCACAAATGACGTAATAAAAATTGATCACATTGCGATGTGGTACATAAAGGATGATAAAATAATCGGCTTCTTTATTTGAACCAACTTTATTCATACAATAGCAACCCATTTACATATTTATCTACGGGGTCCTGAAAAAGGAATACAGAGCGCCCTAACCGTCATGTAGACAATGACTTAGGAAATGAAGGAGTTTCGTAAGTACGCCCTAAGTTCCTATGCGACTGCGCCATACCATCTAAAATAAACCTCCCTAAATTGCTATACTTATTGAGAGGCGGAATACCAATCCTATGATTGTCTACATAGGACCGAAGATTCCCAAGCCTGCAAGTGGCGAGAAGAGCGAGTAGCCATGGAGTAAGCACGGCGGACAGAGTATTGTCCTCCCGGCTAGATTTTGTCCAAGGCTGGAGGAAAATGGCGTTTTCGGTGTGTTTGCAAATACTCTTCTCAGGACTGTCGTCAATGAAGAGAGTGTTATCCAACCCAAACACAACAGCACCGTCACTAAGCAGGAACAGCGCAGAGGACAACGTTTTCAAAAATATCGTCTTTTGAGCATTGGTTGGGTACGACAAATAGACACCTCTGCTAACCTCAACCAATCCACAAGACTCTTGTCCGAGGATCTCAAAAGGCTTAGGAAGTCCACTGAAGAGGTAGTCGATGACGGCCTCAACAGTAGACTTCTTCATCGAACTCCATATCACAACCCTTGCAACATGGGCGGACATGTTCTCCAAAAAATTCCTCACTCCCGAGCGGCAGAAGACCGCCTTTGGAGGCACCTTCGCTCGGATGTCCGGCACGTAGAGCCGGTTCCCAAGAGAGCACATGGGAGAATTTCTCGCGAGCGATGGCAGATGCACACACTGACAAAGGATCCCGTTGATGTTGAGGACAACATTCAACCATCGAGGCGGCGCCGTCTGCTCGAGTGCAGACCTCAGCCGCGGGACACACATAAATTGGGAAATCAATTCTACCTGGCATTAAAGGAAACGATAATGTTGAGGATACCTGATTGAAAGCAGAGATACTGCGATCTGAGCAAATCCACAATGACGGCATGCATTGCATCCGTGGCATTGGGGCCAGATCGATCGGATTCTGAAGCAATCTCACGGCCCTTGGGCGCAGAATGAATCCCACAGAGGTGAACTGAGAAAGACATTGAGGAAAATCAAATGACACTCCAACTTGAAGGCAAAAATATAGATATCAAAAATAAATTTATTTACATCGATCATGTACAAGGGATGTGTTTGTCAACTTTGACCGAAACACTACGCTGGGTACTAATACTATCGAAAATCTATAATACATGACGCGCCACAGCAAACGTTGACAACTCCAGAAAAATCATAACGAGTAAGGGTCGTCGATCTCCTGCAAGAGAAAATAGACGAATAAGCAAAGTTCAGGCAAGCGAATCGGTTTAGGTTAAGGCCAAGACAAACAAAATCATGACGGTTGTGACGACGACGAGTTATTGCAGTCTTGGGGGGGGGGAGGGTGAAAGTACTTACGTTGTCATGTGGCTCTTGCGGTTGAATCGCGTTGGTCAGGCTAGACGAATAGTCCACCAACTGCTGGTCATCGGCATCGTCCAGAGTCCTCGCCGGAGTGCTCGCAAACTCTTGTTGATCGGACGCCGGCGCTACGATGGGCTCAGGATTGGTGTCCTCCACTTCGACTCTTGGCTCCGCATTATCCCCCGCCCGGGGATAACTTACCAACTGGTCGTACTGCAAAAGTTCTAGACCAGAATCGGGTCGATGAGCACACACAACCACTGGAGCAGCGGGTGCCACACTCGATGAATCAGGACCCAAGGCAGGATCTTCGGCGGGAGGGGACACCTCAATAGAAGAGTCTGCATTATCCCCAAGCCGGGGATAATCTCCAGACTGAGGAAGCTGGTCGGCGGCAGCCTGAGATTCAGCAACGACATCGGGCTAATCGGAAACAGCAAGAGGTTCAGAAACGACCTGCTCAGGTTCCCTCTCAGAGGGAATAGGCTGCGCCTGGGAGTCGGAGCCAGTCGCAGCAAGATTATCCCCGGCCCGGGGATAATCTGGTATGGCTGTGCCCGAGGACAGCGGCAAGCATTCCACCTCGCTGCTGGGTACAGACGCGGTGGTGGTGGCAGTATTATCCCCGGCCCGGGGATAATCTGCATCAGGCTCGGAACTCGGGGCGCCCGAGGTGGAAGGAAGATCCGGATGCTCGCCTGCAATTATTGGAGCAACGTGGGCTAGCATTGGCTTGCCACTTCTCAGCCATTCCATGACGACGTTATGCTCTGCGAGCTTTCTTGCGTCCTCTGCTTCCTTTTGGGCCTTCTCTTTTGCCACTCTGGCCTCTTCGGCTAGCCTCCTATTGTTTGCCAGGTAGTGTTCTTCAACCTTCACACCCGGAGCACCTGGAGGAGGCGCAACTCCTGCTGCATTTGCCATTGGGTCAGTAGAGGGGTTGCACACCACGACAGGTTTCTCCTTCTTCACAGCCGTGCCATCATCAAGAGCTGCCTCGTCTGAATCATCAACGGGCCAGTTACGACGACGGGAGCTCAAAGGTGTCGACGTCGGGAGCTCGATGGTTTCGCCTTCAGAAGCTCGGACATCGACGACATAGTATTCTTCCGCCGGATCAGTGCCTTCCTCGTCACTGAGATCTATGAATACGTGGGTGGGCGCCACGAGTGCATAGAGTGGCCTCCGCCGTCTGTTAGGAACTTTACTCTGAGCGGTTGTGTCCACCGCAGGCGCAACAGTAGAAGAGGGCATGGCGCAAGACGCCCCATCCAATGGTTGACTCGGAGCCGTGGTCTCAGCTGCGAGATCGAGCCGGCGTTTCAATGGCCTACGCGCTTCGGGGTTGCCCGATGATCAGACGACAACATCCGCAGATGATTAAACAGGCATTGTCGTAGTCGTGGCGAGCCTCAAAGGGATCATTGGCATAGGCTCCTTACCAGGGCGTCGGGTCTCCGCATCAGGCCGCTGCCCATGCTGCTCGTCACCTATCGCAAAGGAGCTAGGAGGAGATGACTCCATTGCCTCCGCCGATGGTGCTGCTGGTGATGCATCCGTTGACGGTGCTGCTGGTGATGCCTCAGCTGATGGTGCTGTGGGCGATGCAAGCGGAGATTGCATGACCTGCTCGCCCGCCGCCTCATAACCCGAACGATAGTCCGAGTCATTCGGGTCGTCACCGTCAAAGTCGCTAGAAGGGTCATCACCTTCTTTCTTCTTCGAAGAGTCTGAAGAAGTATCTGGGGCCTGAGTTTGAGGCAATCTCGTACTTTCAGCTCCCAGGTCGGACTGCGGCTCGGCTGCAGAAGAAGAAGGTTGGCTTCCCTCGAATGAAGCCCTTGTTACGAGGCTGAGGTCCGCCATTTCATCTGACGATGAGTTTTTCTTGGTGTCGTAGGGACAGTCATCGTGCATGAAGTCCCTATAGTCAACCCTGGCCCTTTTATCCGCAGAGAGCAGGTAACCCCCGTAGTAGTGCTTGTCAACCAAGCCGTAGAAGGAATGTTTCAGGATCTGCAAGGGAAGAGAAGAAACGATCAGTCACGATGGGCCTGCTAAAGTTATCCCCGGCCCGGGGATAACTGATAGAACTTGAAACCGTCATGCACGAATACATCTGAATAAGAAATCTTTTTTGTATTCAAGGCCAAATATCAAGAATGAAATACAGTGAAAGTTACAAAAATACGGCAGCTAATTTATCCCCGGGGCAGGGATAATGGGAGAAATTCATTGCAAGAGAGGACGGTGCATGTCGAGCTTACCAGGGAGGCGACCATGAATTTGGAGCCGGAGAAGATCCCGAGTGTTGAGTCACCCTTCTTGCAGTACCGGCGGATGAGACCAATGTAAAATTCCATCCGCAGCTCCGAGAACTTGGCACACCACTTGGACTCGTTGTAGTGCCCACTATCGCTGTAATATGGCACAAGTGAGGCTTTGAATTCCGTGGGGTTGGTCCCGATGAAGGCTTGCCCTTCAGGTGTCTTCCTGAACAAGAAAATTATGTACACGTCGTTAGCAGATCTCTCAATCGCTGGCGCGTTGAAGATCTTCTCAGCTTTCGCCACCACGTACTTGGACGTGCTCATCGTGTAGGTGGGGTGGCTGAGCTGAATCATCGCCTTCAGCTTATGAAGCTTGTTCGCATTGCCGTCGTTCACGATCCAGACCCATACAGTAGGGTCGGTGTAAGCTGGACTTGATATCGCAGCGAACTTTGCTACCAAAGCTTTGAAGAACTCCTTCGCGGCATTGGAGTCCTTGCACAGGGAGAAGACAGTGTCTCGCAAGTCAAACAGCCCCAGCAAAACTGATCTTGCCGGTGCCTCGGCCGACCACTGGCCACTGAGAGTCATGGCCTTCGAGTCGTAGGTCCGAAGATCGAATGCCTTGGTGGAGTCCCGATGCTTGGTCTTCTCCCGGAGGAAGCACTTGAAGAAGTCCTCGGTGTTGGGGAACATGGACTTCATCTCCCCGGCCGTCTTGCACTTCCCCTGATTCTGCAGTCGAGTCGAGTAGAATTTTGCCTCGACGTGGCTGAGCAGCATGTTCCATGACGCCGTCGAGAAGCCCTTCCTTGACTTCCATATCTTCCATTTCTCAGGGCATACTGATCTGTTGTTGGGAAGGAAAAATGGAAGAGTTGGTCTTACCGCCTTCAACTCTTGGTAAACGTCTCCCTTGCACTTCTGAAGAATGATCCATTCACTACACGCGTGGCTCAAGCGATGAAAGTATTTGGTTTTGTGGAAGGACAACCTTGGATACTTCATCGCTCTGTCCGCGGTTTCAACATGGACGAGGAAAGTGATAACCCTGTCAATGTCATCATCAGAAAGATTCCCGAACTTCCTGAAGAACTCTCGGCTCACATGATGCTTATCGCCCGTAAAGTAAGTTGGGTTCATGCGATAAGGTGCGCCTGTATCGGGGTTGATCAAATTCCCAAGCGAATGGAGATCTAGGAACTCCGCAAACCTATCGTACATGCTGTCGGGAAAGGTGATGATCTGGATCTCGTGCTTGAGGTCCGATGTAGTCAGAATCGTCTTCCCGACCTTGTTGGGATCGATGTTCCGAAACCGGATGTTGAGAAGATCTGTGAATTTCTGGGAGTACATTGGAATGAACTGTTAGATGCGAAGACTGAAGTACTAGAAGCCTACACGAAGCATGTATGGGCACTAGAGCCTAGTTATCCCCGGGTCGGGGATAACTGTATCAAACATCTTGCCAGTGGCAAGAAGTACAAGAGAAGAATTACATTAACCATGACAAAAAACAATTTCCCAAGAAATTGACAGACGTAATCTACATGATAGTCGTAATCTTAGGCAGTGGGCTATCACTGAAACAGACGGTGGGTTATCCCCGGCCCGGGGATAATCTATGGGGAGTGTCTATAGTCTTACCTTGAAATTGGTGGGATTGTAGATCGAGTCGTTGTTCCGCGTTTCATTCTCGTTCACGTTTGCGGACGGACGCCCACAGTCAATCCATATAGACCTCCTAGGTTTTATCTGGTTTCCCCACGTTGGCTGGGCATGCTTAAGTGGGTTCGTGGTGTTGAAGAATGCCGAGATCGAAGTGAGGCGCTTCGGGTCGGTCTCGTATAGAATGTATGCATACCACGAAAGAAGTTCCTTCTTCCTTTCCACTGTCAATGGCTCGTTCTGAAGCTCCCTCGATGCCTCCACGGAGTGCTGGCTGTCAATGATGGCAAATTTCCCATCCTTGATCTCCTCCCATGTTGTTGGCCGCCTAGGGAGCAAATTTCCATTGGCGTCAATGGGAGTGATGATGATCGTCTGCCTCCGGGTGATATCTCCCATCCTTGCGAGGTATTGCTTTGTGTTGGTTACGATGTCCCTTTCGAGACTTCGCACAATCCATGCGTCCTTTCCCCTCTCAAGCTGAGAAATGGGCACCAGCTTCTGTTCTTTCTTGAACAAGAAAGAGTCATTGAAGCTGGCGTTGAAGAGTGTCTGCTCAGAGGCGAACCTCACGTAGTCTGCCACTTCAGCAGAAGGTTTGGATGAATCATTCTTCTGTCGGGTGGGCACTTCGACTACGGAAGTTAAGGCAGATCCTTGACTTGCGGCTGCTGGGGGAGCAGTGCGCTGTCTCTTCTTCTTGGGGGCGGCATCGCCCGCCACGATCGCATCATTCATGAGCCTTTTCGCAGGCACTCGCGGAGGAGGAGGTAGAGCACCACTAGATTGCGGAGCTGAAGCTTCAGTATGCACGATAACTGCAGAAGCGGCGGGTGCCTTCCATCAAATGTACCATTAAAAGAACAAAATACACATCCAGATTAACCCCGGGCCGGGGATAACTCATGCCAAAAGCTCAGAATTACCTTATGAACAATAAAATTATCCCCGCATCTCAATCTTCTAGAAGTTTCTACTGTATATTCATGTCAATTCACATGCAAATTTTTCTAATATATTAGTAAAAGTAAAATAATTGCTATTTGACTAGTAGAAATTTTCAAAACATAACGCATAAATCATCGATCAATGACATCTTAATTACCACTCATAATTAAGTTCTGAATACAAGACTATTTTAGGTCTGTTCTATAAAGTATTTTCTAACTTTAGTATGTGAAAGGAATTATGTAAAATTGTCATGTTAGTTAACAAAATTGATGTCGCATAAGTTTGTACAGTTATGTCAATGAAATTTCTTAGTCTAATTTAATTTCAAATCTAAGGTTGTATTTTAAAAACTTACTTAGCTATTTGAGTATTGATTCTAAAGTTAGAACATGTTATACTATTGCAATGTAATTATGTAACTGAAACTTTGGTCTATTTCATCTAGGTAGGTAAACATTGATGAAATAAACATATTGTAAATAAGATATGGAATAATTTATTACCAAATAATTGAAATTTCATCCAATTTATGTATGACCAATACACATTATTACCAATCTCCATTTGCTCTTTTAGTAGAGAATAAATCATAAGGAACCAAAAAAATATGAAAATTCCCTAAAGATCTACTATACCATGATGACACCAAAAATTACAATAAATTTGAAGGTATCATAGATCTTTCAAAGGAAAGTAACATTTATTTATGGTGTTTGATATTCTTCTGCAATACAACCATAGAGTTCATGTACTTCATTATTTCTAATAAAAATTAAAAAAAACTAACACTATTTCTGTACCATAATATGTACTCTTACATTATTCAAGGACTCTATACAAACGGTTATTTTTGTATTAAACTATTCTACGTTATATATGTATATTAAGTCAATAGAGCTTTAGTTGCCTGATGATCCGACGAAACCACCCGCAGATGATTGAACAGGCACTGTCGTCGTCGTGACTCTTCCTCCAATGCTACACATGCAACTTGATAATGCTTGCGAAGATAATAAGACTCTTCGATGCTCGGCGATGCATGCAGAGATTGCATGACCTGCTCGCGTGCCCCCTGATAACCCGAACAATAGTCCGAGTTGTTCGAATCGTCACCGTCGAAGTCGCTGAAAGCGTCATCACCTTTCTTCTTCTTTGATATCATAATAAGATTTTTTTGAACTAAATCATAATAGCATTTCTAATGTGTGAGTCATTCAATCCAAGCCTTCAAAGGCGTAATTTTAATTCTCTCAAGCTAGTTGTCATTGCTATTATGAAAAAAACGTTTAGGTACATATAATGAATTATAATATAATATAACATAAATTAACATATTAAGATATAATATTATAGAGTATAATATTATACAATATAGTACAATAGAATATAATAGTATTTAATAAATTTTACTTAATATCCTTTAATATAAGATAATAAACTATAGTATAATAGATTATAATATACCAAACTTCTTCCTTTTTTTATATTTCGGAGTTAAAGGGGATCGGACTAAATATCAAGTTAGAAATGATTGCAAATTAAAAAGAAATAACTTTAAAAATCGTGCAATATGAATTGACGAATTATAATCATATAGTGTAATAATTATAATCTAACATAACATACCTTAACATAATTATATACAATTTCATATTGCGTAATATAGTATAACGTAATATAATGTACTAAAATATAGTATAACATAGTATATTTTATTATAATAGAATATAAAACGATAATATAAATATGTTTAAAAACATAATAATATAAAATTATGATATAATAATACATAACATAAATAATGTAATTCATTTTCATATAGGAAAATATACCATACTAGAATATAATATAATATAAAATAACAATTTCTATATTTTATAAAGTATTAAAAAAGCTTCATAATAAAATATAATACTAAACCTTGAACACGAACATGCTAAAAATAATTTACAAAATCACAATCTAAACTTAAAATACCTAAATTTGTGTACGCGGAGAAATGTAACCAAAGCAAACTAAGACAAAAAATAATGAATATTCTAATTCAACTTAAAATACAATTTTGGAATATACGAATTCAATCTTTGAAAACAATCTTAGAGTACACGAATCGAATTTAGAATACAAATTTAGAATAGACAAATTCAAAAGATACGAATTCAATTTAAAATACACAAATTTAGAGTTTAGGCAACAAGCATACCATGCCTATAACCATGAGCATGGGCATGGTCATGTACATGTCCATGCCCATGCCAGAGATGTCACACGTGAGAAATATCCACACATTTTTATGCAAGGGTGTGAAACATATGCAATGGACTTGTTGTTGGAGGATTGGGGAAAGGCTGGATGGATGGCAAATACTTTGGTCATGGCTAAGAGAATGGTCATGGCTAAGAGAATAGTGATGAAGACTGCAAGATTTTGAAAATCCTATGCTCCACCATGTTACCATGACATTCATACAAGGTTGTTGGGAGAAGTAAAGACTGAGTTACAAAAGAAACTAGATAGTAGACTCTCGGAGAGCCTTCGGAAGTTTGGAGGAACTTTGACCATGGATGGATGGTCATCTGTGACTACTCGCCATTTGATGAATGCGATGCTCGTGACTCAAGCTTGAGAGCTTTTTCTTGGAGCTGCGGATACTACTGGCATATAAAAAACAGCGGTGTACATGTCATCTCTCATGTTGAAGTACATAGAACAAGTTGGACCAAAGAACATTGTCCAAGTATGCACAGACAATGCTTCTGGAATGCTCAATGCCTCCAGAAATAGTCCTTGAGAAATATCCGCACACTTTTATGCAAGGGTGTGCAATATACTATGGACTTGTTGTTGGAGGATTGGGAAAAGGCTGGATAGATGGCGAATACTTTGGTCATAGCGAAGATAATGGTCAAGTTTATCAAGAGGCGAAAAATGCCCCTAGCAGTATTTTGTAAACACGAGGCGAAATCCAGCCTACTGATGCCTGAAAAAACAAGATTTGCTAGCCAATTCATAATGATAGATCGCTTGTTGGAGGTCAAGACATCAGTGAAGCAAGTTGTTGTTGATCCTATGTTCACAGCCTAATCCTTGAAGAAGACGGTACCAGCTAGAGATAAGCTTATATTCTCCCGTAAGCTCAAAAAGGTGGTTTTGAGCGACAATTTTTCACAGCAATGCAAAAAATTACAGGATATGGTGGCCCCCGTAGTCTATGCATTGAGAGAATTTGACGGCAAGGCTCGTAGTACGGGCAAGGCTTGGCATGTTATGCATGATCTTGAGACACATGCCCATACTTTGCATGCATCGCGATTCTCTTTGGACCAATCGAGGTGGCCACCGCAAAGGGGGAGTTTTACCATTGGAAATGGCTCATGACAAGTGATTTACATGGCGCGGTTGCACTTCTAAATCCTTATTTACTACATGACCAAGAGTTAGCTGACGATTCTGATCTTACAATAGCTTGCAAGCGTGTTTTACAAAAACTATGTCCCCCGGAGGAATATGCAAACCTGGTGAATGAATTTCTTGCATTTCGAGTAAGGAAACCACCACTCCATAACATATTAAAGCGTAAGACTCAAAGATCAGCTCCACATGCATGGTGGGAGTTTGAGGGTGCTTGTGCTAAACTCCTCTCTCCAGTTGCAAAGCAAATACTACCACAGACTGTGTTCTCGTCGGCTTGCAAACGCAACTGGAGTAGCTACTCATATGTTCACGAGAAGAAACCGAATCGGTTACTATCGGAGAGAGCTAATGACTTGGTCTATATATATTCTTAATTGAAATTGCTTGCAAATGATAAGTTGAGTGACGATGACATTTGGTATAGATAGAACTTGAATTCAGAGGACGACCAAGTACATGAAGACGATGAGGAAGCTGTCGAGCACGACTCATTATTTGGTGATAATGACATTTTTGAATTTTGTGATGAAGACGATGATATGACTTTCTTCCCCGCTTTTAATGATAAAGATGCTTCCAATGTTCACGATGCTAAGGGTGATTTTATGGCTAGTGGTACTTCGGCGGATGATCTAGAGGATGATTAGCCGTTAGCACGGTTAATAATACAAGGCGGCATGGACAAATCCAATAACATCCCACATGTTATCGCTAATGGTTTAGGGTTTGAAAAAGAGACGATAGACGTGAAAACCACCGCATGCAATACTAGTGGCAGCACTATAAGTTCCGATCCGGTCGCAGAGAATATCGCATCTTGTAGTAAGGAGGAACTATCCTTACCTTATGCTTCTCCACGCGCTTTATTTCAACCCTCTACTGTAAGGGTTACGACAACCATGGAGAAATCCTCTATGGGTGTGGTATCTCTTTCAAGAGCCAAATATGGCGGCATCTCTAGTGACTCGGATGTACCGTTGGGTAGGTATTTAAAAAATGCCAATGTTCCTCCTAGTGCCACGGGGTTAAAGCACATGCTTGGATCTTCCAATTTGCAAAAACGTGAACCTCCAACAGTTTCAATTATTCTGTCATAAAAATCAAAGATCCTTGTTAATCTCCCAGAATTTGGTACTTGGCATAAATATGGGAACATACAATGTTTGGAGAACAAGCCCAAGATCAAACAAGAGGTTTTGAGCGATCATCAATATGATCCTACGGGGTCTAGTGGAGCGGAAGTGAAGGGAGACTGCGATTATAAACGATTCTCTGATGCTGATGAGTAGTTGAATTTTGCTTCTTTATATTGTGTACGTTCATAGAACTTATCCTTATTATAGATATTCTAGTTTCAGTTTTTTTTAGTACTTTATTGTCATACTCCAAATGCACTCAGAGTTTCTATTGTGAACAAGACTATTTAATGTGTTGAAAAATTATATATATCTCTACATACTTGTCTCACATTGGTCTTGACTCTCAAGCATAGAGAAGAAATGCACATTAAACCAAAATAATTGCAACCCTCTACTTCAAAAATAATGCCCCATGAGTCAATGGTGTCATTTTCATCATTTTTAACCAACATCCATACAAACTAGAGAAAGCCTCTCTTTATCTACCATGTTCTATTGAGTTCAAACTAAAGGTTCATCCGATTAATTAGATTTGAGCTATACTACGAGTACGCAGTCTTTGGCTTGGATGGGCAATTCTACCGCCCTGTTCATATTCCTCATCCACAGCTGCAATTTCGCGGCTCATCTCTGCCTCCCAACTATTCTCGCCATCTTCGCCATCTTGCCTCTTCCGCTTTCTACTAGGATCTACTTGTTTGTTACGTAAGATTTCCATGGCCTTCTTGATTCGCGCAACGACATTGTGTACAATACCTTCGAGAATTTTATATATCTCTACATACTTGTCTCACGATGGTCTTGACTTTTACGCATAGAAAAGAAATGCACATTAAACCAAAAAATTACAACCCTTTACTTCAAAAATAATGCCCCATGAGTCAATGGTGGCATTTTCATCATTTTTAAACCAACATCCCTACAAACGAGGGATGGCGAAATGAACGTCTTCTGAGTTTTTTTGGACGGACGTCCAGTAGTCCGTCCATGACCATCCGGACGTCCGTCTAGGACCATCCGGACGTCCGTCCAGGGGTGTAAACTGGAATTACTACAACAATAGTAAAATTCCTAATCGTCAGATTGTATTCAAGGTCGCATTTTAGCCGTTGAAAGTGTTGTAGTAAGTGAGTTCTCATAGTTACCACTAGACTGAATTGGGCGGCCGACGACTGTCCGATCGATGAGGGCCGACCGACCGGTCGAAGGCGTCGGAACAGTTACAGCCGACGAAACTGTCGTCTGATTGGCCGTAGGCCGTCCGATCGGTCGCGGCCAAGACACAAAACGAAGGCCGTTCGATCGGTTGCGGTCAGCGTCGGCTGTCCAATCAGCCGCGTCGGTCAACCAGGCGACCGTCGGAACTAGGTCGGCCGGTCGGCTAGGCAACCGCGGCCTACATAAGGCCGACCGGTCCTCCACCTCCTCACTTCTTTCCTTCCTTTTAGGGTGCAGAGTGGCTGTAGGGTGGAAATTGGGGTAAGGGTTCGTGGCAGCTACCAAGCCGACGAGACCCTTACCCCGTCCATCCAGCCAGCTTCATCCCCGCCCCTGCCCGAACTGCCGCAACTGCCGTTGCCCGCCCGACAACGGCGGGCCTTCCGCTCTCCGTCCGTTTCCTCTCTCCGGAGCAGCGCAGCGCTGCCGTTCCTCTCCAGAGCCCGGCGCCCTGCTGTTGCTGCTGCTGTGGTCTCTCGTTGCACTCGCCCCCTACTTTGTCTTTCAATTCCCTTCTCGCCTACTTCTGTAGTCGGCACATGTAGTTTCAATTTTACAGAACAAGGAGATCATACTTGCAGGTAAGTGAGCGCGATTGCTTTCCTTCCAAAGCAAACGAATTGAATGCCGGAAAATTTGTTTGCTCGTGTGCATGACGATTGATCCTGCATTATAATTGCGTTCAGATTCAAGATTGCAGTAGTGAACGGTGTTGTTACCAATTTTTGTTGCTTTCATACAATGAATTGTTTAAAGTTTAAGGATGAACATGGATAGGGTATTGAATAAGCTAGGGATTAGGGTTTAAGTTTAACTTCAATCTGAGCTAGTCCAAGCGTTAAAATCATCTCATCCCCCCTTTTACCTATTTATTACCTATTTTTCAGTGTTCCAGTGGTGTTCGTACGGATACTAGTATTTGTCCCCTCATCGTTGTTTGGTGCGAATATAAGATAAGATGTAGGATAGGGGATTAGATAAGGTATTGTGAAATATCTTTGAATTCTAGATGAAGCTTACTTAAATGAGTAATGACATCGTTTATAACAACACAGTGAATAGGGTATTGTCATATAGACTTGTAAGAAGGTTACATATGTACGAGAACATATAAATAATACGTCACGTAATAATGTTTGACGTGCAGGTGTTTGAGTACAAGAAGTGCAAAGGAGAAATAGTTCTGTGGTGCGTATAAGATAAGATGTAGGGTACAGATACCGATAGGGTATTGTAAACGATATGTGAATCCCATCTGAAGCTTAATTGAATGAGTAATGGCAACCTTCATAACAATACAATGGATAGGATATTGACATCAAGACTCGTAGGAAGAACACATATGAGATTGTATGAAAGTACAAGAAGTGCAACTTCAAATATCAGTCATGTGGTGTGTATATAAGATAAGATGTAGGATTAAAGACAAGATAGGGTACTGTAAAAGATATGTGAATCTTAGCTGAAGCTTACTTAAACGAGTAATGGTATCCGTTATAATAATACTACGGATAGGGTATTGACAACACCAATCAATACCCTATCTAAGAAGTAATCTATTCACTCCCTAGGTATCTATTCACTCTCTAGTTCCAAATGATCGATTTCTTCGTCTCATCCTCTCAAACCAATCTTGGTTTCATAATATACTATTTCCTAAACCGTTATCCACGGTGTTGAATGGTGCATGAGGATGTAGGGAGTCATTTACACTATCTACATTCAAAGCCCTGATCTTCCCACACAAAATTCTAAATTCAGCAAGACCATGTTGAGCTAAAAGAAGCCCACCGTCTACCATAACATTTTCTATTTCTTACTTATTATAAGTACAATACTTACTATTTGTCACCGCGATGCATTGTGCTTCTCGCATTTGGATGGCTATCTTCAGAGCCGGAGAGATTCTTTGTTATGTCCCATTCTACACCTTCTTCAAGTGATCGTTCCCCCAAAAGAAAATCATCAATCCGTGATGTAGGAATGCGAGCTTGTTTGCACGATACAGACTTCCCCTTCCCGGTTCGGATAGCATCATGCCAAATGAGATTATAATGGGAGAACGGGTGTGGAGGGGTACTTTGAACCGCCGAAACTTGTGTCATTTTTCAATACCTTATTCTGCATAAAAACATGACACTAGAATAAGAAAAATGTAAAGCATATCAATATATTCCAAAAGAACATAGGCATGTGCATTTTGAAGTATCAATTGTATGAGTTATAACTACAAATATCATGTGTAAGCACAATATCATATCAACTACAATACCCTATCTTACCTTACCAACAGTCAGTACACACATTAACATTGTTACAATACCCTATCATACCCTATTCACAATGGGTGCACACATTCAGTTGTTGCATGTTTAAGTATAATGCTGTTCACGACCGAGAGTGATGCGAGCGATACCTGCGCAGTGGTGCTCGAACACGAAGGGGTCAAGTTTGTTGTGGCTCGGACATTTTAAGCAGGTATAGGATTTGAATCCCAGAGCGAAGTCGGCCACCTAAACCAGTCGACTATTGCGAAAGGAATTGCCAAATACCTCCATCTGCACAAATACTGTAAGAGCATAAATGATCAAGTTTTTGCGAGATTGAGCAGCTGAAGATGAAGCGCCGGAGTTGACGTGCTCACAGCCGCAGTGGAGCGGGTGGCGGCGCCGGGCTCCGGAGAGGAGACGAAAGCGCTGCGCTGCTCCGGAGAGGAGACGGACGGAGAGCGGAGGGCCCGCGGCTGTCGAGTGGCAGTCGCGGCAGTTCGGGCAGGGGCGGGGATGAAGCTGGATGAACGGGGTAAGGGTCTCGTCGGCTTGGTAGCTGCCATGAACCCTTACCCTGGAAATTGTGTGAATTTTCCATCCATTGGCTCCTTATCCTGCGGAGGAAAGAAGTCTTTTTGTTTGTAAGGGGGAAGATTTTGCTACTAATTTTCAAAAAGATGCCAGAGCATGAGGCAGGGGGCAGTAGGGGGAGTTGAGGTCGGACGCCTGCGGTGTTTTTCCAACAACCTCGTAGGGAGTACCCATCAAATAAGTGCAAGAACTTTCTTCGGGAGAATGTAATTGTAAAATTTTATGAGGCCAACAGTTTTGCAGGTTTGTTCAGCAAATACGTAAGATACAAAGAGGAAGCTCCTGCCAAATTCAAAGAGGACATGACGGACCTCATGATTGAAGCGCTCCAAGATCTGATGTGGAGATTGGAGACTGATAAGCGTGGATTTATGGAGTGGTTGGACCTTAGATTAATTGATACTCTATGAACGCAGTCGATATATTGAAGAAGTACTAGAAAACGGATCGAGCGGATGATGTGGAGTTTATAGATGTGGTATTCAGAGCGGAGTGTATTCAACAGGCAATGAGGCCGTATTCCAATAATCAAAACCAGCGCCGCTCTATAAGATGGTGGAACACGGAGGAAAGAAAGTTACTGGAAAACCGTCGCATGAATAATTTGATAGTAATTCCTAACACGGCCGGTATCATCGAAATTGAGAAGAAGAGACTAAGAGGTGGTTACGGAACAATTTCCAAAGTTTACATAAGAGGGGCTCCGGCCATTGAAGAGTACTAGGAATTTGCAGCAAAGACTCCCAACCATGTAGTGACACGACCAAACGTGGCCAAAATAGAGCATCAGAATGAGTTGCTCGCCGTAAGGATACAACATCCAGATGTTATTCATTTTATCGCCATTCATTCAAATAAGAACCAAGGCTATACGTATTGGAGGAATGGCAGGACAATTTGAGCAATGTTGGCCCTTGATGCAGAGTATGGAGATGATGTTCATGAACATATCGCACTCACAATTCATTCCAGTAATGAGCTTATTCGAGTTTGGTTGTTGGTTTGGTTTCGCAAAAAAGGAACTGAGCTTGCTTGGGCTCTGGTGCATATCATGACTGAGATCCACGAGAGGAACTACCTCTACAACAATGTGTCCACAGACAACATACTTCTTCACTTCCCTCAAGATGAATCACGAGTGTATATTGGTGTATGTGATTGGGGTTAACCACAAGCATGGATGATAAAATGAGGTCCTTCTACATGTTCACAAAACCCAAAGATAGAATCGATACTCTACGAGCACGATATTGGGTGGATCCTCGGGTGGCGTACTTGTACAAAGAGAGTAATGACATTGACATTATTCCCTTCTATGATAGAGCTTCGGAGGAGTTTGCTACGGCACGGATAGCACAACGAATCCTCAAAAAGACCATGTCCACGGCCTACAAGAATTTGCAACATACAACAAGGCCGGACCGCTGGTCAAATCAAGACTTTGCAAATGCTTTTGATCAATACTTGGAGATGGTGGCAGATGCAAAGTTTACGTTGATCTATGTTGTCAACCATTTCATGGAATCATTCTATTGGCCGGTGCCGAATGACCATTTTCGCACCAAGTATGAATAGTAAATTAGTAATGCACATCTGTTGTAGTTTTTGCGGCTTTATTAGCTTTTTAGATTCTTTATGGAAGTTCTAATGTAGATGTAGGCAATTTTTTGGAGTCAAATGTATTACATGCCTTCTATATGTAGGTACTTCAAGTACATTCTTGTTTTTATATACCTTGCAATGAATGACTTCTTTTCCATTGTCTGATATTTTGGTATATACATTGACATATGGTTTCACTAGTTAAAATTATCTAGTTTTTCCCTCCTTAGTAACTTCTCTTCCGTACTTTCCGTAAAACAAATTCAAAACACATGCACGGTTCTCTATAGTATTGCACAAAATTATTTCTAACAATTCCCACAAGTATGTTGTTAATTTGTCATTAGTGTTCAAGCCATAAAAGTCTATAATTTACATCTCATCACCGCAACATGTATCCAATTCCAAAGATGTACCTAACTTAATACCTTCAATAAAAACACCTTCAAACCTTGACGACCAACATCTGAAGATGTATCCCCGGTCATTCTTCCGTATCCTCCCTCTCCTCGCTATGGCGTGCCGGACGAACTCGTGGAGAGCTGAAGCGTGCGACAATCGGGGAGCGGCAGCGTCGGCAAGGAGCACGGAAAGCGAGGAAGAAAAAGAGGTGGTAACGGCCAAATTTCGCCGCTAAAGACAAAAACGGAGTGGAGGAGGTGGTTGCGCTTTTGGCGGCGCATCATAATCACGGGCGTGTCAGCCCGTGACTGTCGGCGCCCCCGCCGACAGTTTCCCCGCCCGCCCCGGCATTCCGTACCCAGCCCGGCCACCGTACCCGGTCCGGCAACACCCGGGCAGACATCGATACCCGGCTATCGATATCTAGTCGGGGGATATCCGGCGGAGGAAACCTCTTCCCGGGTTGTATCCGGTCCCACAAAAGATCGGCCAAGCCCTATTCGGGTCTGCATCAACCGGACTGGGCACGGGGAGGCTGGACCCGAACTGGTAGCAACCCTAAATAAATTTTTAAAAATTGCTACACCTACCCTGCCTACTAAGCTTAGGGCTATTCCAGGGTAGGCAGGTCCTTAATTAAACTAACCTTAGCCGGTCATTACCCGGATAGGCCGTTATAAGGGCTTTTATTTCCTCCACCTACTACTACCAACCACTACCCGGGCCGAATTGAGGCAAAAGCAAAAAAGTAAGGTTTGACATTACCCTTTTTTCACCTGTGAGCGTCCTCGCGAGCACTCGGCCTCCCTAACTGCAGTCACGTAGATCCGTACTATGGGCGTTCGTCCTCCTCCGACGGAACCTCTTCATCTATTAACTCCTCCGGGTGGTTTTTTCACCCTGGATCCGTTTACCCGGGCATCCATGCGGTTACCCTGTAAGTCTTCCAATTGGCGGGATTCGTTCGGGAACAGTTGGGCGACCCGGTAAGGGCCCATCCAACAGGTGTGCACCTTACCCGGGAAGTTTTGATGGCGGCTGTCATACAAAAGCACCAGCCCGCCTTCTCGGATTCTGTGGTCTCCTAGAAGTCGTTCATCATACTTCTCCTTTCTGCCTTCTTGTACTTCCCGGTTTCTACTCATGCCTTCTGCTCGCCCCTCCTCCAAGTTGTCGATGGCCTTTAGCCTTTCAGATTTGCCATCTTCCTCTTCGCCTAACCTCGTGGCCATCACTCTGTGGGTCTCCACGGCAAGCTCAACTTTATGAATGGCTTCATGTCCGAAGACCATGAAATACGGGGTCTTTCCGGTTGTCGTCTTCTGCGCCGTGCTGTACACATGGACTGCAGAGGCTAACTTCCTATCCCAATCGGTTTTGTGTGCGGATACCATCTTGTTTAGCATTTTCCGATGGTGCCGTTTGATCTCTCCTTCTGAGTGTTAGCCTTGGGATTGTAGGGGGTTGTTTTCCGGTGACGGATAGCATACTTGGTGGTGATGTCCTCAATGACATCATTGATGAAGTGGGCTCCCCGGTCACTGACTAGTTCCGGGGGATGTCCGAACCGCATCATTATCTCCTCGAACAAGAATGACGCTGCTGTCCGGGCATCGTTTTTCCGAGTTGCCCGGGCCTCCACCCACTTGGTGGCGTATTCAGTTGCGAGTATGATATACCGCTTCCGGTTTTTGGTAATGGGAGCGATCGGGCCGACGAAGTTGATTCCCCATTTCACAATAGGGGCTAGAGGAAAAATGGGTGTCAAGGGCCAGTGGGTCTTGAAACCCGGTTGTCCTGTCCACTGGCATTGGTCGCAACTTCGGACATAGTGCCGAACATCCCGGATTACAAAGGGCCACCAGTACCCCGCACTCTTAATCCGGTTAACCGTACTCATGGCGGCTAGGTGTCCTTCGGAATCTCCTGCGTGTAAGGCCTCCATCACCTGTTTCCGTTCTCTGGGTTCCAAACACCGGCGTAACCTGTCATCTGCTCCCATCCGAAACAGGACTCCGTTGATTAAGGTGTAGGGGGCCACTCGGTGTTGGAACACGCTCTTTTCTTCGCCCGGGGGATAGCGTTGAGTCAGGAGGTATTTCCGGATTTCTTGGAATTCGGAAGGTGCCGCACTCCCCACCTGCAGCACCGTAACGTCCGGCTTATCCTGGCTCTCCGGGAATTCGTCAGGGAACACGGAGGAGATATCCTCCAGGGCCGGCTCGCCTCTCATCCTGGACAAGTAGTCGGCATTGGCATTTGCCCTTCCCGGTTAAACGACAACCTCGTAGGTAAATTCCTGCAACAGGAGTATCCACCATGCTATACGTCTAGACAGATCCGGCTTGTTTACCAGGTATTTGAGCGAGTCGTGATCCATATGGAAGATTACCCGGTACCCGAGGAGGTAATGCCGGAATTTCTTGCAAGCGTAGACTACAGCCAGGGCCTCTCGCTCGGTAGTGGTATAATTCCTCTCCGCCGAACTCATTTGTTGACTGGCGTAGTAGATGGGCCTTTCCCGCTTCTGCTCATCCGATTGCCATAGAATGGCCCCGAGGCACCACCCCAAGGCGTCAAGCGTGACATGGAATTCCCGGGACTAGTCCGGAGGTGCCAAGATAGGTGCTCGGGTTAACTGCTGCTTTAAGTCCTCAAAAGCTGACTGCCTTTCCGGTTTCCAAAGGAAAGGCTCATCCTTTTTGAGCAGGGCCGTTAATGGGGCAACTTTCTGGGCATAGCCATCAATGAAACGTCTGTAGTACTCGACGCAACCCAGGAATCCGCGAACCTCTTTCACCGTGCGCGGTGGTGCTAGGGTCAGGATAGCGTTGACTTTATCTGTATCCACCTGCAAACCCCTTCAGCTCACCACGTGTCTGAGTAGTAACCTGGTCTCCATTCCGAAATAACACTTCCCTGGTTGGAGCTTGAGGTTGGTCTCCCTACATCGATGGAATGTCTTCCTCAAGTGTTCCAGGTGATCCTCCAGCTTTCCGAACACCGCGAAGTCATCAATGAACACCTCCAGGAAATGCCGAAGGAAGTCCTTGAAAATATCCTCATGAGTCGTTGGAAGGTGCCCGGGGCGTTACACAACCCGAAGGGCATTGGGTTAAAAGCGTAAGTCCCCCATTCCGTAGTGAAGGTGGTTTTTAGTTGATCACTTTCGCGGATGGAGACCTGGTTGTACCCGGAGAATTTGTCCAGGAAACTATACAGCTCCTGACCGGCGACGTGATCCAGGATGATGTCGGTAAACGGGAGTGGGAAGTAATTCTTCTTAGTGGTGGCGTTGAGCTTACAGAAGTCCTAGCAGACCCGGATCTTAACCTTCTCGTCCGCCCCTGTCTTCTTCGGTACCACTACAATTGGAGATACCCACTCCATGTTATTCATCGGGTAGATGAATCCGGCCTCCAGTAGCCGGTCAATCTCCTCCTTCACCATCACGGAGTACTTCGGGTTAAGCCGGTACTCTCTTTGGCGTATGGGGCTAGCTCCGTCGACTAGGTCGATTTGGTGTTTTCCTAGTTGGGAAGGTCAGTGGGTGCCCAGGCAAAGACATCGGCAAACCCTGACAGCAAGGTGCTGTACACGTGCTTTTCCCGGACAGTCAGGGTCTTCCCCAGGAAAAACTTCTTCTCGGGATCAACCTCGACTTCCTCGAAATCTTTAGGTGAGACGACGCCCTTGATCCGCTCGGGTTCAACCTCTTTCGAGGTTATTCCAAGGTTTCCCCACGGAATAGTCCCTTCACCGTTGAGCCGACTGGGTTGTACAGCTGGGTCGGTGAGCTGCTTACGTACCTATTTCTCGGATAGCGCTACGCACGGCTCCCCCAGGGATCGGTTGTCCATCTCCGTTTTCTCCTCGGTCTTCTCATCAGTACCGAGCTCCCGTCCTTTCTCCGTCACGGAATCCGGGAATGCACAGTCCCGCTCTACCAAGCCGGAGAATTCGCTCACCAGGTAACTGGCTTGCGTATTGGATCCCTCAGTGTGAGACCATTCCGTGGTGTAGCCATCGGATTTGTGCGTTTTCCCCTCATGGGCTGAATGTATCCAGGGGATAATGAGGGTTGGCCTCTTTCCAACCCGGAATTCCTTCTCGCCCCAGTCCACTATTACTCGGGCCATGTAGAGCCATGGCCGGCCCAATAGCATCCAAAATGGGCCTCCTATAGAGACCCGGATTATGACGAAGTTCAGGGGTAGGTAATCCCCCCTATTATGGTGGGGACCCAGGAAAGCCTCCTTACCGGGGCTACCCGAGATTGGTCAGCAATACGGAGGACCAGCTGGGTTGTTTCCAGGGTAGTGTACCCAAGGTCATAAGCCGTGTCTTCCAACATTAGGTTTACCCCGGATCCACCATCCACTGGCACGTCATGGATTATACACCCGTCAACTTCCACCTTCAGCTCGGGTGCTCCAAAATCTTCGACTTGTGCGAAGTTCACAGCCACCGCGGGAAGTTTGTATATTTTCTTCCGGAGTTGAATTCATGCTTCTTGGACAGTCTTTAGATAATTGGCGTTATCATGAAGGAGCTGTCCGATGGTTACATTCGCCTGCCGGTCCTTGATATCCTACAGGATGTCGTACTCATCGACTCGTACTTGGGGTCCAAGGTGGATCACAACACGGTCGTCCTGAAAATGAACGACCCGGCGAGTAGGGTCTGCACGGGGTGTGGCGAGGTCTGCCCTGACCTCGTCACTAATATCCCGGTTGAGCTTGGTGGGTTCCACCCCTTTTCTTGCGTCTGCTAAGGGTGGGGTTGGCACTTCTACCTAGGTAGGCTCCTCTTCTTCCTTTTCCTGCCCAGGTTCTTCCTCTTCTCTGGCTTTCCGGTTCGCCTCCCCGTTAGCCTTCTTCTGTCGCCGCAAGCTTGTACTCGCCTTCTCCTGGGTGGAACTACGCGTAAAAACTTTGTTCACTTTCATCTCCGGCCCATCGGGTAGTTCCTCCTCGCACCTTCATTTGTCCGGATTTTCTATACCGGCAATAGAGCCGTAGTTGAGGCCCGACTGGGCGCGGGGCGGGGTTTGCACTGTCTTGTAGATCATCTTTGCAGGTGGCTTTTTCGGACAATTTTCGAGGCTGTGTCTGTACTCATGGCAGCCCTGGCAGGGCAGGTTTTTCGTGCTCCTGGCTCGACGTCGGGTACATCACAACCGCTGGCGTAATGTCCTCTCCTACCACATCGGTAGCAGATGACGTAATCCAGATAGGTGTCGGTGAGGATTTGCCCGGATGGTTGTCCGAGTAGACTCCTACCCGGAGCAGCTAGGTAGGACCTGCCCCGGGACGTGGGGTGACATCTCGGCCGCGTCCATACCCGGCGTGAACTTGGTACAGCGTGACCACTTCGTCCTCTACGGGGTCCTCTTCCTCGTCAGCTAACACGTACCTGACCCATGTCTGGGTATCGGTCCACTTCGAGGTCCTCCTTGCTGTCGTGTTGGGGCATTCCGTGGGGTTGTGCACATACTCCTTGCACTTGGAGCACCACACATTGGCCCTCTGGGTTGGGGGATTCTTTCAGCTACTCTGGAGCTCTGCCATGTTGACTTTGATAGCTTCAAGCTCTACCAGGACTTTCTTGAGACCATCCTCCTTCTCAACTTTAACTTTGACTGTGGCCGAGCTAGACTTCTTGGCACTCTTTGTCTTCTCCGGTTTGGCTTCCTCCTCGCTCTCCGAGCTATGCGGGTCATTCAAGTCCTGGTTGTCGCTGGCTGCAGGGCTGTCAGACTCGGTGTCCTTCTTCTTGCCCTTCTCCTCCTTCTTATCCTTACCTTTCTTGCGGCTGCTACAAAGGGCTTGAGCGGAATCCTCGTAGTCTAGGGCGGCATCCATAGCCTCTCTTAGCGTCTCCGGTTTGCTCCTCCGGATCTGGAACGACATATCCTCCCGTAGCCCGCCCACGTACCACTGGACAGCCACCATGGGGGCGATGTCGAAGGCCACTTTGTTCATTAGAGCCTTCACCCTCTGACCATATTTCCGGACGGACTCGTACTCGCGCTTCCGGACTTTCCCGAGTTGCATCAGGGCCCGCGCTTCCCCGCCGGCTTCCCAGAAAGCATGAAGGAAGGCTATCCTCAGCTGATCCCAGTTAGCCTTTACATCTGCTGGGACATCGTTGTACCACTTCAACGCTTCTCCTTTCATCAACTCGGAGAAGACGCGGAGCCTGGAGCCCCACTTAGTTAAGTCCGGGAAAACCCCTCTAAGGTGAATACAGAGGTTAAATTAAACCATAAACCCCCCCTCCTCTTCCTGTCCGGGTAGCCGCTCTAGGATAGGATACAAGACACGTGGGCGATCAGGAAATACCCGGATAGTGCAAATCCCGGTCGGTTGACTGGTGGGATTTGTTGTCCTTGCACTTCACAAGATCTCTGTAGACAAATAATCGGGTATTGTCTAGGAAACCCGTTTTTCTACATAAAAGGGTTATCCGGGCAAAAACCGAGAAAGCACGTTACGTCATCCGCTATGTAAAGCTTCCTTCGACAAGCGCTTGTATAACCTTTTTGGATTAGAGGAGCACATGCCACCACATTGGAAGTATAATGAAACCAATGCAAAAAAACATAAAGGGAAATGGGGAGAAGACTTGATATGGAGTTGGAAATTGTCTTTGATCTCTATAGAGAAGCAGTTGATGGGGGTGAAATTTGGTTGGGAAAGGAATTTGCAGTAAATTATAAGTGCGTGCCATTTTTTATTCCATCGAATGTCTTAAATGCCATTGGAAAGCGGAACTTCTTCTACCAGATCTACAACGGGTATTGGGACAAAGAGTACAAGGAGTTTTGATTTGGGATTCATCAAGAAGGGCTAAGATGGAAGTCGGATGGATCAATGTATTCGGCCGAGGAGCTTTCCTTGGCACATTATGAGATAAAGTGGACAACGGGTGAATCGAAATGAAACAAGATTTTGAACAATCAGTGCATCGCTTTTATATTGGAACAACACAGTCCACACATTGGGCGCATGCGTCAAGCCATGCAGCAATGACAATTTCTGAGGAGTATTCTGAAAGAAGATGGACCATCGAGGAGAACTCAATCAACGGCCCGTAGACTTCAATTGGGCGCGGGTGAAGATTTTTTGGAGGGCACGCATAATGCTGAGGGAGGCCCAAGCGGTGCAACGATGGACAAGAACTAATTGTAGATTTTTGTAGTTGTCTTGCAGGAAATATTTTTCTTATTTTGAACTGCTCAAGACTACTCAAATACACTTTGATCCATATATGTTTCTATTGCAAACTTGTTGGCCCAGTCTATGCATTCGTTTGTAATCATTTGATCATGTGAATGCTAATCATCATGGAGTCATTGGATGTAACCTACAATTTTTGTATGATTCATATGCATCCTTAAGTCCACCTAAGTAACTTAATTTGATTTGTAAATTATGTTTGTCTTGTAATAGATTCACATTTATTTTTACTACAACATTAGGCTTGTTGGATGACTTGCGTATACATTCACATCACTATGGTTTTTGAATGAGCTCTAGAACGGAGGGATGGGAGGGAAGTTGTGGAGGAATGTTTAAACTTGCCGACTTCAAAAATACTTGTTCTTTTTCAAAGCACCATGAGGGTGGGAGAGATGAAGAAAGCCTTTTCAAACCTATTGATAAGACTTGGGAGGATAATGGCGAGTGCTATTTGACGGGGCGAGTGAATATAGAATAAATCATTGGGTTGTATTACATATATTTGATTTTACTTCTTAATGCTATTTAACGAATAACCACACATCCTATGGTTTATACTTTATTACAAATATATGAAGCTTTAAAAAATATACAAGTATTCAATTGTTTAGAAACACGTATAACAAAAGCATAAAAAGTACATAGATTGACAACAAATTTTACATTACAATTACTATATTATTTATAATAGCTACATTTTCTCAATTTTTTAATATTGTCTTTTTTTGGTAAATGTGAACTACATTCTCATAAGAGCTTTATTTTGAAATTCTTTTTAAATTCTCAACGCGATCTACATTTAAGTTCTCCTTCTTGTTTCAAGCTTAGGCATTCATATTCCAATATTGAATAAGAGAGGGGAAAGAGGGGATTGGAGTGTGATAGCTCAAATTTTGAAGAAGACTAAGATCGTAATGTAGAAGCTCCAATTTGAAATAGAGGCGGGAATTGGCAAGTAGTGGCTTAAATTTGAATAAGAGAGGGAATTGAAAGTAAGAAGACTTGGATCCCCGACCCCACCCCTCCCCTCTCACCCACCCCCCCCTCACTCGCTCCCTCCCTCCCCTCACCCGCCCCCCTCCCCCCAACCCTCGTTGGCCCCCCCTCACCCGCCTTCGCCTCCCCTCACCCACCCTACCCCCCCTCCTCACCTGCCTTACCCCCCCCATCTTAACCAGCCCAGCCCCCCCTCACCCACCCTGCCCTTTCTCACTCGCCCTGCCCCCGCTCACCCGCCTTGTGTCCCCTCACCCGCCCTGCCTGTCCTTCTTACCCGCCCCCGCCAAAAATTGATGAAGTAGCCGCAAAGTACGTGTAAAATGACCACTTCTCTTTGCCAACTAGAAGGGAGCAGGTGTGTAGCTAGAACTAACAATTGTAGCTCATTTGAATCGGACAACCATGAAGAGAAGAGGTGCAAAATGAGGGCGAATGGCTCATTATGCACCACGGGTTTCCGACCCTAACCGATCGGCCGTCTAAACCGGTCAGTTGGCCAATTACAACGGCGACCAGGGCTAGCCGTCCGGTACTGCGCCCCGATCAGTTTTGCGCCAGCCGGTTCTGAGCTCGGACGGCCGTCTGAAAGTCGATCGGAGCCTCCGGCGGACGGTCAGCGCCTCTGGCCTAGGCGACAAGGCCTCAAAATATTTTTTATATTCTTACGGATCTTTTTATAGAATGAGACATGTTTTAGTTGGTATCTTTCTTATCCAAATATTGTGTTATTAGATTTCCATTGATTTTTCCACAATGAAAACAAAAAGAAATGAATGATTTTTGGAAAGCTATTACTTCTTAATTCACGGAAGATCTTAACTTTATTTTTTGAGATGAAAACCATTTAGAGTCTCGTCTATATAATACAAATCTTGACAAATTCAAAGATGTTACGTACACAAGGCATACAATTGAGTCCAAATGGTTTACTTCTTCTCTATTTTCCCTTTGTGAATAACTATAGTCTCATTAAGAATAGCTAAAATTCCTACAACGTTCTATAAGAAGATTCAAGGTTGCTTTACACGAGGGGCAAAGCCATTGATGGGGCCAATTCATGCCAAATCCACATTTGAGATTGGTCGAATTCTTGAAAATGGGTCAAAAGGCTTTACATGGGAAGTTAAGGCCAATTTTATGAAATTATATTATAATGGGTGAGAGACAAGTTATGACACGGCCCGCCCTCTAAAAGTTGGGAGATACAGGAATGGGAAGCCAATCCATGGCCTAGAGGCGGTTTCTTGATTTCAATTAGAAAAGCCAAGATCAGAAGGCGTGTACTTGCTAGCCAATGGCGTCGGATCCCGGACGGCATAAATAGAAGGGGAGGGCCCATTCCTACTCACTCTAATGGACGAGTTGTGCACTTTGTAACCTCATCGTTGTAAAAAATGTCGCAGGAGACTTCAAGACCAAAGAGCAAGGCCCTTAAAATGGATCGGAATGCATGGAAGGTCCCAAACTGTGTTGCAGAGCTAGGATGAAGAGAAGAGAAGGCAGAGATTTTGAATTGCACCATGTACACAAAGAACATGAAGATGCATCACATGATATAGTTATCGCCGCTCAAGGAAGCACAAAAATATGGTGTTCGAGTTGGAAGCCCTATAAGGACTCGCCTAAGCGACCATTTATTGTACCCATATTGTGAATTCACAATTGCGGTTGGACTCAAGAACACAAAGCAAGAGATCATGTTGTATTCTAACATGGTTATGGTTTGGACAGAAATAGTTCTACACAAGAACATTGATTGGAGCACTCTGCTGGGTTTAAACGTAAGTCAATTATATTGTAGCAGAGAATTCATTCCAACTACTTAGATGAGACAAAGCGATTGTTATATATGTTATTCAGAGCGTACTTCAGATATGGATACCCAACTTAAACAAGATGCAATTCC
Source organism: Bryum argenteum (assembly GCA_037043015.1). Taxonomy (NCBI): domain Eukaryota; kingdom Viridiplantae; phylum Streptophyta; class Bryopsida; order Bryales; family Bryaceae; genus Bryum; species Bryum argenteum. The sequence goes on along the minus strand of CM073321.1, from coordinate 27,555,826 downwards.
AAGGGCACTACCCAAGATACATATAATGATACTGACCATGCACCATTTTCCTTTGGCATAGGAAGTGAGGGGTATTACCATGGTAACCACCAATTTTGTACCCGAGTGAGTTATATGCCGGCTATCAACAAGATACGCACAAAGTCGAACGCGAATACGGTAGATGTCGCTATAGTTTGAACTACTCATTGCCAAAGTATAGAGGAGGTGCGTATGATTCAAGAGGTAAGCAGAATAGCGGATCTAATGTATAAGGCGACTCAAGCTCAATATATCCTATGAATAGATAAAATCCTGAGGACCAATACAGTAGAGCATTTGGCAGTCCCCCATACTGTAGGCCATTACACCCAAAAGATATTGTCGTGAGTTACCAGCTTCTTTGCTCCCCGGATTTGCGAGCGGTGGTCCTTCTGATGCTACTGCGGCATGTCCGGTCTCAGCAGGTGCACTCACACACATGGGCCTCCGAGTAGGAGTCTATGAGCAATTCAACCGGTGGGAAGAAAAGCCATAGAGTTGGGCCGTTTGAGAGTGTAGACACCCTAGCCTAACTCTTCCAAGCAATGGACCACCAAACTCTACCAGACTATAAATCCTAACAAGCATTCACAAACACTACGCATCCACCATCACACGATCATCAAGACACAAAATACAATAAACATCACAAAAAAAACCAATGGGGGAAGAAAAAGTACAATTGGGGTCCAACCTCAGCTGGACCCTTGGCTACTAAAATGGCCCTATCTCCCTTGTCTCTGCTCTTCTTGAGGCAAGCTAGGAGTCTTTAGAGAGCTAGCTTGATGATGTACTTAAATCGGGAAGCACGTCTTGTGGTTCTTACTACAACTTGAGTTATGCGGCCTCAAAGTCAGGCCCTCCATTTGCCCTCCACAATAGACATGCTTTCACTTAATCGATCACCATTCCTCCGTCCATGAATTAAGAAGAGAAAGCCTAGGCTCTTTGGAAAGCTGGTTTTAAGACGCTCCTCTCCTTCACGGAGCTTGCTCAAATTTGTCTCCTACTGATAGAAATCGTTCTTCAAATCAGCGCCGCCTCTTCTCGCCGTCCGCCGCAAGCCGGTGAAGTCCTCTTGGGAGATCCGCCATAGCTCCCTTGTTGCTGCTTTTATGACTGCGCGCTTAGACTCGTTGGAAAGTTGACTTTAAGACGCTCCTTTCCCTTAAAGGGCTTGCCCAAATTCGTCTCCAGCCAAACGCTACACCTTCCCAAAGTTGGCAGATCTAGATCTTGGTCGGGAAATCCACTCTCCTATCTTGTACCCTAATCTACCCACACTCACACCCACATTCAACAACTCCACACCTTCTACTTGCATATTTTCTTCTCATATTAGGTCACACATTTCAAATTTCCATAGCTACAACCCTAGAAGCATCTCTACTTACACACACACATCCAAAAAACAAGAGAGACAAAAAAACTAGCAAACCCTAGCCAAAAAGTGAGGGACCAAGTGGAAAGAAAATGAGAGAGAGAAAAAGAAATAGGACACCAAAGAAAAAATGAGGGGAGAGGGGGAAACATGAGAGAGGAATTGTCTTCTCTCACATTGCTTCTTACCTTGTTGCTTTTTCAATTACCTATCTACCTCTAACTCTAATACTACCTAACATCTAATATTCTTCAATTCTAATAATTTAGTTATCCTTCCTAACATTCAATCATGTAATTGTCACTAAGCTGCTATTCTCAATGTTTTTCATAATCACTCTGATCATTTTCGAGCCTACTTCTATAAATTCCAATTTAATGCATTTAGTCTATAGGAACAACACAAACTACTATAATCAAATGTATTTTGTATCTAGATATTCAATAACTAATACGTGAGCCATTTGGATGGCTCACAGAGTCCAAGCCTCTGCTTCTGTAGGTGTGGACTCCTCGGAACAGTGCTCGTCCTCCGTGTTGGTATTTTCAGTCTCGGTTTGGCCACTTCGGCTGAGCAGCGCGGGTAGCACGTTCAGGGCCTCGCTCCACTCCACCGGTCCAAAGGTCTCGAGCGACCGTATATCAATCTGACACATGTCGGCCGGCGCTTGAATCTGCACAATAGGGGTGACCACTCCGGTTGCCTAAAGAACCGGAGTGCAGTCGATAGTTACCTCCTCAGGTGGCTCCACTTCGTCCTCCAATTTTGCCTCTTTGGTATGTATTTCGGGACATAACTCTGCGTGTAGGGCGGCGGTACTCGCCTCTGTACTCTCTTCTTGCATAATCACTCCGGTCTGCTCTTGGGGAGGGAGTATCTTGTACGGGTCCTCCAATGTTTCGACTGCCAGTTGTATTACCGGTTCCTCTACTGGATCCACTACCGGTTCTACTACTGGTTCTTTGACACTCTTATCTTGTTCGTCGGCTGGGGCATTTTTACGGTAATGATCGGCTCCTCGTGATCCTCCTGAGGTCCGACAATGCTGGTCTCCACCGGTAGAGCGGATTCCTTGTCCCCTTAGGTTGGGGTAACCATTCCGGTATGCCCCTGTGGACTTGCTACTCCAGCTGGGCTGACGACTCCGGCCATTGGGACGTCAACCGAATTTGGGAGTTCGGGTTTGACGTACTCCGGAACCGGAGCCATTCACCGAAAAAATAACATCCCCTTGACCTCTAAAAGGAAGGGCGGATAGGAGCTTACCCGTTAACACCCGGAATTCCTTCAACGCCTAATCTACTCCCACAGCGAGTCTCCGGAGCAGCTCTATCAATCAAGATGAATCATCCACTGTGAGGTGCGCGTCGTAAAGCGTTGCTTTTGTCTGGGCTTCCACGTCCGCCTGGAATAGCTTCTTCACCGACTACAACACTATTCGGTTGATTGTCTGCAATTCCCATATTACATCTCCTTCTGTTTCACCGTCTTCCTCAAAGCTTTTGTCTCTTGTTCCGCCTCTATCTTACCGGCCGGCAACTCTGCTACTTGCCTGTTTAGATCCTCCACAAACTCCGGAAATCGTCCGATGTTCGGTGTCCGGAAAAGCTTACCGAGGCTGGCGTAGTCTGGTTGAGCGTCTCCGGTGGATCTCGTACCGCTAGATCGACTAGCTTAGGTGGCCCCGTCTGCTCCGGTTCTTTAGAGCGACGAGACACCCCTGGCTCGTACATGATTGCCTTATCGGTCTCCAAACGTCTCCTGCAAGAGGTCGCGTCGGGTCGATCCTCATCGCCCCAGATGGTCACCGGGGTGGATTCCGGGTCATGCATGACAGTGGGATCCGAGAATTCCTCTTCCTTGCCTCCATCTTCTGAATCGACAGCCTCAGCACTAATCCGCTTCTTCTTCCTCTTAGCCTTCAGCTTCAAATTTGGCACTCTCCTTCTTGCAAGCACCTCTCCGGAAGCAGGGGTGACCCAGTGCCTGGAGTGACCACGGATCTTGGTGTGGCTATTGATCTGGGCGTCCCTCTCTTCTTTGCGGGCGACCGGGTAGGAATCCGCACTATTGCCAACCGGGGTGTGAACTTCCTCTTGACTTTCGCAGCGCTCGTCCCAGGCCGGGCGGAGGTTTCCCATCCGGCTTCTCCTTCTGCATCTTCCTCTTCGTCATCTTCTTCGGAATTGACTTCATCAGCTTGATTGTGCAAGTTGTGGACTTCTCCGGATTGAAAATTGGCACCAGAAACCGGAGTAGCCTCTGCTCTTGGACACTCTTGCAATGGTTGTGCTTGAATCCAACTCTGGTGTCGAGCAGCCTCCGGAAACGACTCCTCAGCTTCTCGTCTCCCTTTTTTGTGACATATCCCGCGTCCGAGTCAGGAAATTGATAGGTCGCCTTCCACTGCCGAGGCGTCCAGTTCTCTGGTTTGCTGTGCAGCTTGTGAACTTGGTATTCTTCCGGCCACAGCTTATTGACCGTCTCCTCAATGATCTTCGGGTCCGTAATGTCCTAGGGGACGTTAAAAAACGCGTCGCAGCTCATCCGGGTGAGGTCCTTCTATAGCTTTGTCTCGTGCTTCTTGTTCCCCAGGAAATCTGATTTCACCATTTTGATGGGAATCGGTTTTTCCCCCCTCCATGGCGAATCGTCTCTCTTCAGCGTCATTGTGCAGCAGTATTTCCTCTTCTTCCGGACTCCCTGCTCTCCCTCAAAACTCTCTTCTCTCTCCGGACTTTGCTCCGCGCAAACCCTACTTTCCGAAACACCAACTGAAAACGCAAAAATCGAAGTGGGCTATGCAATTTGCGCACGCAGAAGTGAAGGTGCACTCCGGGCGTACGAATCGCTCGCAGAGTGAAAGTAATTGGTGGCGGCAGCACTTAAAAGCAGCAATTCGGACAATTCCGGTTGCGTCGCCATTCTGACTTCCCTGACAATACACCTGCTACTACTCCGGTTGTAGGGCTCTATCCAAACCGTACGAGTGGTAGACCCGGGAAACCGGATTACGGGTTTTCCAATAGACCTAATAATCTACTAAGGTCAACCGGGTTGGCCCTTATACTAAGGAACTACTAATTGACCAGTTTTAGCCATCTGGTCTTTATTCCTAGCTATTAAAATCCTATTTTAAACCGTAAACACACAACAAAATTCAAACTTTTTGGAGAACAAGGTTTGACAGATACATACAAGTATGGAGGCCAATATGATAGAAAATCAGATATTTTTGGCTATACAAATTATAGATATGGCCAGAGTGCATCCGGGAGTAACGACATACATTCAGCACCTTTCCTATCTCGTGAGGAAGAAGATGAGCAGTTGCGCAAGGGGCTCGTTACGGTACACCGCAATAAATTATGGACTAGAATTGCAAATAAATTTAAAGAGTGAGGTTAAATATAAAGTATGCAATAAGAGAAATGAGGAGTTTGGAGATGGCGACCAAAGTACAGATAATTCTATTGATGATACCGATTTCAATGCATATGAAGTATCTAACCACAATCCCTATACATAATATATTAAAGGGTACCTAAAGACGCGAAATGAAAAGGTTTTGTAATGAGGTTAGAGGTTGGTGTAATGCGGTGCAAGCTAGGTTTATATTAATTTATGATGAAATAGTTTATCTGCACAATAATATATATTATTCAGTATATGTAATAGGTACATCAAATATAAAAGTTAGTTGATAAATTGACATGAACACCTTAGTACAATAAAGTTGTGAAGTAGTGACCATGTTTTGATCAGAAAGACATTTAGAATAGTATATTGGTTTCCATAGTATATTAATAAATTATGTGAATGCTTTGGAATATGATCATATTGAATGCTTTAGATAATAAATATGAATGTTTTGGACTATGGATATGAATGTTTTCGGATTATATTAAAAAAATTATACTATAGAAAAAATGAATGAAACTATAGTTTTATTGTTCTAGAACAATATAAACGAGGATAGCAGCAAAGTGCAAAACTGTTCAATAAAGGTAGAGACTCAGTCGCCTACAGCAGCAGTGGTCCAAAGGGCAACCGCCGATTGCATATATAAAACTATGGCCAAAAGCGACTACCAATTGCCCACAGTGGCCACCTGCGGTCGCCCTCTCATGTGGTTGCCTCCACACACTCTTGCCTACATCCGTGGTTGCCTAAAGTGACATGGTGTTTACCTTCTACGTCATTACTAAACCTTTGCAACATATGAAAGGATAAATTTTAGAAGATAAAACCCTCAACCTGTTTGTACTATGTTCTATCTAATATGGTCGAGAATCCCATCAAACTTAATGTGTGTCTAACACATCCATCACAACAGGTTTACTGGACATGGGACACAACCTAAGTAATTTCATCGCAAAATAACCATCAATGAGGAAGATATGGCTTTTCAAAGTTGTCGCTTGTCATGGAAAATCTTGTTTTTTGACATTCGACTCCTCCAAGGTTAAATATCTAACTTTTTGTATTGGTGCTTGAGAAGACATAGATATTTAATTTGAGATAATATCTTTACTTGATTTAGCTTGAGATTGAATTTGAGATTTAGCTTTACTATAGATAACTACAATGTAAATAAGTAAAATTTGTGGTAAGGAATCAAAGAAACATCGTAAATACAGCCACATCTACTGAAAAATTAATGTCAATAGAATTATCTAGCATTGTAGTTCTAATTCAACACCATAAATTGTTCTTTTCAAAAACTTTCTTCTTAGAACAGACGATAGTATTGTTGCTTTCTTTGGGACTTACTACTTTACAACTAACCTTTTAGTGCATGAGGTCTTCTGAGTCACTCACAAGCCGCATATTGAATGCCTTGGTACCAAACAAATATTGATATTTTCAAACCAATAGTGTCCCCAATCTACAAGCTATGATGGACAATTGGTTGACTAAATCAAAACTTCAGAGTTGAATAAGCACATAATAGTAAAATGATTCAAATATAGCAAAAGCCATAGTGATATTTGAGAGCAGGCTTATTAGAATGTAAGTATGTAGGTTGTGTAGGTCTTTCCATTAATAACAAGATTTCTACTTTAGTAGGCTTGGCTTCTCTCTTTAGGAGACAACAATGTTATTAGGGAATCCTTAAGTCTCAATGTAAAGGCTTGGGTTACTAATGAATGAATTCTAGGATTTGGCGAACTACAAAGAAAAATATGAAAAAGCCTTGTAAGTCGTGAGTACACTCCAATAGACCATTTAAGGAAGTGCCCAAGAGAGACCACTTTTTCAAGATAAAATGAAAAAATGTTGGATTCAATCAAGCCGACTTGCCACCCTATACAATCTCGCGACAAATATTGTCCAAATTACCTTTAACGGTCTCCCGACAAATATTGTGAAAATTTGTTTCCTCAATTTCCTCAAGACGGAAAAGAGAACTATCCAACTCTTGATTTTCATGTTGCTTATTCGACCTTTGGCTCCATTCACCCTCTATTTCTAATTTCAGAAAACAATGGCAAAAACTCCTCCCCTATGTATAAAACACTCCGCCAAGTGCCCGACCTACCTCAGTGAAGAAGTACTACTTGGCAACTGGTTGAGTAAGGTGAAATGTGAAAATAGCCTTGTAGGGAAGGGGACAAGGCGGGTGCCTAGCCCATTCGCGACATGCCTTGGCGGGACTAAAATCCCCTTGGCTTGAGAGAGTTACCCGCCGAGGCTCGGAGATCCCCTTCGGCTTGGAGGGTATTTTGCCCACCTACCCTACCCCCCTCACTCGCTCCGCCTTCCTAACTCGCGGTGACCCCCTCACCCGCCCTGCCCCCCTCTCATCCACCTTGCTCCCCCCCTGCCCCGCCCCTCAACCCCCCTTGCCTCCCCCCCCCCCCCTCCTCCTCACCGGCCCTGCCTGTCTTCGATTTCAAAGACTCCCTAGAAGTTTTATGGTGGCGACCGGCGTTAGTTGATCGCGGAGCTAATGACATAATCTGTTCACGTAAGACACTAAAGCAAAATATTATTTATGTTACTAGAGTTTACACCATACACCATATTGGCTTCTACAAGCATCATCCATTAGATGCCAATGCGATGGAAACCTAGCGCAAGACAACAAGAGAGTGGAATTCGTGGTATGAATTTTTGGATAATAGGAACATTATTGTGTTTTTGCAACAAAACATTCAACTACAAACGCGTTAGTGCATTAGGGCACTTAGGCTACATGCCCAAAACCGAGAAGAGTGTGTGTTCCCTTTAACCCCATCGTGTTCGCAGCAGATTTGCAAATTGTGGGGCATAGTTCCCGCCTGAATGAGTGATGAGGACATGTACGGAGGAGATTCTACTAGTGTAGGTTCCTCCAATAGTAGTTCTTCATGCCATGTAGTTGTTGATACAAACACATGGGGTAGAAGTTCTCGTCCGGGAGGAACAGATGCGTACGTGGTAGAGAGGCGTGACAATCCACACTCCATGTCACAAGTCCGAGGCACATCAAATCCCACGAGGTCCATCGAAGTACGCCAACATAGCATGGAAGAATCTTTGAACACTGCAAAGAAGAGAGAATTGGATGAAAAGTGGGCAGATTGTTTCCGTAAGGCAAATATCCCATTCAACGTGGCCAGGAATCCATTTTTTATTGAAGCGGTTTCAGCAACTTTTAGCAACGGTTTTTGACTATTATCCTCCGTCTTATCACTACTTCAGGACTAATCTTATAGAACCCAGCAAATTGCGAGGCGAGAAGGAGATTGAGTCAAGAACTGGATTTGCAAAAACTGCATATGGGTGTCCATATGCACTGATGGTTGGGACGATGTTAATCGTAGGCCCCTAATGAATGTAATGATGACGTGCCCACCTGGAGATGTATTTCTAGGAAGCATTGACGCCACTGGACAGACGAAATTTGCGACGTATATAGCAGACAAACTCAAAGTATTCATTGACAAGGTGGGACCTAAAAATGTGACAGCAGTATGTACGGATAACGCTGCAAAGATGTTTGGAGCAATGGAATGTATCATAGAGGGGTATCCATGAATTTTCTCGCAAGGATGCATGGCGCATGCTTTGGATCTTGTATTGGAAGATTGTGCAAAGATTGACATTTTCAAGGACCTTATCAAGAGGGCAAGGAAGTTGTGCCATGATATTAGGAACCATCATCCAACAATAGCAACATTTTGTGAATTGAGTCCTAACTATCAATCCTGATGCCTAATGAGACACGCTTTGCATGCAATATGTTGATGTTGGACCAACTCGTGAAACTCAAGTTGGTCCTAGACGAACTGAAAGACCATCTTTTGACTTTTGGTAATAACGGTAGCCTAGATGAGTGGGTTGAAACTATTATTTTTACCTCAAATTTTTAGCGGGTGCTTAGTATACCCCAAAGTGTATATGATAAATTACCAAAGCCAGATTCCAACTTTTAAGTATTCTACAACAAAATTTGGTTTGCGAGCCAAACTCGAGCATTTTAAATTTAGTTTCTTTTTTTTTTCAAAAAATGAAAGTATGTTCATACCCGAATCACTACTTCACTTAAAATGGACCCAAAGTCAGATTGAGTACTAAATTTACAAGGGCAACCTCCAAAAGTATCAAAAACAATCTTGACATTGGCCATAAAAACATAGGAGACAAACTTTGGATGATATGATTTTTTAAAACAGTACATATCCGATAGTGTATTTTTGGAGTAGGATCTAAAAATAGTCTTAGACACAAGACTTTATGGTTGGAAGTTAAAAAAAAGAAAAAAACTGATTCACACCCCTGGAGTGCATAGAGTTAGAGAATCCCAGTTTTGAGGTTTCAAGCTCTCAAAAACATACAAGGATCTTCAATCGAATTGGCAACACAGATTCTTTGGAAGCTCCTCTATTCTTGTCCTTGTAATGTTTGAAGACTATAAAAATAACTATTAATCCATGTGATTTATTCCTGATTTCTTGATCTCTTTTGAACCAATCAATGACAACCTCTTAAGATTTAACAGAAAATGGAACCAATTAGTTTAACGGACAAAACTGGCTACATCCTGGCTATACGACCCGCCACCTTCCTCAATTAGCTTAACGGACAAAACTGGCTACATCCTTGCTATACGACCCACCACCTTCCTCAGCCCCCAGATAAACACTCCAAACCCGCCACAAGTAACAACCCGACACAACCTTACTCATTCTGCTCCCACCCAATCGCAATTACTTCAAGGTAACTTGATTCCTGAAAGATTTCATTTACCCTCAGGGCATTGGCAATGCTCTTAGGGGTTGAAGGGGACTTGCTCCATTGAAGGTTGATAGTTTGTATATGCTATACCTTGTGTGCATAATAAGCATACAAGGAATATGATAACTTAAGAGTTGGACACTAACCCATATGTGCAATTAGCATGCAAAGATGATACTAACTTGAAGAGTAGACAGTTTGGCCAACTATTATGCAACCCAAGTGATTTTGTCCAAAGCGGACTGTAAAGTCACAGCTCCTCAATGCTTCTGCCCTTCATACACAAGGTTGTTTTTCAACGTCATGGACGTTGAGGGCTTAAGATCTACCTTACAGATCTCTCCCTTTATGTGGACCCAAAAGAGCATCAGAAATGAACTTAAAAGTAGATAAAAAACACTACGGCCATAAGTATCCAAAAGGTTCAAATTACATCCCGTCTGTCTGTACAAATTCCTTATCTGTGAACTTTTCAAGTCACCGATGGAGCTCACTAACCACGTCAAAGAACTGGTAAGCAACTCTTTTCGATTCAAATTGACCACGAATCGAACAGGATGGTTTCGAATCGTAAAAAACAAGTCCTTGGCCAATTAACCCGTGCCCAAAAGGGCCGCCCTCCTCATAGGGGTATCTCTACGCGCTCATTTGCAAGATGTCAGTAAGGAATGAACTACATGTATAACAAGTCTCAAGTTGGCTTGTTCCCCTGGCACAGCGTGCTTCACTTGCCGGCGCAAATTCTCATACAGTTGTTGAAGAAATGGCCGCATATGAGGAGCCAATAAGGGATCGTCAGGATTCAATGCTAGTGCTGCCTCTCGAATCCAAGAAAGTTTGCGAGGTGTATCTTTACCCAGATCACATCCCAACTGCTGAACCAAAGACAACAGCACTCCCTGACTAAGCGGCAGAGAAACTGTACTGAAAAGATGAGTCTCATCTATCTGCCACAAATTGCAAAAAGAAGGGAGGGACATTTTAGCAACATACACCGAACAAATGTGTCTACGTGACAAAAAGTAACGACGAACTTTGCAGCAAAAAATCTCAAATTTTTTCTTCGATGATTCTATTTAGAACGATATAAGGTAACAGCTATAGAGAGGACATCACTCCATCGGATATTCTCCTTAACTATATCTGAGGACAACCACATTAACACTAAAAAACTTCAAGGGTTTCGTGTACCTGCATGCACAGCCAGGACACAACTGCTACATCACTGAGAGAGAGAGCTTTGTTGAAGGCATCTTCGAGTTTTCCCTCTTTCAATAATCTTGAAAGTTCTATTGTAGGATCCAATGATTCCTCAAGGTGTTGCAACGAGAGTACCTGCAACAAATGAATCAAGTTACTTTCCTGATTTCGACACCAAAGGGGTGCGCTACACGAGCCTACTCTTTTCAGAGCTCAGCTTCCATATGAGCACGGACCTTATCCGGAAGCCCGTAATTGGTCTGGTTATGAACGGGTAGAGTGCGAGCTGCGATTGCACTAGCATTCTCTGCAAGTGTCAAAAGCTTCTTCTGACCGTCTGCTAACTCGCACTTTAAGGAGTCTACAAGCATAGTTGCAGATGCCACTGTATCCTGGCAGATTGAACAAGCAGCGATGTATAATATTGGGTAACTTGAAAATGTAAAATTTAATAGTCATATCAAGATGAGCAACATAAATTGAACTTAAAGTAACACATGGATAAACCTTAAGTGTGGAAGCAAGATCTGAGTGAGAACTCAGGAGTTGTTCTTGAGCATGTTGAGTATATTCAGCCATGCCGTGCTGAAAGGACGATTCCACGTGGTCAAACATACTTCGACATGTCCGTTCGAAAGCTGGAAGTAAGGAACTTTCGAAGCACGTGCGCATCGCTTCCTGCAACGATAAGAAAAAAACACTTGACGCTATCAACAGATCGTTGTGCCATTAGGAATCACAAACTAAGTGTTTTACCGTCTGGGTATATGTGGGAGGACAGAAGCTCTGACCATGCTCCAACGCCAGGAAATTCGTGATGTAAACCAGAAGTAATAGCTAACGAAAACCGCAATAAAGAGAATTAGCTCCTACTATCCAATTTCTTCACACATATATCCTGTCACCTGTAAAACTTGTCGGCCAATGGTTTGGAACTGAGTCTGAATCTGCCGTGTCACGGTTCCCTCCAACTTCGCACCCACCAATTTCTCCAATTGTGACAGCATTTTTTCAGTAAAACCCTGCAAGAAGGACATCAGAATTTAGTAGCTCAAGTGGATATGCCGAAGCACAAGAAAAATAACACCGGTACATTTCTCGCATCTAAAAAAACACAATCCACTACCGAACGTCATTTATAGCTACCTGAAACGACTCGGCCACAGTTGTTGAAACTGCTCTGTGAAGAGGAGGGAGCACCGCCTGGGCAACAACTGGCCCAATAGCAGCGAATTCTTTCTTAAATCCTCGCTCCAAAGCACCTGGCATGTCCTTACTCACAAAATTCGTCAGCAACATGGTAACCTGCTGAACTCTTTCACGCTCTTGCAATTCTCTCCGTGCGTTTTCTTCCGCCAACCGTGCCCACATGGCATCCACATGTGCTTTCAGGAGCTTCTCCATACGCTGCCCAAGAGCACCTGGAACAGGTTCCAACGTTGACAACTTCAGTGCTAGCATAAAGGAACTCGATCTAGGATGATACATACCCATGCATAGAAAGTCGGGGTCCTCAGATCCATATACAGCCTTCTGGGAGGACAATGACCAGCTTCAAACTGATTGTGAACTAGCACATCAATATCGTGTTCATACAATGCAGAAAGTCGCACACAAGGGTAGAGCGTGCAAACCTTCCATGCGTCTCCCCTCCTTGGTCACAGGTACTGCCACCATGATAGTCATCTGCTTCTGCATCTCTTTCTGTGTGGTCACCAACTGTGACAAATCGAGACCACAGCCTAAGAAGAGAATTGCCGGCACACTTAAACGCTGACAGAGACGATCTACAGAGTAATAGATACAAACTTTCAAATGCAGAGCATTGCAACCATGTAAGTTGATTTACACCATTGCTGATAATTATGTCGATAATTATGACATCGTAGGTACCTGGTTCAGCAACTCTTGCATTGACGCCACCTGGGCAAGGAAAGCGGGGTCTGTGGGGGCGAGGGCCGGAGCAGGGGCAGGTGAAGGGGTTATTTCTGCTGATGACATGGAAGAAGACATTGGATTTACAGCATTACTAGTTTCACCTTCAGATTTAAGACCACATGTTAACAGGTTTGCTGACTGCGACGAAAGAACAGAGCCAGAACCAACAACACCTAGACTAGTCTTGTTCTTATTCTTCCTCCCCTTCACTATAGCTGCCTGCGATGGGGGTAAAGGCAGGTCGCCACTGCCATCCCTGATAGAAATATCTCGTAACTGATCGATGACTTCATCCTTAACCTTCAAGGGTCTGCAATTGTCTTCAGAGACTTCTCCTTCCTCGATGTGTTTGTTTCCCCCTACGTACCGATCGGCGAGGTAGCCTGAAATAACATTAATTTCCTGGGAAACTAAACGCTCTCTACTAGTATAATCCTTCCCTTCTCGAATTGCATCGGGTAGTTCCAATAACGTAGACACCAAATCTTCCTTGCCGATACCGTCCTCAGCCAAGCGTTTCACCTTGACTGTCTCTATTTCCATGACAACGCTAGAATCAATAGCGATGAACCCATCGCCTTCGCCAGAAGATGTCGAAACCAGTCCCTTCGTATGCTTTATACGCTCATCTTGACCAGAAATTAGAAGAGGTGTACTGAAAGCTTCCGACTGCATAGAGCCAGCTGCGAGGTTCATAAGCTCCAATGGTGTTATAAGATGAGGGGCCTGATAGGGACCACCTTCTTGTGCAAAATTAAAAGGTTGAGTACTGCCAGATTCTGCAGGAAAGTCCTTGTCCGGTCGTTCAGGGTGCTCTTCCGCAGCTGCAATGGCTGAATGAGACCTATCCAGATTCAAAACATGAAGAGGTGGCATCAAAGTAGGTGATGCTGGAGAAATATCGGAAGTACCATCTATTTTCTTAGACCCTGCAGGAATGTGGTGAGGAAGAGGGTTACTCGTTGGACTCATTGAGCGCGTTCGTCGGAGAGAAGCTGGCTCACCGTTACCAGCAGATGAAACGACCTCGGATATGCTACACGAGTGCGACAGGAGCTGTACACTATTCTGCAACTCCTCGGGAGACTGCGTATAGGTAGAAAAGTCCATTGGTATGCTTGTTTCTACATGATTAGCAATTAGGACATTTGAGCGACCTACCTCAACTGGACTCCCGAAGGCGGAAGATACAGCTGAGACTTTTGCTGGTACATTGCGGTTGGGACTGGTTGTACCCAGATCCAACGCGCCCGAATTAGGCCACCCATCTATCGAATCCGAATCACCAACAGTAGACTGACCAGGCTCCAGAGCAACAGATAAACCCAAGCTTTCAGAAGATCCTAAGGATCCTGAAACAGCTCCATCCACGGGTGGCAAACACTGTGAAACATCTAATCCATATTGTTGTATAGCCTGTGTTTGGACGCAGTAAATCTGAACCTTGCCTTCCCCAGTCTCCGTAACGGTCTCTTCTGTGACGGTAAAGCTGAGGATTGGCATCGTCACAGAAAATTCTGCCAAGTAGTCCATACGTGCAGCGGCTGGATATTGACCAAATTCAACATGAACTGCATAAATTGCATTTCTCTTTGCATTGGCCAATAAAATCAGGCTAGCACGAGGTGCTACGACCAGCTGATTAAAGATCGCATTCTCGAGATTACCGTCAGGGGCATCCGAGCTCTGAAATTCGAGTGTCTGTAAACAACGCCACGTTCCTGAACCTAGTTTCGAGGACGACTCCACTAAACCACTAGTTGGTGCCCAAAGTTTGAGCTCTCGATTCAAAGGTCCCTGTAAAAGTGCATAGAAATCTAAGTGCCTCTTCCCAATTATCAAATGAAAATATGTGCAATGCAAATATCTACATCCAATACTAGGCGAAGTGTTGCTTCAGTCTCAAATTTTATGATATGAGCCTAGACAACAAGAAATTGATAGGACTAGGTATACCGCAGTGAGGAGGACGTGAGCATCAGGACGCCGTGGCGCAGACAAAAAGGCAACTGCAGCCACCGCCTCTCCAACGTGAGGCAATATGCTTGAGAGGGGGTTCTGATTACTGTCACCCCATAAGCGCATCTGAAGAATATAGCAATGAACTGTTAATAGATGTGCACCGAGACAGAAGCTAACTCTAGTTGTGTGAAGACGCAAGACTACTGTATGCAATGTGTATTTCAACCACGAAAAGTTCCGCACCATGCCATCTTCTGAGGCTGATGCCACTTTGAAGGTGGAAAAAGAAGGCACAGCCAAGTCCGTGACATTGCCGTTGTGCGCACCCACCACATGCACTCCTTCTAATGGTTTATCGACTTGACACTTGAGAGGTTGATCGGCCAAAAAACCTCCTTGAGGTGCGGCCTGCTGTAACTTGAGAACATTGATACTGAGAACAACCTTCCCAATCGCTACTTCCAATACGTCCTGCGTCAGTACGGGCGTACCAATGTAAGATGGCCAAGCCGAAACAGAAGGCAAGGCCACGAAGACTAAGCATACAAATTATAGGATGTCATCTGAAGCAAATGGACGATGCCGATAAATTTATCACATCTTCATAATAAAAAAAAATGCAAGCACATTACAGATGCGCCACTTTCACCCATGAGAGACCTATTATTTACCTTCACTTGCAGATTCCAGCAAACACGTGGATGACACGACTCCCAGTTCCCAACAATGTGTATGGCCACCAACATCTGCTCTGTGATATGGATCTTGCCGCCTTCAGAACATGGTCCCTCTAGAATTCTTCGGACATAGATGCGTCCATCTACGCTTGCGCTGCAGCAGTTGTGTACATCAGATATAGAATGGGAAGAGACTTTCCGTGGCTTACACGAAATCGACGGAGACATTTCCCTTTAATCCAGTCAGTGAACTCGAACCAACAAATGGCTCGTAATGGCATAAACTACAGCAACGTAAATGTCAAGATTTCCACGCTGGAACAAAGTATCTTCCGTAACAAACGGAGCTGTGGATCGTCTGCGAATACCCAGAATATTGAACACTTCGACAAGGGCGTGCGACTGTAGCATACAGACAAGACTAAGAGTACGAACCTTGCAAGCAGGTGTTGATCTTCTGACAAAAACACCATGTCCGTTACCCTCTGCATTCACAAGATGAGAAAGTAGATATCTTTAAAGGTGCAACTCCCTCACATCCCTCTGTCAGTTAGAGAACTACCGGCATTGACGTAGCAAACTAAGCCAAAAACCAAAAGTTTCTAGTACCTGCGTATGACCTCGAAGCAGTGCTCTCAATGCCGTGTTGATATTCAGAATGCGAATTGTGCCCTGCCGCAAACCGTAGCATATGTACCTTTTGTTTACAGCAATTTGTCTTCCGAGGACTAAAAGTGGGTCCGATCCATAAACTGTAATAGGGCTAACTTCCAGCTGAGGCTGAGCCTCTCCAGGTTTACGAACATCCACATCATAGACAACGTGATCACCCCAGAGAGACCGACCCCGTGGTTGCTTGCCACTGGATGGTCTAACAAATGTGGAACTTTCTTGCGAGTCTAGGGCTGGCGGAGCTGTGGGCAATGCTGGAGCCAAAGCAAGTGGATGTACAGCGACATCTTGGCTAATAGCCTGGTAGGAAGGGTATTGGCCACCGACACTGTGCTGAGTACCAGGAAGGAATGTACTGTCGTCACTGCTAGATGCTTCAGCTCCAATGTTTGTTGTTAGAAGTGCCATAAGGCGGGCGCCATCCAAAGGAGAAGGTGAGATTTGAGCCGAAGAAGACAGTGCGGGTGGTGCCAGAGTAGGGTTCGATAATAAAGAACTAAACGAACTCGATGAAGAGTACTGCTGCTGGAGTGACTGTTGTTGCTGGTTGAATTGTGCAGAAGTATAGCTGGGTGATAGCAAACCATGCTCCTGCTGATAGTGCATGTATGGATGGAATACTGGAGGCTGCCCAAGATGTTGTGGTGTACCATACTGAAAATTTTGAGGAGGCATACTAGGCAAAGGCCCAGAATTTGAAGTAAAAGATCCTGGATTCTGAGAAAACTGACTAGCAGGGTACGGTGGTTGGGAAGCATGTTGCTGAGGAGGATAAGGACTGAGCGGCGACTTGTTAAAAAAATTGTGAATGTCAAAACCTCCCGATGGTCCGGAGGCGCCCATCCTGATCTTCCGACGAAGAAATTTTTGACCCTTTCCTTTTAACTCCTGAAGGTCCCACAATAACAAGAAAGGGATCAGAGCAAAAAGGAAACGTAAACAACGATCATCAACGAGCAAACAGCAAAGTTGAACACTTCAGCCGACAACGTTCATACTGATCGTCGAGTCAACTTAAAATCAAGGATAATTATGACCAACATACCGTTTGTTTGTCTCGTCGTTGGTGAGGAAAAATATTGACAAACTTGACCCCCTTTAAACAGTTTCTGTACCATTAGCCCCAGCAAAGCAATCTCGGATATCCCCGCAGGATCTCATAACAAGCAAACATATCTGCACAATAAAAACGCCACAAAGAAGGCGAATAATGTAAATACATGCGGAGACAAGTAAGATCTCCGAAGTTTTAAAAGAATGCACGTATTCCCGAGATCTATCAACGAAGCACCTCTGCTGCAAAATAATTGGTAAAAATAACCACAGTAAGTTCAGTGATGAAGAAGTCCGGAAAAATCCAAGCCATGAAACATCAGACAACAACATGCACCACCGTGAGGAAAAATAGCCACGCTAACTACAAATACCGTGTGTACCTAGAATCGTTAAAGATAATTACAGAAACGAACCGAGCAATCAACCATCAAGCAAACGACCACACGCGGCTTGTGTCCAAATCCAGCGTTACAGGACAACATTGAAATTACTCAAAAGACAAAAGAAGCATAGCAACGTCGCGACCGACAATACAATCTAAGCCTGCAAATATCAGAATCCATATCCGAACGTATTAACTTTGAACGGCTTACGAAAAAGATCCGTACAACCCAAAATCAAGCCTAGATAACCCCGAAACCTACCTACTTGCCTGCAAGTACCCTTTCAACCAATACCCTCCGCCACAAGAGCCCTCCGCCACAAAAGCCCTCCGCCACAAGAGCCCTCCGCCACAAAAGCCCTCCGCCACAAGCTCCGCCACAAGAGCCCTCCGCGTCACAAACCCTGAACTTTGATAGGAAGTCCTAATGAGCAGTCCTAGGGCAGTGAACTATCACTCAAGACATACCTTCGACGTATTTCGGCCCACGGAGCCCGAAAGCATGTCCCAAAGTTTCAGGGCGACCCGTGTTCATAGCTTGCACAACATTCAAGGATCGCATTGATACACAGCCCTTCGTTCCTGCAAATTATCCTTAACTAAGTTCCAAACGCGTCTTGGATAATCCTCCTCATGCACATCCTCCTATGAACCTCAAACGATGCGAGTACACGTCTTTGACCTTTAAAAGCACAAGTGTCGAAGCTGGTACGCGACGTCTCTGTAGGCCTTTCACGGCCTTTCACCAAGCGGGAAAGATAGATAGAAACTCCGGTCCCTTTCTGAGGGGCCGGCGTGAATGAAGTGTCCGTTCGTAATGCTAATATCTCGATGGCCACAGGACAAGGGGAAATTATAACAGTACTACTTCCTCTCTCTCGAGGGTGGACACTATAACGCGGGAAATATACTACATCTCTGCATTCACAAGAAGAGAGAGTAATACAGTCAGATCCAGAAATGGATGGGTAAAGCAATGGTTAGCCTGCGCACATGAGGCAAACGGCTCCGTTTGAAACCGTGTCTGCGGCTCCGACCTCTCCATGTTTGATCAAACCCAGGCAAACGGGAGAGTCCGCTTTTCGCGTGCGACTCCAGTTTGTTTACCTCCCTCCAATTCGCTCAACCAATCGGAGTGCAGAGCCTCTCTTGAGCTTCCAGTGAGGAGAAGAGATGGTTCCAGAAGCCCGAGGGTTTTACCTTAACCAGCCCAAAAGTGAAAGAAAAGCGTCTCCCAAGGCTGCCAATTGCCCCCATTTAATTAGGGGGTGGGGGCCCGCCAGCCCACACGCCCTTGCAAATTGCCTGGGCCATATGGCCCATGTGTACAGGCTAAGTTGCGACATAAGTAAGACTTCTCTTCGCAGGCATGTATGGTTTCCTAGAACTCGCTCAAGCTTTCTAGACCGTGACCTTGCCTTGCCTTGTTCAGTTGCGCCTGGTGACCTCAGAGCTCGATCCACGGGCTCAAAAAGCTCAGCCATTGAATCTCGAGGTTGGATCTGCACGATCTGAGCCGAAAATCAATTGGATAGCCCACGGAATGGATTACCTACTTTAGGCCAAATTTTACGCGAAAGGAAGGAGCGATCAAGAGAACCTCAGATAGATAGATAGAAACTCCGGTCCTTTCTAAAGGGCCGGAGTGAATGAAGTGTCCGTTCGTAATGCTAATATCTCGATGGCCACCGGACAAGGGAAATTTAGAACAATACTACGTCCACCTCTCGAGGTGGACACTATAACTACGCTAGTTTCTAGCCTAGTTTCTAGCTCCTTCAAGATACTTGTCATAGTATCCCCCAAAGGGCTTTACAATGTGACAAACTCACAAAAGTGCATGTTCAAAGTTTGTATCATAGTGACACAAAAACTCAACAATGTGGCAAACTCACGAAAGTGCTTGTTCAAAGTTTGCATCATAGTGACACAAAAACTCAACAATGTGACAAAAGTTCATTGAGCATCTACTGAAGCACGAACGCGATCAAAAAGTTCACAATCTACACTGATGACTTGAGGAAGTTGTCGTGCTCGAGCAAGCCTCACCTTGCCCATGTGTGGCACCCTATACAAGTTGCACCCTCGAATTTCCATTGTGCATTTGAGACAGTGCTGCAAAGTTAGAAACACATTGTTTAGCTTCTCATGCGAGATGTCATTGAATGCTTTCTAAACAGCCTCAATTGGCTCATTGACCATTGATGGACTATGCTCATGCTGGAGCGATTGAATTGCATTGAAAAAACCTAGATCCATTCATGTCAGGACTGTTGTCGGGCTGGCACCGTAGACAGATGTCAAACCCTTTAGCTCTTGCAGCATCAAGGAATGTCACGTCAGTAGGATCTAGGTGCAGCTTGGCGTTGTCCTGTTGAATGTAGATAGTGGTTCCTATGGTACCTTGTGGCCACAAACGTCGGATTGAGAGAAGGACGTTGTCAAGAAGCATCTTCCGGTACACTTCCTTGGTGACCTCAACCGGCTTTGTAACCAAGGTACCTGTAACCCGGTTCTTGTTGTTTCTCTACACGGGTTTTTTCTTCACGAATGGCCACAGACCGATCTTGCCATCAAACATGCACTTGCAATGATGATCAAACCTGGGTCTAGCAACAACTTCCATGAACATTATCTTCTCAATGAATCTCTTACTCTTGCAAGAGCACAATGGCGATACTTCACCATCGTTCATGTAGTACCGTTGCAACACCTTTGTCATGTAGTACCACTTCTCGTCGACATGGACTTCATGCATAATGAAATCAAAGCTCAACCTTCTTGCACCATTGTCATTGATTCGTAAGAGTGCAAATTTCAATCGATCAAGCTTGTTCCTCTCAGTCAACAACGACTTCATAGCATTTGTATGGCGAATAATAAGTCCCTCTTTTACCCTTCGTAAAAGTGTTGAATGGGGGATACGAGATGCTGCAGCCATTGTTCGAAGATTTGACCGTTGTCTAAGTGAGATGGCAGACACGATGGGACTGATGTCATCAACAATACGTTTGCGGCCACATGCACCGCGTCGATTGTCAACATTGGGCACGAGAGCACCATGGGTGATGGAGACTTGCCTCCTATGTCATATGCGGCTCACTGTCTTGCTATGAACACCAAACCGCTCAACAACTTCGGCAAATGTTCCTTTCTTGGATGACCATCATCTTTGAGCATTGTCAGCAACGCTTGATATATTGCTTGACGTTGTTCATTGGTCAGATCCACTCGCTGAACAATCCTCGCCATTTACTGCATTCAAACAAAATGAACTCAGTTTCAAAGCATTCCAATATCAAAAATAGAACATGCCCAAGGAGTCAAGCGACAATCTTTGAATGCCACAACATTCAATCTGGAAACCGAAGTGTCAATGGCCATGACTCAAATGTTGTAAGAAGACAATTCAAAATCAATTGAATATGCACACGAACTCGATCAATCTTACTGAAAAGATGTTGCAACTTTTCCTCCCAGCCGTAAAACTACTAACCGCTCTTTCTCCAAATGCATGTTCTTGTGGTTTCTCAAGCATTAAAAAATCCTCAAAACTTGAAAATCAAAAGTTCACAACAACACTACACTTTCATCTTACTTTTGCACTCACCCGATCAAAATCGTTGTTGTGGCGGGTACATTTGTAAAAGGTGCAAAAACACGCATAATGTATCATACCAAAACTTGGTGACAACGGTCACTAGATTTGACATTCCGCACATCAATGCAACCGTCTCAATGAGGACCGTTCGAACAACCCATTCCCCTCACCCAAATTTTGAAACCGCAATAATTCCAAGCATTTTCCTAAATTGGACATTTATTTTGGGACGGAGGGAGTACAATTGATTTTTATTACCGTCATCTATAGAGAACCATGAAATTCATTTCAAACTCATACGTGAATTTTTTACAATGACTTACAACTTATAGTTTAATAGCTGACCTCAAGAGCTAGACCAACGATTGCTTTGTAGGATACTTTACTACCCAACTAGGATTGAAGTGAACATTGATCTAATAATTGTTTATTCCAAATAACTATATTTGGGATTTTGCGGTCCCCTCATCACAAAAAATGTTGTGGACCATTTTTAAGAAGTCAAAATTTTAAATTAATAGCCTTGTAATGTAGTTGACAATGCAAAAGGGCAAAAAACTTCTATTTCATTCTTTCTTTTTAGTAACCAACCTCTGAAGGGTCAAGGAGGTGGCAACCTTCAGTATTCCCCTAAACTAAGCAATTTTATGAATAAATTTTAGAATATTTTATAAGATGGTCAAAGGAAATTCACATTTACAATCCTTAGATCTATCTTAATTATACAAACTTGTGAAACACTTATTGTAGACTATGTAGGACTAAAATCATGATGAGTCATGTTGTCACATAGATTGCAAGATCATAACGTATCATTCTGCCAAACAACCACAAGAATCCATCATTTTCACTTTAAAGTGAAATACTACAAACAAACTAATTGCAATAAAAAATTCACCAAGTAGAAAGTCAAATTCATTCTAATTCCTTGCACCAAAAAATGCATCAGAAAACTTTCAGAGCTCAAATAATAGACTTGTAATGGTAAAAACTCTCAAAAAGTTCATGAAGGGAAAGTAGTCCAAAATTAAACGACTTGCACTTAAATATATGCCTTACCTTCAAAGTAGCTTCAGGTTAAACCTTGACCAAAGTTAAACTAGGTCAAGGTTTCTATAACTGAAACTAGACTCTATTTGGAATTTATTCCAAAAAATAAAGTTGAAATCTATCTGTGGATGAAAGAGATGTAGCTCCAAAAAATCTTCCATTCTTTCACTTTTTTCATTGTAGAAACATCATTGCAAATCGGATACCAAAAATATCTGGATGAAAAAAAACTCCAACTAAAAATTTATTAAATTTCATCTTGAAAAGTTATGCATGCATAGTGCACATATATCCTCAAACCTTAGTTTGCATGCATAACTTTGATGTGAAACTTGCCAAACCAAATTTCTTCAACTTTACCATACTTGTTTAACTTTGCACTTTTAGTTTTGGTGGACTAAGAGCCAACCATGCCCTGCAATATAACCTGTGAATGCCTAAGGAGGTTTCTAAGCTTATAAACATAATTTCCAATAACCGTCTTTGATGAAATTTAAGGCAAGCTATTTAAATCTAATCATACAATCTTGTAATAGACTTGTTGTTGGACACGTGGATCCAATTTTGAGTCATGATCATGAGATCAGTACATATCAGTACGAAAACAACATTAATGAATTTTATCATTTTCACTATGGAGTCAAAGTGCTATTACTAAACCTACTACAACAAAAATGTTCTAAACTAAAAACTTGTTTATTTAATCTCAAAAATAGCCTTCCACCAAAAAAATCTCGGTAAAATGATTCTTCATATCACATAATTGGCTTTTAATGGTAAAACACGCCCAATGTTTGCAAACCCTAAAACAAGAGTAGCCTTCCCTGTATTGAATATTATAAACTTATACTAGCATATAGTGGAATTCAATCTTACTACATAGGAAAGACTTGAGGTTGGACCCAGTTCAAGAGATTTTGTTCAAATTTAATTAAGGATAGAGAAGTTATAGCTCTTCAAAGTTTCTACCTTTCACCCAAAGTGTTGTTTTTCGACATTTTGGGCATGTAAATATTTTGAATCTTTATTTGCAAATTCATTTAAAGTTAATTGGTAGAAACTGAAGCAATTAGTACGTACTTTACAATAATCTTTGAGGTTGTACTCACTAGTTGAGCTCAAATTTTCTTAAAGTTATAGAACTCTCAGTTCATTTGTAATATATCTAAGGTTCATAACTAGGTATGTTTGATTTTGTAGTCATCGTAGACCCTGAGTGACTGCCAATAAATTGAAATGTCCTTCTCACTGTTAATTGGTAATATGTACCAAAAATAAGTAATTTATCAGAGGGCCGAAATTCGTCATCCATGTACCTTATTCGTCATCCATATACCTTGTTTGTCGCCAATGTGGGTCCTCACATGGCCGTATTTGTTGACGAAGCACGACAACTTAGCAAATGTGGCAAGATTAACCCTCTTATGAAGACGTAAGGTGAAAATCAGCCAAGGAGAGTAAGCGACATATAAATAAGACATAAAAGCGCTGACGCTAAAAAAGTTGGTTTAGACGTTTCAATACAATCAATATAGTATGACTAAATTATGGCTTATTTAGGAGTGGCAATTAGTTAATTGTTTGTTGTTGATGAGTGAACTAGGCGTCGACGTGCTTACTACACGCTGAGTCATTATATAGCTTCTAGGTGAAGTCAATCAGAGAAAGGTTGGTGCCTAATTGTTGATATGTTGTTCACTGATTAAACCCTCATACATATGAAAGTTGTAGAATGATTGTGTTGAAGTAATTTATGAGTGATATTTACAATTTTTTACTGGCGTTGAATACATAAGTCATAACATCGTTAAATATTTGTTATTATCTAACTATGATTGTCCTAGAACTATAAAATGACCGTAAGATGACAACACGAGGATTATTAATTTCTATTTTAAGAAAGTATTCGGAGAGAAAACTTCTCCTTGCTCAAACTACTACTTACTTTGTCTTGTGCTACTTTTGACAATGTCAATTGTAGAATGAAATGATGCACCTCTGGCATAACCACAACTTACACCAAGTAAATTAGAAATAAATATACCAACTTACACCAAATAAATACAATACAATTAAGTAGGTAATGTGTTCATCTTAGTCCCATGCAAATACAAATACAACCTCAGTAGTAAATAGATCAATTGTAAGTTGGACACAAGTATAGTTATAAAAAATTGAGCACTCTATTAGAAGAAACTACATTTAGATATCAAATATCAAACAAAATATAAAAAGTAGCGATACCGAAAATATATACTACGCTCTTTTGTTACTTTTTGATCTACTTGAATTTGAAACATCTTTATCCTATAAAGACGCCGCAGCTTGGAAAAAAAGCTTAAGCTTAACTATATCTCATAATAAATAAGAAAATTAGGTTTAAAAGAACATTGAAAGATAATACAACAAAATCAAAAATGAGGATAAACACAATTTAGGGATACTCATATTAAGTTCAATATTCGAGAGTAAAATTAATAAAATAAACAAAAATACTAGACACTTGTCTAGACAAAGTATTGCAACATCATCATGAACATGTAGAATACACCATGAATAGTTGTATAAAATATAGTATACACACTTATGAGTAACAATCTACAGAGATATGATAGAGCTTCGTGTTATATTCCGTACTATAGGAGAGTAGAATGACTGAATGCATAATATATAACTATGAATTCAATGCGATTTTGTGATGCAACATTTTTTGGAATGTAATACTCGTTCCTTCAAAAGTGCAATTTGACATGTACAAGTGCACACGGAGAAATATTTGTAAATTCATAGGCTTTAGAGAAAATATAATCAAATCATGAATGTCCTCGTTATAATAATTACCATGTCAAAGAAGATTACTAACTCAATTAGGAACTGCAGGTCGCAGCATGTACCTTATTCCTTTAGGCATGAGCAAGGCTAATCAATCATGTAAAGAGTGTGGCATAAGCCACACCTCTACAGAGTCAATTTGCCATGTGAAAGGTGTCGCATGTGCCACACCCCTCAAACCCAAGCATATCTAAATACACTTACAACCAAATACATGTACATGTAATTGACTCAATTGAAAGGTACCACCACTAGAAGGTAGGGTACTTGGATTAGTAGTTAGTGTGTTTCTATCTAGTTTGAGTGGTAGAAACCTTGACAAATGCAAAGATGTATTGAAAGATAAGGCATAGATATGAGTGCAAAGGGTTGAGTTTTAGACTAATTTTTCTTTGTAGGTTTCATGGAAGCTTTCACCATGAAAAGGTCATTGTTTGCAGAAATAAAAAAATTTCATGAATTTTTAAAGTTCAATGGTCTTTTTGAGATGATAGTGAACATCTTTATACTTGGTGATTTTTTTATTGCAACACGTAAATTGCAACATGTAGAATTTTTACTTCAAAGTGAAAAAGTTGAGATTTTGTGATGTTTTATGAGTTCTAATACGTTACGATGCAACCTATGAGGCCTCATGACTCAAAGTTTCCATACCAAAGTTGGAAAGTGATCTTATCGTAACAAACATATACAAAATAAACCTTCTTCTTTTAAAAATATTTAAAACCAAAATTATTTAAAAAGAAATTAAACCAAAATGTAAGTTATTAGAGATACAATTCAAAATTTTGTGATTAAAATATTAAAAAATAATCCCAATTAAAAGTGCACATTTCATAGGGCACTTTTAACAAAATCCTTGTTTTTTGAGTTTTTTGCAAGTCTTCATTTAGTCATACTGTGATCTAGAGTTTGAAAGCCTAAATTTTTATTTTAATTTGGCGGAGCCTAGAATATTGGGGTTTCAAAAATATTAAAGTTATATTCTTAAAGTTTGAGTACAAGAATTACGTGCTTATGTTTTGTACTTGCAAAAGCTTAAAATCTCAAGTTTCAACTTCGTTATCCTAAAAATTAAAAAATATTTTCTATAAATGTATAAAACCTATTATTTAAGGCATGTAGTTTGGTTTGTGTAAGTGTGTAAGTGAGCCACATTATGATTATAGGCACCGCCACTCGGATAGGAGCCTATGGAGAGTTGTTGGAAGTTGATGTTAACCGAGGGATAAGGGCAACAATTGAATAACAAACTAAGTTAAAAAATCCCTACACAATAAAGTTTGAGGTATTGAAGGCGCCAAAAATTCTAGAAATTATGTGTATGTGTTTGGCAACGTTGTGGGGGCGTACTAGTCTTACAATCAAAAAGAATGTAAGCGCCCAAAAAACTCACTATGCTTGGTGCTATTTTGGGCTCCAAAATTTAAAAACATCATAAGATACAAATCTTGAACCATTTAAACATTTTCCAAGTCTTAAATTTGTCCTTTTATGTTAGAAATGGTTATCGACACTTAATCTCTTTACTTTTTAATCCACAATGCCTAGACATTATTAGACTCATTTCCATCTTTGGAATGAGTCCTTGGATATCAGCACTCTATGTTTCTGTTTGTGTTCATGTTATCAAAACTATAGAAAGAAATTTTCACACTACAACATTTGCATGTGTTCTTTCTATACTAGTATGCTTCTATTTCAAGATAAGTATTACTTGTAAATAATATTTGTAACTGATATTTGTAATGGGACGACGTTCTTGTCGTTTCATTCATAAGTTTTTTGTTAACCCCTAAATTTCCTTAAAAACCGAAACGGTCTTTTGATGTTTTGGGCAGCCTTAGTTTCTTAGTAAAAATGAATATTTTTGAGATATTTTTTGGAATTGTGTGAGTTACATTGCAAAGTAGGTGTAGCAAAAATTGCAAAGTCAAATTCCAATTTTTGAGTCTTCTAGGACGATCCTTGGGTTGCGAGCCGAGATGGGGCAGCTCAAATAAGTAACTTTTTTGAATTTTTTTTTTTTGAAACATGTTCATTACTAAATCACTAATCAAATTTCAAAGTGACTCAAGTCAAAAAGTTTACCAATTTTACAAGGGCAGCCTCCAAAAATTTCAAAACCAATCTTCGCAATGCCCAAAAAAACTTGGGAGACAAACTTTGAATGTTATAATCTCTCAAATGGTAAACATCCAACGGTCAATTTTTTGAAAATTAATCAAGCATATTCTTAGGTACAAGATCTTACGGTTGGAAGTCCTAAAAAAGGAGAAGAAATTGGTCCACACCCCGACGAGTGCTTAGAGGTGGAGAATCGCAGTTTTGAGTTTTCAAGCTCCCAAAAAACACCAAGGAAATTTAGGGGTTAACCTTAGAAGTGTACAGATTTTGAGTTTTAAAATGCAAATTCACTTCGTCCAAAATTAATTATCCTTGACTTCAACTTCCTTAAAATTAATCATAACTATGTTCTATACACCACTCAACCACAATTAAAGCAAACAACATAAATCAAAAGAGAAAGTCCTCACCATTGATCCAAACAAGATTGCTTCAAATTCATATCTTCCAAGTGAGTACAAACCCGCCCGCTTACACGTCCAAGCGAACCACCTCACTTGGTTAGCGGAATCAATTAGCACAATGAACGATGAAGATGGACACCCCAATGTTAACTTCTCTTTGATCACCGTGGTCTCAACATGGAACACTTACATCCCTAAATTTTTGAGCACTCAATAACTTGCGGATCACCTAGAAGCCAACGAACGGCGCAAAATCAGGTTAATAGCCGCCACTGTGCCATCATAGAAAATCGGTTGTACTGGCGCGACATTAACGGGGTCTTCCGCCGATGTGTAAGTGAGCCCCAGGCATCTCGCATTGTTATAGAATGTCCGCATGATACTTGTAGCGGACATTTTTTGAGTTGATTAATACCCCAAAAAATCCTTAAGACCGGCTACTCTTCGCCGACCATGTTTGCTGATGCCCACAAGCACGCCGCCAAGTGCGACTCATGCCAACAGTACGCTAGGAACAACCTCTTTATGGCGTTCTAGCTTAGCACTTTGCTACTTTTGCTACTATTTGAAAAATAGGGCATCGATTATATTGGCCCCATAAACTTGACTTTATTGTGCCAAATGGTGTATATCATTCTTGCCAAAGATTATTTCACCAAGTAGATTGAAGCCAAAGGGGTTTCAATTACAAACAAGAAGACCGCAACACTCTTATTGTTTGAAAATGTTTTCTCTCCCTTTGATGTCTCCCTAATTTTGCTTAGTAACTAAGGAATTCATTCCCCTAATGATCTCATTGAGGAACTTACTACGATTTACGATATTGAACACCGTAAGACTACCCCTTATCACCCTCAAACCAATGCCTGAACCGAAGGGGTTAACGAAATCATAGTGAGGATTTCGAAAAAAACTAATCATAACCACAAACAAGATTAGAGCACCAAGCTCAACTCTGCTTTGTAGGCATACAAGACCATGTTCAAGGTTACCACAAACAAACCTTGTTTTTATTAATCTATGGAATAGAAGCTATTTTACCCTTATGTGAGTCAAAAAACCACCATGGAGTGGCCTTTGGTCACAAGGGATTGACAAGAACAACACATAAAGAGAGAAACAAGGGAGAAGAGAAGATGAGAAGAAATGAAGAAGAAACAAGGGGAAGTGAAGAAGAAAACCCCCGCCTGCCTCCTTTTAACCCTCTTCCGGTTTTTGGCTTGCCATCGCTTTATCTTAACTCCGATTTGGGCGTGCCATAGTTTTTTGAAAAGCTAAGTCAATTTCGCACTCACCTCCAAAATCTCAGAAGCATAAGATCAAAACCCGAGGACTGATGGCCAAAATACTGGGGCCTACTACTTTTAACCGCCGGCGGGAAAACCCTTGAACACCCCCAACTTTGGAGGGGTGTTTCACCCTTTCTAAAGATTGGATTGGAGCATGCCATATACCCCTAGAAAGCTCTTTTTGGGCTCTATTTACCCTAGTAATCTCAATAGCATAGGGAAAAAACTCCATGACTGATTGCTGTTTGAACACAGCTGATTTGTTCACTGCCGGGGGGAAACCGTTTTCGACACCCCGAGTTTAGGAGCACATTTCTCTTTCTCTACAATTTGGATTTGAGCATGCTTACTTCCGTTGGAAAGCTCTACTTACAAGCTAACTACCACAAAAATCTCAATCAACTCGAAGAAGAGTTGAGCGACTAAGGAGGGGAAGACCGAGAGACATTTGATGGGAATTTAGAGAATTGAGTGAAGGAGCCCACGGCCTCCTTCTTCTACCAACAACTAAGTAATTCAAGAAAAAATCAAAAGAAACAAAATTGAGAGGAAGGTCCACCTGCCTCCCTACTCCTACTCTAACTAAGCATTACAAAGAAGAAGAGGTAGACAAACAAAATTGAGAGGGAGGTCCACCTGCCTCCCTACTCCTACTTTAACTAAACATTACAAAGAAGAAGAGGTAAACAAACTAGATATGAGACAAACAAGATGGAGGAGAAGGAGGCCCATGGCCTTCCTTCTCCTACTCTAACTAGATTGAGTGGGTGATGATAGCTTGGAAACAAGCTATTAAGTACAAAATGAGAGCCGCCAAAGAGGCGGCTCACCCTAAAGCCTAACCAAGGCTTAAGCCCTAACTAAAGCCTCCATAGATGAATAACCGCCACTCCACGCGCTCCGTCCTTGAAGCCTCCATTCCATCAACCACTTCATCAATGAATGTAGCCTCACATGCTACCACAAGGTTAGATGGATAAGACTTACAACAATAAAATTTCAAACACAACATGGACATCAAAGACTAGTTGTACAAAGCCCATGGTAAAATGCTCAATTCTAATTTAAGCACCTAACCCTATTTCTAATTTAGGATTCACTAGGGGGAATTTTTCCTCCTCTAGTTCTTCTCCATCATCAATTGGATCCACTAGGGGGAATTTTTCCTCCTCTAGTCCTTCTACACCCTAAAGTTTAAATTAGTCTTAAACGTCTCATCAAAGGCCTTGCAACAACTAATCCCTAATATACACATTGCATTCAAAACTAAATCATTGTATATTCATCAATTTACCTCAAGATGTCCTGGTTTGCAAACACTTCATTAATAAAAGTCATTATTAACAACATTTAAACAAGAGAGCGCTCTTACGCTCTCACACCTTAGAGATCAAGATTCCCTCCCCACGCATTATAATCAAGATTAGGTTTCCAATTTCACACTCTATTCACAATTGGATCATCATAGTTGAGGGGTTGAGTAAATTCCAACGCTTTATTGCCCAATACATTGAAATCATAGCGTATTGCCGCAAAATAGCATTCGACAAACTCCATAAGAAGCGGGCTATAGCAACGGGAATGTTGGTCATACTCCAAGATGCTACGAGGATGGAATTCCCAAGCAAGTTCCATGCTATTTGGCAAGGCTCGTTTGAGGTTTTGGATGTCTATCCAAACAACAGGGTGCAAGTAGCCACGCCTCATGGTGCCCCCTTCTCCTCTTGCATGAACGGATAACAGTACAAGGTGTATCATGTATGACCATGCATGCCCAATAGATTGTATTTTGCCGAGCTTTGAGAGTCTACGCCTATAGCATTTATTCTAAAAATGCCTTGCAAATGCCTGACACTTGTGAACCCTTTATATGGTTTACATTCATGGATATTTATTTCTATAGCATTTAGGCATTATTTTACTCTTTGCATCAGCGTAATTCAAGTTAATTGATTTCCTGATAGAAGTTGCGCTACAAGTTTGTTTCAGATTCAATGTCGTATAGTTTTTATGACTTTTCCCTTATATTCTAATGTTCAGCAAATTATGGGGTTCCTAGATAAGGATTATTTGAGTTTAGGTATACTGTGGACTTTCCAATCAGTTGCATTCTAATTTTTGAGATTATTTAAGTTCCAAATTGGTATTCTAAATTTCCTAGGGGTTTTATTGGATATTATATAAGTCTAGTATTTTACCTTCTGTTAGTTTCTTGCATTTATCCTTCTCTCTTTAATAAGTGAGTTAGTAAGAATAATTGCTTGGAGGAGACCTGTAGGAGTTTGGACATGTAAGGGATTTTTCTCTTGTCCTAAAGAGATACAGAGGAGTCAGATGGATGAAATTTGAGGATGAATTCCATTTTGGCAAGATGGATGAAGCTTTTCTTGAGCAACTCATCTGTAGCAACAATTACTCTAGTTTTTGGGAACGGTTTTTTGAACCTTTTAGCTAGTGGTGTTTTGGGACAACCGTGTCTTTAGATCTAGATTTTCTTGTGTGTGTTTCTTAGAACGTCATAGAGACAATTTTATGAGAGATAGTTTTGCGAGTATTCTTTGTGGCAACCAAACTTCGATAGGATATTGTATGTGCACGTTTTGAGTCTTTTTTCTAGAAAAGCTTGTATTCTAAAATTTAGGATCTAAGGTTGCAGCAAGGCAACATCGAAGGTTGCGGCGCAAGGCGGCGCTTGAGGTCGACGCAAGGCAAATCAGCAGGGCGGGCGATTAGCGATTGTCTAACGCCCTAGTAGACAAGCGCGACGACCGACGCCCCTCCGAGCTTGCAGTAGGGCCGCCAAACCCCAACGATGCCGTAGGGAGGTGGCCAAGTCACCGTGAGGTCCTGACAGCAGACGCTAGCCGTTAAGCCGAGTATCGACGCCTCTTAGGTCACCGCCAAAGGAGCATAGCCATCGCTATCCACTCTAATTACACTCTTCGTGATAATCAGGAAGGTTGAAAGGGTGACATTAGAGAGGGGGATTTCCTTCTCTCAATGCGTGGTTCATTATTGGTTCTTTGCTTAATTTACTACTAACATTTTTGAATAGAACATTATCTTGAAAATGCTTGAATGATTGATTAGAAATTGTTCATTTGGATTTGTTGATTGAATTGTACTAGAGTGTGCTCAATTCCGCTTGTAGTGTGATTGAGGCGAGTTCCAAGGTTGGAGTTTTTGGAATTTGGATATGATGCGAAAGCGCTCTCTAAAAATCTCCAATCAAGCCTAATTTATGTTTGAATCGGGAAAAATGCATAATTGAATTGCTTGTTAGAATGTTCGTATCCATTCGGAATTTTGGATGCACAGAATTTAGGTAGAGGCAACTATACCCACTTCAAATCTAAAAAGAGTGCTATAGTTTTGGGTAATATGGAGTTTTAGATGATTAGCAGTAGAATTAGCCTAAAATCACCCCAAAATTAGGCTCTAGGTCATTAGTGGGCAAGCTGGTTGTGATTCTAGCAACCTCTACCACGCGATTGGTAAATCCTTTGGTTGAAATGGGCTAAAATTGATTAACATGGTCCAAATTGATTAAATCTTCATTGGTTGCACTTGCGACACTTAGTGAATTGCCATCGTTAATGTTCTAAGTAGGACTTTTATGAAGGTTGCATGATGTCAATGGAACTTCACCTCCTCAGTCGTGATCAATTGAACATCAATGAAGCTTCCTAAGCTCATAATTGGTGGACTTGAAATTTGTTACACCACTGAATTTGCATAGTCAAATGAGATGTGAGTTCAGCGGTGTATATTGATCTTTTGGTGGAATTTGAATTGAGATTGCATGCTTGCATGTGTAAAATCTGGGAATCCATTGCTTCGTAAGAAAAATTGTTTGCACCCACCTCAGAGACCTTGTGGCCATTTAGTGAACAACCGGTATATGAGCTCCCATTTGGTCAAGCATGGCTCATGTCATCACTTTCACCATAAAATTGTCTATCATAATATTGTGTTATGCTTAAGCATATTAAAAGGGAATGAAGTTGAACGTGAATAAACATGTCTACGTTAAAGATACGTTCAATATAACAACATGAGGTCATATTAAACTTTAGCATTTCTAATGGACAATAAAATTTTTCCCTCCTTTTTCACCTAAAGGTAGTTCAAATAAGGCTAGATACAGTAAGTTGCCCTATCATCGAGCTTCATACAAAACAAAGAGCATTAAATGTAACATTTTCCAAGTCTAGATGTATTATAAAAAACATATTTAGGAGTTTGATATGAAATGGGTGCGCTCACGTGGAATGCGTTGTAGAGTATATGGTTGACGTGGAATGTAGGATTTGATGGAGTTAAACAATATATGAGATCATGAGGGGTTCTTAATAGTCATGTGAGCGTTTCATGTAAAATTCTTATCTCTTTAAACGCTTAGATGTATAGATGTTTTACAAAGTGCATTGGATGTATTACAAAAACCTCAAGAACATATATAGCATGGAATTTCTGCGATAACGTGGAATGCATGCATAAATGGGTTTGGCTAATGTGGAATGTAAGATTTGAAGCGCGTATTTAAAGAGTCTAGAGGGTTGTTAACAGTGATGCGCGTGTTTCTCGTAACAAGATGGATATTAGGATGTGTTGCAGAAAAAACATGCATGTTTTTGACGTGGAATGCTTGGGTAGCGGAATTAGATGACGTGGAATATTTGATTTGAAAGCATAACAGTACCAACAGTAACACGCATGTCTCTTGAAATAGGTGTCGTATTAACAAGCGTTTAAACAAACGTACACAATCAAACGTACACAATCAAATAAAGGGTGGAATTCATATCCAGGTTTTAGAAAGCCTAATTCTGAGATGGTTGCCCTCTATCAGAAGAATCGCCAA
Organism: Bryum argenteum; assembly: GCA_037043015.1. Classification (NCBI taxonomy): domain Eukaryota; kingdom Viridiplantae; phylum Streptophyta; class Bryopsida; order Bryales; family Bryaceae; genus Bryum; species Bryum argenteum. Next base: position 27,522,147 of record CM073321.1, on the reverse strand, counting down.
AGAGGTGCTTGTCATCTTGAATATGTGCCTTTGTTGCAACTCGTTTGTCTTTGTAATCTTCGATAAAATACTCTTTTCTGTGATTTTGACTGTAAAGGCTCTCTTGTGCGCATCTTTGTACTATTGGCACACGATCAAATTGAGCCGGAGAATTATGCTCTTGCATCGTCATATTCTGCAACAAAAGCACGACCTCCATAATTGCATTAAATATTTACCTTGCACACCACTTTCGTCGACCTCTTGTTGGCTACAAAAAATACTTGTTGTATCTAAATGGAGAATGTAAAGAGTAGAGATTCAAAGGTAATTTGCAATGATTTGTGAAATTCTTGGGAAAAAACCCATGTTGATCCGTGTCTTTCTTATATTTTCACAGATATTATTCTTCAAATGCATGGCATGAACCTTGTGTCTAATAAACAAATTGTACACAAAATTTAAAGCCATGGTCGGAACTCCTCATTTGCGTATATACCATAAAAATTTCAGAAGTAACGTTAAAAAGATTTGTTCATATTTAGTGGACACTTGCAAATGTCTATTTGGACGTTGGGTATTAAAAGACGACATCAATTTCCAAGGATATGAACATTTGCATGAACGTTTTATAGACATGAACGATCATTCACGATATACATAGATGTAAATTTATTTATCCACAACGTTCCATTCAAAGAAGACGCACTCACTTTATATTCTTTCTTCTACTCCTCTTCAGCTGAACTGCTACAACAAGCATTGTGAGTAAATTTGCCACGATCGTAAGTTGCACTTGCTTTATACTTCTTCTTGTTATTTTGTGCACTATTCTATTCTTTGAGATGTATTTTGAGAATCAATTTCGGTACTATTTTAAAGTTTGAAGCAGTCATATGCTAAATTTGTAAATAAGAAACTAGTTGTTTGGGGCGTTTTTAAGTAGTTGCATCAGCTCTATTTCTTTAAGGTTAGCAGAGCAATTCACAAATGAAGGTACACTTTTTGTTTTTGGTGTGCAAATATTTTGTTTGATGTTCTTTTCACGTTCCGCTTGGATACTTGCAAATTGAAGTTTATAACAACCACCATGGTTGTTTACAACAGCCAATTATATTGAAGAGAAGGTAGTTGAACTACAACTTGAACATGTAAGAGGTCATTGATACCAAACCTTTACTAGGGAAGATATGCATTGCGTGTGTATTGTGAAAACAAAACGTCATAGTTAGAATGACTTCACTGTTAGCATCCTAACGTGGGCTATATAGATTAAGAAGAATCCAACATGAGCCTCTAGGGATGTACGTGTCAATCACATTTCCAAGAAGTGGCCAAGCTCCTTTTAGTAGAAAATTATACGCTATTGCGGTGCAGAGGTAGATTTTATATATTTCGTATTTGAATCAAAGTTAATCGCATTAGAATTATTTTAGATGAAATTTAAAATTTTAGATTGTTGTAGCTCAAGTCTTTAGGAGTACAGTCAAGTGTTTAGTTTTGTATTGTGCCCTATTTAGTGGATATTCATGTGCATTTTCCTGAACGTGTAGTGGACGTTGTTCATGACGTTAGTACACGTCTAATTGTGTTATAAATGTTTCAAATGACGCTTCATTCGCATTTTGCATAACGTAATATTGTGTTAGAAGATGTGGTTATTCACCTTCTCTTTGTATGTGACATAATGGTCATGTGTTGTGCGTGTAGGTAAATAGTACACTGCATTTCATTGAACCTGCATGTAATTGTTGTCCAAAGTTGATGCTTTGGATGTCATCTTGCATCCCAAAGTGGTATCAAAAACGCATTTGAACATGTAACACATGCGTATTTAGCGTCTAAATGGGTGATGATAAGCGTCTAAAACGTACTTCTAAAACACGTTGCATTGCATTAACTTAAACACGCAATATCCAAAACTCTAAACTCTATACGAGAATTTATAATCAATCTACAAGCATGCAACATGTCACCATCTTAAGCATCCAAAAACCAAATGTTGTGTCACAATTGCATGCCATACATGCAGAATTTCCATCCATCCGAAAGACATAGATTTGTCTCTGTAAGCTTCGATGTGGATTGAACAACAATATAAAATGCTCAAATGGCAAGTGAGAAACTCTGTGAATTTACCGAGGTAACTTTCGATTATCTTGGTTAACGTGCCTAAAAGCAGGTTGATTCGTAATCCGTACGCTCCAGGCTGCGTTGAAGTAGGAGACTTTCTAACTACTATGTGACTTTAGTAGGTCCAAAATATCCACATTAAATTGCGTCACTATCTACAATGCTTTCCTCTAGTGGCATCTTTGTGCATTAATAGTAAGCAACTACTTGCAAAGATGCTTGTATATAACTGTTAATTGCTACAACGTACAAGTCTCTACCTTTGCTTTCCAAAGCTTGAAGTCACTTTTGTATAAAGACTCGTGAAGATTGCATGATTGCACCCCCAAAACTTTTGCAGGAGTATTTTCTTTTTCTATATTCAAGGCTTTAGAGAAATTAATGTGATTTTCAAAATCAAACAAGAGAAGGTGGTGAGTTAAGGCTGGTATAAAAATAGTTTATGTTTTATTAATTCTTCGATGAAAAATTCAAAAGCAACAAAAAATAAATATTCATTGACATTTATGACATTTATAGAGTTTCAAGAAAGTGGAAAAGTAGCAATTTTTGGTCAAAGAAGAATGATGGAGTCTTGCACAAAAAAAAGGCACGTGCTCTTGCGACATCAGAGAGGAAGAAGTTAGAATCAACTTTTCTAAAACAGGAGATATGATGCAACCTTGGTGCCCTAAAAAAAAAGCCAAAGGACCCTATGTACATGGAATGCAAGACCCTATTCTAAGTGGCATTAGATATTCCGAGCAACATCAAGCTCTCAAAGGGTGTGTGAGGAATCGACAACCAAAAACACCTAGATCTCCCTCTCAGAGCAAAGTACCTCGGGCGACAACTAAAGAACTCGGCAATAATATACAATTTAGCTAAGCATCTCCATGCTTACGATCAAATCTATAAAGATGGGAGCTTAAAGAAAAAGATTGCTACATTGCGAAATGACCATGACGGATATACAATGCATAACTGCATCAATTATAGAGAGCTTTGGTTGCGCTAGTTCTTTCTTTCAAATTTGAGCCCGTATAAGCTGACCACTTGGATATACTAGTTGGCCAACAATATATCAAAGCATTTGTAGGACAAAAGGAGTGCGGTTGGAGCATAACCATTTACGACGTGATAAATCGAGAATTTAGAAAACTTGGCGGACCCAAACCGTGCCCACTGGGTTCATTCTTTTATTATGTGTATCCAAGATATGCGTTCTTGACTAAGAGAGAGCTAGAGAAGAATGGGAGACTATGCGCCAGTGAGAAGTACATGGAATGGGCCCATAGAAAGAACAAGAAGGCGACGATGCTAGCCGATGTTATAAAATAGAGGTGATTTACAAAGTTATAAAAGAGATAGTCCGAATTTTTGGCTTAACTAGAAAAGTCTTGGAGTTCTAGTCAGCGTAACCCAATTAGGGTTTGGCATCCTTGGTAACAAGAGAGACTTAGAAAGTAATGAGTTTTTTTTATGGAAGTTCAATAGTGGCCACGACTTAGCCCCTTCTTGGTATTCACTTCACCTCAAAGTGTTAACTTTGTTAAGCGTAGGTTTCTAGAGAAGGTTTTTGCGGAACTGAAAAAACAAAAGCGCAAAGTTACATGCGGCAAGAAAGGAAATACTTGACAAGCAATCTGTGGCACTAGTACTAACCAAGGCATGCCAACCTTTAGTGTTTATGAAGGCTTGAAGCACTAAGGGCTACACTTAGCGGGTTCAACAAAATGACTCAGATGTAGACTTAGCATTTTACTTAAGAAAGATGATTGATTCAAACACGTGGGAATGCATACATTGATATAAAGAGAGATAAAATCAGATCATAATGAGTAAGGGAACATGGACTTACTAGCCATTGTATACAAGATAGTCTGAAATACAACATGAGTCCAGTATATAGAGTCCTGAGCATTATTATAAGACCTAATGCACCGCAAAATTGGAAGTCGAACTCTTTGTTTTCTACAACAAATTTTACTTCAGCCGATTGTATATTCCATGGCCGCTACTAGATATATAAACAATGAGGTTTATCCTCTTGTTGTGGTCGTTCCTAGTCGCCGCGGCGTTATTTCGTAACATTAAAAGAGTGTATTATGACTTGCATAAAAGAGTGTATTTTGTCGTTGGATTGTAATCAATGCTAGTAACTGCATTCAACTGGTCAACGGTTGGGGCAAGTGTGGGTTCTTCGATAGGTGGTGACGTTAAGGTGGTGCATTGTAGTGATACAAATTAGTGATGGCCTTGGCAATGCCTTTGTAAAGAATTGTGCATCTTTGTGGTAATTGGGTGCTTGTAAATGTTTAAGACAGGACCTCCTGACATCTTGTTGCAGCTTAGACAATGGACTTTATTTGCTTCAGTTTAGAGTATTGTCTTGCAAAATCAGGGTTGGCTGCAAAGTATGCAACAATGCCAACCTAGACCATCTCCAAGTTTTCCTTGTCCTCAATGATATGATCAACCTCAACCGCCGAATTGTTTTCTATGGACATTTGGAGGTACCTAGGGCTGAACGTGACTCTAGGGTGAACGCGACAGTGATGGCGTTTGTCATGGCTTCTACTAGGCCGCCACTGCGAGGTGGCTTAGTGAAAGTTGAGGCGTCTCATGGGCATTCGTAAAGGTGTATCTGCTAATTCTAGGGTTCATTGTTCTTGATATTTGTGCACTTAGTGATCATTGATGTTATTAGTTCCATAGCATTTTTCTTGAATTATTGGAATTTTTATTGCATTCTTAGTGTGATCGGTAGAGACAAACCCCGTGGCTAGTATAAAATGCGGAATCTCTGCATAAAATTAAAAAAGATGAAGAAGTTTTTTTTTCTGTTAAGCAACTTCATGGAGACACCAAAATATTGAATCAAGGTGTCCTTTTGACATTCAAAATTTAAAAAATGGTATCCTTTGCATTATAACCTAGCATGTCATGTTTATGGCATGCTCGGTATTAGTAGCCATGTCAATAATGTGAGGGTTCATAGTGTCTTTGCCCAACCCCTTTTAGTTGTGCTTTGGTTGGTCATAAAATCTGAGATTTGTAATTGCTTTGTTGTAAGATCGGGCAATAAACTACACTATTGGTTCTTGGGCTATCGGGGGGTTAACTCGCAATATCTTGTAATTGATAGTGCTCATGGCTGAAGGTGTATTCTGCTTCAACATAATTCAAATGTTTACGAACTTCTTGCTAACGTTTTGGATTACGAGCCATTATGCTTCTTAGCGTTGCACATCATTTTAAACCTCTTGAGGGATTAGGTCTCGGCTGGTCTTTTGACCTTCTAAGAGTCATGTAGAAGTTGGCGATTTGTTGCTCCAAGGCTCCTACTTGTCCTCAGCCTACATTGTTCTCTCCAATGAGCCCTGCTTCCAACTCTTCACTTCCAGAGAGCTATAGTTACAATGTATCTACTTGGTTTAAGGGGATATTCTTTATTTTGAGACAAAATGGACATATTGAGATGTTGAAAAACACACACACAAGGGGGCTAAGGAAAAAGTTGTTGAAGTATTTGAAATGAAGAAATTTAAATTCACGTGCTAAGCAAACGAAACGATTTGAAGGGTCCAATCACAAAGCAAAAGGCTTGAAAACAAGATCGGACTATAAATAGAAGGAATTAGAGATCGATTCGGCAATTTAATATTTCTAAAAATAGACATTGAACAATACATAGTAAAGAATCACATAGGAACCATGTTCACATTAATTCCCATCAGAAGTCACAATTGATTCGACTGAGATAATAGTTGGAAGACACGGTAAAGGCTGTATTGAAGTATGAAGAATACGTACAATTGTACAAGTGTACACTATATTTTGACTTTGGTATATATCGTAAAAGAATGAAATAAGAGAATAAATGTAGAGGCATTAACTGTTGTGCCTTTAATAATACTAAAGAAAGAGTAATTAAAAGAATGTTTGTAGAATATACGAGGAATATACTAATCACATCAGAGCTATAAATGCATAGTCAAGGAAGGGGATAATCCTCAATAAGCACAACTAGCTAAGTGGTGATATCTTAAATGTACTAGGTTCCACCAAAATGCAAAACACTGTATGTTGAATATATTCCGCTGGTCAAGGATATCCGATTGGAGGAGGAAGAACAGAAAGTAGGAACATTAAGGCTGTGTCTCTTTAGACTTAGAGCCATTCAGCTTGGCTTCGGCCTCGTGCTGCTTCATAAGCGCGCGAATAAGATCATTCCGACGAGAGTTTGGCAAACAATTTGTACCCAAAGTCTCACTCCGACGAGCAAGTCAGGTGTCAAAACATTCCCCATCACGCCTACGAAGGGAGTCAAGTAAACGCGAAGGACGAGAGGATGAAGGAGCTGCCGATTCTCCATGCGCAGGATACGGCCAAGGTGTGCAAGAAGCTCGCCTTGATGGTGGGGGGCGCGATGCTAGTGGCTTTGCAAGAGGCAAGAAATCCCCCTTTGAACCCAGTTGTCGCGGGGCACCGCCGAGGGATCTTATTGCCCTGCTATTGTTGTAATTGTTGACTTGGATCGCGGGTTGTGATGTATTGGATGATCCACCCACATTGATGGTGGAAGGAGGAACAATTGAATCTCGCAAAGGAACGTCGATAGCACCCACACCGGAGTAGAGCTGCCTCTGAGGTGTTTTCGAATTTAGAGCATCGGGCGACAAAGAGCGCCTCCGCGATGGTGATGTACGAAGCCGCTTCAGGGGAGACGGAGAGCAAATAGGAGTCCGAACAGGACCACGACTCGGCGGGCTGTCAACAACATTGTCATCAACACTATCTCTTGTAAAATCCATCGTTGCGGATGCTGCGTCCGTAGCCGTGAACATATCAAAATGCCTCGACGCGAGAGAGGCGGCAACACTTGCTGAGAGTGAAACAGAACATTCCGGGACGGAGGTCTGGTTGGAGACATCATCCTCTTCACCGGACTCATCGAGGGTAGAAGGCGCCTTGACCTATAGAACAAACCCGGAAATGCAAGGAGTCGGTCAGTAAAGATGGACGCAAGAAACATGGAAGAGTTATCCACGAAGCGGAGATAACTCAAGCCGGGGGAGAAGTGACGTCATGTTCACAAGCAAAAAGCATACAAGAACATAAGAAGAAAACAACCAGTGAAATCAAATTTGACATAAAGAGAACAGAAGCCTGAATGCATACAAGCTGATACTTCAAAAGATTATCCCCGGGCCGGGCAAAAATGACATCTTAAGTAACAACAAAGAAAGAGTCATACAATAGAAATAATCATCAAAATAAATCCTAAGTAAACAAGCATCCACAAATGACGTAATAAAAATTGATCACATTGCGATGTGGTACATAAAGGATGATACAATAATCGGCTTCTTTATTTAAACCAACCTTATTCATACAATAGCAACCCATTTACATATTTATCTACTGGGTCCTCAAAAAGGAATACAGAGCGCCCTAACCGTCATGTAGACAATGACTTAGGAAATGAAGGAGTTTCGTAAGTACGCCCTAAGTTCCTATGCGACTGCGCCATACCATCTAAAATAAACCTCCCTAAATTGCTATACTTATTGATAGGCGGAATACCAATCCTATGATTGTCTACATAGGACCGAAGATTCCCAAGCCTGCAAGTGGCGAGAAGAGCGAGTAGCCATGGAGTAAGCACGGCGGACTGAGTATTGTCCTCTCGGCTAGATTTTGTCCAAGGCTGGAGGAAAATGACATTTCCGGTGTGGTTGCAAATACTCTTCTCAGGACTGTCGTCTAGAATGAGGAGAGTGTTATCCAACCCAAACACAACAACACCGTTACTAAGCGGGAACACCGCAGAGGACAACGTTTTCAAAAATATCCTCTTTTGAGCATTGGTCGGGTACGACAAATAGACACCTCTGCTAACCTCAACCAATCCACAAGACTCTTGTCCGAGGATCTCAAAAGGCTTAGGAAGTCCACTGAAGAGGTAGTCGATGACGGCTTCAACAGTGGACTTCTTCATCGAACTCCATATTACAACTCTCGCAACATGGGCGGACATGGTCTCCAAGAAATTTCTCACTCCCGGGCGGCAGAAAACCGCCTTTGGGGGCACCTTCGCTAGGATGTCCGGCACGTAGAGCCGGTCCCCAGGAGAGCACATGGGAGAATTTCTCCCGAGCGATGGCAGATGCACACACTGACAATGAATCCCGTTGATGTCGAGGACGACATTCAACCATCGAGGCGGCGCCGACTGCCCGAGTGCAGACCTCGGCCGCGGGACACACTCAAATTGGGAAATCAATTCTACCTGGCATCAAAGGAAACGATAATGTTGAGGATACCTGATTGAAAGCAGAGACATTGCGATCTGAGCAAATCCACAATGACGGCATGCATTGCATCCGTGGCATTGGGGCCAGATCGATCGGATTCTGATGCAATCTCACGGCCCGTGGGCGCAGAATGAATCCCACAGAGGTGAACTGAGAAAGACATTGAGGAAAATCAAATGACACTCCAACTTGAAGGCAAAAATATAGATATCAAAAATAAATTTATTTACATCGATCATGTACAAGGGATGTGTTTATCAACTTTGACCGAAACACTACGCTGGGTACTAATACTATCGAAAATCTATAATACATGACCCGCCACAGCAAACGTTGACAACTCCAGAAAAATCATAACGAGTAAGGGTCGTCGATCTCCTGCAGTAGAAAATAGACGAATAAGCAAAGTTCAGGCAAGCGAATCGGTTTAGGTAAAGGCCAAGCGACAAAATCATGATGGTTGTGACGACGACGAGTTATTGCAGTCGTGGGGGGGAGGGTGAAAGTACTTACGTTATCATGTGGCTCTTGCGGTTGAATCGCGTTGGTCGGGCTAGACGTATAGTTCACCAACTGCTGGTCATCGGCATCGACCAGAGTCCTCGGCGGAGTGCTCGGAAACTCTTGCTGATCAGACGCCGGCGCTGCGATGGCCTCACCATTGGTGTCCTCCACTTCGACTCTTGGCTCCGCATTATCCCCGGCCCGGGGATAACTTACCAACTGGTCGTACTGAGAAAGTTCTAGACCAGAATCGGGTGGTTGAGCAGACTCAACCACTGGAGCAGCGGGTGCCACACTCGATGAATCAGAACCCAAGGCAGGTTCGTCGGCGGGAGGGGACACCTCAACAGAAGAGTCAGCATTATCCCCGGGCCAGGGATAATCTTCAGACTGAGGAAGCACGGCGGCAGCTGCCTGAGATTCAGCAACGACATCTAGTTGATCGGCAAGAGCGAGAAATTGAGAAACGACCTGCTCAGGTTCCCCCTCAGAGGGGACGGGCTGCGTCTGGGAGTCGATGCCAGTCGCAGCAAGATTATCCCCGGCCCGGGGATAATCTGGTGTGGCTGTGCCCGCGGACAGCGGCAAGGGCTCCACCTCGCTGCTGCGTACAGCAGCGGTGGTGGTGGCAGTATTATCCCTGGCCCGGGGATAATTTGCATCAGGGTCGGAACTCGGGGCGCCCGAGGTAGAAGGAAGTTCCGGATGCTCGCCTGCGTTATCGCAGCAACGTGGGGTGGCATCGGCGTGCCAGTTCTGAGCCATTCGAAGACGACGTTAGCCTCTGCGAGCTTCCTTGCGTCCTCTGCTTCCTTCTGGGCCTTCTCCTTGTTCAGTCTGGCCTCTTCGGCAAGCCTCCTATTGTTTGCCAGGAAGTGTTCCTCAACCTTCACACCCGGAGCACCTGGAGGAGGCGCAACTCCTGCTGTATAGGGCGCCACACTTTCAGCTCCCAGGTCGGACTGCGGCTCGGCTACAGAAGAAGAAGGTTGGCTTCCCTCAAATGAAGCCCTTGTTACGAGGCTGAGGTCCGCCATTTCATCTGACGATGAGTTCTTCTTGGTGTCGTAGGGACAGTCATCGTGCATGAAGTCCCTATAGTCAACCCTGGCCCTTTTATCCGCAGAGAGCAGGTAACCCCCGTAGTAGTGCTTGTCAACCAAGCCGTAGAAGGAATGTTTCAGGATCTGCAAGGGAAGAGCAGAAAGGATCAGACACGATGGGCCGGCTAAAGTTATCCCCGGGCCGGGGATAACTGATAGAACTTGAAACCGTGACAAAGTACGAATACATCTGAATAAGAAATCAATTTTGTATATAGGGCCAAATATCAGAAATGAAATACACTGAAAGTTAGCAAAGTACGGCAGCTAATTTATCCCCGGGGCGGGGATAATGGTAGCAAGTCTCTGCAAGAGAGGACGGTGCATGTCGAGCTTACCAGGGAGGCGACCATGAATTTGGAGCCGGAGAAGATCCCGAGTGTTGAGTCACCCTTCTTGCAGTACCGGCGGATGAGACCAATGTAAAATTCCATCCGCAGCTCCGAGAACTTGGCACACCACTTGGCCTCGTTGTAGTGCCCACTATCGATGTAATACGGTACATGGGCGGCTTTGAATTCCGTGGGGTTGGTCCCGATGAAGGCTTGCCCTTGTGGTGTCTTCTTGAACAAGAAGATTATGTACACGTCGTTGGCAGATCTTTCAATCGCTGGCGCGTTGAAGATCCTCTCAGCTTTCGCCACCACGTACTTGGACGTGCTCATCGTGTAGGTGGGGTGGCTGAGCTGAATCATCGCCTTCAGCTTATGAAGCTTGTTCGCATTGCCGCCGTTCACGATCCAGACCCATACAGTAGGGTTTGTGTAAGCTGGACTTGATATCGCAGCGAACTTTGCTACCAAAGCTTTGAAGAACTCCTTCGCGGCATTGGAGTCCTTGCACAGGGAGAAGACAGTGTCTCGCAAGTCAAACAACCCCAGCGAAACCGATCCTGCCGGTGCCTCGGTGGACCATTGGCCACTGAGAGTCATGGCCTTCGAGTCGTAGGTCCGAAGATCGAATGTCTTGGTGGACTCCCGATGCTTGGTCTTCTCCCGGAGGAAGCACTTGAAGAAGTCCTCGGCATTGGAGAACATGGACTTCAGCTCCCCGGCCGTCTTACACTTCCCCTGATTCTGCAGTCGCGTCGAGTAGAATTTTGCCTCGACGTGGCTGAGCAGCATGTTCCACGACGCCGTCGAGAAGCCCTTCTTTGAATTTCATATCTTCCATTTCTCAGGGCATACTGCTCCGTCGTTGGGAAGGAAAAATGGAGGAGTTGGACTTACGACCCTGAACTCCTGGTATACTACAGCCTTGCACTTCTGGCGGATAATCCAATCACTACACGCGTGGCTCAAGCAATGAAAGTATTTGGTTTTGTGGAAGGAAAACCTTGGATACTTCATCGCTCCGTCCGCGGTTTCAACATGGACGAGGAAAGTGATAACCCTGTCAATGTCATCATCAGAAAGATTCCCAAACTTCCTGAAGAACTCACGGCTCACATGATGCTTATTGCCCGTAAAGTATGTTGGGTTCATGCGATAAGGTGCGCCTGTATCGGGGTTGATCAAATTCCCAAGCGAATGGAGATCTAGGAACTCCGCGAACCTATCGTACATGCTGTCGGGAAAGGTGATGATCTGGATCTCGTGCTTGAGGTCCGATGTAGTCATGTCGTCTTCCCGGCCTTGTTGGGATCGATGTTCCGAAACCGGATGTTGAGAAGATCCTCGAATTTCTGAAATTACATTGGAATGAATTGTTAGATGCGAAGACTGAAGTACAAGATGCCTACACGAATCATGTTTGGGCACTAGAGCCTAGTTATCCCCGGGTCGGGGATAACTAAATCAGACATCTTGCTAGTGGCAAGAAGTACAAGAGTAGAAATACATAAACCATGATAAAGAACAATTTCCCAAGAAATTGACAGACATAATGTACATGATAGTTGTAATCTAAGACCAGGCTATCACTGAATCAGACGTTGGGTTATCCCCGGCCCGGGGATAATCCATGGGGAGTGTCTATAGTCTTACTTTGAAATTGGTGGGATTGTAGACCGAGTCGTTGTTCCGCGTTGCGTTCTCGTTCACGTTTGCGGACGGACGCCCACAATCGATCCATATAGACCTCCCAGGTTTTATCTGGTTTCCCCACGTTGGCTGGGCATACTTAAGTGGGTTCGTGGTGTTGTAGAATGCCGAGATTGAAGTGAGGCTTTTCGGGTCGGTCTCGTATAGAATGTATGCATACCACAAAAGAAGCTCCTTCTTCCTTTCCCCTGTCAATGGCTCGTTCTGAAGCTCCCTCGAGGCTTCCACGGAGTGCTGACCGTCAATGATGGCAAATTTCCCATCCTTGATCTCCTCCCATGATGTTGGCCGCCTAGGAAGCAAATTTCCATTGGCGTCAATGGGAGTGATGATGATCGTCTGCCTCCGGGTGATATCTCCCATCCTTGCGAGGTATTGCTTTGTATTGTTTACGATGTCCCTTTCGAGACTTCGCACAACCCACGCGTCCTTTCCCCTCTCAAGCTGGGAAATAGGCACCAGCTTCTGTTCTTTCTTGAACAAGAAAGAGTCCTTGAAGCTGGCGTTGAAGACTGTCTGCTCAGAGGCAAACCTCACGTAGACTGCCACTTCAGCAGAAGGTTTGGATGAATCCTTCTTCTGTCGGGCGGGCACTTCGACTACGGAAGTTAATGCAGATCCTTGACTCGCGGCTGCTGGGGGAGCGGTGCGCTGTCTCTTCTTCTTGGGAGCGGCACTGCCCGCCACGATTGCATCATATATCAGCCTCTTCGCAGGCACTCGCGGCGGATCAGGTAGAGCACCACTAGATTGTGGAGCTGAAGCTTCAGGATGCACGACAATTGCAGACGCGGCGGGTGCCTTCTTCTTCTTGGCCGCTTTACTGCTTGATCCTTCATTCGACTGGGACAGTCTTGATAGCATGGTCGTCAGCTTCCGAACCGTATCTTCCTGGTTAATGTTCTCCCAGCTCTTGATGTTGTCCTTCCAGAACTTCAGAATGCCATGCCGAGTCTTGTGCAGTTCTTCAAGAAAGCCGTGCGGGTCGAACTGTGCTCCGCCGTCTACTCCCACCTCTACCACAATTCTGAAGTGGTAAGGTTCCCCATGCTCGTCCTGCTGTAGAAGGACGCACCTGAGCAACATGTACTTCTGCCTATGTGCCTCGAATGCTGTTACCCTTACATTCTGGTGTAAGGGAATGTAAGGGTCCGTGTAGACCATCTTGGTCATGACGAGAAATGGTTCTTCACGATCTTGAGAGTCCAGCTGACGACCACATCCTTGAAGAGCCAGAGGTCAAGGCTTTCGTTATCGTTATCGCGCAGGGATGGGTTGAACCCAAAGGGGTGGTGGACCTTGTCCAAGGACATGTCGAGGGGATTTGTGTCGCTGAGTGCCATCATCCTCTTTGCAATCATAAATAACAACTCATGAATACTATGGCCACAATAAATCCTTTATCCCCGGGGCGGGGATAATTTTGTTTTAAATTATGGTTTTATCCCCGGCCTGAGGATAATCTGCTGTTGTCATTTGTTCAACTATAGACTTTGTAGATGTGAATGGGGAGAAGTTATCCCCGGCTCGGGGATAATATAGTATAATTCGGCCTGATACCATGGCTAGAATACAATGTTATCCCCGGGCCGGGCATAACTCCTTACAGCTTTAGAAACCTACCAGTTCTGAGCAGAAATTATCCCCGGGCCGGGGATAACTTTTGCATGCATTGGTCACATAGCTGACCTGTGCAGAAATTATCTCCGGACCGGGGATAATTTCTACATGCCGGAATCATATAGCTGCAATGCGTTAAATTAACCCCGGCCCGTGGATAATGTATTTTGTTATTATGTGAAATACATGAAAACCGACTATTTTATCCCCGGCCCGGGGATAATCATTTCAGTTTTTGGTCAATCTTTTTTCCATCAATTATCCCCGGCCCGGGAATAATTAGTTCTTCTTTTTAAAAAAACTTATGAAAAATGACTGTTTTATCCCCAGCCCGGGGATGATTGTTTCAGCTTCTGGTCAATCTAGTTCCTTTTTTCATCAATTATCCCCGGCCCAGGGATAGTTAGTTTTTTTTTGAAAAAAAATTAATGGAAAAGGACTACTTTATCCCCGGGCCAGGGATAACTGTTTTAGTTTTTATTTTATTTAGTTTTTTTTCATTAATTATCCCCGGCCCGGGGATAATTAGTTCTTTTTTTTAGAAAAAATACATGGAAAATGTCTATTTTATCCCCGGCCCAAGGATAATTGTTTGTCTTTACTCAACTTAGTTCTTTTTTCATTAATTATCCCCGGCCCGGGGATAATTAGTGCTTGTTAATTTTGGAAAGACAAGGCAAATAACAACTTTATCCCCGGGGCGGGGATAAAACCTTTGTACACAAGACAAGTACCCTTCTTTCGCAAGATTTATCCCCGGCCCGGAGATAACAGTGAGAGCCAGAGTTGAAATATCAAACATCCGCATCCTGAAAAACTTGCAAGGCAAATCTAATATCTACATACGACGTAGATTTCAGCATTCCACAGCAGTTTTATTGAATGGGAATGAGTTAATCAATACAAGGAAAACAAATAAGAAGTTGGGAGCTCACCTGATAAAAAAGCTTAGTGAATGCTGGATGTGTTATAGCAAATGAAAACCCAATTCGATGCTGAGTAGAGTTATATACTGCAATTCCAAGTGCAAATTCAGAACACAATGCCAAACACAAATCCAATCACAATTCCAAAACACAATTGCAAGCATCGGGGTGATGAGTTCAGCTCAACCCTACTAAACCTGATGCAATCCTACTGAACCTGTTGCAAGGAGCTACGAGACTGAAGCGAAAATGGAATTCGGAATTTCAAATCGAAAGATGCTAACTAAAAGCATCAAATTGAAAGTAGAATCGTTTCAGCAGGATTTCAACCTAGCTGAATTGCAGCAAAAACTCATAGACATCAGGTCTTCGCTCACCCTTTCTGCCCTGGCGACCTCACGCAGGCTGAAAGCAATCACCGGCTCGGCACGCTCGACAGATCCCAGCCCGCAACAGTCCCGCAAAGCAAAAAAACTCCGCAAAGCATAGCAACTCTCGGCAAAGCACCGCAACTCCGCTGTCAGCAATACCGCAACTCTCAGCAAACTCCGCAACTCCGCTCTCAGCAATGAGAAGCTCCTCAACAAATTCAGCAACGACCACCTTCTGAAACGCTCGATGAAACACACGTTCTGCGCTTCCTCGACACGCTCCGCAAGCTCTCAGCAAAAACACAATAAAACTAAAAGTGAAAACACAAAAAGGACCAACGCGTTCTCAGCGCAGACACGCTCCTCGACACACTCTCAGCAACGACAAGCTCTCAGAAAAGGAGGAGCAAAAAACTGAAAACCTAGAAAACGCGCAGGGGCACGCTACGGCACGGCGGAAACAACGTCCGGGTCGTTCGAAAACAGACGGAGCAGGAGGAGTCGCAAGGAGGGAAACGCGGAGGGTAGACTGCTGTCGAGAAGGCTGCTGTGCGGAGGTAGTCCGCTGTCAGTGGAATGACGGCGGACGGGTGATAATGATGAAAACCGCCATCATTGCAGTACATGAGCATGATCATGCGGATGGCCATGCGCATGTACATGGCCATGCACATGACCATGCTCATATGCATCATCATGGCCATTTTAATTTTTTAATTTTAATTTTTAAAAATACTTCGTTTATATATTAATTGCAAATTTTTTTAATTTATTACTCCAATATATTTCTAATATTTGGTATTCAAATCCTTTTGAAATATATTAGAACAATTTGTCCAAGTTTAGAATGCCTATTCATTCTATATTTTTTTGTAGATATTTTCACTTAGTTTTGTACACAAATGTAGTCGTTTTTCCTTAGTAGTTTATGTATTAATTTAGAATACTACTTTATTCATGGTTTGTTCTAAAAAGTTTTGTCTAAGTGTAGTATATGAAAAATCCTCGAGCAGCTCCGCTGCAGAACGCAAACAAGAACAGGAAAAAAAAAACCCTCGCAGCTCCGCAGCAAATTGTGTCTTCCTTAATTTCTTTAGGATGTTCGTGTTCAAAGTTAAGAAATCCAAGTCAGCCAAGTCTAAGTTTATGTTTCAGTTCTTATCTAATTATTCCACGTGCTTAGTTCATTGTAAAGAATAGTATTGTCTCCAAGTATCGTATTCTAGCTTACGATATAGTTTTGTACACATATGTATACTAAGTTTTGTATGCTAAAGTTCATTCCCAATTTGAATTAGAGTCCTTAACTAGGATTTTGTAAACCCTAAACATTCAGCAATAATTTGCAAGGGCATAATACGCGTATAAGGTCTAAATTTTGTGACTCAGACCGTTTTGCAACAAGAAGATTTAGGGGTTAAGTTTTGAATACAAGACTATTTTAGGTCTGTTCTACAAAGTATTGTCAAAAAGTCTATGTATTCAAGATAGGTTCATTGACAATTAATATGATCCTATGATTAGGTAGATTAAAATTCTATGAATTATATGCTAAGTTTAGAAGCTTCTGAAACATTCTGAGTTTTAATATCGATGAGATTTGTGATTGGAATTACGCAAAATTGCCATGTTAGGTAACAAAATCGATTACAAATGAGTTTGTACAGTTATGTCAATAAAATTTCTTAATCTAATTTAATTTCAAATCTAAGGTTGTATTTTAAAACCTTAGCTATGTGAGTATTGATTCTACAGTAAGAACATGTTATACTAATGCAAAGTAATTATGTTACTGAAACTTTGGTCTATTTCATCTGTGGTAGGTAAACATTGATGCAATACACATATTGTAAATAAGGTATGGAATAATTTATTACCAAATAATTGAAATTTCATCCAATTTATGTATGACAAATACACATTATTACTAATCTCCTTTTGTTCTTTTAGTAGAGAATAAATCATAAGGAATCAAAGAAATAAGATAATTCCCCAAAGATCTACTATACCATGATGACACCAAGTATTAAAATAAATTTGAAGGTATCATAGATCTTTCAAAGGAAAGTAACATTTATTTATTGTGTTTGATATTATTCAACAATAAAACCATAAAGTTCAAGTACTTAATAAAAAGAAAAATAAACTAACGAAGTATAATAGATTGTTCAAGAGAAGTAACCTACATTCATAGTTATCCATTTTCTTCTATGGTATGAGCATATACGTTAATGTACCTATTTACTTCAAAAAAAACCTATCAATACTAGTATACCATTATAAGTATTTTTTCATTATCCAACGACTCTATTTGAACAAATACTTTTGGATTAAACAGTAACTATATTATATATTTGTAAGACTATAGGGCTTGATTTATTAATCAACAAAATTCTTTTTTTAAGTATATAATTGTGTACTGATGTTTTAAATTAGATTAAAATAACTTGTAATAAAACATAGGACCTTCCTATGATAGATTCTGTAAGATTCAAGATTGCAATTATAAAGACTAACTCATACGGTTATAGCCAAGAACATTTTTTTTTTTTTTTTTTTTTTTTTAATGTAATTTTGTTATACCTATCAATTGAAAATAATAAACTTACTTACTAAAAGAGCCATTTATTTTGTTTCTATGCTGTGGGCGATGCATGCGGAGATTGCATGACCTGCTTGCCCGCCGCCTGATAAGCAGTACAATACTCCGAGTTGTTCGAATCGTCACCGTCGGAGGCGCTGGAAGCGTCATCACCTTTGTTCTTCTTTGATACCATAATAAGATTCTTTTGAACTAAATCTAAATAGCATTTCTAATGTGTGAGTCATTCAATCCAAGCCTTCAAAGGCGTAATTTTAATTCTCTCAAGCTAGTTGTCATTGCTATTATGAAAAAAAAGTTTAGTTACATATAATGAATTATAATATAATATAACATAAATTAACGTATTAAGATATAATATTATAGAGTATAATATTATACAATATAGTACAATAGAATATAACAGTATTGATTAAATCTTACTTAATATCCTTTAATATAAGATAATAAACTATAGTATACTATATTATAATATACCAAACTTCTTCCTTTTTTTATATTTCGGAGTTAAAGGGGATCGGACTAAATATCAAGTTAAAAATGATTGCAAATTAAAAAGGGAATAACTAAAATATGATCTATTAATATAACATAACTTAACACAATTGTATAGAAGTTAATATAGTTTAATATCCTATCACATAGTATTATATAGTAATATATTCTATCCAATAATTAGTATAATATAGTATAATATGTTATAATATATTATAATGTAATATAATCTAGAATAATCAAATATAGTACAATATAATAGAATATAGAATATTAAAAGAACATCAAATAGAAATATACTATAGGATAATAATATATATATATATTGTTTTGAAGATGTAAAATTAAATAATATATTATGATATAATATAATATGATATAATATAATATGATATAATATAATATGATATAATATAATATCATATGATATAATATAATATGATATAATATAATATGATATAATATAATATGATATAATATAATATGATATAATATAATATGATATAATATAATATGATATAATATAATATGATATAATATAATATGATATAATATAATATGATATAATATAATATGATATAATATAATATGATATAATATAATATGATATAATATAATATGATATAATATAATATGATATAATATAATATAATATAATATAATATAATATAATATAATATAATATAATATCATATAATATAATATCATATAATATAATATCATATAATATAATATCATATAATATAATATCATATAATATAATATCATATAATATAATATCATATAATATAATATCATATAATATAATATAATATAATATAATATAATATAATATAATATAATATAATATAATATAATATAATATAATATAATATAATATAATATAATATAATATAATATAATATAATATAATATAATATAATATAATATAATATAATATAATATAATATAATATAATATAATATAATATAATATAATATAATATAATATAATATAATATAATATAATATAATATAATATACTATCATATAATATACTATCATATAATATACTATAATATAATATACTATAATACGACATACTATTATATACTATAATTTAATATACTATCATATAATATACTATAATATAATATAATATAATATAATACGACATACTATTATATACTATAATATAATATACTATCATATAATATACTATCATATAATATACTATAATATAATATACTATAATATAATATACTATAATATAACATAATATAATATAATATAATATAATATAATATAATATAATATACTATCATATAATATACTATCATATAATATACTATAATATAATATACTAAATAGATTGTATGTTACTCTAAGTTTGTAGTTATTATACTTTATTCAATAAATTCATTAATACAAATTTGTATTTTTTTTCCACTTCTCATAGTTATGTATAGATTGTTCAATTTTATAGAGAAAATTGTAAGACAATATTGTTTGTAAAAAATAAAAATTGATAATTTGAAATGGGTTTCCCTCCAAAATCAGTTTCCCGCCGAAATTCCTTTGCCGCCTAATACTTTCAAAATTCTGATTTAAAAAGTGGAATCGTATTTAGAATCCTAATCAAGACAAAATCCATATTGCGACAAAATTTGTCGGCTTTTTGCACGATTTCGGGCGTCGAGATACTCTCACGATGTAGCCGTTGAGGTCGGGCGCGGGTTGCATACTCTGTCTCTCAAGTGTTCTTTCATTTTCTTCTCTCTCTCGTTCTTGCTCTCAAGGTGCGCTCCATTTCATATTTTGTTCCGGTGTGTAGGTTCAAGGTTGCGTGTGTGTTGAAGAAGTTTCAGTTGGTGCTCAGTGCGTCTGATGTAGTTTCGCATTTAGAGGATTCAGTATTGTTGCATTAGTTTGATAATGATTCAAGTTAAGACTATTGCTCATCATGTATTTTTCAACTTCTGTATTCGCTACTGATTTTTGTGCTTGGTTTTTTCAGTTGCGAGCCCTTGTTTTCCTTTCGAATTCTGCAATTCGCAGGTGAGCGATGTTCGCAAATTGAGTGGAAGGCATAAATGACAGTGTTTCTGCACTTACTATTAATAGAATGCTAGTTATTCCCGGGCCGGGGATAACTTCTACTGTTTGTGGGGATTATTCCTGGAATCTATGCTATTATGATTATCCACGCCCCGGGGATAGCCATTCATCGACCCAAAAAAACCATTATCCCCGGGCCGGGGATAACATTAATTTCTTCGGCAGTAGAAATATTATCCCCGGGCCGGGGATAATATTTTTTGGTGGTCAGTTGAATGGTTATCCCCGGGCCGGGGATAACTATGTAACCGCCCAAAAAAATTAGTTATCCCCGGCCCGGGGATAATATTTCTACTGCCCACGAAATTAATGTTATCCCCGGCCCGGGGATAACCAATCTACCGCCCACACAAAAATATTATTCCCGGCCCGGGGATGATATATTTTTGTGGGCAGTAGATTGGTTATCCAGACCGGGAATAACCATGCATCGGCTCAAGTAAAGAATATTATCCCCGGGTCGGGGATAATTTACATTGACATTTAGGGTTCATTTTTATCCCCGGTTCGTGGATAATATCCACCTATAGTCTGTTATCCACGGGCCGGGGATAACTGTGACGGAACCTTTGCCTCGGTTTTTATATTTGATCTTCTCCTTTGCTATTAAACAAGCACTAAGTTATCTTCTCAATCTTCTTCGCCATCTTCATTGCGGCTTGCAAGGTTTTTGGTCGGCCACCACGAGTTGGTCTTCGCCAGTACGAGAGCAAACGTCAAAGGCGTCTTCGGGATTCACCACCTAAGAAGGAGTACTTTCTTACACCGGAGTCCATCAACTTTGTTTCAACAACTTATTGTTGTCCAAAGAACTGTGTGCAGCCCTATCCTCGAGGCAAAATTAAAGATCTGAGGTTCCAGTTCTATGTTCGCGGCGATGTTTACTTCAGAAAACATTGTCTCCTTAGTGTACATGGTCAAGTCCACGAAGCGGCGGACGGAAATGACATGATTATGTTGGAGGGTATTGAGGTGTGTTGCGTGGCGTGGTACCTGATTATGGGCGTGTCACGGGCCACATTTTTCCGGTGGAGGTATGCCTATCAAGACGGACAGCAAGCAGAGGACCATGGAAACTGTGGTTCAAAGAAACCTCGTATCCAGACATTGCAAGCCACAACATCCCTTCAAGCCATTGTGGAAAATGCTGCCGATTTCATGCCGCATCGAACAAAGACTATTGATACGGGCGAGAAGGTAGTGTCCAAATGCTTGCCCTCTTCCTTCAGCTGGAGGGACAATTTACCAGAGGTGAATGCCATCAATATCATCCACAGTCTTCCTCCTATATCAAATTCTGCTCTAAGTAGGATCCGGCAAGAATCATTCCAAGAGTACTATTCCAAGCAAAAGGGTGACACATTTGCTCGTTGTGGTGAATGTGACAAAATCAAACAACTTCGAGCATCCAGTACTCGAGGCAGTCGCGCATGGGCTCTTCATGATGCCAAATTCAAACGGCATAATACTTCTCAAATGGCGCATAAGTTGCTCTATTACAGTAACCGTTCAGAGTCTGAAGCACGGCCCGAATCGTCTTTGTGCATTATTCATGACAAAATGGATCATTCCAAGACAACCTCTCCGCAATTCTCACACAAGAGTAAATCAACCGATTCCTTCATGAAATTGCCAGTTTCCATCACAGGCATGATTGCTCATGGACACGGAGATGTACGTTACGCACATTACGGCCTCGATATATATCCCACGGATTCTAATCATACTATCGGTTCATTCGCTCAACTGTTAAGAGATTTGGAATCTCCTCCAAAGTGCTCTTCCAGGCAGTTGTTTGGTGGTGGTAGAAGTAGCCCTCTCTCTGAAGCTGTTTTGGATGGGGCGGACATGTGCTTGGATTCACTTGGTCTTCTCCCAGAGGCTCCAATCCCGGGAAAGTCTCTTCCTCCGGTGCTACACATGCAGCTAGATAATGCTTCCGGGGATAATAAGAATCGGTTTGTTTTTGCATTCTTTTCACTGCTCGTGTACAAGGGCGTTTTTAGAGAGATTTACTTGAACTTCCTTATTGTGGGTCACACTCATGAAGATATTGATGCTCTTTTCGGGCAATGGAGTAGTAAGCTCAAGACCAACAGTTACCCTACTGTTCCCCTTCTCATGAGATCTTTCATGGACACAGAGGATAAGCCGGTAATTCCTTCATTTAATTGAGGAAGTTCCGGATTTCAAGACGTTCATCAAAGGTTACCTTTGTGATGGCGACGAGGCGTTATCTGGGCATACTAGTGCCCAACAATTTAGGTTTTTTAGAGATGCTTCCGGCTGGCCTTTGATGCAGTACAAAATTCTGTGTACGGATAGCGAGTGGCTTCCTCAAGATAGTGCAGGGGTTAGGTTGTGGAAAGTTTTGCCAAATGGTCAACCTCAGGTTCCTCTTGGAGATCCTACGTTACTAGTTCCAAACGAAATGAAGAATATAGAAGACATTCGAAAGGGAATTAGTGGTTTTGTGAGCTTGTGGGAGTCTTTGGCGGATGCTGATCCAACAGGCAACTATCGTAGACATCATGAACAATTCATTTACTATTGGAAAGCAGTGCGTGAGGCTTTAGATTTACCCGTCCCTGCTCCATCAACGTTTAGGGATGGATTTTGGCCTTCTTCTAGGTACTGTCCAAGTGAAGAGGATCGATTTGAAGATAACGGAGAATTGCGCAAGGGATTTGCTGTTGATCCTCCGTTTGTAGGACAAATATCATTCAGAGTTGGACGGGATGTTTATAAGGGATACCTACTTGTGCTACGTCCGGTTGATGGAGATCTCAAGAAATTTTGGATAGCTCGTGCTTTGAGCAACCCAAATGCTAGTGTAGAGCATCCTCAAGAAATCCACATTGAGTATTGGAAGCCAGTATCTTCTAAACATGTCAATCTTGACACTTACGAAGGGTGGGATACAAGAAGAGGTAACTCTTGGTGTAAAGATATGGATTATGATCCAACTTGGGTGGCTACAACATCAATCATGGGAGCTTGGAAGCCAAGGCTTTGTCTTGAAACCGTTAATCCCAAGATCTATGTGCATACCGGAGCTACAAATTTCAATTATTAAGGACTCAATTATCGAGTTTGATGAGTAGTTTTCATGTTAATATACAGTTATATTAGATTATATTAGTTTCAATGGTACACCCTTTCTCATTGCAATGTAGCCAACGCAAATTAGAGTAGTATGACACTACTTCTAAACATGGTTTATCTATTTATAGTAAGATGGTATATCCATTTCAATGTATTTCCATGGGATTATTTCCTTCCATTAGTGTTGTGAGAATTTTATTTCTCTATAGATATTAATATGTCCTTTTATCGGATTACTTCTTGTATATATTTTTCTTTGAAGTAATGATATTCATCATGCATAATACTTTTATGGTCCTTGAAGCTTGCAATCTATGACCCGAGTAATGAGATGTGAAGTAGTCTCGATATACTTTCCGTCTCAAAATAATGAATCTTAATGATCAACAAATATATATTAATAGATTTTTTGGTATCGAGGGTTCAACTTACATTCTTTTAATGGGTTCATTCGAGTCTCATTTTCAATTCAGTCTCATTTAACTTGACACCAGATTTACTATTTTTAACCACTGATTTAAATTGAGATTGCAAATTGTCTCAAAATACTTAATATCCCCTTGTTTTGAAATGTGACGACCAGCTAAATTGCAATCATGAACAACACTTTTACTAAAGCCAACTCCTACTTGTTCTTGCGACATTGAATGTGGCTCTATCCGCTAGTGCGGGTTTTGTGTTTGTTCTTAGCTCCCAACACTTAAACTTGTTAATCAAATTTGTTCCTCTTTGCTTTTTTGGCTCTTTTAGCAGACGTAGTCGCCGCAATATAAGTCTACACATCCAAAAACGTGGCTAGCACATGCATTCTTGCCTACTTCTTCTAGTGTGCAAGAAATCAAGCAATACACGGAAATAAATTGAGCCCAATAAGGCTTAGATACCATAGCTTCTTCTGAAACATCTGCAGTCAGACTCTAAAGTTCTCTTTGACCATCAACCCCCAATAAACCTTAGCTCTCATGTCGTTCAATAAAAAAAGCCTCAATTGCTCTACCTTAATAGTATCACAATTGTTATGGAGAAAAACTTGGTTGAGAATGTTGCAAAGTCGAACTAGTAAAGAAATGTGTGGCCAAATCAAGACAAAATGATCATAATCTTATCATCAAATTGATAAGGCTCTGTTCTTGGAGTCTCAATGTTGATGACGCATGATAAAACCACAGTGCAAAATTGTGTTTCAGCGTTGTTATCTTCTCTAGCAAAAATCCGACTTTCTCAGCTGCCTCAAACATTGACATACCACTCTCTACATCCCCTCATTCGCCACAATATACACTTGTTGACAATGTATGGGAAACAAAAGAGTGTCGACCCGAAGGTAATTTGCCATGTTCTCCAAAATTCATGGGAAGAAATCTATATTGATACCTCTTCATTGTTGCACCAACACCTCCTACACTACATTTAATCCATGAATACAGAAGAAAAGCAACGCATGTACGCCTAAACTCTAATTCTAATATTTCTTCAATTCGGCCTGCGTACTCCTTGGTCTCTCTCCTTGCATCATTGTTGAGGGTTGCATGCACTCCACTATTCGTAGTGGTGCTTGAAGCTTCAAGTGAGTGGCAACAAAAGTGCATGATGTAAGCCTTTAATTATCAGTAAGTGGTTGTAATTGTCGAGGGAGGTCTAGACGAATCAACAATAGTCTGATTGGTGCGTCGGCTTTAAATCTTTCAATGGATATTGTCAACCAATCCGGAAATGGCAGCAGAGGCTACATATGGGGAGGACTGTGTGAGGACTTCCGGCTACATCCCTCGTCTTCTACAATTTTGTTGGCGCCGTTGTGTACTATTAGAATTCCGCTTCACTTTATACGCCTTGGTGTGTGCAATTATCAACACTGCAAGCATCAATAGCATCAAATAGTACTCTTTATAAAAGATCTGTCTAAAAATATAGTATATCTTCTGTAGTATTCAAGTTGCGTCGCGTTCCTGACCACAAACTTGTGTATCCAATGACAAAGAGTGGGAAGCATGGGTGGCCTTCCTCCCTTGCCCTCCACCATTTCCTCGTACATTGTTTGATCCTCATTTGCATCCCACACTCTATAAGTCATAGCGCGATGATGTTCCATGTACTCAAAGCAAAATCCTAGTATTTCTTCCATTAAATATACCTTTGGCATGCAACCTTCAGGCCTAGCATACGACTGCACATAATTCTTAAGAATCTTCATGTACCGCTCCATTGAATACATCAAACACCTATGAATTGGACTACATAGAGAGTGTTCGTTTACGAAATGCACAAGCATGTGCGTCATGATCAACATGGATCCGAGAAGGAGCTCGCAATCATACAAAGCGTCACTTATGCATCTTCCATGTATTCTTTTTCTTTAGATATATTACCAATGGGATTGCACAAGCGTCTAATACTCTGTTGACCTTCATAATAAAAGTCCGGACACTTGCATTTAATTTCACGTTCCGTGACGATAAAGGTAGTAACCGCAAATTGGAGAGCCTTTGATTAAATTCCCGGAGCACAAAATTGATATTCATACATGAAGAATACTCGTTAAAGTGAAGATCTTTTATATTCAGTTTTAACATAAATTAAGATGCATAGACGAACTTCAAGGTTATAATTATGTTCTCTTTGACATAGATAAACATCTACATGGTAAGGTGGCAATGGCACATTGAACAATATTAAACACTTGGTTGCCGCAAATAATCATATATTAACATACCTACTGCATGAGTATGTGAAGGTCATGGCATTTTAGAAATCTCAATTGTCCTTCAAGAATCGACTTGTAGATTGCGCCAAAATAATTATGTGACACCTTTGTAGATCCTACTACGGCAAGCATGTTCGTCTTTGCACGCACAAAGAGAATAAAAGGCGCATGCAATATAAACTGTTGCTTGACTGTACGCTGCGTTGGTCTCAACCATATGTCAGATATGACTCCCATATCTGTAAAGTTCAATCGTTTTTGTCAATAATAAGTCTATCTAAGCAACGTCTTTATTTTATTTTCATAGAGGTTTTTCTCTCAATGCATAACGTCTTGCAAATGTCTAATAAGCAAGTCGTGTAAAATGTCAAAAGTAGCATTTAGAAACATTAACGGATGTTCAAGAACATATATTAAGGTTCAATAATCAATTGTAGATGTTTATTGGGACGCACGTGAACATAAAAAACAACAATGCTTTTAAGGTGATGAATGTCTCCACAAACGTCTCTATAAAAGTTCACATTTATTTATCGGTCACTCTTAAATGTTCAATGAGAAATGGAATATCAAGATACGCCGTCAATACAACTAGGTCTTAGAAAAACTTTGGGTACGCACCTTCAAATACAAGAGAGAGAAAATCACTAAAGGCTCTTTACTTTGGGCGTCCTTACAAGATCGTGTGGACCCTTGAGCCTTTCTAGTGAGGATAAGAATTAAATCTCCTTTCATCTCCTTTGGTTGAAGCGTCTATGGCTGGTATGCCGTTCCATGGCTCTTGTAATTTTTCCACCAAAGGAGCAAGAAAAACATCTATATTCTTGTCTGTTGACAAATCCTTGCTTGAGATTAAAATGTTCAATATGATCAAAAAAATTTATGTAAGCAACCATGGTGGGAGGTTGTAGATAACCAAGAGAACGGGTCAAGATGATGTGAGGTAGTTCAAACCAAAAGATTGTTCATACCATTAAGTGACAGAGCCATTCGCACATTTCGGTTTTCTGCTTGAAGATGGCGTCTATGACTCTGACTTATTTCCAAGCAATATTGACGATGACGATTTTCATTTGCAATCCTCAATTGTTGCTGATGCCCACCCGCCGTTTTGAATGCCATTTCAGAAGCTCTGCAACTCTAGAGGAGTTGTACATGCGCTTCAACCTCAGAATGTGAGGAAATTGCCTTACAACCTTCATCAGCGTTGATTTTCAACCTTTTTGGAATCTTCTTTTCACGCAATCATTACACGATTTCAAAAACCTTGTCATCACCTTGAAATAAGACACATCTTGATAGACACGCATGTATTATGTTGTATGATAGACCAAGTGCTTATAACATCCTCTTTGCCGTGTAATGTTTTTTAGGCAGCACATTTTCTTTTGGTAGGAGCTCTACCGACAGATAGTAAAATAATTCATCGACAAATGTGTTGCTTACTTCATGCATACAACACAATGTCATTCAAACAACCATTGCTGAAATCAAGCTCACAAAACTCCCTGGATAAACCGGATGTGAGGCCTTAGCATATAGTAATTCTAAAGCCTCTAAAGTGCACTTGGATAATTCTGTCTCATAGCCGTGAGGATTTGGCAAATTCTCACAATCACGAGTCATCACTTCCATCTCCTGGAATGTCAGAAGTACGTCCTCAAACTCTTTTTGAACGTTGTGATAGCCATGTGTTTCTCCAGCTATGTCTTCTAGAATGAAGTGCTGAAAAGTTTATTTGTTGCAGCCTTTGGTGTCTGCAGTTGCCTCGTTGTTGTTGAAATACCACGCTCCATACTTTTAGTATCCCCCTCAAAAATCCCCTCCAATCATCGAGTGGTTCAGAAATGGGTAGCGTTAATTAGATTGGAGATGATTTCTTATAGCGCTCGCAGGCAAACATCGGCCCCCATGACATTACTTGCATGGGCATGACTAGCTTGCTATAAAGACATCCCTTCTGGCAGCAAATTGAAGCTCATTCCAAAAATTATCTCTTCGGTTGATCTTCAATTGCATTTTTGATCTGGGGATCATATTGCTCCAGGCAAGGAAGAATGACTTCTCATATTTGCGTTCATGAAAACATCGAAACAAAGCGTGCGCATCTCAATATACGTCCTACTTAAATTTCAAGTTACTATACACATGAAATGACAACATCAATGTTAATACGAAATGATAACATCATCTCAATAACAAACGAAAAGCAAGATCGAGGCTCGAAATTCCCTCCGCTAGTTATTAACCAGAGCCAAATTATCGAAGGGACTGCGCCTGTGTGGCTCGCTTTCACTGGATAAGGGAGTTCGAAAGCAAAAAATGCTCAATGGAAAATATAGAAAATTAGCACGTATCCAAGAATATTGCTAGATTTTGAAGAACTTTTGCCCATTAAAGATCTCTCAAACTCGGCACTGTTTCCAAAAAGTTTAAATTTAATAAACAACATTGTAAGAAGTTGTTGGCGTTACAAGACGACCCAATAGTGCAAGAATAAACGCAGGTCATGTCAAACTTTTTGCTTTGGAGGCCGTCAAAGTTTGAATCAACCTGGTAGCAACACGTGGCGACACTATCTACGCTAGAAAGTTCATCAAATTTTACCTTGTCAATGGCAGTGTTCCAGGATGTCACTAAAAATAGAATGTGATGGTTCACTTGAGCATGCAATAACGTTTCAGTACATTACAAATGACGTGGTAGTAGGACGTGGATGTTACAAAAACTTGATTATATGTTTATTTTGTATGTTTTGACATCCTTATATATTCTTCAGTCAAAGTATTTAAGTATAAGACGGGGAAGTTCATCAAACACAATTTAGGTATTTTTATCGAGAGACGGCAAAGCGTTGAGAAAATGTGGGATGTGGACAAATAACTCTAATTTGGAACTCATGGGAAGAGTATACAATATGGACGATGGCCAATGGACGCAGAAGTTGAGAAGGAGGTTAAGGCCATGAAGAAACGATAGAGAGAAAACATGCAATGACGGAAGCGAATGACGTGTGCAAAACAAGGTCCTCTTGGCAATGATTGGCTGGACATGATTGAAGAGTGGCAAGTTGTCCTTGGAGAGAGGTTGAAGAAGTTGGAGGACATGATGACGGAAGTACACGCCAGTATTGCAAGAGCTGGGCCGTCTTGATTTGTTGTACTAGTTGATCTCAAACAAAGGGGCAAAAAGAAGTCCGCAAAGAGAGTTAAGCCAAAGCGAGTCGCCAAATGAGCAAAAGTAGACATTAGCCAAGCAGACATTGAGGAGGAGGCCCCGGATACCGCCATAAAGATGATTGAGGCCGTGGATGCAGTCACGGAGGTGAAAGAGGCCTTGAATACAGCTATGGAGACTAAGAATGTCCTAGACTCCTAGATGCGCCCATGGAGACAGAGGAGGCGACCACAAAATATTATGTGAAATCTGCTTCGAAAGGGGAACTTCATAGCAATGGAGGACCGGAGGCATCTGTGGAAGATAAGGATGCTTGCAAAACATGGTAGAGATTGAGGTTATCGGGGCGCAAATAGGATTGCCCACTCGCAATAATGTGGAAGACAAGGTAAGTGGAACCACATGTAGACTGAGTGGTGAATGATTCTGTTGTTATGCTCCGTTTCATTGGACTGTTTATATCTCAAAAAAACGTATGCGCATGCCTTTAGTAGTGTTCACATGTGTTTTATTTGATGTGTAGTACACGATTTTCTTGATGTGGCATCGGGTTTGATTGTGTGCCACATGATTTAGAAATGACGTTACATTGCGTTTTTCATGACGTTACAAAGAGTTAACTTTTTGGAGGAAGTAGTGGTCATACGTGTTGTAATGAATGTATGCAATTGAGCTCAATGCCTTCTTTGTATTGTAGGGATTCATCAAAGAAGTGGCAATCCATTTGCTTAGTGAATCTTGAGAAGACCTCACCACCGAAATTGTTTGAGCAAGATTTCTGCACGGTATCCCCGGAGAGGAATGTCACTTCAACATCATTGGAGAAGATGAATACTACGTTTTGGTGCAGTCAAGCCTCAAAGACAACCATGAATATCAGTGTCCATTGGACAACGACATGGACCTAGTTCACTCAGTCAATTTTCATTGGAAGACTTATATATGTGAATACTTAATTTTAGTATTGCTATAACCTCACTGTTTGATTGTTTACTTGGGTTGTGCAGATTAGGAGGAACCTAGCGTAAGCCTATAGGGATTAGCGCATCGTTTTCCTTGTCCACATGTAATTTGCATATCCAAAAATTGGAATTGCACATCTTTGTACAAACTTGTGTTGTAGCACCATCCACACGTAGACTACATATATTGTGAATTTGAATGACAAAACATTGTATTGGTTTTATTTGAAATGCAAGTTAGAATCATCCATGATGTAATTCACCTCTTTATGTAGAGAGTAACGTCCACAATTGCGTTGTCATGCTCCGTTCTTTTGAAGAGATTACTATGCAAACATACAAATGACGAAGGCGTTTTCTAATGTTCAAATGTGTCTTATTGAGTGTCTAGTACATGAATATATGCTACGCGTCCGAATAAACATTAGATCGCGTCTCATTGAACGCCCAAAATCAATTTCAATGTTTCAGAACGTTGATGCTTCATACGTCACAATACTTCTAAAATGCACACTTAAAACGCACTCAAATATGTGACGCATTTAAGCATTCAAATACATTTTTAAAACGTGTGTTTACGAAAACATGCAAACCCCAAAACCTTTAATTTGATCCAAGAAAACAGGATCCAAGGGTTAGCATGCTACGTGTCTTTATCTCAACTATTGAAAAACCAAGCGCCACGTCACATTTACATGCTACATACGCATATTTATTATAAAGCGGAAACTACTCACGTGGCATATTAATAAATCTTCCAATTTACTAACTTGTAATAACTTTTATGTGTTGGCTCCATCACAAAAAACGCAATTTAATGTGCAAGTTGACCTCATTTCACGTGCACGTTGAGCCCATGTCAAATTGATCGACGTTAGTGACGCAAACGTCACTTTTTTTGGTCCAAAATATCCACGTTAAACCGCGTCACTCTAGACACGCCTCTCCCCTAGTGTAACTGAGGTTGCCATGTAATTTTTATATAGGTGGTAATTGTATTATGTGGACTTACATAATTAGTAACTTGGATTTACTGGAAGTCCTACACGGAATAGTACTCAAGGTTTCTTGACAAATGAGAAAATAATTCTTGCTTGACAAGTGTTTGTAATTTTAAATTGACAAGTGACCATCGTTTTAAGTTGGCAAGTAGCTATTTTTTTTGAATTGACATGTGGCTATATTTTTGGAGGGTTTCAACACTTCTTATAGGTTATTTTCCATGCGTAGAGAAAGTTTCAGTTTCATTTTTTATCTGTTGATAGCTTTACACCAACAAAGAAGGAAAACACGCCTCAATTATAAAACACAATGGTGGGCCTAGCAAGCATGTCACTTACAACATTTATACCTTACTTAAATTCAAACATGCGAGTTTGAAAACGACTGTAAAATCTCCTTTGCTTCAGAACTACATAAAGTGGATGCTTTTAATGTACAAACCAGACAATTACTTCAATCTGATAGTTCTTAGAGTAGGATACATAAAGCAATGTGAGCTTGTTAAGTCCCAGCTTGCAAAGCAAAGCTTGAAATAATTGGAATCATTAAATAATATACAATGAATAGTTTTCTATTCCAAGCACTGCTAAAAGAATTGATTGTCTTACAAGCACAACAAGAAGTGAACGGATCAATACATTGCCTAGTACAATATTATTTTTCATTGTGACAAGCTAGAGCCACGATTATCCTCAAGTTTTTGGCCCCCTCTGAATCGCATCTTGAGACTCTCCATAATGATCTCACCATGCCATGTATAAATAAGAGAATTTTTCAGCAAGCACTTGTACCAAGCCAATGCCGTTCGATTGCTTAAAGCTACCATGACGATCTGGGAGATAAAAAGATTCTAGTTGAAGGCAGCTAGTAGGGGCTTTGAATGAAGCTACTTATAAAGAATACTTGCGCTTGAGGAGTAGTGAGTTGATCCTTCCAAGTGATGCGGATGTTTAAGTTGGCGTGGCCATAGATATAAGTGTCATACTTTGGAGCAGATAAGGTGGAGAGTGCAAAGTTGCCATTCTAAAGTAAATATTAATGCAAGGGAATGTCTTTTACGGTTGCTCGAGGAACACTTAGCGATGGTGTAATGTCAAAATACATTGATAATCGAGTACTTGTCTAAAGAGATGATAAAATCATGAGGAGTCACTAAAAACTAGTCTCACAATGTATAATGAGTTGCATGGAATAAAAAGAATTGTGTGCTCGTAAGGTTGAATGAAAGAATGGTGAAGCTTATCTACAAAGAATGGACATATTCTTTTGCTGAAAATAGAGTAAAAGTATCACTGTAGTAGAAATAGAAAGAATGTGAATAGGTCCCGATTGTACATCAACATGCCACGTTAACATGCCATGTTATCTTTTCGTCCACTTGAAAATTGTTTATTTTGCCTACAATCCAAATCAACATGCTTTTGTTGATGTCTGTAAATCAAAATTTAAGAAAGTATTGATTTCGAATCCTATGTATGTCAAGTGTAAAAGTCAAGGTAATTCTGTTATTCATCTATTGATTTGAACACGCATTTCTTATAGTGTCATAACCATGGTTCTTCCAATTCTTTCCGTAGCTTGTACATGTTTTATATTTTATTTATGGGTCGTAGAGTTGGTACCTCGACCTCCAAGTTTGGCCTCTGCAACTTTGTATTGCTAGTACCATTTTAGCCGTAGAAATAAAACAAGTAATGTGGTAAGAATTTACCACAATCCCATGCACAATTTTGTTTGGGTACTTATCGTCTTGGTTGTGGAACAAAGTGGAGTTTATCAAATGTTGGCAATGATCCACGTTGAGTTGTGACTTCGTGAAGGTGTGGTTGTGGCTTGCAAGTCTCCTTCGGTTTGTCTAATTGACGTCGGCCTTTCCTTGCCACTCATGAATTTGCCTCGGCACGTAATATGGTCCATTGTTGTGCTTTGCAAGAGTGGCATTCTTTAAGTGAGTCATTGTGATGTGAGAGGATTGCAAAAGTCAAGGAAACAAGAGGGTTGTTACACCGGGCGTAGAATGTAACATGTCAATCCACCGTGCTGTCAAAGCAGGTGCCAAGGGGCAAGGCGGGTGTGGGTGGTATTTGGCCGGGTGCCAAAAATGCAAGTGGCTACCTTTTGGCACACATTGAATTTTTTAACAACAAGGCATAATCCTGGAGGAGTAGGGGGGTTTCAAATAGAGTAGGGCGGGTTACTAGAGGGGTACGGGGGGGAGGGGTACTCTAGCGGTTCGACGAGTGCGGTGGAGTGGGTGTCTTCGGTTAAAAAAGTTGGAAGGAGAGGATAATGAACAAATGTTTGTTTCTCTTGTCCTTCTTTCTTTGTGAACTTGGATTTGTATTCAGATAACAAAGGGCCTCGGTTTAGAAAGTGCAAATCCAAAATTCTTCCACAATATTCGAGAAATCAAAACCTCAATTTTTGTCAAAGAATGGCTGGATTTGTCCACTCCAAAAATACCCGACCTTTCTTCAAAGAAGAAGAACGGCAGAGATGATGAAAGCCTTGTCAAACCTCTTCCCAAGGCTCTTGAGAGGGTAACGGTGGGTGTTACGGTGGAGAAGGGGGGAGAGGTCTAAGGAGAGGAAGGATCCAAATCTTCTCACTTTCAATTCCCCATCTTATTCAAGTTTGAGCTACCACAATCCAATTCCTGCCCCTTCTATAAAATTTAAGCTACCACACTCCAATTCTCTCCACTTATTCAAAGTTTGTCCTACCACAATCCAAATTTCCAATTCTTTGAGTTATTCAAAATTGGAGCCATGTCACCTCAAACCCCCTCCCCTTTCTTATTCATTGATGAAATACGAAAGCTTAGAAATGTACCTCAACAATGATTTAAAAGAGAATTAAAAAGACCATTTCTCCCATCGTTAAAAAACACATTTAGTAAACGCAATAAAATGTAGCTCAATTTTTATTTCTTGCATAACCTTGAGACAATAAGGAGAATTTAAATGTAGCTCGCTTGGAGATATCGACAAAAGAGTTTGAAATAATTTAGCAGCTCCAAATTTAGATCAGAATTACCAAAGTATGACAATAATTTGAAATTGTAAAAATGTAGCAGATAAATAATATAGTGTTTGTAATTTAGTATTTTTTTTCACACTATCTATCTTTATTTGCTTCAGTCATATGTGTATTTAAAGAAATTAAATACTTGGGTATTGTAAATAAATCAAATATTTGTATACATCTTAAGAAATTGAACATTTATAATTTAGTAATTGGAAGTAACCATAGCTCATAAATCTTAAAGGATTATCATTTGAAAAGACTCAAATGTATAAGGTCATTATAACGTTTGCACGAATGACATATAACGATGTGATTCTCCTATGATTTTTTTTTTATGATTTCATAATTCTTATAGGATTTTGATTAGCTAGTGCAAGCATTGAAATCACCCCATCCCTCTTATGATCTATTCAATTCCTAAGTTTCAAACTTTCAATGGTTTTGAATACTTGCAAGTAAAACCTAGTCTATAGAGTCGTATACCCTATGAATTTTCTAATCATTCTATCATTTTCATAGAGTCCTTAGTAGCTAATAAAATACTTAAAAAGTATTATTTTTTCCCTTTTTTCTATATTTCCTCCATTTTTGAAACGTTCGGTCACTTCAACCACCTCTAAGTAGATTGGGAATAATAGCTCCAATTTTTTATAATTTTTTTATAGTTCCATCATTCATTTAAGGTCCTTAATAACCACTCTCGACGTAATAAACCTACATTTTACGTTTTATTTGACGCACTTTTGTAAGTGCTTCCCAATTTGATTATTTTGATTAGACTTAAGTATTTCTTCAAAGTACTTCGATTTCTTCCATGCTTGAAAAACACATACCATACTTTTTATTAGAAACTGCTTACTCGGGAACAATTCAAAATCTATTTCAATCCTCTTCTTTCCCATATAAATGCACTCACCCTGTCATTCAAAACTCTACGTTCTAATTATCCCATATGTGTTAAAAAAAATGGTAATAAAGTTTTTTTTTTTTTGGTTTTTTTCTTATTAAATATTATTTTCATGGATTTCATAAGGTATGAAATACATAGAGATATTTCTTCCGTGGTTGTTTACCCTCACCCATGCATCAACCTCTATTTTAAATTTAAAATGTAGTAGCACAAAGTTAGAGGGGGGAGGGAAAGGGGTGTGCTAGCTCTAATTTTGAATAACAATGGAATTGGGAATTTGAAATGTGGTGGCACAAAGTTTGAAAAGGGGGGGGGGGGGAATAGAGTGTTGGACAGTCGGCTGATCTGCTCCTGTCTCACAACCTTGAGAAATAGTAGTAGAGACAGAGTGCAAGGTTTCTCTATTTGAGTCTTATGTTTGCAATACATGAGTGATCATGTTTTGTGGTGAAAGGGATTTTTACTAATTAGGTTGTTCACGGATAGGTTGTTGAGAAAGTGTGAAAGTTTGAGTTTGAATGACGAGATAGACCACACATTAAAGATTATGGAACCCATTTATTGATAGGGAGGGAAGTTTGCCAAAAAACAGATTGTCGAAACGTGTGCGAGACTCGAAACAATTTTGTACCTAACAATCCTAGAAGGACCAACTTGCTTGAAATATCCATGTAGTTAGAAAGAGAGCCACTCTTGTATATGAATGGGGAAGTAAGAGTTTGCCGAGTATTCCATGTGAAAGCTTCAAAACCAGAAGTCCCCATTCTATGTAGCCGGGTAGGTGAGTTGTTGTAATACAGGAAGTAGATAAACTAGTCAATTTCTTATGTCACGTGCTGTAGGGCTGAGGATGGCTTGAAAGTTGAGAGAAATTTGCAAGAGAAGAACCTAACCGAGAGGGGGGAGGGATAGACTTTGTGACATCTACGATCACATAAATCACACGGGAAAGTATTCTAATCCATCACTTCCTAAATACCACAAAGATCCCTTAAACGTACCAACAGAGACAAAACTAAGACACCAATCGTAGAACTAGATAGATTGGTAGCCAATTGGTTGACGAACAGGATCCGGTTTTCAAAGCAGATCTAGAACAAAACTGAATCTAGGGCACTACCGGATAAGCACTAAGGGGCTATGAACCAGGTGGGATGGTAGAAAATGAGGTGTGGTTACTACTCTACTGAGATGACATTGACTTCGTACCTCCGAAAATCTCCGTAGAATAACTATATTGAATCAAAATCAGGGATGTCAAAATAGACGTCTTTTGAGTTTTCATGGATGGATGTCCGGACGTCCGTCCAAATGTCCGTCCATGACCGTCCGGACGTCCGTCCGGGAGGTAAATTGGAATAACTGTGTCAATAGTAAATTTAATAACTGTTAGATTGAATTGGAGGTCGCATCTCAGCCGTTGAAAGTGTTGTTGTGAGTTTAGGTGGTTACCATTAGATTGGATTGGGCAGCCCACGATCGTTCGATTGGCCACGGCGACCGTCGGATCCAGGTCGGCCGGTCGGCTAGGCGACCGCAGCCTATATAAGGCCGACCGGTCTTCCTCCTCCTCACTTCTTTCCTTCGTTTTCAGGATGCGGAGTGGCTGTAGGTTGAAAATTCTTTGAATTTTCCATCCATTGGCTTCTTATCCTGGGGAAGAAGGAAGTCTTTCTGTTTGTAAGGGGGGAGATTTTGCAATTTTTTTTCAGAATGATGCCAAAGCATGAGGCTAGAGGCAGTGGGGGGAGTCGAGGCCGGAGGCCTTCGGTATTTTTTCAACATCCGCGTAGAGAGCACCCATCAAGTAAGTGCAAGAACTTTATTTGGGAGAATGTAACTATAAAATTTTATGAGGCCAATAGTCTTGCACGTTTGTTCAGCAAATACGTGAGATACAAAGAGGAAGCCCCTGCCAAATTCAAAGAGGACATGACGGACCTCATGATGGAAGCGCTCCAAGATCCGGTGTGGAGACCGGAGACTGATAAGCGTGGATTTACAGAGTGGTTGGACCTTAGATTAATTGATGCTCTATGGAACGTAGTCAACTTATTGAAGAAGTATGAGAAAAGGCATCGAGCGGATGATGTGGAGTTTACGGATGTGATATTGAGGGCCGAGTGTTTTCAACAGGCGATGAGGCCGTATTCCAATAATAAAAACCGACGCGGCTCCATAAAATGGTAGAACACGAAGAAAGGAAAGTTACTCGAGGAGGGTCGTATGAATAATTTGATAGTAGTTCCTGATACGGTCCGTATCATCGAACTTGAGAAGAAGAGTCTAAGAGGTGGTTACGGTACAATTTCCAAAGTTCACATAAGAGGGGTTCCGGCCATTGAAGAGTACAGGAAATTTGCTACAAAGACTCCCAACCATGCGGTGACACAACTAGACTTGGCCGAAGTGGAGCAGCAGAATGAGGCGTTCGCCGTGAGGATAGGGCATCCAGGTGTTATTCGTGTTATCGCCATTCATTGAAATAAGTACCAAGACTATACGTATTGGTGGAATGGCGGGACGATTCGAGCAATGGTGGCCCTTGATGCACAGTATGGAGATGATGCCAATGAACATATTGCACTCACACCTCATTCCCATAATAAGCTTATTCGAGCTTGGCAGTTGGTTTAATTTCGCGAAAAATGAAGTGAGCTTGGTTGGGCTCTAATGCATATCATGAGCGAAGTCCATCGGATGAACTACCACCACAACGATGTGTCATCTGACAACATACTTATTCACTTCCCTCAAAATGAATCACGAGTGTATATTGGTGTATGCGATTGGGAGTTAATCACGAGCATGGATGATAAAATGAGGCCCTTGTATACATTCACGAAACCCAAAAATAGAATCGATACTCTACGAGCACGATATTGGGTGGATCCTCGGGTGGCGTACTTGTACAAAGAGAATAATGACATTGACATTATTCCCTTTTATGATAGAGCTTCGGAGGAGTTTGCTACGGCACGGGTAGCACGACGAATCTTCAAGAAGACAATGTCCACGGCCTATGAGAATTTGCAACATACAACAGGGCCTGACCGGTGGTCAAATCAACACCTTGCAAATGCTTTTGACCAATACTTAGAGATAGTGGCAGATACAAAGTTTACGTTGTCTCACGTTGTCAACCACTTTATGGAATCATTCCATTGGCCGGTGCCGAATGACCATTTTTGCACCAAGTACGATTAGTAAATTAGTACTGCATATATGTTGTAGTTCTTGCGGCTTTATTAGCTTTTTAGATTCTTTATCAAAGTCCTAATGTAGATGTAGGCAATTTTTTGGAGTCAAATGTATTACATGCCTTCTATATGTAGGTACTTCAAGTACATTCTTGTTTTTATATACCTTGCAATGAATGACTTCTTTTCCATTGTCTGATATTTTGGTATATAGATTAACATATGGTTTCATTAGTTGGAAGTATCTAGTTCTTTCCTCTTCAGTAACTTCTCTTCCGTAATTTCCGTAAAACAAATTCAAAGCACATGCATGGTTTTCTATAGTATTGCATAAAATCATTTCTAACAATTCCCACAAGTAAGTTGTTAATTTGTCATTAGTGATCAAGCTATAAAAGTCTATATTTTACATCTCATCACCGCAACATGTACCCAATTCCAAAGATGTACCCAACTTAATACCTTCAATAAAAATATCTTCAAACCCTGAAGACCAACATTTGAGGATATATAATGAACTATGAAACTTCTTCATTATATCTACCTTGCATAGTTGCGTTAATAATGGTTTGTCCAAAGTCGAATCAAGCATAATATGACTTTTCTTACCTATGGCATTTTTTGTGTAAATTGATGAACTTAGCATATGTTAGGTGGAACCGTGAAAAGAGGCCTAAAGCCAAACAAAGGAAATTATCACCGCCAAGTGCACTTATAGTAAAAATACAAGAAATCCACGTAAAATCCCTTGAAATTATCAAATTGCATAATATATTAATTTATGACATGGTCATTGTTACCCGCCGAACCACGGGTATCATCATCGAAGACCACAGCCACGGGGAGACCAGGAATTAACGACGACCCCGGGGCTCGAGGCCAAGGACACAGTGATCAGAGGACCACGAGGATCGAGACCGTGACACAGCAAAGAAAGTCGAAGGGCAACAAGCGCAAGGGATTAGGTTTTATTATAAATAAGGGTAGAATGATACAATAGCAGCTCCTTGTATTGCTAGAACAGATGTTAGCCACGAGTGCGTACTCACGAACTTTGTAGCCTTACGGCATTCTCCAATTCAATGCAAACACAGACTCGGTCAATTCTATCTTACCCCGCCTCTATCTATTTTCTACTACCCTCCTCTAATCGCGCTCCGTCGTCATGGGAGGCCTTGGCACCGTGGTAGTCACCGAGTCGGAGCCGTGGTGTCTCAATCTCTCACGCGTGTTGTGCGGTTCCGCCGCAAACGCCCGCCCAAGGATCTGTCTCGCGAACCAAAGACTGTGGCCGTGGAAGTGAGCCAAGGACGAGTCACCCCGGAGATCAGAACCCGGGTCTTGACCCCCTCGATCATACCTCGCCGCTCAGAGATCGCTCGCCTGACCGAATTAATCACTAGGTGATTGCGGCCCGGCCAACGACCGCCATACCCTACCCGGACCCCAGGAGTAATTGTGAGCGTCGTCTCAAGCCCCGGTCTTCTCCCCGCTCCTACCTTTACCTTCCCCGTTCTCATACCTCGGGCATCTCCATACCCTTGCACTCGGCTAACATTTTGGCGACCATGCTGGGGGATGGAATGCCGAGGTAGGAAAAAAAAAAAAAAAAAAAAAAAGAGAGAGAGAGAGAGAGAATCGCTCTGAGCCACTAGGAAAGGAAATGCCCCGAAAAGGCACGCCGCGGAAAAAGCCGTGGAAAATGTTGTTGCGATATGGGAAGAAATAGTGCAACATGAGGATGAAACCAGGGAGATACTATAGATGGATGAAGCGGCAGATGACGATCCGGGCCGCTAAGAACGATGCCACGAACGCTAAGCTAGAACCGCTTAGCCTCGAAATACCAAGATATCCAAGGTAATGGTAACCCCGAGGCTATCGCTTCCACACCAAGGAGTGAGGGGAACCCGCAGAGGCGACGGATCGGCAACCATCCTCGGGAAATAACGCCGCGGCCACCAAGCACTTCGGGAATGCCATCCCCGCCACCCATAGCGGTACCCACGGGATCCCAAGTGTATCACATAACCCCGGGAGCCTTGACGCCCAAGCTAAGTTACCCAAAATACCTTACCCCGTGTTCGACGAATCGGGGACCTGACTCGCACATCGTGAGATTTAAGGTAATCGCACAAGACGAACGGCATTTTCCATGCCACGGATTTGCAGAACATTTTTGGTACCACGCTCCAAGGAAACCATATCAACTGGTACATCGACTTCGAATCAGAACACAACAATGCCAGTTGGGAAGATATGGAGCGTAGTTTTTTACACAAGTTTCGAAAACTTAAAACAAGTTCGGAAGTCCTCCGAGCATTGGGATCAATTACTCAATCCACGAACGAGCCTGTGGATAAGTTTTATGATAGATTCAAGCAGTTGGCGGATAAACTTAGCCAACGGCCCGAAGAGGAGTATATGTGTGAATGGTTTAAAAAGGGGCTACTTCCATGGATACAACAGGGCATTGTCATCCGTGGCGTAAAAACGTTGCCAGACATTCTCTCTGCTGCAAACGACATCAGCAGAGAGCTCACGGCCCTGAAGCAGACACAAGCCCCCATTTTACCACTGCCCTCGACACGGCAGGATGCCAGGGTGACAACCCCCCTGTGCGAGACCTGTGGAAAAACACACCTTGGACGATGCTGGTATTCCACCAATACAACGCCGCCCCAGGACCCCAGGCGCCCCAGGAACACCATGGCCGCGGTATACCCCGACGAGGTTAACGTGGATGCCTTTCAGCCCGGCCGCTCTGATGCATGCTGGGAATGCGGAGGACTGGACCACCGACGGAGCCAGTGCCCAATATTCAAACAGAAATGGGCTCAAAATCGAAACAATAATACCCCGGGGGCCCCGAACACAAACACCGCGGCTCACAGGAGGGGAGGGGTAACGCTGACTGAGGTGCACGGACCAGAGACTAATGTGTCCACGATATCAGCCTCCGCAGTGACGACAAGATCAAAAGCCAGTTCCCCGAACCACGTGGTGGAACACAGAAAGCCATTTCCAGAAAAACACTGGGAGCGGCTACACAACCTGAGAACAGATATACAAAAAGACCTGGAAGCCTCACTCCCGGACCAAGGACGTGCCACGGATCACACCCTGCAGCAAATACTGGACACTACTAACGTGACCATCACCCTGGCAAAGTTAGTACAAATCAGCCCCGAACTGCAGCAATATTTACAACGGGCTGCGTTAACCGAGGCAAAATCAGATCCCGCGTTCGTGGAAGTTAATGCCACCACTTTGGACCCCGACGCTGCAGTGATACGAGTGCAACTCGGGGGACAGACGCTAACCAACGTCCTCGTAGATGGAGGGTCGGGCGTGAACGTAATGAGCAACCATGTTCGACAAGCACTAGGATTGCCGCAGCCCCGAAGCGCTCGTTTCATTTTACGTATGGCTAATGACGCTCCAGTCACACCCCTGGGAATTCTCACCATGGTCGGGATTGCAATACACGGGGTATCAACACCAGCAACATTCGTAATCATCGATATGCCACATGACAAAGAATTTTCCGGCAATTTTAGGGAGGCCGTGGTTGCGAGACATGCAAGCAATTCACGAT
Organism: Bryum argenteum; assembly: GCA_037043015.1. Taxonomy (NCBI): domain Eukaryota; kingdom Viridiplantae; phylum Streptophyta; class Bryopsida; order Bryales; family Bryaceae; genus Bryum; species Bryum argenteum. The sequence goes on along the minus strand of CM073321.1, from coordinate 27,480,292 downwards.
CGACAAAAAATCGATCCACCGCAACGCCACGGAAGAACCGTGGTCATCCCCGTGGATAGTCAGTCGACCCGTGCCAAGATGAAACGTGATCCGAACTTCGGCCGGACGGATTGGCCGAAGAATTCACAACAGAGCAAGAGGCTCGTCGTACTCCACGCACACCCACCGATACCCGTGGCGGACAAACATTTGGCTAGTCGATCGATGCAAGAAAAAAACTGGATATCCCCGAGCACTTCACCCCGGAGATAGCCGGAGAGGTTGTGGTGAACGCCGTCCCGCCAAAACGGCATTACATCACGAAACCATCACGGGATGGACACACGGGGCCAAGGAGAGAGTACAGCTGGTCAACCTCGGAACAACAGACGAGCCCAAGTACATTAAAATCAACACAGACGCACCACCGGGCATTAAGCAAGCCGCCATCGCCTGTTCCACGAGTACAGGGACATATTCGCCTGGAACCACGAGGACCTGAAAGGCATCCCCAATTCCTTGGCCGAACATACCATCGATCTCATCCCCGGTGCAACCCCGGTACAGCAACGGAGGTACATGATGAATCCGAACTACGCCGCCCGAGTCAAAGCTGAACTAGACAAACTACTCCACGCCAAGTTCATTTCGCCCGTGGATGCAGCACCGTGGCTCTCTCCCATGGTCATTATTCCAAAAAAAAACGGCACGTTGCGCATCTGTGTGGATTTCAGAAAACTCAACGCCGCGACAAAAAAGGATCATTATCCATTACCATACATGGAAGAGATCATCGACGAGGTTGCTGGACATGAAATGTACTCGTTCATTGATTGCTTTTCAGGGTACTACCAAGTAGCCATGGCAGAGCAAGACAAAGGTAAAACGGCTTTTTCCACGGAATGGGGACCGTACCAATTCGAGCGCATGCCCTTCGGGGCCAAAAACGCACCCATGACATTTCAACGGGTCATGGAATTAATCTTCAGACCATACCTCAAATAGTTCTTCCGCATCTACCGGGCGATGGCACCGCCTACGGCAAGATGAAAGACCATGTTTCGCATCTCGGCAAATTTTCCACGCTGTAGAGCCAACGGGGTAAGCCTTAACGCGGACAAGTGCATGTTTCGTACTTCGGGGGGGTTATCTTGGGTTACATCGTGTGTAAATATGGCAAGCTTCCCGATCCTGAGAAGATCAAAGACATCCTGGACATGACACCACCAACAAATCAAAAAGGCGTACAACGGCTCCTGGGTCTAGCACAGTTCAACCGAATTTATATAGAAAAAACTAGCCCACATCACCGCCCCGATCACGGCTTTGAACCATGCCAAGTACACATACCCACGGGACTGGACACCCGAGGCACAAGCAGCGTTGGATAAGATAAAAAACGCATACTCTAACGCACCGATACTCATAGCCCCGGACTGGTCTAAACCATTCCACGTCCACACGGACGTGTCTAATCTTGCCGTGGGAGTAATGCTAGCACAAAATGTAAATGGCAAGTACGATCAACCCGTGGCATACGCTAGTAGACTACTCAACCAGGCCGAACGAACTACTCCACCACGGAGCGGGAAGCCTTGGCAATGATATACGCCGTCAAAAAGTTTAGACATTACCTCCTCGGGAAGAAATTCCGGTTCATGGTCGACCACCACAGCTTGTCATACCTCGTAAACCAGACATTGGTCATGGGGCGAGTGGCTCGGTGGATCATGATACTCCTCGAATACGACTTCGAAGTGGTATACGTCCTCGGGTAGCGACACATCGTGGCAGACTACTTGTCCAGGGACACCAACGCCACGGCAGAAGGAATAGATGACTCCTTCAACGAGGCTTATGTACAAGCCACGCAAATCGCCACGGACACCAAGGAGCACGGGGACGATCGAGGGCCGATATCATTAGATATCTCACCACGGGCAACACTCCCGTGGACATAACGGGACACGCAGGTCGCCTTCGTGCGAACAACACTCCCTTACACCGTGGTCCATGGGAAATTATACAAACGGGGCCGGATCAAGAGATTCGGCTATGCGTCTCCACCGAATGAGCAGAGATCATCATCGACATCTCCACGATGGACCCGCAGAGGCCACCAGGGCCCCGACACCACGGTAAAAAGATTCTCTCCGCCAAGCATCGTGGCCAACGCTCCACAAAGACGTGATTGCCCATGTCAAAATTGCCACGCTGTCAAATTTCCACAACAAATTTTCAGCACGAAGGCAAAGTACCAATGAAGGCCATACCTCCCCTGGGACCATTTCAACGGTGGGGGTTGGATTTCGTGGGACCAATCAAACCAGTTACACGCCAGGGGTACAAGTACATCCTCGTGGCCACGGACTACACTACGAAGTGGGTAGAGGCCAAGCCTCTGCGGACCAACACCGCCGTCGTCACAGCCTCGTTCATTTACGAAAACATAATTACAAGGTTTGGATGCCCCCTGGAGATAGTATCAGACCAAGGCACGCATTTCGTGAATACCGTCATACAGGACCTCCTCGATAACCACGTTATCAAACATCGCACCAGCACAGTGTATTACCCTCAGGGAAATGGGCAGGCAGAGTCGACAAACAAGACACTAATTAATATGCTGAAAAGATTTGTGCACGCAAATCAAAGGATCGATGATTGTCTACCACCCACTCTCTGGCTTACCGTGTCGCCAAAAAAAACGCCACAAATGCCACCCGTTCGAAATGGTTTACGGTACTCAACCCCGCTTCCCACGGAGTACACCGTACCAACGTTCCAAACACTACAAATGACCGGCGGATTACACTTCCCCAGTCTTTGGCACCCGCATCAACGACCTACACCACCTCGAAGAAATTAGAACCCTGGCTACATCGCACATACATCACAAAATGCACCCTGACGGCCCGCCATTTCCGGAAACGCAGCCTCCACGGGTGTTTGAAAAGGGTGACCAAGTACTTTGGTGCCCCCGAGACCCCAAACTCAAACGGTCTAAATTTGAGTCGATATGGCATGGCCCATATACGGTGCGATTTGGTTCTACCTAACAATACCGTACTCCTCGTCAACAAAGACGAACTACGACCCCCACGCCACGATAGTCAACGCCACAAAACTGAAACAATACTACACTACAAAGACCACAACCCCAGATGCCCCCCTAAGCCTACAGGATATTCACACCACGTTGGCATCCGAGGCACGGGACATGGAAGAAAACCACATGGATCTAGCTAACAAACGGACACAAAGCCACGCCAAACCGAGGACACACAACTCGGGTCACCAAACACCCAAGGCATCGTGCCAAGCCAGGCAAAAACCCCGGGAAAGAACACAAAGGCGGACACGCACAGACCCGCGGAAGACACACACACCCACAAGACCGAGGAATGATCCAGGGGCGGAGGAATCACAATCCAAAAGCACAAAACCACCCATGGGACTTAGCCGCAAAAGCGACCTCCCCTACCGAGGCCATACCCATGCACATCCCATGTGCATACATAAGCCACATCCATGTCATCTAGGGCCCAAACACAAGACGTCCCAATCATGAATCTACTCCCGAGGAATGCCACATCAACACCATAATTACCCCCCAAGTTCCGCCCGAGGCATCATCACCAGATTCTACCCCCGAGACACCATCACTCTATTCTATAAAGGCAGACACCGCCGCCACGGACGAAAGCCATCATTACCACTACTCTCCCACCGCCGCATCAACAAGCAAACTCAAATAGTGCGGACTTCCCCGGGGAGAACTCTCTTTTTTGCAACATCAGCTCACTTTCGTGCGCATTGCTTTTCGCGTCTTTTGCTCTCTCTACCCATCCTTGCTCCCAGTTCGGACCCCTTGCAGGTGTTAGCAGCCATGGCGCGCGGTGCCCCCCGGGAGCGGAAGCCACTGTACGTCCCACGGCAGATCGCGGAGTGGAAGAAGTACCCCGACGTTGAATGGCTCACCGAGGCAGGATTGTTGCGATACGCAAACCACCTCCGTGAGAATATTGACCTCGGACGATGCAGGGCATTTATCGCCTCAATGAGGGAGCGGCAGCAGGAGGATCCTAACAACACCGAGGTGGCCGGGGTCGTGGAAGGGGTCCTCGTTAGGTACTCCCCGAGGTACCTCCACCAATTCTTCGGTTGGGATGGCACGGGGGTCACTAGCTGGTCACCGCACAACAGCAGTCTGCCACAGTCCGACACCACGGTTTACACCCACGGGTACCCTGTCCGAGGAGGAGGCAAGTTCGACGTTTACGATATCACACGGAACAATCCAAACATGCCCGACCCGTGGTTTTGGCGTAATCCGTGGCATACTCGGCCAAGTATTTTTTCGGAATGACTGCAATGCAGTGCATCCGGATCAAATTGCATTGTGTGTCATGGCGGGCCGCGGCGAAAAGATTAACTGGGGTCGGCTCGTGGACAGGAATGCGGTGAATCAAATCCAAGTGCATGTCCAGAGTGACGACTACGAGAGCCCCATCGCCCCATTTTTGACACAGTTTATCGGCCATTTCTTGGATTACCACCGGGTAAACCATCACCCCTGGGCCATGGGCACCTTCCTTGATGTACAACACGAGGTGGCAGAATCCCAGCAGCCAAACACCACGCCAACCCACCGTGGAAAGCGGCCACGCACCGAGGAGGAGGGGACAACAGGAGGAGGCGGCCCCATGGAGATCGCCAGTACGTCCACGACCATGGAGTTCGGCCCCGCGCCAAGGAGTTCGAGGCCCAAAACGCACAATGGAGACTTGTATGGAAGAGATCTTTGCACTTCCTTCACAACAAGGAGCAACAAAGAACAGATGACCTCGGCCAAGTACAAAGATCGGGAGACTCGGCATAAGCGCCATACGGCACAGCTGATGCAGACAACCCAGGCCACGGCTCGTAAGTCCATGGAGGAGTACAAGCTGGAGGTCCAGCTCCACACAAGCCAACTCCAAGGACAGATAACTTCCCTGCAGAACCAACTCGATGCACGGGATCTAGAACTCCGTGCAACACGGAAAGGTCCCGCACTTTCGAGGACCAAAGCACCGGGACAGGGGAGAGAATTGAGCGGCTAGACCGCCAAACTGCCGAACTCCTCGCCAAATGCAAGACATTGTCAGAGGAGTTGGCCCTCAAAGCCACGACCCCCTTCTCCAATGCCACGGACATGGACACGGTGCAGTGGCACCGCCAGGAGGTGGAAAACGCCCGGGAGAACTTCGAAGCCAACAAGGTGGCTTGGACGAATCACGCGGCTAGAATTATCGCCACCACAAAGATACCACATGCCGCGATCGGAACCACACACATCGGAAGGACCCCCCGTAGCATTCCTTGATCAATGCACAGGTGATGCATTAATCGCATTGGAGCTTGAGGGCTCCGACAACACCTGGGGCAGCCAAGGCGAACCCTTCCTCGGAGAGGATGACGAGGAGGTACAACCTCAACCCATGGAGGAACCAGACTGACCCACCGGACATACACCCACGAGGAGGATTATGACAACATACAGGAGGAGGAGGACACCCACGAGCAGCCGACCCCTATACACGCCGGGGACAGGGCAATGGACACTAACTCCGGGGAAGGCATCTATCAATTCCCGACACAAATTGGAGAAGAGAGGGTGGACATACCTGAGGGGTTTACAGACCACGAACAGACGCCACACCCGCCTCCTCTCGCAAAGACACCCCTCGGCAAGCTCGCCCCCATACCACCTTCCGGTTCTATCACCACCTACACAGTACGAGTCCCCGGTGAGACAAAATCCGGATGGTACTTACCCATGGCCGACTCGGGCCGAGTCCCCGGTAGCCCACTCGGACCCCCTGCCCACGTTCTCCCCGTTGCGAGTAATACCCTCGGGCAATGGTAAGCTTGGGGTATCACTTTTTGGACACACTAATTAGGTTATTATTATTGAAAGCCTCCAAAGTTTGTCTAATTTATTCATTTTAATCAAGTGAAAAGACCCTAAAATAGAAAATAAAATATCATGCACCTCACTGAAATCAAAGTTTATATGCCTATAGATTTTCTCTTAGATTTTTTATTTTTTTTGGATCCATTCATAGATGAGGGGAAAAGTGCTGAATTTGGGGATTTGCAGGCATTATAGTGCACAATGAATTAATTTTTTTATAATTAAATAAATTATTTTGTATTCTATACAAGAAGATGTATGTCATATTCAAAAATTATATTAAAATAAAAATGGTTGATATTCCATTTACTTGGTTCTATGGATTTTAGGTTATTGGGACATGACTTACTTTTTCAACTAAAAAATCAAATAAAATTACTTCAAATTTTTTTTTTTTAATTTTTAATTTTTTTTCTTGATACATTATAAGTATAGACAACTAAAACCACATCTAATGAAGTCTTATTGTATTACAGTTTAAAAATGGATATGTTTGACACACCAGCATAGAGTGCAATTGTTCATGGGACAACCTTTTTGGGTACCCCAACCAGACCATCACCCCCTCCCCGTTATCTCTCGCCAGGCACATGCAAATCCTCCTCCAGAAGGAGGAACAGGAGGGGTGGAACATGGAAGACGCGGATGAAGACGGAGACGAGGCCTCGGAGTCCATGCAGTTCGTGTTGCGTTATTTCCACGAACACCCGGACCTCACCGCACATTATGCCAACTCTGAGACTACAGGCGACGATGCCTGCGCATGCAATCGGACCTTAGGGGTACGGTGTTCGATGTGTATACACATGCGCTCAATTTTCGAGAAACCATGTCCTCGATACATCGAGCACTCGGCCGAGGCACTCCATCGATCGTACTTCACGGCGAAGAACCCCTCGTAGCGGTCGGCAATTTCCCGGGAGCAAGCCGGACCGAACAGAGGCCCGCCCCACGCGCCACTAAGCCGGCAATTCGAGGACGAATTGCACTCGCAGAGAGGGCAAAATGTTACCCGCCAACCACGGGTATCATCATCAAGACCACAAACACGGGGAGACCAGAATTAACGACGACCCCGAGGCTCGAGGCCAAGGACACAGTGATCGAGGACCACGAGGATCGAGACCGTGGACACAGCGATGAAAGTCGAAGAGCGCGCAAGGGATTAGGTTTTATTATAAATAAGGGTAGAATGATACAATAGCAGCTCTCCTATTGCTAGAACAGATGTTAGCCACGAGTGCGTACTCACGAACTTTGTAGCCTTACGGCATTCTCCAATTCAATGCAAACACAGGACTCGGTCAATTCTATCTTACCCCGCCTCTATCTATTTTCTACTACCCTCCTCTAATCGCGCTTCACCTCGGAGGCCTTGGCACCGTGGTAGTCACCGAGTCGGAGCCGTGGTGTCTCAATCTCTCACGTGGTTGTGCACCGCCGTCGCAAACGCCCGCCCAAGGATCTGTCTCGCCGAACCAAAGACTGCGTGGCCGTGGAAGTGAGCCAAGGACGAGTCACCCCGGGAGACTGTAACCCTGGGTCTTGACCCCCCTCGATCATACCTCGGCCGCTCAGGACTAGCTCGCCCGACCGAATTAATCACTAGGTGATTGCGGCCCGGTCAACGACCGCCATACCCTACCCGGACCCTGGGAGTAATTGTGAGCGTCGTCTCCAAGCCCCGGTCTTCTCCCTGCTTCCTACCTTTACCTTCCCCGTTCTCATACCTCGGGCATCTCCATACTCGTACCCCGGCTAACATTGCTCATTGTCGATTCTAAGCCTGAGACTTGCATTGCGGTTCCCACAAAGAACACACTTTTCATTGTTCCGTGGAACCATTCCTGTCCGGAGGAGCCAAAGTCCGAGTTGTTAAAAAGGATAGGCAAGATTTGTCTTGCCGTGCATTTGAACGGTCCTGAGAATTTTCACGAGACTATGCGCTATCGTAGACCCACGCATAATAAACTGTCAAAAGACTCAGTGTTGTATAAGCTCTTGAGCCGTAATCTTCCATATTTGTGGAATCAGGACCAAATCACTGGGAAGAATTTGCCTTGAATACTTTCATCATTGGTATTATTCTGATTTTTACTCTAGGAACCTTATGTTTATTGGTTGCTTAGATGGAGATTTATTGTGGATCGATTGGTGATTCTCTCCTCGACATACGTGATTAAATGCGTTGTTATACTGTGTACCTTTTTCATTGCACTTAGTGTCATGGACTCATTTCTAAAATGGGTGTGGTTATAAACCAGGTTGCTGCCGTTGGAGGTTAGCTCTCTCCACTTCCATCATGTGCTTTGCAAGGAAATCTTGTAATTGGTCCTTCAACTGTGTCAGATGCTTCCATTACAAGTGAGGACTTGAGAACTTTCTCGGAACAAATGCGGGGATGGTTGATCTACTGTGCTCCGGACGACACGTCGGCTGTAGATTACACGAAGGAGGACATGGATAATGACAAGGACGGTGTAGTAAACAGTCCTACTATTGAGACTTATCCAAGTATTGCAACCGGCCATGATCGAATCGGTGTGATGACCTCGGTTGTAGTGGCACATCAAGGTGAAGCTGTGTTTCGCAACTCCGTCGTAGATGGCCGTGCCTATTTAGCTCGATTTGATTTAAATAGTACCTTGCCAAACACTGTGCCTCATTGCTCCTTGTCTTGTGGGGCAAACACTCGCGTTCATCCTGCACGTTTATCGTCCGAGGCTCACCGTCTATTACGGAGACTTGCATTGAAGCGTCGTAGAAGTCGTGCGCTTATGGAGATGGACGAGCCTGCATTCTCGAAATACACACGTAGTGAGGAACCTGTATTTACTAAGAAGATTCTAGTGGTGATACCTCCTCTCCGCCACATCGTGATTGGTAGATAATATAATGCCTACCTGTTGGAGGTCTACAATTACACCAATAAATTGTATTTGTGCTTTCATATCAACAAGATTTTCTCTTGGGGGAACATATTTCTTAGCTTGCATTATGATTTCCTTTCTGTTATTGTCTTTTATATTGAGAAAATTCAGCATTATTAGTAATAACCTGATGATTTGGTAAATAAGGTAATCACGTGAGAATCAATCTAAATGGAAGTCTCCCAATTACCAAAATCAGTATATATTCCCATTATAACGAATTGCGTGTTTAGTGGTCCATCCACTCTACACACGATAAGGCTCTTGTGGACGAGCCCTCTCCATATACGATAAGACTTTATTGGTCCAACCCTCTGCACATACTCTAATCAACTCTTATTACCCTTAGTAACTACGAGCACTCTAATATTCAACAATGTAAACCCGATGAGCAGGGGCTGCAGCCAAGTGTACCTCGAGCTTCTTTGTCCAAAGTAGTGCTTGTTGCGACCTAGAAATAGAGCCACAACGAAGTGTATGCAACCGATCACATTTGTAGTAGCGAGCGAAGTTATCGCCATGCTTCTTGGCATCAAATTCTGGAAAGTGTAACTTCCGTATTCTACTCAAACAAGATGGTGATACTATCTTCAAACCGAAGCCTTTATTTGCGGCATTAATCTTTGGGATGGCACTCTTCCATTTGCAAGTCGCGGGACGAAACATCGATACAACCTTCTTTCCAAATTTCTATGTCCTCGTTTAGTGGGGCATGTGTTCTGCACAGTTCTCCAGGATTGTAAGGTTGCATTCGCTTGCGAGGTGTGCCTACGCGGCTTAAGCAAAGACAAATTTCCATGGGGATGCGCCATGACGCCATTGGCCACGTACGTTTGAAACCGATGGAAGGGTGCCTCGAATACTTTAGCTACATGTCTCCACGCAGACAAACAAACGTCGATTCCCTCAACTGTGACCACACTCTTCCCCTCCGCATTTCGATGAACCTTCCTGTGAATGTCAAGCTTCATGTGAAACCTGAATTGGTAGATTGTTCCACTATACATCCGCTCTCGGAAACATCGGATCTTCTCCCTTGAGAATGGCTGAACGCAATTCCTGGTACAACAAACTTTGCTTGAGACAAAATTGATAGACTCTTGAGTTGATAATCCTTTGAATTATACGGATGTTTCACGAGGCGGGTTCCTAGCTGTATTGTTGTAACGTCCGCTACGCGACGACTGACGTCTCGCTAGAAGTACAATATGAGAGTTATGATCGTATCCCAGTTCATGTTCTCTAAGACTAGCCCCATTGTAGAAGATTTTGTCAATCGGCCATGCTCCGTTAGAGTATCTTCACTCATCTGGCACCTCTGTGGCATTAAGGGTCTTCGAGATTTGAACTGCGACTCGGGAGTGCCTAAGTGGACCGTTACTTCCGACGATGAGATTGTAACTGATGCTGTGATATAGGCCCTCCGCGATAGGGCGACTCTTGTCACCTTAAAGGGTAACGAACTTAGTAGTCCAAAGACGCCGAGGGATACCTTCACAGCTTGGAATGTTTTCTGGCTCCTCCGCTTGCTCCACAACATCCTCATCAAAGGAGTAATCACCAAACGTTTGAACATCCAATGAAGCCATGGTAGCAACTGCAAAAATAGTACTAGAACAGAATTAGTTGTGGTGGTTCAACTCGAGTCGAGTTGAATGGAATACAGACATAACAAACACTGATGTCTAGCTTCAACAGAAAAACACTGATAGAAGAAAATAATATAGACTTAGGAAGTCCTATTAACCGTTTTGTTGAACACAGATGATTTTCTCAAACATATCCATTATAAACAACAAATCATATGACGGCGCGAACTATAATCTGTTCAACTCGAACAAAATCCATGATATCTGATTATACTTGAATTTACTGAAGCATCTAATTTATTCAACATTCAAATCGGTAACGTAGCAAAAGACCAACAACCAAGAAAAGATTCAACTCGACTCGAGTTGAAATCCCCGCTATTTAATAATGTCATTATCTGACAATCAGGGATTCAAGATACTTAAGGCACTTTCAATGTCTTGAGTTTTACTGGCTGTAATCTTAAGCCATAAAATCTCACCAATTAAGAAGGTAATAAATTGTGGTACTTAGTATTCGAGTCTATTTCAAATTAAGAGGGCCTTAAATTCGCCGTCGTGTCCATGACCATACTTTCAAATTCAACTCGAATTGAGTTGAATATCTACAAACATATTAAGCGAATTCATTGTACGGACGAATATATCGGTTATTATGAATTTATTCTGATTTAACTCGATTCAAGTCGAATATAATTTGTCTAATTGCAATGTCTGATGGCCCAAACGATCTCCAAAATTTCAACTCGATTCGGGTTGAATATCAACATCCGTAAAGAGATCATTCCTCATGAATGAACCAAAATGATAGTAAATGAATTTCAATTTAACTCGATTCGAGTTGAATATCAACAACCATGTACAGAACATTCTTGATGTTGATACCATTGTTTATACTTGATGAATTACACTTCAACTCAACTCGAGTTCAACTTCTGCAATGGAACGTAGACATATACACTAGTATGTCTATATAATTTCAACTCGACTCGAGTTGAAATCATCGAAGGAGGACCAGGGTGCAAGAACATTCTCCCGGAGATAGCGGTGGTTTTTTCAGAAACTCAAAACCGGATAACACTCAATAAAACTATGTACCTGAGCGTACAATTCCGAAATCCCGACTCTGCGTAAAATAGCAATCAGCAGCTTGGAACTTCTACACGCCCGAAACACAATGATTTACGGGTGACAATGTTGTACTACTACTGCTACAAACTAGATACAACATTTTACACCGAAATCGAGCACCCAGAAGCCTCATCAAAAACAACACATCAAAACAATATGAGCAAAGACCTAACCTGTCATCTCTACAATTCAACCACCAAGAGAACTCTGAAATACTACGTTGCCCCAAAGACTTAAGTCAATCTATGTATGTTGAGCGATCACTGACTTGACCGACTTGGAGATTACAGCAAGAATGGGAGAGCGATGGCAAAAGACAATGACAATAAGACACGAGAAAAAAAGAGTAGCAGAATCATTCCGAAGTCACTCAAGTACTTGGAGTGGTGGGAAAACTAAGGCGGCAAAAGAATAGAATTTTTCAACGATCGAGTTCGAATTTGCCTTTACAGCTAAAGGCCAATCTACTTGTTCATGACATTAAAACATGCCAAAATTAGGTTCTGGCGGTAGGTGATATTAATAGCCGAATTCTTTTCTAAAAAGTTCAAAAATATTTGTTTCTATAATTGAAAAATATTTATTCTGCTTTCATATCCTGAACATTTCCATAGATGAACCTACTGTCCTCCGCAGCAGTAGTATATTATCATTACATATTACATTTCTGAATACTTCTCAAAATATCCAAATTTTTAATTTATACTTGGAAGCCTAGAAAAATATTTTAACGTCTTGTTTTATTACATATAGTGCCACATGGCAGTACTTAAATAGGAATCAAATTTGACTATTATAATCTTCATATTTGACTTTAAGCAGACTTATTTAACCATGCCTAGACATGTTGCAATTGTTTAATTTATCAAACAATGAGTTCCAAAACTGTCTCGCATCAAAAGAATCTTCAATAAAAGACTACTATAAATTGTAATCAAGAAGATGGAACATATTATTTATTGTTTTCTATTACACTTATAGGGTATAGAATATAGTGTATATGGTACAAGGTCTAGGGTTTATGCTTTAGGCTTTAGACTTTAGGGTTTAGGCTTTAGGGTTTAGGCTTTAGAGTTTAAGGTTTAGGGTTTAAGATTTAGGAGATAACATTTAGGATTTAGAGTTAAGTGTTTGGGATTCAGATATAAAAGATTAAAAATATTGTGTTAGTCTTTGTAAGGCAGTTTGTAGTCAACACCTAAATGACTTAACACCAATCTTAAAATACCTCACTTAAAATAACTCAATTCGAATCCTCGAAGACTACATTTAGAATAATTGAAGACTTTACTTAGAATACTGCATCTATTTTACTAAATATTAATCTTAGTATATTACACTTAAGTTAATTGAATATTATACTTATAATTACACACTTAATTCACTAGATATTAATATAAGTACATCACACTTAACTGACTAAATACTAATCTTAGAATAGCTCAATTAAATTAACCCAGTTCAAATCTTAAAATAGTACTTTTTAAATATTTGATTACTATACTTAGAAAACTAGAAATAATTTACTAAATACTTATCTTATAATATTTCACTTCAAATAACTCAATTATAATCTTAGAATACTACTTTAAGAATATTTGAGTATCAAACTTAGAATACCACATCAAATGTAGTAAATCATAAGGATAGAGTACCTCACCTTATCTACTATATACTAATCTTAAAATATTTTACTTAAAATATCTAATCTTAGAATATCACATTTAGAATAATTGAATAGTATACTTAGAATATCATATCAAATTTTATAAATAATAAGGTTAGAGCACCTCACTTTATTTACTAAATACTAATATTAGAATATTTCACCTAAAATATCTAATCTTAGAATAACACATTTAGAATTATTAAATAGTATACTTAGAATACTATATAAAATTTAGTAAATAATCAAGTTAGAGTACCTCACCTTATTTATTAATTACTAATCTTAGGATACCTTAATCAAAATAATTGAATTCTAATATTAGAATACTACCCTTAAAATACTAAACATACAACATACACTTACTAGGTCAAAGAATGTGAACAAGACCAAACTCTAAATAAAGAGTATGTCACTTAAAATACTAACTTTATCATACGACATTTTCTAAAAGTAATACTGTACTTGAAATACTTCACATGATTTAATAAATGCTAATCTTAAAATCCCTACTTTTACGAAAACTTAGTAATGAACAAAACATAGAAATTTAAATAAGACATCTATTGTGAACAAAGTAAATCTTAGATAACGTGTTTGTCATGTACATGTGCATGAGTATGGTAATGTACATGGATATGTATGTGCCATCGCCATGTACATTACGATGCCCATGTACATGGGCATGAGCATGCGTATAACGATTTAGGGTCATGATGGCCCCAGCCATCAATCAACTCTGCCGTCATTCTCGCTTTCTGTCCTTTCTGTCATGTTTGTGCTCATTCCTCCTCACTCCTCGCCCTTGTCTACGTTTCTTCCCCTCTTTCCTGCTCACTTGCGTTTCCTCTCACTTGCGTTTCCTCCGTCTCCGCTCGCTTGCGTTTCTTTCACTTGCGTTTCCGCTCACTTGCGTTTTCGCTCACTTGCGTTTCCGCTCACTTGCGTTTCCGCTCACTTGCGTTTCCGCTCCTTGCGTTTCCACTCACTTGCGTTTCCGCTCACTTGCGTTTCCTCCGTCTCCGCTCACTTGCGTTTCCTCCGTCTCCGCTCACTTGCGCTCCTCCGTCTCAGCGTTGTCTTGTGTTTTCACCGTCTCCGCTCACTTGCGTTTTCAGCGCTTTTTTCCATAATCGCATTTCGTCCTCAGCGCTTTTTAGCGACTCCGCTCTTACAGCGACTACAAAAGTTGAAGCGACTTCAGACTTTCATCCTTGCGTCGTCGTCTGCGCGGCGTGCTCTGCGCACCTCTTTTAATTCCGTTCCTCCGCATGCTTGAGAGGTTTGACAGTTTTTAATTTCAATTTCCACTCGTTTCTTCTCTTTCCATTTGAGCATTGGCTGTGCAAAACCTTGCTTCTAGGGTTTAGAGTTTCGACACGAATGCTTGCATTTTGTATCTTTGTAGTGTGTGATTTTTGGTAGTGTTTCAAGTTCCAAGGTTGCAAGTTCCAGGCTTTCAATTGCAATTCCAGGGTTTCAATAGCAAGTTTCAGGGTTTCAGACTTGCATTGGCAATTGGTTACAAACTTTCAAGGTTTGAACTGAATCCATTTCATTGTCAATTTGCGTTCATGCTTTAGCAGACTCATCAAAATAATTGGGTTGCGAATTCCAGCTTGCTACTCTGAGGAATTTGAAGATTTTGTTTGCCTTGTTCGAAGCCAACCTAGCATTTTCTGGAAAGTAGCTTTCTCGTTCTGATAACATTGCATTGAGTAATGGATTGAAATTTGTTTCCTCTAGATGCGAATGCATTTCAGAAATTCATCAATGTCTTGTCTTCTTGAGGCTTCGTAATTGCGTTTGAAGGAATTCTTACAAATTGCGGCTAATTCTTTTTAGAGTAGCATTTGTGCGGTATAATCGTTTTTATATTTCTGCCGTAGCTCCGTCAAGAGTGAGTGATTGAGATCATAGAACTGATCAAGTTTGAATGCAATATTGTTTGCTTCAAGTTAACAACAAAGCTGAAGCTTGTTCAATTGTGTTCAATATCCAATTAGTTGAAGAGAACTAGACATAACCATGGTTGAGTAAACACTACTTTGCTCTCGTTCAAATCACACGATTTTCTAGCAGAGTAGTTTGGGATTGAATTTCTGTATTTGTATATTATATATATATCTGCAATAGTTTTGAGTCTATTACCGTACAGAAATCAGTTCAGCTTGTGTCAAGCATAACCAAATTGTAGTTTCAAAACAAAACTATGGTTGAGCAGTTCAACTCGACTCCAATTGAATTAGAAATACATTGTACCATTCATCAATTTCAACGCCAAAATTCAATTAAAATAAGCTTCAACTCGAGTCGAGTCGAATTCTCTATTTAATTTCTTCTAATTACCTGTAAATACAGCAAAGATAAACAATGCGTATGTCCCGCACCTAATTACTCCAATTCTTTATTTTCTTAGTGAGCTTTACTTGGTAGCGGAATCCCGGCTCACTTAGTTGGTAGCAACCGGCCACGACTTTGCTAACACTTGCATGTGTCCCACACAAACAATGTTAGCACCATTCGAAGTCTACGAATCCAACCCACCTTGACTTCATAACTCATTATCCGATACTCATTACCCGGAACTCCCACCAACACATGGGCATGCCAACCCGGAACTCCCGCCAACACATGAGCGTGCCACTTAGTCGCACGGAGCGGCCTTCCACAAATGTCCAAGCTCCCAAGGGTGATACTAATCACCACCGGAGCTAACCGCCCTTATCCATTGTCCAACTTCCCACTAGTCCCCTTCCACTCTTGTTTCTCATTCCATTCGGGACTTTGCCGGAAACCCACCGGGAATCCGGCACTAGTTTTCCCGAGGACTAGTTTGGAGCAGAACACTTTTCAACCCAATGTTGCGGAATGCTCAAGAGCATCCCACAATGCCCAAGGTGTGGGAGTGAGGCTTCTTTTCCATGCCTCACTCTTTTGAGCCATTCCCGGTTACTCCCAGGAACCGGCACTACTTATCACGCAGACTAACTTGGAGAGGGACACTTCCCAACGCCATGTTTAGAGATGCTCCAAAGCACTCTCCATCTTCCACAAGGTGCGGGAGTGAGGGCCCATTCCAAGCCTCACCCCTTAGAGCCACCCCGGCTTCTCATGGCACCATGTGCAAGTGAGGAGGGAGACCACCCCTCCTCATATTACTCTCAGGAGTCCTCGGTAGGGCCCCCCCTCTTGTGTTGAGGGACCTTCCGTGACACACTTTCTTTTTGGAAGACCACCCGTTTTTGCCTTGGCCTCAAACACGGGCCGAAACTTCTTCTCGGGCTAGCTCCTAGCTCAAGTATCAAAATGCGACGTGCGAGCCCATTTTCAACATCAACTCTTTGATTGGATATTGATGGACTACCTACTTGCCGCAATTATAGCTGTCTCAAGGGAGATATATCACTCTAAACATTCGGTTTCCCGGGAGGCAACATTCCCGAGTCCCAAAGTCCCGACCACTTTGAGGAGCCATATCTCCTAGACTATTGCTTTGCTGATCATGAGCCTTAGCATTCTAGAAAGCCCTTGTTGTTAGCTTTCCAGCAATATGCAACATGCCGCCTTCCACGAAGGTCGACACATTGAGTCCCGAAAGGCAACACTCCTGAGTCCCGGAGTGTCCCAGAACGCGCTCCAACTTTGGAGAGCCATGTCTCATGACTCACAACTTCAAATTGCGCGTTCTTTGGACCCATGGGTGCGTGCTTGAATAAGGTTTCCAACCATGTATGGCACACCACCAAGTTCGTCCCGAGCACGAAGCTATTGCGTGTTGTTTGCTCGGGACTCTCCTTGGTCACCTCACCTTGTCTCTTGCCAAGCTCGGGGCGTCACTACCGGGGTCCTCTTGGCTCACAATAGTGTTCGGGCATCCTTTGGAAAGGAATGTGACAACAAACCCAAAAGTAGTCAGAAAGCTTTTTTTCGCTAAATGCCCAAGAGGGCAGGAATGAGAGGGAATTTAACTCGACTCGAGTTGAATCTCTAACCTTTAATCCACTATCTTATCCAAATTTCTCGGTAACAAGCGATGAATAGTTTGTAAAATATGCAATAGTCATTAAAACATACAACAATAAAAGTTTGTAAGCAGTTTAACTCGATTCGAGTTGAATCTAGTAATTAGTTGAAATAAAACAAATACTACTATGCGCATCAAATAGATGCAGATCCACTTGGAGATTCACCTCATAGAGATTCAACTCGACTCGAGTTGAATCAGGAGAGCTCGGCTCATAAAAGCCACCATCTAAAGGATTCAACTCGACTCAAGTTGAATTCTCAAATACTATAATCAATTATGTTAAACCAGACCTTTGCTAAACAAGGGTAGCTTCACACAAGAGAGTCACATCAAGAAAAATTTAAATCGACTCGAGTTAAATATCCTTTGACTAAAAACCTATTAGAAACATAAGTTGATACATTGAACACTACTCGACTTGAAACGAGTCAAGTGATCCTCCCTCACGGAAGCTTGTACTTGAATTATTCAACTCGACTCGAGTTGAAAGTAAATACTCGCTCATTTGTTCTAAGAGCAAAATATCCACAATAAAATAAGTTCAACTCAACTCGAGTTGAATTAAACTTTCGTGATTACAAAGTTAGAAACACATTCTGTCACAGAATCTGATAGCTTCCTAGTTCAACTCAAATCGAGTTAAATGAAATCCGAACAATTCCTAAATGAGATTCAAAACTAATCCAGCATTTGCGTCTCATCAGCAGAGAACAATACGTAGGAAAGACTCGCAGCATTCTTCAAGCTCTATGTTCTTGCAAAGGACACCAAAATCATAGACCCATAAATATTTGGCAACATGTAGGAGTACAAAGAGTCTCACGATGTCGAGTGGTGGAGCATGCTCCTTACACCCTACACGGACAGGATGGCTGTTGTCACCAAGTTCAAGATCAGAGTGCAACCTCCCTCTAAACATGGAAGAGAACATCATCAATGTAGTCGTCCATAACACGGACTAGATCTGCGTGACGTGCATCGAGGACGACCCCACTTAAGACACGACTCCTGACCAAGACTACCAGTTCACTTACATGATCAATATGCTGAAGATTGATTTCGACATATAGGCTCATGTCGAGAGTATAAGAAATACTCAGTATGATCCCTTGGCCAAGAATATCAAGCAACACAATCGCGAGTTCAAGACCGAGTTTGGTGACCAGCAGCCTCCAAATGTACTCGCACCTCGGCTCCGATTATTGGTCACTGCCATAGTAAACTTCAAGGCAAAGCTGCAGCGGAAAAAGATGCAAATGCAGCCCCTTCGTCTGACGCAAGAAGTGAGCATGCACAGTACCAGCCACGAATCGACCCTATATCAGACTTTTATGACAAAGGAAAGTGGATCAAGGAGGCGCAAGGCGAATCCGTCCCATACAGAGCGGGGGCCGACACACCAAAGAAGCTCAAAACAGTCACGACGAAGTAGTCGACCCCGGCTAAGACAATGGAGATTAATCACGCTAGCCTAGCCTCGGCATTAACAGACATCCCCGTAGACAACGGAAAAAAAGTTGTCGGTTACAAAGAGTCCATGCAGGTCTTCAAGACATACTGGGCTCAGTGCCAGGACTCGTACATCTTCGGCTGAGAAAGAACGTTCGAGATAGCGATTGAGCGTCTCCATACACCTCCTGCAGACCTGAACATCTGGAACCTCGAGCAGGCTAAGGTGATGCTCACGATGCATTTCCTGATTGAGATGTTCAAAAGGGAAAAAAAGAACACCCTCTGTGTCTTCCCCAAGGATAAGCTTGTAAAACCAGAATCATGGGAGGAGATAGAGAACGAGGAGTTCTACATAGTAAATGGACAACTCTGTGTCGAGGCCTCCAAGCAGTTGCAGAGGAGACAAGATGTAGATAAGGAGATTAGGGATTGTTTCAAGACCTGATAGTGATTTGTAGTTTGAAATGAAGATAAGTCCATTATTCGAAAGATCTCCGTGTACTACAACAGGGTCAACCACTTCATGAATACGAATCCAACGTGGGCGACAAACATCATCGGGGCACGGGAGTTGCGGATTAGCCTCGGTAGACTGGAAAATCCGAAGGAGGTTATTGAGGTTGGTAGGCCTGTTACACACAAGAAATCAAAGGGCAAGAAACCATCGAAAGACGTGTTCAATGTATGTGCAATTCCATTCAACTCGAATCGAGTTGAATTGTGTCATCAAATACTAAGTATGAACAATTTTGATGAACACCTCGTCTAGAGTCCATTCCAGCTCTAACCTATTTCAACTCAGCTCGAGTTAAATTCCTAATTCACTATCGTACTTGGTTGATACAGGAGTTCATGGAAGCTGTTAAGCTTAGATTTGCTCTCATTGACGTTAAGAGCGCCTAGAAAGCACTGACATCAAGCAAGACAGCCAGAGATAAGCTCAGCATCCAGAATGAGTTGAAAATCATCTGTGCTCCTGATGATGTCTACAAGGTCTGGTCTAAGCTCATCTCTGCAGCATCCCAAGGAGAGCTCATCGATTCCCACTCAGGAAGGAAGATGAAGGAGTTGATGAAGTAGAAGCAAGAGCCTGGGAATATCTCCAGGGAGTTCTTTGAATGGATCGGCAACACAAGCTACGTCGAGCTTAAACGATTAGTCGAGCATATGCTGAACAGACCCAACCCAGAACGGTCATTCCCATACTCCAAAGTCACGTTGAAGCATATGAAGGGTGTGTTTGTAGATTGCTACAGCTCCTACGATTGGCTGGAGCGGTGCAAGAGGAAGACCATCGTGAAGCGCGTGATTCATAACATGCGCCCTGACTTAATGTTGTTCAGAATGAGTGGGGACTTCAAAAAGGAGAGCTGGAAGAAATTCAAGAGAGATTTCAAGATAACGCCAGCTACAGTGAACGTTCTGATCACAAATATCGGCGAGACGTTCTTCGTGCAGTCCAAATTTCCCAGCAACAAGAACAAGCCGACAGAAGTACTCTCGCTGTATGCAGTAGAGTTCTTCAGAGTCTTCCTTGCCAACAAGGGGAAGTTTCAGGTTCCAAAGGGCGAGGCAAACTTCACGGCCTACAACATGGAGGATGACGTGCTAGGAGATTGGCACGATGACTCTTGGAGCAAATCATCTTCCTAGAGAATCAAGGTCGGAATAATGGACTTCCGTAATCTCCTTGGAGCAGAGGAGGAATCAGCGTCATCAAGCTCTGCTCCATACTTCTACAGCGTCCTTTGAGTCTTGAAGTCCATCACAGACCCGGTGGTCACTGTAATCCCCATTTGGGTTTGGATCTACAGATCTTGGGATGCTGAGGCAAGGATAAAGAATCACCTCGATAGTTGCAAGTTCGGGAAGAACTACAAGATTGAGTATGCGGAATATATTCCCGCAACATACGAGCGACTTGAGGATCAAACCCTCTCGACTAAGAAGGAAAGGAATTATGTCCGGATCCTCTTCTTGTTTTGAAAAACACAGAAGCTAAAGATGACAAACCTCCCTAAATTCTTCTAAGCCCCCGACACTCCAGAGTTCAACATCATCGGGAGGTACAACGAACACGAGTACCAAATTTATAATACGGAATTGGGGATGGAGTTCTACCTGAAGGTGCTCGATCTATTTTGCAAGGAAGAGGATGCAGTCCTCACTATCTTTGGTGGCGGGAAGCTCTGCTGTGTAGCCTGGGTAAGGACATACTTTATGATTCAACTCGATTCGAGTTGAAAATATAGAAATGCGTCTCCTACAAATTATTGTCTTTGTATTTAACTCGAGTCGGGTTGAATGGATACTAAGTCTGCTCTGCATTTATGTTTTCATATTTAATTCGAGTCGAGTTGAACGCACACTATAGACTAGTTAAATCCATTTTTCACATGCGGTCTTAAATTTGACTCGAATCGAATTGAATGCTGGCGTTTAGTAGTTCATATTTGGTATTCAACTTGAGTCGAGTTGAATGCGCACATCACAGTAGTATAAACTGCTCTCACACGCCAGCTCCGTTTTCACTTGTATCGAGTTTAACGTACATGTTATTGAAGTGTTCATCTCTTGTTGTGTCTACTCGCAGATGTGTTTGCTGATGAATTATTCGAACAGCACCAGCGACGAGCACGACGATGTTGTCAAACTTTTGATGGCGATCTTAAATTTGGATCGTCAAGATTTTAAAAGTGGGTACTCTATGAACATAGCTATGGTGTGAGCGGAGAGTGGTGAGCAGTGAGCGTTGAGCTATCAAATTTCAGCAATTTGAGCGGTGAATTGGTATTTTTAATAAAAAAATTCTAAAAGTAATATTTTACTATATTTTTAAGAGTATTTTCAAGAATATTCGAATATTCTTGACTCATAATGTGGTTTAGTGTTCCTAAATCCATAGAGATGAGGCTAAAAACTCTGAAATTGGGTGGAGTTAAATCACGTGCGTCAAACAACAAAAGACAGTTTTGAATTTTGCAGAGGAGACTAGTATCTTAATTGTGAAATCATAGTCAAAGTTGTATAGAAATTCATTAGTTGTTGTAAATAGGAATACATTTATTGACCTCCGTAAAGCGCTGAAATCATGATAAATAACGTGTAAAAAACACGATTACAGGGATAACATATAAAACGGGTAGATGTGGTTGTTGGTTTAAGTAATATAATCTTTAGGTAGTCTACTCTGTAACTTGGTCTAGGATTCCCCTCACTAGAATCATTTTTTCATCGTTGAAACCAAGGGTGGGCGCGTACATGAAGAGGTCTCTATTGATATCAAATTTGCATACCAATACCAACACGAAGTATAGGTGCTTGCAATGTCTATATGGTTTGCCTTTTCGTCCCGACTTAGTAATGGTTTTTTTGAACACCGGGCAAGAAAACTCAAGGTTCTCACTAAGCGATAGTTTATAAATAGACTCTGAATCCGACTCCAAAGCGACGATACATCCATAACCGGGTTGTGGTATCATGGTCAACTCGAGTATTTTTGCCTCCATGGCACGAGGTGAATCAATGTTCTTCATTTGCTTCGGAGTCACAACCGTGATGCGTCGAAGAAGTTTAGACTTGCCTGATTTGAGTACACATCAGCCTTTTCCATCAGTGGAATATGTGACAAGTCTCGCGGCGAGGCAAGATTATTGAATGTCCGGTTGAGTGGAAGTTGTTTCTTTTGTGAGAAGCAAAAGCCCCCATTCTCCAACGCCTCTATGTGACACCAACTTCCTCATGCAAGGTAATTGGGCACACATGGGCCAAGAGGTGATGTGTTACTAGTTCCTTCCAAGCAATGGAATTCTCCAAATTCTCATGCAAACATGCGATGCTCCTTCAAATCTCAACAAAAGGTCCAAACACACAAGTAACCTCAATCCTCCCTATAAATTGCAATTCCATGAGTGACTCAAGTTCCAAAACCCATCAAAATTGAGCCTAGGGAGCTACAATTGCATCCCTTGAGCCACTAGGGCTTTGGGCTCAATTATGGGGTCAAATAGGACCTAAACTCAAGCAAAAGCCCCCAAAATACATCAAACTATACTACTACAGCACACTTTTTAAGCTCACAAAAATGGTAGATTCCATTGTAAACCCCCATTTCTTGGTTCCAAGGCAATCAAAACCCATACACATGCTCATAACTCATTTCTACAATGCAAGATACACTTAAATGAGATACTAGGGTTTCCTAGGAAAAAATTGGGCAGCGCTTCCGCGCTTGACCCAATACTTCCAAATTAAGCCCTAAATTCAGCAGATGAACAAAACTTTGAACAACAAGAACCTAGTGAAATTCGGGCAGCGCTTCCGTGCTATTCCCTTCACGTAGGCCAAATTCAACACTCCCAAAACCACCACAGCAGTGCGATTACACAAACCCACACCACTAAGCAATTTACTAGTCAAGTCAAATCTTCAATTTAAGCAAAGACACAAAACATTCACTCATTCATACAAAACCCCACTATCTAAGCATCACAATCACCACACATACAATTGCAAATCCTTTTTGTTGGCAATGTAAATTACCATTTTTACTAATTGAGTTATCTAGCACTTTAGAAGTTACTGAAGAGTCCAACAAGATGAGGAAAAGAGCAAGAATTGAAGGACCGTGAAAAGGAGGACTCCTCTCACGGATCGAGCAATGCCGCAAGGAATGGCGGCCAACGCCGACACCGGCTCAAGACCGGTCCGATGTCGGCGTCGATGTTGTCCGACACGTTGATGCCGCCCAAATACCGCCGTGTCTGCCGTGGAGGCCGGAGTAGAATCGGCCCTCCTCACTCGTCGTTGATTGGCCCTCGTGGTCACCTTGCCGGAGCTGGTTGCTGTGAATCACGTGCTCCTGGCCGATCCAATCGGCTGGTCTTCCGGCAGGCTGATCGCCGATCTCGTCGAAGCTGCCGTTGTGAATGTCTGCTCGGTGTTAACCTCTGTCGCTGCGGCTTCCGACTCCTTGCCTCCTCGTTGTTGTCATGATCACGATGCTGCTCCTGCCCGGGCCCTGGCGAGGCTCACCGAGGTGCTGCCGGCGAGCAGCTCTCCTGGGCCGTCAATCTTCGGCGCCGCTGGCCGATGCCGGCTTCGACACTAGTGCAGCTTCTGACAGCTCGGTGTCGTTGGAAATGGACGTCCGCCTGCCGAGTTGGCTTCGCCGGTTCGATATTCCTTGGCGCGGCAATCACGCACCTGCTGCCGTGTAAACCCCGCCCCCGATCTGCTTGAACCTCCGAGTTTGTCGCAGCTCGCTGGTGTCGGTTGATCTGCCGGCTGTGTCGTCCCTTCCGTCGTGCGGCCTCACTGGAGCTTCCCTGCTGAACTACCGACGGCAGCCGGATCTACCGAGCTGGGATTCATGGCCGGCCCTTCGTTGCGGAGCTGTCCGCCCACCTCCGACTCCAGCAAGTTCGTCTCCTTCCTTGTCGGCTGTCAGTTCCCCTGACGTGATGCTGGCCACTTTGGGTGACGCTGCCTCGGCGTTGGTTCCGCAACCTCGCAGCCAGATCTACTGGCCACACCTCCGACTGAATCTGAGTTGCACCAGGGAACCTCCAATCCTGCAGCCACACTGTCCTTACCAATGCACACTCCCACCAAAAGAACACAACCTAATTTCGTGGATTTTTTTCCACTACTTGAACACAACTAGGGTTTCTTCACCCCAACACTAGCTAGAACTCATGAATTCGCGACAACAACCCAGATCTCACAAAAAGTCGCTTCACAAAACACACACACAAAAACTAGCCTAACGGCCCCTCCTCTCACTCTCCCCTCCCTGGCTGATCCAGGGAGGTTGAAGCAAAAAGCTTCATCCGTCTAGTTGGGCAGATTTCATCCGTCCAGTTGAACGGACTTCTATCCCTAGTTTTTTCCTAAACAATTAGGCAAGACAAAGGCACCAAACTTCACATTAGGGGTTTTGTAGAGGGTAAGGGCAAAATGGGGCAGCCCGACCCCTACTTAGGAATACGTAATCGCTAAAACATCCTAAAAACTCGCCATTTAATATATTGGCGTTCATCAAAAATACCAATTTGGTATAAATTAGAGCAAGAACGGACGATTGTGCCAAAACCCCCTTTGAGACCACGGGTATTCCGTGAATCCACGAAATGAGCTAAAAAGTCTAATTAAACCATGGAAACCTGACAATTACGCGCTAAACCTTGCGGGGAATGTATTCCCGCTAGAGTGAACCGTTTCGCGGGTTCACACAAAGGTATCAAAGGAAGTCTTACATAAGATGAGACCAATCCCATCCATTTCACAAACCTTGAAGTTTTCCACAAGGGTGAAGTTTTGGCACTTCACTTCTACTTCCGTTGCTACAAGAAACGTTTGGTGAGGCTTGCCTCTTTGCAAACCTCACTTGGATGAGCTTGCTTACTCAAATGCAAGTCCATCCTCTTCGATGCTTCGGGACTTATGAAGGAGTCGGTTGCCCCTTTGGTTAGGAGCAATGCATTGCCATGTGGCCCTCTTCACCACAATTCAAACAAGTAATGTAACTTGTCTCTTTTTATTATGGACTTGTCCCCACTTTGGGCTTGTCCTTGGCAAACTTGTCCTTCCCATCCTTGGAAGGCCTACTCTCACCACCCTAAAGCTTTTGCCAACCATTTTTCTTATGTTGGCTCTTGGATAGTAATTTGCCTTGCTTTCCGGTTGAGGCCTCCTCTTTAGAGGCCTTTTGGTGACCTTCATCATCACCAATCCCTTTTGCCAACTTGAGCAATTCGGCACAAGTCTCCGGCAATCTCGACATCTTGAATAATGCCCGTTCCACCCAACTTAGAGTCCATTGAAGAAAATGACCTATTTGGCCAATTCATCTAACTTCGGGAGCACATTCAAATGTGCATTGAAATCCTTCACATAGGCATGAAGAGTGCCCGTTTGCTTCAATTGCACAAGGGCCATGCCATCCCGAATCTCTTGGTACTCTGGGGTGAAGCGATCACTTAGGATCCCCTTGAAACCGGTCCAAGTCAAGTTGCTCACCACTGCCGCGTTCTCATCCCGGTAACAAGTCCACCACAAAAAAGCATGCTCTTTCAAGAAGGTCACGGTAATGTTGATCTTGTCCTCTTCACGAGCTCTTTGGGCCTCAAAGTTGAGCTCAAGTTCCACAATGAAGTCCTTGACCTTGTTTACCTTGCCCAATCCCGTGAAGGAAGAGGGCAAGTTGGTCTTGCACAACTTGCGGGAAGAAGGGCATGATGCCCTTCCCTTGAGCTCCTTAATCTCTTCTTCCAAGACTTGAAGAGTTTTGACAAGCTCATTGAACCATTCATCTCGTGCCTTCCGCTTGTGGCCGTGTTTCCCGAGAACGGGACTTAGAGGATTTTCTTCCTCCTCATGGTGAGTGTCCTCCTCACAAGTAGCAACTTCTCTTTGGTCCCCTTGGTCCCCTTTTATTTCCACCGGCTCCTCCGATGGACTTTAAGAAGACTCCTCATGAGGGGCACCCCCGGCCACAAAGGCTTAACTACGTGTCTTCGGGCCACATCACGAGCTTCCGGCCTCTCATGCCATCCTACTCTTGACTGGATCCCATTACGTAGCCTGCTCTGATACCAAGTGTTGCGACACTAATTACTCCAACACATTTTTTTCTTAGTGAGCCTTACTTGGTAGCGGAATCCCGGCTCACTTAGTTGGTAGCAACCGGCCACGACTTTGCTAACACTTGCATGTGCCCCACACACACAATGTTAGCACCATTCTAAGTCAAGGTGTCCAACCCACCTTGACTCCATAACTCATTATCCGGTACTCATTACCCGGAACTCCCACCAACACATGGGCATGCCAACCCGAAACTCCCACCAACACATGGGCATGCCAACCCGAAACTCCCACCAACACATGGGCATGTCAACCCGGAACTCCCACCAACACATGGGCATGCCACTTGGTGGCACGGGGCGGCCTTTCACAAATGTCCAAGCTCCCAAGGGTGCTACTAATCACCCCCGGAGCTAACCGCCCTTATCCATTGTCCAACTTCCCACTAGTCCCCCTTCCACTCTCGTCTCTCACTTCATTTGGGACATTGCCGGAAATCCTCCCGGAATCCGGCACTAGTTTTCCCGGGGACTAGTTTGGAGCGGGACTCTTTCCAACCCAATGTTGCGGGATGCTCACGAGCATCCCACAATGCCCAAGGTGTGGGAGTGAGGCTTCTTTTCCATGCCTCACCCTTTTGAGCCATTCCCGGTTACTCCCAGGAACCGGCACTACTTATCACGCAGACTAACTTGGAGAGGGACACTTCCCAACCCCATGTTTAGAGAGGCTCCAAAGCACTCTCTACTTTCCACAAGGTGCGGGAGTGAGGCCCCATCCCAAGCCTCACCCCTTGGAGCCACCCCGGCTCCTCAAGGCACCATGTGCAAGTGAGGAGGGAGACCACCCCTCCTCATAGTACTCTCTGGAGTCTTCGGTAGGCCCCCCCTCTTGTGTTGAGGGGCCTTCCGTGACACACTTTTGTTTTGGAAGACCACCCGTTTTTGCCTTAGTCTCAAAAACGGGCCGTATCTTCTTCTCGGGCTAATTTGTAGCTCAGTTATCTAAATGGGACGTGCGAGCCCATTTTCGACATCTACTCTTTGAGTAGATGTCGATAGACTCCTTACTTGTCCCAATTAAAGCTTCAATGAGGGAGCTATGCTCCTCTGAACATTCGGGAGTCCCGGGAGGCAGCAGTCCCGGAGTCCCGAAGTCCCAATGCTTTGGAGAGCCATATCTCCCAAAGCATTGCTTTGCTCCTCACGAGCCTTAGCATTTTGGAAAACTCTTGTCTAGAGCTTTCCAAAGACATGCAACATGCCGCCATCCAAGAAGGGCGACATTTTGAGTCCTGAAAGGCAACACTCCCAAGTCCCAGAGTGTCCCGGAACGCGCTCCAACTTTGGAGAGCCATATCTCATGACTCACAACTCCAAATCGCGCGTTCTTTGGACCTATGGGTGCGTGCTTGAACAAGGTTTCCAACCATGTAAAGCACACCACCAAGTTCGTCCCGAACACGACGCCATTGCGTGCTGTTTGCTCGGGACTCCCCTTAGTCACTTCACCTTGACTCTTGCCAAGCCCGGGACGTCACTCCCGGGGTCCTCTTGGCTCACCACGGTGTTCGGGCATCCTTTGCAAAGGGATGTGACACACCGGGACTCGTGACGGAGTGGGTACGCCGGGACTCGCATCGTAGCGGGCACGCCGAGACTTGTGACGCAGTGGGTACGCCGGGACTCTCACCGCAGCTGGCACGCCAGGACTCGCACCGCAGCCGACATGCCGAGACTCGCACCGCAGTCGGTACGCTGGGACTCGCGACGATGCGGGCACGCCGGGATTGGTGACGAAGTGGGTACGCCGGGACTTGCATTGTAGCGGGCACGCCAAGACTTGTGACGGAGCGGGTACGCCAGGACTAATGACGTCCCTG
Organism: Bryum argenteum; assembly: GCA_037043015.1. Taxonomy (NCBI): domain Eukaryota; kingdom Viridiplantae; phylum Streptophyta; class Bryopsida; order Bryales; family Bryaceae; genus Bryum; species Bryum argenteum. The sequence continues at coordinate 27,452,087 of CM073321.1, read as the reverse complement.
GGATGCCGGGACTCGCGACTCAGCAGGCATGCCGAGACTCGGGACGCAGCAGGTATGCCGAAACTTTTGTAGCAGCGGGCACGCCAACACTTTGGTCGGAGCAAGCACCCCGAGACTAGTGACGTTGCTGGCACGCCAGGACCTGCGATGCAGCTGGCAAGCCGTGACTCGGGACGCAGAGGGTACGTCAGGACTTTGGTCGAATGTCAGGGAAGAAGGTATGGAGAATATCCATCCTCACAGAGCCCCCATGAACCTGCAACAAAGAAGTCCAAGGCCCTAAGAAACAAGGCCGACTGGAAAACCAGTCCTTTTTAGACAAAAACTGCCCAATGTAAACTGAGGGATGTTTTTGAGCATACAATGCCACTGAAACTTCTGAAAATTCAGGAATCGTGAACTAGCTAAATACTCGCCGTGTATGAGGCTCAGGAAGGCTAAAGCTGCCAAAATTATGCCGACCTCCTCAGGTATCATAGGGCATTTGTCCCTATAACGGAACTCCTTGTCTAAAAGAAGAGCATTACCAACACGTCCTTGCCAAACCACGCTACGGTATTTCGCAAGCGCTCTTCTTTCTGCCCTGCCACCGCCAACGTCACATGCTGAATGTGCCCCAATGTTCTCCGAAAAAAAATTACGCGGAGCAAAACCAAGTCAAACACCTTGTTTACTTGTGGAGTCAATCCACATTAATAGTTGATTAAAAAGAAGGCTTCTGTTCAATCATGGATGCCTGGTGATGAATTGCACATAAAAGTATTATGATGCACGATGCAAACATACCTTGTCAAAATGAAGGTGTAGAGCCAAGTACCTGTGTTTCCCAGCACCACCATCCACGTTCCGTGCTTTCAACTTACGTAGTCTTTCCACCAAAATCTTCCCCTAGTTATGGATTCTGGGCACGAATCGCAAGTTTTCAAAGTTCACTTTGCAACGCGAGCAGTGGATCTCATCCGGGAGATCATGCGAGGCAAGTCGGTGTGAAAGAGGCAACTGCAACCACCCGAGCGCTGCCAATGATCCACCACAACGGAATGTCAGAGAAAAATACTATCCTCCTCAAAAGATCATACAATCTGTTGCTTAAAAGGAACTCTCATACCTTAGCATGAGCGGCAGTACATTTGTTATGCACCACTCAGGAGAAGCTTGCACTAGGGCATTTTTGACACGAGTAGCACGGAAGCCAGTTGCATAATACTCCCTTGTGCTCCACTCGAACTCTTTGGGTAACCAAATTCTAAATCAATTAGGTAACATCTCCTCAGCTTGGAGTATTTATATGACTTGAGAATCCTCCATTCTAGCAGCTAGACCTCTATAGAGTACCGGAGTAGTACCGGGAACATGCAGCTAGCCAAATTCCCTCTATTTCACGCAGCCCGATTGCCGGGACGGCTTGTTCGAGTCAAAACTTTGCAATTGGGAGTTGTGGTGGGGGGCGCGGTGACGCTCAAGCAAAAATGCCCTCGGACAAGCGGCGGGATCAACTTGCCCTCAAAATGCCCTCGATGATTTGCTAAATTCTGCAGTTCATACTACGTATTGCATTTCGCTGCGTTCTTCACCGTTGCAAGTGCCAACATATCCTCTGCCAACTCTTGATAGTGTCCCGAAGGACTCGGGCTTCCATCCGACGAGTACTACTGGCCCTCGCAGACCCGAGTGCCGGCAACATACCCAGCCATCTAAATTTACAACAAGAGTAAAAAGACATGATGGAATTCAATGTTCTTACCAGGAGTAGTATATGGCGTGTCGTAAATACAAATGACTCTACGTGGGATAGGTGTAGTTGCTCCAGGTGAGGCAATGTCTTCGGCGTCCTCTCCCGATAGAGCAGGCGATCCAAGAAATGGATCCTTCGACGTGGCAGGGTCTTCATCGAGCGGCGACCCCTGCGTCATAGCTTGACCTGCATAGAAGTCAACGGTACCTTTTAAGTTGCCCATAAATACATGCTAGGTCACTCGACTACTAATTTGCGACAGTCAATTCTCGCTCGAAACCTGCAGAGCCACGAGAACAAAATACATCAGAGTAAAATCTAAGAGCCCAAGTTCAAAATCAATATACGTATTGATTTCAAGAATGCGTTTCAAACCTCTGCGAAGTGCTCCCCAACCTAGAGTTTGCCCCGAATGGCGAGTTGATCACGATGTGCAGTTGGCGACGGCGAGTTGTCAGGCGGACTTTGGCGAGATGATGACCATGGCACCAGAACGGCGAGTTGCGGCAACGATGATCATGATGGCGACGATTATCACAATGTGCAGCAGGCGACGATGATCACGATTTCTCCGGCTGCGATCGCGATGAGGATGAATGCCATTTGAAGGTAAACCTCCTCTGCGACTGCGCCGCCGCTTTTGACCGAGAAACCCTAAACCCCACAGCCGATTTCCACTCTCAAAGTTCTAGTGTGCCGACACTGCGAGGTCTTGTTCTGCCGACACTGTGAGGTCCTGTTGTACAAGGAACCAATCGAGGTTGTTCGGACAGTGTGAGGTCCTCTTGTGAGAGGAACCAATCGAGGTTGTGCCAAGGGGACGTGCGAAGGGCTGCCGCGAGTATTTTGCGCTCTCTCGTGCGCCGCCGCTGGTGAACACGACGACTGCGATGCCGTTCGCTCGAGTGATGCCGATGAAAGTGGGCCGCCTTGAGCGGATAGGTCTTTGCTTCAAAATGCAAGCCACCTCCGTGCTCCGTGCCGAGTGATGATGTTGTCCAAGGTAAACACGTATATCGATATTGAATTTTTCTACGAGCAATCATCCAGGACTAACAAGAAATCTACAAGTTTATTTATGGCCTACTTCCTCCTGACTGAGAAGGCTTTGGATGCTACTTACCTTCTTCATTGTCCTCGTTGTTACTAGTTTCATCTTTCAGATTCTCCATGATGAGACTGTTTTCAAGGTCTACCTCACTATCCTGCATATCATTTATCAAATTAGTCTATCTTTACTAACATTTACTCCCATATATTAGACAATATTAGCAGTCATGTCTGATTCTTGCGCCTCCTGTAGGTGGTTCAAGCGCGCCCCTTCGTAGCGTGTTCCATCACTGAATCCGATCCAATGTTCTCCAAAATCGGAAGTAAAGCTTTCGCTGTATCGCCTAGAACGACTGAGCTGCCTCGAGTGTCTTTGTTCTTCATTTGCCTTGCACTCAATTGCTTTTTGGAGAAATACAAGCGTCCCCCAGGTACCCTCTTTTTCCGCTTCTTACTTCTAGCACTTTTGTTACTTTGATCATACTCAGCTATATTTTGCGGCATCACTAAGACATACCTCCTAATGTGCAAAGCCCGGCAGATGCTCGGATTCTTAACTCTAGGAGATGCCCAATAAGAATTTCTGACACTACGTGGACTGAAGCCTTTAATTCCATAGACGTTTTTTTTTAAAACGGCGCAGTTTTCTTATTAGTTACGAGGCGTCTTTATAACAAACCACCACCTCTTTTACCCAACTCACATTAACACTTCTAAGTAGCCGTCCTTGTCCGTAAGGCCTCAATATTTTATACTCTGCATATAGGGCCATCAATGACAAGATATGAAATGAAACTGCCGATGGGATTTATTAAGCCATAGTATCCCACATCCTCTTTTTTGCCATAGCCCCTTTAATACCTTTGGCGGCCCATGCTTAATTGTCTGATCTGTCAGATCATCAGCATGACGTCTATAGAGTATGCTTCCTAGGCCATCAATGTCAGTGGAGCCTCCATTTTTATCGTTCATAGTACTACCACTTTAAGCACTTATTATCCTCGTCGGCTACGTACTATTGTTCAAAATTTTAACCTGTTTCGAATGAACAGCGTACCTGATTCAGTAGTGCTTATTGCTTGGCTTCTTTGCGTCTAGTATTTAAGTCACGAATGGCCACAATTCGAGTAGATGCTGGCGAGCCCCTTTACGTATACTACCGCAATCTGATGGTTGCATTGTTGTGACTGCTAGAATGTTGTTTGCAAAGTTCAATTTGGAATTAGATTCAATCTTCCTAGAGGAAGAAGTCATGGATGATGTCGGCAAGTTGTTTTAGAGTGTGCACATGGAGCCCTTTGTTAAGAAAGATGTATTTTGGATATTACAATCGTCGCAATATCGTGTTCAGGGTGCTGTCATCCAATCTCATCCGGTAGTTGCAATGTCCGTGTCGGAGTGTGAGGTCGTCCCGTCATGTGCAACGATGACTCCTATTATCAAATTAGATGAAAGTAATCTTGAGGCTACAAGGGAGACCGACGTACCAGCTTCCCAGGATTCTGAGCTATTGGAGACTAATCGGACTACGTCGGTAACACCGTCTCTTTCTAAGTACGACAGTTTAAGCCGGAAGCCTCCGCGTCCACCATTTAACACAGATTCTGTCAGTGCCGTCACATGCATTCGCAATCTGCAGTTCACGAAGGGGGCCAAGAGCGAACTCAGTAGCTTAGATCAAAGTATGTATCAGTACTCATTTGTTTTGTTCTTGCCGGCCCAGTATGACAGCAATGTAATTTTTGAGTTTCCGCCCCCACCTATGGACACCAAGACAAACTCCGCGAAGAGACTGTCGGGGATGGACAAGCAATACGACGGTCACACATGGTGCCATTTGCAGACTCGTAACATTCAAAATGACCATGGTCCTACATTCCGCACAGCTTCTTGTGCTGGTCATTTGCAATGTGAGAATCCAGAGTGCAGATTTCTTCGCAGGCTGGGGCGTGCGGACGAGATTAATGAGAAGTTGTGTGATGGCTTTGCAAAGAAGCCGTTCCTTGGAAAATGCCCAGACTCTGAGTTGACACTGATGTGCGCTATATGCAAGGCACCACCGACTTGTATTTTGCAATGCTCTGCTATCATGTATTATGTCACAGGTGATACAAATACAACCAGAGCATGTATCCACATTGGATAGCACACTCACCCGGTAGGAAAAGGTACCTGTAGGAAGTCCTTAGAACTCGGCGACCATTTGTTAAAGGGTGCGCTTGAAAGATCACCAAAGGCCTCACCCTCTGCAATTGCACTGTCTGCAAGCTCTGAGTTCCTTGGGGATTACCTATTGAAGAAGGATGGCGAGTCTCAGTCATTTTTGACAGAATCTGAAATGCGGGATGTTATGTTTAAGTTTGAGAGCTTCACGAGTTCCACAATTCGACACAATGTGTCTCACTTCAGAAGGATGGGAAGGAAGGGCATAATCGATGGAGTGTGCGAATTGAGAGGCACCTCTCGGTGGCCCTATGTGCAAGAAAACAGATTTCCTCGCCAAGGTAGTAAGACCGACAAGCTGTTTGTCTTCAAAATGTCGGAGACTGGACCCGGATCTGGCGTTGATCTCGTCTAGAGAATGCAACCTAAAGGGGATCTAGAATACGCATGGGTGATGTTTGATCACGTCAAGCGCATCAAATGGTACACAACTTTTGTCTGCCACGTTTACGACTTAGCGTAACGCGAGGTGATGACGATTGCAATTTGCGACATGATGTCCGAAACCTAAGATGCTCAATCATACCTGTGGAGAGGGATCGATGCCGTAGTGGCTGAGCACGGGGTTCACAACATCAATTTTGCGGGATTCATGGCTGACAGCGCGCAGGCTAACTGGAATGCTGTCCGAGAGATCTACAATTCAAGTGATAAATCCGTTCCAATGCCAAATAAGGAATGCTCATGTCTACTACATTGGACTACTTGCGTGCAGAGAGCAACAAACTCTTACATTAAGCTTGAACTACGAGACGAGCACAAGCGAATCTGCACCCAGTACAAGGACGCGCGCACAACTAATGAAGCGGAATCTCGATGCATGGGGATTCGTTCATGGTGGTCTATGAGTGGAGCAGCAAGTGACTCTGAAATCCCTGCACTGGACAATTGGTTGACATGGTGGCACTTTCGATATTGGCAGTGGGGCGGATACATGAACATGGTACGATTTATCGCGGTTCATCATTTAATTGTGAATATTCAGTCATTTCATACATCACTTAGAAATATGGTCCCGGGTTTGTTGTTCAGTTATCTTAAATTGACGCATGCATTCAGTGGATTCGCGGATTTGTACCGCCATAATTCCCGATTCCAACCGCAAGTGCAATCGTGGGCTTCAAAATGATGATCCTGCTCCTGCATCCACGGCGTGAAGCATGTTCGCTCTAAGAACAAGAATTATCCACAGTTCTTCTATTTCTATGCACACAATGTCGCAGGGTGCGTAGCGGGGAAGCGGCGGAGGTAGTTCCCTGATTTGCCCAAGGTTCTACGTCTCTGGCCGGTGTTAAAGGGAACTAACCTCACAACGCGCAAGATTTTCACATTGGAGGAGGCAAGATTCTAGCTGCAACAGATACCTCCTATGCCAAGCGAGAGGCAATTTGGCGATGACTTGGCGATTGCCGCGAGTATTGCAAGCATTCCTGCACCGGAGAAACCCGACAAGTTCCTCAACATACGAAGCTCTCCTCCCTGTTGTCGCAACGCTATAAAGAGGGTGGCAACTGAGCAATTAAACAAGTGGGAATCGGCAATGCTACTCAATGTCCAGCTAACACGGGTTATGTTGGTGCCAAGCCCGGGACTCGGGGCCGTCATCGATTTCATTTCCAAGAAGGGTCCCGAAAAGGATGCTCAAAACTACAAGGTCAGCATTAGTACATTTCCTGAAAGTACTTGCCCTAGCTTTACAAGCATGTACGTCAAGTTCAAGTTGCGTGGATCCTATGCTAATTGCAAGCACATGTACTACATTTACCGTGTGGTTTATGGCCTTGATTGAGAAAAAGATCTGTTTGTCCATGCTCCAACTCTTAGCTTCAACGAGATCAAGCGACTTCTCCTAGGTGGAATTGTCCAATGTGTTCCACAGGCTTCATGCTCTTCTAGAGATTATGTACGACAACGTAGAGAGCTTTAAGTTGATATTGTGGTTTAAACAACATTCCACATTAAAAGTAAAATGTTGCGCCTCTTTTGATATCAAGTCAGCTTATACCGACATATATATATATATATATATATATATATATATATATATATATCTATCCATACTATTTTATGTTGACTGACATACGTCACACCTCTACATTCACATTGAAATTGTTCTCACCAACGGATACTATTATCTTCACTACATTCCTCTACGGCATCTTCCCAAATGGATGGTGATAGTGGAGGGTCGTAGTTCTTTGCTGTGTCACGGAACTCTTCCCATGTTTTGGTCAATTTGGTGTACGTGTTGTTATCACAACTGAAGCACTTCCAAATCTCTGCAGAGCGTTGGATCTCTAGTGTCGGATGCCATGTATTTACTTTATCTTCCCTTACACGTTTATTGGTGTAAAACCCGTGTTCAGGTGACTCGTGTATCGTTCCAGGGATTCTGTGAAGTGACCAAGACAAGTAGTGCTAAGACAACCAAACCCACAAACGTTTCCTAGTCCCAACTCATGTTTTAGCCTTGCGGGGCAAGGGTATCCCTTTGCAAGAGGGGATGCACAAAGACTCTTTCCCTTATGTTTATCGTGGCGGAAACTTCCACACTTAGACTCTACACACACACACACTAAGGCACACATTACGTCCTCACAACTAATCCGTCCTATCCGTCCGAACTAGCAGGTCACGCAGGCCGTCCTGGTTACCCTATCACCCTTACTACAATGACAGACTCCAAGAGCTCCGAATCCGGCTAGAAGACGTCTACACGTATTCTGGTCACGTACTACGCTTGATCCGATCCGTCCTGCGAGACCACAGGAGGAACCCAAGTCAGGCGGTGGAGGCCGGATTGGAATCCGTCCTCACACACTATACTCCTAGACCCTCCCAGACCGTAAGTGTTTACCACAGCAGTTTCCCTCTCTCAGACACCTAGACTAGTCCAAGACACAAGGCACTCAAGAATACGCCCAACCCGACTTCAACTCCAGAGAAACGATCTAGCAAAGAATCCGGATTCCTAACTCCCAACTCATAACACACAAAAGTAGATCCGGCTTTCCAAGCACTCAACTGAAAAGGAGACAGGGAAATGATCACACCGAATATGCGCATAAGAAGGTTCGATTAACACTCAAGCAAGGAATGTTTTGGTGGACAAAACTCCCACCTATAAGTACTTCTAAGTCAACGACTTAGATCCCTAACTGGATTGCGGCGCCGGCCTATCAGGCCTACTCCTCAAAAAGCGGCACGCATTCCCCAAAAAGAAAATACTATATCGGGCTAGGACGGATACCAATCCGGCCTCCTAACCCCCAACCGTTCTGCGACAACCGTCCTCTAAGACGTCCTACCTCTTCCTTCGCGAACTAACTCCGTGCTTCGCCGCTTGATGGCGTCGGCTGCGATACGTCCCCGCTTCACTCTCTTGCCCGTACTAGTTATCACGTACTCGTCCTCGGCCGGAGTTAGTCTCGTCCCCGCTCTTCAACTCTTCCTCTTCGAATGCTCGAGGCCGATGTCGTGAAGCTTCGCGCCCGGGACTTCTCGTATTCTTCGGCCGTGAGCTTCCTCTTCGCGTGCGCGTGTTCTTGGCCGGGCGAGTCTGGCTGGGCGGGTGCGTCCAGCTCCGTCTTCACCTTCGCCTTGCCCTTCGTGTCGGTCGGATCGAGGGCCCGAAGATCCGTCCTCGCCAGTATCCGGCCGCGGGGTCTTGGCCGGAGTAGAAGTGAAGGCCGGCATCACTACCTCCTTCATCTGCTCCCGGACGGCGTCGAGCAGCACCTTGACCTCGGCGTTGCTCTTCTCTACCTTCGTGGCGTACGTCTTCGCCGCCAAGAGGAACTTCTTGAACGTCTCCGCTTTGAAAACCTCCGACCCAGGATTCCGGCCTCGAACAGGTTCGCCCTCTGCAGTACCTCGGCCGGAATCTCGCAGATTTCCACGAGCTTTACGACCTGCTCGTTTGCCGTGATTACGGCCTGCCTTCCGACCAGGAGTTCCTCCTCCCTTCTTCTGACCGTCTCACAAAGACGTCTATTCTCCAGGATCAGCTTGGTCACTTGCTTCTCCATTTGTCGAAACTGCTCCGCGTCCGGCTTGGATTCCCACTTCGCCTTGACCTCCAGCAACGTCTTCACTCCAAATTCTTGGCATAGCTTTGCCAGCAGTCCTTGGTAGAAGAAGTACTGGCACCTGGCCTCCGTGAAGTGGTGCCATGCTCGCCTCATGGGATCCGGGTGATTGGCGGACGGACTGAGAGGTGGGGGAAGTCGGGGGTCGTTCGGATTCATGGGGTTCTCCCAATCGGCCGTAACTTCCCCTTCATCCACCGGCCTCGAAGGCTGGCCTCCCTCAGTCTGAGTTCCGGCCTCGGTCGGGTTCGTGGGAGGGGACGGGGACGGAAGGATGATTACCTCTAGACGCGTCCGCGGTGGGGTTGCCTCCGGAGCCGGCTCCTCTGGTGTGTCGGGTGGAACGTCCCCGTCGTCTGATCCGACCTCGTCCTCCTCCTCTTCCGAGTACACGGCCTTGCTATCCGTACTCTCCTCCCACTCGAACACACCGTTGTTTTGCGACGATACCGCGATCTCATAATTTGACTCCTCCTCCTCCGTCAGCACCTCCTCCTTCTTGTACAGGTGGTAAAGGAAAGGAGTAATAGGGCTAGGACGGGTTTTACCTACGTTCTCCGCAAGCCGGGCGACCAAGTCGCGGATGATCATCCCCCAGTCCGCCTCCCGTTCGCCGCGCAAGGAGCCCAGGACGGTGTTGGCTAGCCGTACGGTGATCCGGTGCGGCTTCTCTCCGTGAATAATCGGCGCCAAGAACTTGATGACGGCGCGCTCCCTCCGATTCCTGCAATCCTCGATCGAGTAGCCATTGTTCTTGTGCGGATCCCCGTGGAACGCCTTCTTCGCCCACTTGTGTTTCCGGCCGCATAACCCTACTCCGTTGTTTACGGTCAGGCCGTAAACAGCTCTCCAGTGGTCGGCCGTCCAGGAAGCCGGCTTCCCTCTAACCGTCCCCTCGAACTGGTTTGGCGCTCCGACCTTGATCTCGCGCACCATCTCCGCGTCGCGCAAACCCCAGGGCGTATCCAGCAGGCCGGCTAACCCCATCCTCTCGAGGTCTTCCGTCAAGGACTTCTTCTCATCCTCCTCGATCGGAATACACGGCGACACGAGCTTGATGGAAATCTTCAGCTCCTCTTGCTCCTGAGCGGAAGTGGACGCCGTTCCTGCCATCGGAAAGAAGTGCGCAAGGAAATAGAGAGTCGCCGGGCTGAGATCGGCCAATGGGCCGGATCGGAGCTAAGGACGGAAAGCAGAAAGACGGAGGACAGGAGCGCAAGACGACAAGGGGCGCGAACGAGGAGGCGGTGGTGACAAGGGGCGGACGGGTTGCCTTATATCGAGGGGGCGGAGTTAAGTCCGACCATCATGACATGGTCCGCCGCCATCATTATCCTCACCGTACGGAGTCGCCTTCTAGATTTCTCGCCTTTATTAAATTCTTCGCCGCTCCGTCCTTCACCTACCATCATAACTCCTAATCCGTCCTCTTCCGACAAAGACGCTCCTAGCCGTGACGGGGATGAGAGTGCGGATTGGCAAATCCGTCCTACTTAACACAAACTAGATTTTAACTAATTCCTTTATTCGTAAAAACGTAATTGCCTTATACTATACGGCTTAGCAAATACATAGGTCGGATTCTAAACACTATACTTATTCTTACTGCGCATTAAAACATAATGGCCAAAAATCGAAAAAACGGGGTCCGACATCTAGTATGTACTCGTCACCTTTGTTGTTCGATACACAACCAATACACCACACCTTCGGGCACGTTCCACAGCTGATCATATTCTAGTGATGGTCGAAGCACCAACTGCAGAACTCTTCCTTTCCATCCTCATTCTGCCAAACACAAGTGGAACACAAATCAGACCAATTGTGAGCGTTCATTGATCTCAACGGAAACTGTAACATCAAACAACAGGACGTCTACAACACATTCCATTTTGTAACATTCCTACCTTTGTCCACTTCTTCTTTGCATAGTCTGCACGGCATTTACAACAGAGACCAACTGCGAGACGGGGGTGCTGCTTAAAGGAAATATGAAACCTAGTATCCCCACAAGCGGAACAATCGTAGGTTGGACTACTGAGAGTGACCGAAGCCATACTAAAGAAACCCAGCGTTCTCGCAGCAACAACATACAAAAATGAACATTCCGTTGCCACTCTATATACTTATGTAATATGATCTCTCAACCACTCCTTCGTCAGACAATATCTATTTGTCAGAAGATCATGATCTCCCACGAAGATTTCTACAATTTTCAAGTGTGCTAGGTCCAAAGCCTTGTGAGCCGGCCCCACCAACACGCGCTAGGTCCACCGCGTTGTAAGCCGGCCCCACCAACACGCGCTACGTCCATCGCGTCGTGCACCGGCCCTTCCAACAGTCCCAGCCGTGGCCACCATGGGGTTCGCCGGGGCAAGCTATGGGTCCGCCGGTGCAACAGATGGTGAGCCGGCGCCGGTGGGTGCCCCATTTGGGTGCTCCCCGCACTTTGCCGGCCCACGATCACTGGCGGCGGGTGCCTTGGCTGATTGCAGGAGACATTTGGATTTAGAGGGTGCCGGCACTGGATGCTCGACCCCTTTCACGGCCACTCTTGGGACTTTACGGGTTCTGGGAAGAGGTCGCCGTTGCAGGGGACATTTGGAGTGTGTCGGCGGTGGATCCTCGGCCCCTTTCACGGCCAGTACCGGGACTTTGCGGGACTGTCAAGGAGAGGTTGTCGTTGCAAGAGACATTTTGAGGGTGCCGGCGGTGGATGCGCGGCCCTTTTCTCGGCCACTGCCGGGACTTTGCGGGACTGTCGGGTTCTCGGACGGCCACATTGCCGAGACTTGGGGAACACTACTTATGAATGTCGGGACTTATGAAGTGGAGGCATTTGTTGAATTGCCAAACTCTTATGACGTTTGGCACGTGCTAAGAGTGGCCGGGTAGGCGCGTGCTAAGGCTGACCGAATGCCGGAACTGACCGCATGCTGGGCCTGAGTCATGTACGGACATGCAAGGTCACTTGCGTTAGCTCTCATACACACAAAAAAATTTCAGGCTGCATCCAGCGCCCGGGTTGCATCCACCTCTGTACTAAAGGTACATGTGATGACTCTTTCATTTCCATCTCAAGTCCTGACACGCTTATCCGAAAATTTGATTTTGCCTCCAGAAGCAAATGCTCTCTGAAATGCAGCTCTAAAACCAGTTTGGTACAAATGGTAGTGTCTCCAACATCGCAAATATATTCTTAGATGGAAGGAATCGATTTGAACCTGCAGCTAGGGTAACACTTTTCTCTCTCAAATGCCACATCAACAAAAACAGAGGTCGCCTTCAGTGATAAATATGATTCACATTATGATTCACTTCAACTTCAGGAGCGATTGGCTTCTCTTCATAGCAACTAGCAACTTGTGGTGTTTTTGCAGGAATATGCATACAAGCACGCTTTGGGGTGGGCTCCCTCCATCGTGGAGAAACATGAGGAACATAAGCCGAATGTAAGTTGGATAAAAAGTGTTCGAATCGATTATGTTCAATAATATCGCCGCAGCACTCACTCTCTGTGATGCGATGCAGGCTGTTATACAATAACGACCTGACCGGGTACTGTCTCCTTTATTCCGTGCTATACACGCTGCACACCACACCTTGTTACAATAATCATACGGGATCACAAACTCAACTCCCCCACACCAATTGCATTGCTCATCATCGTACTGGGCGTTCTTCGTGAATACAACGTTGTCCAACAAAAGTTTGCACGAAATGCAAATTCCAACACCGAGACAAGGATGCTCCATCAAACAAGCACAGATCTTTCTCTCTCCACAAGCAATGCAGGAATACAAATACAATGGATCGAAATCGGCTGAATGCCCCGCCATTTGATCCACTAACAATGCAAGACTAACAAACTTCGAATTAGAGATGGCCCAAGAGTCCGAGCTTTGAGATGCTGGCTTTCCTGCTCCTCTGTTCTTGTATAAAAGGAGAGCACACTGGATTTCCTTGATCTCACCTTGGAGTCCATCCATCCTCACTAACCCGTCTTCCCATCACTGGCAGCGCCGACAGCACCGGCAGCACCTTTCAGCTTTTGCAACACTGTACTCTCGCAGGCACCAACATTTCAACAAATTAGAAACCAACACTGCACTGCACCGACACGATTTCTCATGACAATCAACGTGAGTTCTCAGTGAATCCGACACTGCAATTTTCTTACATTCTCACAAGAAATCAAATCACTCCAGCATCCTTTCCTTCCATCTCTACAAGCACATCACAATGGGCACCGACATGGCACAGCTACATGGGATTCACCGACACTCTGACACTCCATATGACACAACCCATCCTCTCTCATGAAGTCCAACATCAATTCAACAACAAGCACCGACATCTTGTACCGAGACCATGTTGGTTACTTCACCAACATCACGGTACATGGGACTTGCTCACCGACACTCCGACACTCCTTATGACACAGTCCGAGACAACCCATCCCCTCTCCACAAACGAAACGATGATGTTGGGACCGGCCTCCATACGGAAAATAAGAAATTTGTTTCAACTCAACGACCCTCCAATTTAGCATTTTAGGGGTGCCGAAGTGTGAGCTTGTCGGTAGATCGTATAAATTGGTAAACTCTATACCAAGGCAAACCGGTCCCTAGCAATGTGTTTGACAAGATCTGAACGATAGGTGGTTGTGTATCATACGGATGGCAAGACTCAGATAGGGCCGTACAGAATCCGAGACTAGAAACAACGTTGTTGCACCAAACTACGGTCGTGGGAAAGGTGTGTATGCAGGTCCTCCTTTTCGAATTGGACTTCATATTTTTCATGTGCTTCCTGAGGACCATCTTGTTGTCATAGTGGGGCCAAGTGGGCTTCAAATTCACCATGAATGGGCTGATTAGTTGCGCACTTCTAGTGCCCTCCACTTTCATTCAGCCCTCAAAATCAAGCTTGGCCCTAAAGGATTAAGAGGCAAACAACAGATTCATCGAGGCAATTCGCGACAATTGTAGGGTCTGAATTGGAATTTAGGCCTTACAACCGTGGCAGATTGCCAATTGGTCTAAATTCCAATTCCAATTCACCACGGTTATAGGGTCTAAATTGTTATGTATCGGCACATTTTCCACGCTTTTAGGGGTACACTAATGTTGAATTTGTTCGAATAAAATCATTTAATTTTCACTTTTGGACCAGAATATTCCCTCAAAATTTGCTCACTGCTCGTGAAAATCTGCTCACTGCTCACGCTCACAGCTCACCGCTCGCACCGTAATCACATTGTTCTTTTATTCAATATTGGAATATGATAAACCAACCCTTGTTCAAAATTTGCCCCCTCTATTTCAGATTTGAGCTAGCACATCCCAATTCACACTCATGTTCAAGATTTGAGCTCCAAAATTATAACAATATTACAAATATTACAAAGCACACACAAGAATTTGATATTACTTCCCAATACTATATTGTCATTACAATTTACATCATAAGGTGATGGCGATTGTATAGCAAACCGATATATACTAGAATAACATAAGTTAGTTTGATTTTACTTTCCTATGCTATATTACAAATACATTTTACATCATATGGTTTATACGTGTATTTTGTTTTACTTTCCAAAATTATATTAGGATTATATAATAAATCATTCGGTTGTATACATATATTTAATTTTACTTCCCAATACTATGTTAGAAATATATAAAAGATAATAGGATTTACACGTATATTTGATTTTACTTCCCAGTACTATGTTAGGAATACATTTTATTTTCTAGGGTGTTTACTTAATTCAAATATTTGAACTTTTAAATAATATAAAATTATTTAATTGTGTAGAAATACGTATAACAAAAGCTTAAGAAAAGACATAGATTGACAACAAACTCTACATTACAAATATCATAATATTTATGAGCTACAATTTTTATACTTATATGATAACATTGCCTACTCTATTATGAACAAGTTCTTTTACATATATATTGTTTGTGCTATTCTAGTATATATTGGTTTGCTATACGATCGCCATCACCGTATGATGTAAATTGTAATCATAATATAGTATTGGGAAGTAAAATTAAATTTTTGTATGTGCTTTGTAATATTTGTAATATTGTTATAATTTTGGAGCTTAAATCTTGAACAAGAGTGTGAATTGGGATGTGCTAGCTCAAATCTGAAATAGAGAGGGGGCGGGATTGGTGTGTGATAGCTCAAACTTTGAACAAGGGTTGGTTTTTCATATTCCAATATTGAATAAAAGAGGGGGGGATTGGAGTGTGATAGCTCAAATTTTGAACAAGGGTTAGATCAGGATGTGGTAGCTGAAATTTGAAATGGAGGGGGCAATTGGCATGTGGTGGAACAAATTCAAATAAGAGGGGGGATTAGGAAAACTTGGATTCTCCCTCTCCTTGGATCCAGCAAAAATTTTATTGGCGAACTTTCGCCACAACCTACCTTTTTTTGGGCAGGGCGATCTGCCCCTTAAAGAAAAATTTTAAAAAAATCATGAGTTAGGCAGACACAATCGGATGCCCTTGTGTAGTCGCCTCACCGGCCGCCCATCGACGCCATCTTTTCGCCCGCATTGCTCAGTCACTTCGAGAGGGCCTCGCCAAATTGGATTGTTGGCCTTTGCATTTTCGCCAGTCTTCTTGAGCCATGTTTAAATCGGTTTAAGCATGTGTTCGTCAATGCAGCTCCGGATTTGGGAGGTGGGTTGCCACTCAGTTCTGCGGATTTAGGATCGAGATAGTCGAGTTTAAAATTTTAGGTTTCGGTGAGGTTTCGGTGCTGCGCTAAAGTTGTGTTCATCGGTGTTCATTGAGGTTGTTAAGTGAGTGCATTGAGCGGTGGCGATTGTGTAGTGGCATGGAGGCACGGTTGGTTGCTCATAACGGGAGTCTTGCATTGTGCAAACCACAGAAGCATTTGAACGCTTTTGATTTCTCGATTTGCTTTCTCGTTTGTTCCATTTGCTTTCTCGTTTGTTCGATTTGCTTTCTCGTTTTGGATCATTACTTTCAGTGTTGAGTCTCGTGAGGGGTCACTTTGGGTTCGTTGTTTATCAGTGTGAGTCTGTAGTTTGTGCATGCATGTGGTTTGAAGATGCCTCCGAAGCAAACAAATTTGTCCAAATTTCTCTACGGAGGTAGAGTAAATGTCAGTGGCATTGTTGAGTTGAGCGACACTCTTGAAAATGGGTGTGGTTTAGCAGAGTGCAGGTGTAGAGACGACAAGTGGCGGGAGTGAAAGCTTCGGAGAGAACGTGCTTTTGGGCACAGTTAAACCTGCTGACTCTTTGGACTTCTACCTACAGGTCCTAGATCCGGTTGTGGCGAGTCCCTTGATGGAGGCTGCAAAGCTCTAGTGGCAAAGCTACGAGCACAACCGCCAATTCCGGGACACTTGGGCGGCTCGATTGCCATGGGCTGAGTCTGTGGTTGATAAAGATGGGCAAGTTTGTCAAGTGCGCTGCAATGTTTGCAGCGAGGTGGAGAGCCGCGAGAAGCTACTTTTGCCGGAACTCGATTCTCTGTGGAAGCACGCAGGCCGAAGAAAAGCCCTTGCTTATTTGGAGAAGCTCAAGAAATGTAAGCATTTCTTCCTGAACACTTGCGCGCATGTCAGAAATGAGAGGATCTACTTTGCTCGCATGGGGAGCGAAACTCTAATGCTGCTGATCACAGAAGGTAAGACTAATGAGAAAAAAAAAAAAAAAAAAAAAAAAAAAAAACTTGTGCAATTTCGAGTTGTATTTTCCTGGCTCTCCTATGGCCGTCTTATGTCAGACTACGAGGACCAGCAGCGGCTTCTGCAGCAGTTTCGTGTGCTTGATATGGCGCAAAAGCATTGGAGCATTTCAGGCAGTTGGAAGATCGCATGTGCAATGGCGGAGGTGTTGGCTCATCAAACAAAGGCGGCTTTGGCAGGTGCTAATTTCTTCAGCATGTCGGCAGATGAGGTAACCACGATAGACCATGAATCTTGGCTTTCACTGCATGTTTACATTTCTTTTCAAAACAAGCGCCTCTCAATTCTTTTGGGGTTATAAAGGCTTTTTGAGGGAAATGGGGTTGTAGCTGTGAGAGAGGCTATTGTGGCCCATATGATGTACCATGGAGGGTTGGATCAAGCCCAGATTGTTGGGAAGCTTGTGTCGTTTGGGGCGTAGGCGTGCGTGTGTTTCAGGGTTCACAATCAGAAGTCACGACGCAGCTCAAGGAGCAGCATGCGCCTTTCATAATAGGAGTTCACTGCATGGCCCATCGGACCAACCTCGCAGTTCAACTAATCTCGAATTTGCTGATTGTGGCAAAATTGGAATCTTTATGTCAGGCAATGTACTTCTAGTCCTCTGCATCTCTGAAAAAACACCTTGAGTTTGTCAAGCTTGCTGACCTCATGGAAACAGAAGGGCTGAAAATGCTCAGGAACGTGAACACACGGTGGATATCTCTCTTGGAGCCACTCAAGAGGGTTTTGGGGGAGTACAAGACTCTTATGGCGAGGATGTGTGAGGATTCCAACCTCAAGGAGCCTCAGATGACGAGTAGGCAAGCTGCTGCGCGTGAGGCCGCCAGACTCAATTACGAGCTTTTCTGTGACATTGGGATTTACTTGCCCTGCCTTGTCTTATGCCATTGTTGGAATATGTAAATCTCCTCATGAAGTTCAGCCAATCTACACATGCCTTTGTTTCACACTATCTTGCAACTGTCAAAATATGCCAGGGCGAATCGCACATGATGTACGTAGACAGTGACAAATCTTTCCAGCCTTCCCATTTTCAACACTTCTGTGATGTCGTGGTGGACCACTCTTTCACCATTTCTCAGGAGTAGAGCGTCGACTTGAATGACTTGAATGACTAGGATTCCGCTCTAGGGGCCAGACGTACGCTGCCCATAAGCTGTGCAACCAAACCGGAAGCAAGCTGGCCGTGTCAAAGGCAAACTTTGAGGTAGTTGTGGCCTCTGTTAAAGGGCAATGGAGGAATGTAGCTGAGCTTGTGATCTCCAAATTGGAGAAATGGTACCCTAACCTAGATTTGATAAATGCATTATCAATAGTATTCTCACAATTTTGGTTGCAGGGCAACTGCCACGAACTGTTCTCCATGCACATAAAGGTGATTTGGGCCCATTTCTGTGTGTCAAGATCTGTCAGTGGAGGAACGCCAGAAGAACCTGAAGTGCACATGCTGGATCCTATGTTTGATGTCCGGCTGTTGGGACTCCAAAAGAGCTTGTTCAAGATGACGATGAAGTCCAACTCTAAGGATGCCATGGCTGAGCCTAGAGAGCTGAACCCGTGTAACCAAGTTGTGGGACAAAGTGGGCCAGAATGCGCTTATGCAACTCAGATTGAGTGAATACATTAGACTCAGTGAAGTAGCCATTTGTGTTGTGGTTGGCAGCGTGAAAGACGAGCGTACGTTCTTGACATTGGCTTATATGAAGTCAAAGGTGCGCAATCGTCCTAGTGGACATCTAGATACTTGTGTGAAGGTGTTTGCTCAGCCGTGGTGGACCTTGGAGACTTTCCCGTACTCTGCAGCAATAAAGACATGGAGTGAAGCTCGTGAGAGGAGGGAAGCTGACGAGTACGCTTCTGTTTCCATGATGACAACATCTTGAATTGGCTTGGGATTTTGTGGTCAGTTTCTAAGTACGGTGGGGTGGGGGGTTTGCATGCTGCAAAGGGCAGGGCTGAAAATGCCGAGGTTCGACTCCTCCATGCAAATTAGATTCAAATCTGCAGGTTTTCTTACTCGTTCAAGCCGGGGCATCACTAAACCACCGTGAATCCTTAACAACATTAGGTGGGGGCTGGAGAGCAATTAACAACAGTAGGTTCTTGGCTTCATGACTTTGCATTCCGGTTCAATTTTTTTTCTTAAAGGTTGAATGATGATCAGGAGTCACGGTTTCAACAAGAAGAGCGAAGGTAAAATGGTGAAACCTGCAGCGCTCTTGTAAATGTGCCTTGATTAAATGTGAATGATGCCTTGCTTGAATGTAAATGTGCCTTATTTGAACCCCTTTCTGGGCCTTGCCTTATGCCATGGTGTTTGTTTTTCTCTGGGCATGGCCTTATGCCATGAAGGTGTTTTCTTTTGTCTCATGGTAGGGGCTCAATGTGAATGGTGAACTCTCTTTTTGACTTCACATTCCGAATGTGAATGGTGCAACTGTGAATGTGAGTGAAACCGTGAATGTGAATGTTTGACTGTCTTTTTACATTGAGTTAAGATTTTTGTTGAATGTATTCAGATTTTCTCCCAAATTTGTTTTCAAAGTGTTTGAGTTTTAGAATGAAGTTGTCGCCACATGCGCTAGAAATTAGAGTTGCAAGTCGCCAAAACCGCTAGTGTTGAGCGAGGGAGGCGCCTGCAAATTCAAGTGTTGAACTTACAAGCGTAAAATAGGAATCGTCACTACAGTAATTTAGGAGTTGGAATGGGAGCCACAATAATTTACTACCATTTACTCTAAATCGCCAAATTTACTTACACCGAGTGTTGGTGGGCCGCCTCTTGCGCTCCAGGGCAAATAGGTTAAAAGAATCGCTCGTTGAATCCCCCCTTCTCCCAAACTCCGGATATTTTTGGAGTAAGCAAGTCCAAACATGCCTCCACAAAAACCGAGATTTGGATTTGCTCGGGTATCTACTACTAGAAAACTATGACCGAATCAACATAAAATCAACTGATTTTTGTTGTTTGGGGCATTGCATTGACCGTATTCACTGATTTTTGAGCTTTTTGTAAAAATCAACAATTTGTTAAATATATTTTGTTGATTTGAGTAGTGTAATGACCGAATCAACAAAATTTCATCAAATATGGAATCTTTTTGGAATATTTTTGGAATCTTAGGAAATAATTATGGAATATTTTTGGAATCTTCTAGAATCTTTGGGAATTTTTGGGAATCTTTTGAATCTTTTTCTGACATTGATTAAAATGCAAAATGAAAAACGAAGAGGCTTTGGGGCATCATCACTTCTTCAAAAGAAAAAATTCAAAAGAATTTGATATTTTTCCTACATGTAGAAAAATACCTGCATGAAATATTGCCAAAAAAAAATTTGAAAAAAAAAAGTTTTTACATCTTGAAAAATATTCAAAGTCTGCTGGGCAGTAAAGAGACGCCCCAGCCTCAAAAAAAAAAAAAAAAAAAAAAAAAAAAAAAAAAAAAAAAGTTCTTCTACATGTAGAAAACACCCTGCATGGAATAGTGCAAAAAAAGATTTTTGAAAAAAAAAAGTTTTTATAAGGCAAATTAATAGCCAATGGTTAAGTTTTCTTACAAGTACAAAATTAAAACAGTTGTGTGCATGTATGGATTTAAGAGGTGTGGTGGCAAAAGATGTGGGGTGGGAGCTAGGACGTGTTGGGTTCGAGCTTGGCTGCCGCAACGGATAGGTATGAGGCAGGCCCTACTAGTGCAACGGTTGGGTTTGAGGTGGGCCCCACCGGTTGTTGCGGAAATTGTGTTTTCTTTTTCATGGCAAAATTTGCTTCCTGGATTCTTGGGACAATAGTTTTAATTTTAATTTTAATCTATAGAAAAACAAAATATATCCTTGACCGAATCAACAGATAATATCAACACTTTTCTGTTGATCAATGTCCACATCAACGCGTCCGAATCAACTGAAAATATCAACGTTTTCATGTTGATTCAGACGCTAAATTTTCTAGTAGTGATCGTGGGAGAATGTTTGGATTCGCTATGTTTGGATTGACCTCTCCTCCCTTTCTCTTCCCTTCCCTCTCCTCATCCCCTTCTCTCCCCTCCTCTCCCCTCTCCTCCCTTCACTCCCCTTCCCTCTCCTCCCTTCACTCCTCTTCCCTCTCCTCTCTTCCCTCCCTCCACCTCACCCGCCTCCTCCCTTCTCGCCCTCCTCCTCTCTCCTCTCTTCTCTCTCCTCCCTTCCCTCCCCCCACCTCACCCGCCCCCTACCCTCACTCGCCCCCCCTCCCCTCTTCTCCCTTCACTTCTTTTCTCTTCCCTCCCCCTACCTCACCCGCCCCCTACCCTCACTCGCCCCCCCTCCCCTCTTCTCCCTTCACTTCTTTTCCCTTCCCTCCCCCTACCTCACCCGCACCTACCCTCACTCGCCCCCCCTTTCCTCTCCTCCCTTCACTTCCTTTCCTTTCCCTCTCCCCACCTTACTAGCTCCCTCCCTTCACCCGCCCCTCTCGTCCCTCACCCGCCTCCCCCGCTCTCACCCCCACCTCCCGCCTCACTCACCCCTCCCGCCTCACCCGCCCCCTCCCGCCGCCGCCCCCTCCTGCCTCACTCGCCCCTTCAAAAACAAGAAAGACAAAAAAAATTAAAAAATAAATAAAACCCCCCCCCGCCCAAATGTCACCTGACATACCACTTTTTTCACCTGCCATACCGTATTTGCACTCGTCATAACACTTTTTGCACCCGCCTTTGAACTGATCTAATGAATAAATAAAAATAAAAATAAAAATCACCCGCCCCGCCCGAATGTCAGCCGCCTTATCCCTTTTGCACCCGCCCTACTACTTTGTTCACCCGCCCTTGAACTGATCTTAAGAAGAAGGGAAAAAAATCAAAATAAATTAGAAAAATAAATTAAATTAAAGAAAAAAATCACTCGCCCCGCCCAAATGTCACCCGCCCTACCCATTTCGTCACCCGCCCTACCCCTCTTGCACCTGCCCTACCCCTTTTTTCACCCACACTACCCGTTTTGCACCCGCCCTACGACTTCTGTCAACTGCCCTACCAGTATTTCACCCGCCGTGACAAGATTTCACCCGCCCTAACAAAATTTCACCCGCCGTGACAAGATTTCACCCGCCCTAACAAAATTTCACCCGCCTTGGCAGAATTTCATCCGCCCCCACAAAATTTCACCCGCCCCCACAAAATTTCACCTGCCCCCACAAAATTTCACTCGCCCCCACAAAATTTCACTCGCCCCCACAAAATTTCACCCGCCCCCACAAAATCTCACCCGCCTTGATATGAATTCACCCGCCTCGACGCCACGGTGGACTTACACGTCACATCCTATGTGGCTTTTTACTACAAAGTTTGTTACCCACGAAAAATTACACACCCCCCTAAAATCAAACTGGGCAGGCACGCCGACCCGTCTGGGACAACTCGTACGCCCGTTTTGCCCGCCTGATCACCTAATCGCGCCCGGTTTGACAACCTTGCCCGCTGATTGCCAAAAGCAAGTTACATTCAGTCCATGCATATAACCAAACAAATTGTGCTGACTGCTAAAAGCTCAGTACTGTTCTCTGGAAGATGCTCCGCATGCACATGCTCGTGTGATGATCCGTTACCGTTGAGCACCCCTTCTCTACTTGTAGTAGCTCCTCCTTGTCGTTCATCAACTTGCGACGACTGCAGTTCAGATCTATCTTGTATTCTCTGTTTATTTCTCTTTTGTTTGTTATAACTTCTCGCTTGCGTGAGGAGTTTTAGAGGCCAAAGTATATCTTCTAATCCTCCTCGACTCTAAGAATCAAGGTTTCATACCTCTGTGTAGGTCGATTCTTTGCTTGAGTGTTGTCCACGAGATTCTTCTTGGGAATTGCGGTAATCTCCATTGAATTTGATCTCCATATCAAGCAATAGGATAGTTTGCACGTCGGTTCGAAGATCTGGAAGCTTCTGCACTTCATACATCTGAGGGTGAATTTTAGGTGTTGGGCTAGAAACAAGTGGCGATAGAGGTGGCTGAACTTGCAAACATGAACTTCTTTGAATTGAGATTCGATCCCTCTCCATCTGTAAAATGTAAGAACCGAAGATTCTATACCAATTTCTACAATTTCTCATAAAACTTCATCTCTGATTCAAAGTAATAGAAAAAAATTATAAGTTTTTGCTTTGTTTGCTAGATTTCCGACGTGACATCTTTCTAATCTTGCCAACAAGATCTCACGATACTAATAATCTCGTCGTCAGATTTGTGTTGCTCTCGCCACCCTAATACATAAGCTGCATGTCTGTAGAATTGGTAGCGATAGCTTTTAGCAATGAGTGGTCTAGGCCAAGCCCTCGTTTTTCGGCAAAGAGGGAGGACTACACAACTAATATGGATCTAGTTGGAAGGGTAGCCTACAAATTTTCTCTTTCTTCAAGTTCCTAGTCTGTGTCCACAATTCTAATCTTCTACACAAATTTGTGACTTCTATAGAGGCTGATGCGAAAAATAATGTTGTTGCTTCTGCAGTCTTTAACCCCTAAATCTCCTTGGTGTTTTTTGTGAGCTTGAAACCTCAAAACTGCAATTATCTACCTCTAAGCACTCTTGGGGGTGTGAACCAATTTCTTTTCCATTTTTAAAACGTCCAACCGTAAGATCTTGTACCTAAGAATATGCTTGATTAGTGTTCAAAAAATTGACCGTTGGATGTTTACCATTTGAGAGATCATAACATTCAAAGTTTGTCTCCCAAGTTTTTTTGGGCATTGCGAAGATTGCTTTAGAAATTTCTGGAGACTGCCCTTGTAAAATTGGTAAACTTTTTGACTTGAGTCACTTTGAAATTTGAGTAGTGATTTAGTAATGAACATGTTTCTAAAAACAAATTTCAAAAAAGTTACTTTTTTAAGCTGCCCCATGTCGACTCGCAACCCAAGGTTCGTCCTAGAAGACTCAAAAATTGGAATTTGACTTTACAAATTTTACCACATACACGTTGCAGTATAAGGAGGACCTAATTAAACTCTTAGGCAAAAATATTACTTCTAACCATCTAGGCTGCCCGGAATTGCCATGTTGGCTTGGTGATTAGTCTACTATCCCCTTCTGCTGATGGGGCTGCTGATCGAATTGGTGTGTTATCCTCGTCTACAGCTGATAATCCACGTTTGACCTAGTTTGCGGACCTCCAACTTTGATCTGTAGCGTCAGAGCTCTGAAGCTTGACCGCCGCTGTCTTGATGGATCCTGCCACCACTAAATTCTCACCCGCCTCCTCTCCAACGCGACTGCGCAGAGCCTCTATTCGGAACCTGCACGGATCCTCGCTACAGCACACTGATGGAGCTGCAGGGACTCGTCCGCAACACAGCTAGAATTCAGCAATTATTAAAAATTCCTTACAAGAATATTGACAATTTTAATTGCAGGAATAATTCATGAGGAGAAATGTGGTCATTTTCTGCTGCGCTTTTCCGGGAATGTCGGGTTACGAGCAAGCGGCGCCTGGCGCGTAGGGACCGGCTGCGGCGACGGAGGGCTGAGGCCAAGATTGTGGTTGATCTTGATTTGGTTTTAACCAAGATTGTGGATGGTCTTGATTTTGTTTGAACGGGAGTCCAATCCCGATGTGCAGTAACCTCGCAGAATCAGTACTGAGCGCCGGAGGGAGGGAGAGCATTGACGTTTACGGTACACACGCTCAGTGCGGCGCTCCATTCCATATCATCACAAGCCATTCATTGTTTAAGCCCACAACCCTAATTGCTGCATTCCTTTCGTGCATTGATAGCTTACAGAGGTAGAAGAAGCGGAGAGAACAGATTAGGGTTTCGAGGTAGCCATGGCCGGAGGTTGAAGAGAGGTAGCAACGGGATGAAGAGAAGGTAGCAACGGGATGGTCGAGGTCGTCCAGGAGTGCGAAGAGTACCGTAAACGTTAATGCTCTCCCTCCCTCCGCTGGGAGCAAGAACGCGCACGTAATAGACAAAGTGGCCCGTCACTTGTATGGGCTATTTTTCATGCCTGTGGTCGGAGTTACCTGTTTCTTGGCATCTGAAACATCTGTTTTTTATCTGTTTCAGGTTCTCGATCCCTTTTCCTACGTGAAATCATGTGGTCGAATGAATTCAATCGTGGTGACTACCAACTATGGTGTCTTGACTCCTGTAGCAGTCATCGATCGTCTTCGCTCATATGGTTGCACGATGATCCAATTTGCAGCTCATCAATGGCGCTCTGGCATTCACGAGTCCACTCCTTTTTAACCAGATTCTGAAGTTCCTGCAAGCAGGTACATTTAGTGATGGTCAAATGCTGGTCTGCAATAAGATTCGCAACAGGCAGTGACGTACGTCGATGTGGTACCACAGGGCCTGAAGCTGGAGCACAGTGGGGTTTTGCGTGCGCAATCATGCTGGGAATTATATCTGCGGTCAGGTAACATTGTGCCTCATTTTCGCAACTCACCTTCCAACCACCGATTGCAGCAGATTCTGATTGTTCAGGCAATGATAGAGTTTTTTTAGCAACAGGATCACACTCAATCATACTTGACCTTCAGATTTCCAATAGAACACACTGCTGACAATGGCTAGCAAATCCTTGAGTACCTTGTTCATAATTGATGGAACCTTTTTGAGGAGATTAAAAGCCATATATATTGATACCAAAGACAGGCGACAATTGACTTAGAAATTTTGTATAGGTCCAGATGCTTAAAGATTCATAAGTCTGAACATTCCGTATCTCCGTTTATCCAGGAGCATGTGAAGAAGCTAACCACAATCGACATGGAGGTGATATATGGGTCTGGTGCACCGGCTGGCGAAAAACAAGTCATGTGCTGGTTGCCACCTGAAACAGTGAATGGGAACCAGCGCAGCGATTACAAAGACACTGTCAGGATTGTGGTATGGAGGAAATGGTTGTTGCCAGCACATAAATTGCCAGCACATTCGAGAAGTTAAACTGGGAACCAGAGCAGTCAAACATGCTGATATTTGTTTGAACTGTAATCAGGTAACACTGATGCAAGAAGACCTTCAGATTCTGGTCTTTGTGGAAGATCGCAAGTCTTCCGAAATTATTTGCAAGATGGTTCGCCAGGAACTTTCTAAAAAGGTAATCTCAATCTAATCCACTCAACAGCCTTGATTCAGAAGTGCGATTAATCCCCCAATCGTGCAGCTCGATTCTCCGAAATATTTATTTCTCCGAAATATTTATATCATGATGTCAAAGTTTGCATATAAGGAGCAAAGACTATTCACGTCTGCTTGATTTGATTGGGCAGAAGCGATTTGATTTTGTGAAAAAAGTCGATAGGTACAGGGCAGGTTACACACAAGTGGAAATAATTTCATTGGAAAAGGTCAATTCGTGTCTGAAGATCTGTAATGTCGTTCTTGCCAGTTGGCCACCTGAGCTTACACAAAATCGATCATAGTTCTTTGTGGACTCGATTTCCTGAAAAGGGAATTAGGAGTTCTTCATGGTCTCTCTTGCTGATATTGATATCTCTTGGTTTCGATTGGTTTCATGATGCAGCGCTTGCAAGATGGACAGTTACGAGCGCTTGTGACCACTAATGCCCTGGAACTAGGCATTGATGTGAGCTGCAGATCCTGCCATTCATCTGACGAATCTTGTGGGAAAGAAGTGTACCCGATCCGGCTGAGAAGATGTTTGTAGAATTTCTGTTTTTTGAACCCGACAATTGATAACCCAGTATAATCAGCATTGATAGTGCACCCTCTCTTCTGATGACCTACAGGTATTGAGCCTACTAAAGACTTAAAGTCTGTTGTCTGTGAATATAGGTGGGGAATCTAGATGCGACTGTTCATGTGGGATTGCCAGATAGTATGTGTAGTCTGTGGCACCAGGTCGGAATTTGTAGCGGATTCTTGATCTTCGGAATGGAATCTCCAAATTATGATGATGATAGGGCTTTGCTACTGTAGTATCTATTGATGCTCGTTGAGATTGTTGAGTTACTTCTTCTCAGATATCAAAAAATTTAGTGCCAACAATAACGAGTGTACTTCACTTCGACTAGTACTATCGCAAGCGGTTCTGTTAGCCTCGATTTGATCAATTCTAATCTTGTGTTTATAGGCAGGTCGAGCGGGTAGAAGGCATGGAGCATCCTTGGCGGTAATTGTAGGCCGCGGGAGAGAGCTGGACGTTTTCTATATGAAAAATCCTGAAAAGGTCCGCTCTTACACCTGCCACTCGATTCAATTCCTCACATCTGTTTGACTTTCCATAGTCTTGAAACTCTGCGATTGTGGTATCGTTTGAGTGGTAATCAGGCACCTTCGTTGACCATATTTTTTCACGGACATTTCGTGATTAGCAGCTCTTTAGCAGAGATGTGGAGCAGGTAGTTTGCAATCCTACTAATCCGCACCTACTGCGCTTGCACCTTCGTTGTGCCGCCAACGAGATCCCGCTCTGTGGTATGTTTAGAGCAGGGACAAACATTCACATTGAGTTCTTTTTGTAAATTCGATATAGTTTGTACTTACTCTACCCTTTTAATGAGATGCCTCATATGATCCTGTGGCTACCCAGAGGAGGATGTGCAGTATTTCGGGGAAAACCTCACAAAGATAAGAGACGACCTTCTTTCTAAAGAAATCCTGCAGCACAGGTCAGGTCCGACAATGAACAGCGTATACGGATTAAGTTCTGATGGCAATCCAGCAGGTGAAATGGCAATACGAGGAATATTTGGAAATAATTTCCAGGTATGAAGTCGCAATGACCTGCAGGGTAGAATTTTAAACTGAGCTTACGAGTGTCATACTCATTTCAATAACGAAAATCATTAGCATTGTTTATGCACTTGAACAGCTCATAACAGGGAACAATGAGATCGTGGAAGAAGTTGATGAAAAGATGGCCCTCAAAGTTCTGTACGAAGGAGCAATTTGCCGTCATGTAAGTGATACCTACAGAGTCAGTTACTCAATCTTGTATACTTCTGGTTTTGCTCATACCTAATTTCAATGACTTTGTCTTTATATCCTATCATGTCTCCCAGGCGTAGATGTTGGAACTTTCAGATAATTATGCTATATGTTACGATCTGATTGTGACGTAAGAACACAGATATGACTAGTAAGTTGGATGGTAATTGAGTATGGTACACCAATGTGAACCTGCTAGTCTTATTCGATGACTATGTATATTTCTTTTTCTGCTTTGCTCTCAGATAAAGCGCCTGGACCTCGAAATGAAGAAAGCATATGGGGAGTTATACGAACTACACCACATGACAGGTATGGTGTATATTCAAGCTTCTGTCTTGTGAGATGTTAGTTACCATCATAATATAAGGCAATTGAAGCTAAAGAAGTCATTTTAGTCCGAACTGAAGGCTGCGAGAGGTTTTGAGTACCCCCTTGATGCTAATGTTGTGATACGATGTCTTCTTAGAGGCATCTGTGAAAACGAAAGTGCACATACTGGAAAAGCTAGCTTCTCGAGTGACGTCGGGATCACGTGTTCACTTAGGAAAGGTATTTTTCATCTCACTCAGAATTTTGAGTCACCAGTTCCTAAGCAAGGCAATGAGCTCCTTCTTTTAATAGTTGGATAGTCTGTAGCTATAAACTTTTCTACGTTTATCTCGAATGCCCTGAGCACCATTGGTGGTACCTGTCCAGCTTGAAGTCATTGAGCAAGTGATGGGATATACCGAGTATGATGTGACTAAGCGCAAACAGATTGACACTGTGGTTTGGAGTTACCCTCCCTCTGTTTTGAATACTGTTGGGCTGGTAATTCTTCACAACACTACTATATACCTAGAGTTCGTAAAGTTCTACAGAGAAGCCGCATATAACATTAATTTATCGTCCCAGATAATATGTAAGCTTGAAGTTCTGATGTATTTACTCTGAATCATCAATTGTATGTTCACCTCACACGAATGAGCATGTGTCAGGCATGGAATGGAATCTGCATGAGCAGAGACGGGTGATGGATCTGATTTTAGAGAACTGCAGAAGGCACCTATCAATGAGTGATCTTGTAATCTTAACTCAATGCTCTTGTGTCCTAGGTTCTTGGGTGGGCACCTATGTATGCTGAGGAGATTTTTGAGCTTCTGCACTGCCTTGATCAGTCTTCAGTCGAGATGGGCTTGAGATTTTCAATAGATAGGACAAACATACTTGAATTTGATATTGGATAGTAGAACTAGTCAATTGATAGATATAGACACATGTAGTAGGATTAGTATTTAGGTAGACAACATGAGTTGCCTCAATGTGCTCTATTTTTATGAAATGAAAATTTGAATCTTTTGTACTACAAAAAAACATGTGTTTTCTTTTCATCAGAGCTGGGCTGTTTCTACACATAAAAGTGCAAAATTTTCATGTTGTGATAAATATTCATGAGGAGAAATAAGACATTTTTCATGTGGAAACTCTATTCCATGTTAATAAATACTCAAGCTTTAAGGATAGCAAAAATTCATGAAATTGTTCATTTTTTATCTCAAAAATCATGAGGAAACGATGAGTCTCAACATAAATTTATGTGCTTTTCATGAGAAAAACTTACGTGAAATCAAATGATATTCTTGTCATGAAAAATCTCAAATTTCATGCCTTTCCTCATGAAAATGATTCAATTTCTTGGGGAACCACTTCCCCTATTCCCATTAAAATCTTGACTTTTCATGACGAGAAACTCCAAATATATGAGATATTCATGACATGAAGCAATCATTTTTCATGAGGAGAAAATCTCATAAAAAATGAAGATATTCATGTCATCTCTCCATGAAAATCACCATTTTTCATGGGTTACATTCTAGTTGTGCAAGCTGCTCGCGACACACATATTGATGTTGCTTCGTATGCGTCAACCCGTACCTAGCGTCTCCGTGCTACAGCCCACGTCAATGACATCGTCACAGCAGCCAACAACCTCCTTTCCGCGGCAGCAATGATCGGGGAGATCCGGTAGTCAATTGTAAATCAGCCGAATGAAGTTGTCAGATTACCGATTCAATTTGAAAGAGTTAGGATTTTTTCCAACTCGTGATTTAAATATTACCTAAGTATCACATGGGTATCACCCAAGTATCATGTAGGTATCATATAAAATTACCAAATGTTTTTATGAGAAAGGGGATAATAACTGGATTGTGTCAGAAACTTCCCGAACAGTGCGCGGCAGTGTGTAATCTCACTGTGGCAGTTTTATTTGATTATTGGTGCAGCTGCTTGGCTTGAACTCCTAGATGCCTCCGATTGCTTTAACCCCTAAACGTCCCTAGTGTCGGAAAACGACATCTTGGATGAAGGGCAGAAACTTTGAAGAGCCATAACTTCTTCATGCGAATTCCGTTTTTGATGAAATCACTTGGGTTAGGTCACAAATCAAGTCTAATTTATGTAGTAAAAATTGCGTACTCATAAAATAAAGTACGATTGAATGGCATGAATTTTAGTGAAGGCAGCTTTTGTTTTTGGGTTTTCAAACATTTGGCATGTTTTACCATTGCAAGCCAATAATGTGAAATCTAAAATAGTTTTTCATGAATTTTTTTTCATAGGTTTGATATTTAGATGCATCCCAACAACTTTGTAGTTGGAAGTTTTTTGATCTAAATAACTTTGGTATTGGCTTTGCAATGATGTTTCTACGATGAAAACAATGAAAAATGGATGATTTTTGAAGAGCTAGATCTCCTTCATCCATCGTTAGATTTTGACTTTATTTCTTGGGATGAATTCCAATTATAGTCTATTTTTAGTGGTAGAAACCTTGACCCAATCGAGGATATATTGAAGAAACGGCATGGATATGAGTGCGAGGGGGTCTAGTTTTGGACTATTTTTCCTTTGTAAAATTTTTGGCAGTTTTCACGACTACAAGGCTACTATTTTAGCCAAGATTTTTTTTTGATGAATTTTTTTGGTACAAGGGTGTCTTTGAGATGAAAATGAACAACTTTCTAGTTGCTGATTTTTTGATTGCAAATTTCATGTTGGTAGTATTTTCACTTCAAAGTGGAAATGATGGTATTTTGTAGCCTGTTTTGCGCACTAATATGTTATGATCTCGCAATCTATGAGGTCCCATGAGTCAAGTTTTGGTCCACCTGATCTACTACAAATCTATTACAAGTTTGTACAGTTGGGATCTGAATAGCTTATCTTTATTTTCATCTATATCACCTTTTTTGAAAATGAGTTTTTGGCTAAAAATACCCCAAGGACGTCTAGGGGTTAACTTACTTGCAGCGCACTTCCCTCGCACTATATTTCCTCAGCTTTGCACTTTGGACTTTCTCAGCACACTAATTGACACTAGTGTGCAAATTAATTTGGTTACAGCATGAGGTATTAGCCACTTCCATTCTCATTCGAAAGTTCATGAGAGTAAGTTGAGAATGTTTGCAAAGAATCCATTTTGGCAGTGTTCATCAATACTTAAGTACCGATGAGCAATTTGAATTCAATATAAATCTTTCTGAGCCACAAAAATTACCGTTCTACAGTTGTGCATTGAGATTGATGCAAACGTTCTTTGCATTTGTGATGGTAGTTGGCCAACCGCTGTTTGTGAAATCCATGTTTAGTATAAGCACACTCTAAGCCCCCTACCCTTCTCTAATTTCCTCTCCTACACCCAAAGTTTGAGATGGTAGTTGGCCTGCCACCGTTTGTGAAATCCGGGTTTAGCATAAGCACACTCTAAGCCCCCTACCCCTCTCTAATTTCCTCTCCTGCACCGAAAGTCTGCCCGCTCCTCCCCTTTTGGACTTCCAGTCAGCATGAGTGACTTTTCGAGGTATTTTACTTTCATCTACATCTTTCTCAAATTACCTTGCATTGCTCAACTTGTAGCCTCATCTTTTACATGCATGCATACTTGGGTTGTGAATTGATTGCATATTACAAGAGTGACTTTTCGAGGTATTTTACTTTCATCTACATCTTTCTCAAATTACCTTGCATTGCTCAACTTGTAGCCTCATCTTTTACATGCATGCATACTTGGGTTGTGAATTGATTGCATATTAAATGAATCACATTATAATATATGTGGATAACTGAAGATAAACTTTAATACTTACTTTGAGATAAACTTTAATACTCACTTTGAAAAATTTGCTAAGATATAAGAACAACGGTATAGTGGACAAGTACAGAGCATTGATGCGGAGACATTACTGACGAAGGTCAATTCTCAAGTTTATGATGTTCATTAACCCTGGAACGTCGGAGCCCATAACCGTGGCCTGAACTTTGATATGTCTTACTCTGAATCCTCCATTTCGCCACTTTACCTGAAAGTAAAATATTTTATTTTATTTTTCGTAGATGTGATCACATGCTTTTCATATGCTGTAAAAATTTCAGATTTTTTTGGGAAGATTTGAAATTCAAGTGAATTTTCAAAGAAAGACCAAAAATAATTCATATCAAATACAAATCACTTTCAAAAAATCTGAAATTTTTAGAATAAAGGGACATTGTAGTGAAGAATAGCATGGTGTAATCCATGGTTTCGTGTCATGCTATATTTGAAAATTGAGAAAGAGACCATATAGGCATGTAAACTCAAGGTGTCAGTAAATCACTAGATATTAGGAATTTCTTGAAATTCTAACTTGGAGTAGAAACAAGACTTGGTAAGATTCATTTTATGAATTGAGCTTGAACTCAAAAGAGATCATTTAGTTGCCTAAATTTGAGACTTAATAAAAGTAGGAAAAAGTTGCAGAAATGCACTTTGTGGTGATTTGTTTTTAACCATTCTTTCAACTTTCATACCACATGTGATCTTAGGAAATACCTTAACCCCTAAACGCCCAAGGGGGGGTAAAGCTCCTAACAATTGGTAATAATGCTGATTTTTTCAAAACTGTGTAAAAACAAATAAAAGATGAAAATGGAAAATCCAACCGTAGGATCCTCTTTGTAGCATGGCAATTACTACGACCACCAAGTTGCATGCCATTTGGAGGTATGGATTTCAAGATCCATGCAAAAAAGGGGTGAAGATCACACCACCAAAACTTTCATGAAAAATCTCTTTCGCCCACTCTCACAAATTGAGGATCAAGGTTTTTACTATTTATCCAAGGAGGGAGTAGAGTAAACCCACCAAGGAGTTGAGCAAAAAAAAACGGCGGATGAAAAATCGATGGGATGAAAGCGGGGTTGTGCACCAAAGACGGAGCCTCACATCCAAAATGTCGAAAAACGACACCGTGGGCGCTTAAGGGTTAAATGACCTCAAATGAATTCCATGATAATGAAATTCATCCCCCAATAATAGGTTACAGTGAAAATGTTCTGTTCATCGGACATAAAATGGCCGCTCCGACGTTCCAGGGTTAACCCTTAAGGCCCTTATTGTTCCCACCGGACAGCCCCCAATTGGATTCTTGGACCTTTTTAACGGAGGCTGGTGAGTACTGCATTTTAGAAAAATTGTCAGGCACAAACGAAAGTAGATTGCATAGCAAAGTAAAGATTACACACTCTCATCGGGAACAATGATGAGCTTGCTACCTTTTCCAACCTCTAACCTCAAAATACATCTCAAACATCAATATACACCTTACACTTACCTACCGGAGCCCTTATCACAATCCATTTGACAATCCTTACCACAACCCTTTTGAGAATCCTTCCTAGAATCCTTTTGAAACCCAGTTCATTCATACAAATACTGAATGGAACAAGGAACCCTCAGTTTCTGAAGGTATCAAACAACAACGAATAGTGAGACCTAAAAAAATTCATGAAAATTTAGATTGAGGTACACCAGTAAGAATTGTGTGAGGACCCTGCCCTAGGGGCATGCGTGGGCGCTTCATGAATAACATCTTCCGTTCGGATTAAGAGATAGGGATATCAGAAATATCAAAACCCCACTCCAGTCTAACAAAGTCGAAGGTGAAAATTTGCTGTGTCATTGAGGTAGAATTTTCTGCTTTGCTTAACGCGAATGAGGACGAATGCAATAGCAACTCTTCGTAAGTAAATCATGACTGCATAAGCTGCTGCAGCTGGTCGTATAGAGCTGGATGAAGTCGAGTCATTGCCGCATCAAAGGCAGCATTTCCATGAAGTTGCGCACATATGCGAAGCTTCTCTTTCAGAAAAAGAGCCAGTGGGACCTTGCCAATGGGATCTGCAACAACAACCTGAATATTTGGATGCACAAAAAGTAATAAAAGAAATTACGTTAGACAAAAGATGAATCAAAAGGTTTTAAGGTCGGCAGAAATCAATATAAAAGAGAAGACTTGCGGAAACAGACATGAGGAGAAATATGTGATATGTTTTCTTGAGGTAAGGGATACACACAAAGATCTAAAACCACTTTATAGCAATACTGAAGGAATAAAAGCCAACCTGTCTTTTCCGAGAATCTTCGCTTACAATAAGTCCCATTGACCTAGCGTCTTCACTGCCGAAGTAGTCACTGCGGTACATGAAATTTACTGAGAATAGACGCTCCAACACGACAGCCAATCGCAAACAAAGTGGATCATTAAATTGCATTGAATGGCATTGAACTGCATGAACTGCATGAAATACATTGCGAAACATGTGTAAATCCACAAATAAATAAGGTTGAGTCTGTCATCTAACCCTGATGCACAGTCATTGTAGTCTTCCTCTGTCTCATTAAGGACGCTTGTGCAAACACTGAAAGTCGGCAAGAAACCGAGCAGAAGTTGATTGCAATTTGTAATCACGGAAAACATAAAAAGACAAACCAAAGTAAAATAATCTCGGTTGGTCAACCAAAGGACAGAATCATCTCCTCGCAGTGGATGAGAGCTCCAAAACGCTCTTGGTACCGCCACGGCAATAAATTCACCCCTCAACTACGAAAGGATGTTGTGACATACCTGAGGATCTGTACGAGTCTGTCCAAGACTTGCGGCTGGCCGACTGTGAGCAGAATGCAAAGAGCAATAGAACATAATTTTCGCTTGCATAAGCTCGTCAAGGAATCGACCTGAGGACCAAATACTATCCGTAATGCAGATGTTTGAAATAGAAAGAGAAAACACGTAGCATGAAAAACTTGAGAGAATCCTGAAGTACTCGGTCCTGCTACAAAGAACTTGAGAGTAAAAGTGAAAGCAGAAAGCCCATTACCTTGTCCAGCCAAGCATCAAAGAAGATAAAAAGGGCACTCTGTTCCGAGACGGCCACCCCTGACTGTCGAAGGGCAAACGAAAGCGATGCTTGCGAAGCAAATGATGCAAAGAACGCATTGTTCTGAACAAACACTCTAGCTAGCACAGCTCCAGCGGTTGCCTTCACCAGGTCACCATCATCGTGCCCATTTACCACCAATATTAGAAGTTTCTGCAGTTCATCGAAGTCATTAAGTGCAAGGCGCAGGAACAGCCGACAGAGTAGCCGGAAAAACTTTTGGAACGACGCACGCTGAAATATTCGGCACATACACGAGCTTTATACGCACGCCCCTCCCCTCCTCCCATCTCATGAGAAATAAATATATGATAAGCTACGGCGATCCTGTCGCACGCTCAGGAAAGAAACCTCCACTCAGAGCAGATGGGCTTATTACTGTGAAGGAGGTGGATGTTCAGAATTCCCAGAACGCCCTAAATATCAGCTCATCATACCTGCAAGATCCCCTCCAAAAGCGCAGGCGCGTCCATAGGAAAGCACTGTACCACCACAAATGAAATTTAAGGACCACTTCCGGAACAACCATCGATTATTTCTACACTCATACTTGATGAACTTAAAGCAGAGCACAACAATTCGTCATTAAAGGCGGATTCTTTTCCAGCGTTCATCAGTAGGCATTGAAAACGTTTCCCAGTTAAAGAATGTACATGTCAACTCAAACCACACAAAATCGATTAAGGGAAATGTACTCCAATATGCACCTGAATAAGAGAGTCGATAACTGGAAGGGTACACAACATCCCCTTCTCTTTCACATTCCCGACAACAATCTCAAAAACTTTGACAACACCACTTGCATGCAACCTCAAATAATCAGCCCCACCAAGAAGAATGTAACTCTGTATGATACACATGGCAGCCTGCAGGTCCGAAACACGTCTGATTAGGAACAGAAACGTCGAAAACTGGTAAATTACTTGAGCAGCGGCGGGCTTCAAGAGTGCGACCAATGCTAAGAAAGACCAATTCAAAGGAAGTTCGAAAATCCTTCCTCGACCGGCATACCGAAGTATGTAAATCCGAAGTTGCTGGTTTCCATACTAAAAATTTGTTACTTAAAAGCTGACAGAAGAAAATTGATAAAGACGGAACAAAGTCCTTCTACGCCTTCTTACGGCAATACAACAGCTCACCTGAAGATGCTCGAAGTTGAGCTCCATAACCGACACAAGATGAGGAAAAAGATCCATTAGCGTGGGCACCATGACAGGGGCAGTTCTTAGCGTTGTCTGCCACAACTGCAAATCCAGAAAACAAGATTCAGTTCCTACGACAAGGACTAACTGTTACATTCTTATCCAGTACAGGCAAAGGAAGATCAAAGCACTCTTTCCCAAGTCACTCTTTTCACAAAAACAACATACTGCCCGTAGCACTAGCTACCAAATTGTCTACTACGAATTGTCAACATTCTGAACTTGATCACGTCACAGGGGAATGACGAAGGAATGAAAGATATAATGAGTAATGAGGAGCACGACCGACCAACCAAGGACACAGTGGATGAAGTGATACAGCACTCCGGCGAGTAACAGAAAGACTAGGCTTTCAGTACCTGCATACCGTCCTCCAACATATTGAGCTCATCGGGCTGATTCACATCTGTACTATACTGCAATATTGGAAAAAGGATGTCATAGCAGATTGGAGAGCGAGGACCAAGTGCCACCAGAAGACGCTGAAGTGCAAGCATCACTTGGATTTGCAGCAGGCTTTGCCCCTCTGAGCCTTGCCAAACCTTTGTCATAAACAACAAAAAACATCATAACAATGTGTAATATGTTGAGACGGGTGGTTTGATGAATCAGTATAAGTATTCCAAGTCAATGACAAATGATGATAAGCGGAAGATCAGAAGAAACAAATCAACAAACACAAAAAGTTGACGAAGAACTAGCACTCGGCAAGTTGCACTACCCGAGGTAGGAAGGCCAGAATCTTCTCTACGCAGGGAACGATCTTCTCACCGAGACGATCGATAATGAGCGACACAAGGTTAAAAATTTGGAGCTGCAAGAAGACAAAATTAGGAAT
The DNA here is from genome assembly GCA_037043015.1 of Bryum argenteum. Lineage (NCBI taxonomy): Eukaryota > Viridiplantae > Streptophyta > Bryopsida > Bryales > Bryaceae > Bryum > Bryum argenteum. Next base: position 27,415,038 of record CM073321.1, on the reverse strand, counting down.
AAACTGAAGACACTCCTCGACTACTTAAATTCATTTTGCACCTTGCGGAGGATAATGCACTTTCGTTCAGTGATTAAGTCTATATCTGAACAGTTAATAAAGGTAGGATCTCGTTATAAATCACAGATGACGGCAGGATTGACGGAAACACCTTGGAATCAAACTCTTGTGCATTCTGCATGAACTGTATCAAAAGCCCCAAACATGTAGGCACGTACTCCACAAACTCCTCTTCGTAAAAATGGACATCGTCAATTAAATTTTGTAATGAGAAGCATACTGCGAGCTGCACCAAAAAAGTCCGCTATTAGTTGCTGAAAGTCCAGACAGGGAAGGCTAGATTCAGCAAGACTACACACTGATCATTGCATCCTGAATTCCATTTGCAAATGTTCAGAGTTAAAAAAACTCATTGCGTAATGAAATTTGAGATCCCCACTTGGACTGCTAGGTCGCCATCTGCAAGAAGTCTCATCAACGCAGTGTAAACAGGCTTCCTCAGCTCGTCCTTGATCTGGTCCAAACATATCAGGAGTTTTCATTATCAGCTGGCAGTAACACCACTGGCTTAAAACAGGTGTTGGTTCAAGTCATGCACCGGCAACAACAGGCAAGCATGACTACGTCTGAAATGATGTAGATTAAATAAACGACAACTGACAAACTTATAATGAAGCTGCCAGTAATCTTGATTTCCGTAACTCAATCAAAAACATAAAACCTCAAAGCATTGCTTTCACATAACCTTGTTCACCCATTTCCCCACAAGCCAAGCAACTTTTCGTCGAAGAATACGGCCATTTGGATGAAGATTACTCATTTCATGCACAAGAGCACCTTCCCACCTAAAGCACACGTAGAGTCCGTAAGCGCAAGTATGTTACAGCTCAAATAGCTTCGGAACGATGCGGTTCCACGTTATGCTTTTAAGCGAAACGATGGACCCTTTCCAGAAGTCATAAAAGATTGACTCGCCGTAAGACCATCAATCCAAACCATTTGATCATGTGCCAATATTGCACTTCGCTACCTTCAAGATATTAGGTACAGGGACCGTCAAGTGAACAGAAAATCCTGGACTAACCACATTCAGTGATAGTTTTGATACTTCGATCTTGAAATATGAACGATGGAGGACGTGAGGGCACATGATAGATGGAAGGGATACAAACCAAGATTTGAAATCAATGTAGTCATGAAGATCATAATAAGCCGCCCCCACTGCATTATATGATGCTTCTTTAAATAGCAGAGCTGGCGTGATTTGTATATCGGTCCCAGGAGCAGAAGGAGGACATCCATCAGACGCTTGTTCCAGTATACTGACCACCACAGGAGCTATAAGCTGCATTTATTACACTCTTAGAATCAGCATCAGCAAATGAAAGATTCAGTGTCACGAAACTTGGTCCAGCATAGACACATTCGAAAAGAGACGGAGCAGAAATAGGCAAATACCGGATACGGCCTCTTACCAACAGATTGAGACTAACAATACTGAACCTCTCTGGACCAGTTTTTTTCAAGAAACAGTAGATATCGAAGAACTTGTTCGTTCATTTGTATTGACTATACATGTATTGAATCATATATAGCAAGACAGAATATGTACTACAAAGAAAATGTGCACAACGAGTACCTCCCGATGAGACTCAAATAGGGATAGATATAGGGCTTCGGCACAAGGCCGCAACTTATCCTTGGCTTGAACGAGATCTTGCTCATGGTGGAATAACTCAGGATCTTGTACCCATTCCTCCAAGTCCACAGGTTTGAGCAAGAAATATCTATATAAGGTAAAGGCCGATCAACTTATGCAGAAGGTGAAACACATCGCATATGAGTCTAAGCATGATCCAAGTAGATGTATGATAAGGTATATGAATGCCACTATCACTGGCTCTGTGATACAGTATAGTTAAATAAATGAGCAATTCCGATACTGCGAAAAATTTACATATTTAAGGAGAAGATCAATTGCGTATATTCGGATTTGAAAGAATTTCACATACCTTCGTACTAAGACTTCACAAAGTAACACCAATCGCTGATTGTCCAATAGAGACATAAGAATAGCATCAGCCTGTCTTGCAAGATTCCCTTTGGCTTCTTCCAGAGTAGGAGTACTCTGCCCAACAACCCTCCCGGACTTGCTGGGCCTGTAAGAGACACACTGGATAATACTCTGAAGAAAGAACATACACTTAATGACGAAAGTTTCGAATGGTTCACTCTCCTCCGTAGACTTTGTAATCTGTATATAACAGAAGTCTAGCACTGGCGGGAGCACTTCTCTGTTACTAAACGAATAAGGATGAGTAAATTGCACTTCTATGAGTATCTTCATTAATCTTAAGCATGCCTTATTCAAAAACGTATGCAAAGTTCGGCCATGTTTCAACGCAGTACCTGCATGCACAATTGCTGCATTCAGAACTAGCTAAAAGGACAAACGTTCTTGCTGTCGCTGTTCTTACAGTTCGCGAAAGATACTACAAGAGATAAATGTCCACAACATTGTACATGTTCAACCACAGAGGAGCATGTGTCACTACTAATAGACACTGCAATAGAGCAACAGCCTATTCAAGATAAACAAAGTATCTCCTAAACGTCTCGGAGACAGGTTGCTCACTGTTGCCAATGATAAATATAACATATAACGGAGTTCAAAATGGTGCCATCACTGTGGTCGAGGCATCAGGATAGTCTACGCTACCGACTCGATAGAATGGAACTTACGATATCGCAGTAATTCCTTAACTGCTAGTAGAAACGAAGGACAAACATCTTTCACTGGACCCACTTCCTGCAACCCACATACTAAGTTGAGAAGGGTACGAAATTAATAGGCATGCAGTAGATCTTCCAGACACTCGTGACAATATCATTATCCATTCTAAAGCACAGGCATCTACAATCCTTCGGTTAATCAGATGAGCGTTGGGAAGATACCTCCACAACCACTCCACAACTGCATCCCAATGCAACGGGCTGAATCTTTGATGTGGTTGTTTTAAAATGGAATCATGACATTCAATCGAAATACCTAAATTGCAAGCACTTCATAACATAACAGATCATTTCTGACAACCTCAAGACGTCAGTAGTAGACCTGAACGAATTTGGCATCGCTTTGATACCCATGTACTAACATCCGACGGAGTACTTTCAGGCAAAGCATCCAGCGTTCACAGGTCAACCGAAGGGACTGATCATGGTCTGCAATGAGAATCGAACTCTGAGGGCCTGCAAGAAGTCGCTGAAGACCTTGAAGAATACCTTGAGTATCCGTACACCAATGATGCCAGGTGTACTCAAAATACTGGGCTGTAACCTGCGATAAGAATGACAGGAAATACACGACAAGCTCTAAGATATGCTTATCACTCACAATTTGATATATTGCGCTACAGTATCAAAGAAAATCAGTCCTTCCAACCACACCATGACGCTTCCAAAAATCATGAAAAAAATTGATCGCGATGTGTCAAACCACTCTTAAAAAATTTAAATGTCCTCGCTGTCATGCAGTTCCACCTATGAATGAAAGTAGGATTGATAAGAAACAAAAACTATCCTTCCCAAAAAAAACGACAGCAGGAACAGTAATAAGCGATTAAAATAAGGTATAAATTGGCAAAATGCAACTGAACCTGGTCCTCCGACTCAACTCAGAACATCACAACTATTTCAGAGGACATCTGATATACGTTCTCTGAAAGAAATAAACCCGAAGAACATTCAGGATACACACCTCTGCAAAATTGCGTTGATCTGCTGCTAAACGTTTGGTAGACAACTCCTTCAGAGTTTGATTAAGCACCAAGTATACGCGTTGAGTAGTAAGTATATCAGGAGACTGCAACTTCCGCAGCAACGCGGGAAATAGCTCTGGCCTGCCGACCATATAAAGGTGAATTATTGGATCGCTCAAGAAATTAACCAAGCGAAATCAGCCAACAAGAGGATGACGATACAGCAGAAATATGAAGAATATGAACACGCTTTGACGATCAAGCCATCCAGCACAAGTTAAAGGCTATATAAAAAAAGTGAAATGTAATTGTTCACTCTCTGTCCACCCTCTTAGACGTCATGCGAACCATCTTAGAATTGACCACCGCCACCTACCATTCTCGAGGATAATCGAATCGGGCAATTTTTGAAATAAGAAGTGCAAGTTGAACGGCCACCTGTCACTATGAACATACGGTTCAGTAAATTGGGCTTGACTCACACAAAATGTGCAAAAAGATGAGCCAACCAAACAAGTAGAAAAAGCCGGAATAACAAGTGATAAAATTGACCTGATTGTTCTCCTCTCTGATTAAGTCAAGCAGCCGGTTCCGTAAATGAGGTTTTTCTGCATCCCTTATGCCCCTGTGAGCCCCAATAAGTGTCAAGACTTCTCTCAATACGGATAGCGCTGCTGCCTGAAAACTAAACCAGGCCGTGCCCAATTTTGCAACAGAGCCTTATGATGACAGCGAGGCGACAATCATCAGGAGGTTATTTAGAACGACAAGAGGACGCATGATTCTCAAAGAAACAGCCTTTCAAAACAAAAAAAAAACGTGGCCTCAGGGAAGTGCTTAGACACTCAAAAACGAATGCATCACAACAGCGACTGCGAAAAACCTCAGGAACGTCAAACGAGACAATTCGTTCATCAAGCGAGCACTCACGGAGAATCTCGACGTGCCCTCCAATATCGGTTTATGCTGTTCTTAAAATACACTGAAGCCAGCCACCGGGCGTCGCTTTGCTGTTCCAGATCCTTGGCACCAATAATCTCCTATGTATGCATTAGAGAGTGGCAAAATCAGAAGAGAATTTGCACAAACGAGATTGACAACGCAGAAACCCAAACTGAACCAGTAATGATGCAAAAGCGGAATCGGTCTAGCAGTAACTCCCAAGTGTGAGGCCTGACTCAGGCAAAGTTGTTATTGCACAACCTGTCGCAATTCTCTTTGAATTGCTTCCATGCCAACAAGGAAGCTTCAACTACAAAATACTTTAGACAAAGATTTGTGTGTATCTCATGGAGGCGATACACAATCATGACTATTCGACTTGCCGATATTGCAAGCCAGGTATGGATGAGGTGGAAGGAAAACATGCTCGACAAGAAAATCTTGACAAGCCAACAAGCCCATGGAAGTTCCTGGGAGACCTCATCGAGGCAAAAACGCGATCATCACACCGACAATTCATAGAAAGAGCCCCAAACTTGGAGACTTTAAGACATGATGCCGGGTACGGATATCCAAACTAGAAGTACAAGTTCTAATACGAAAGCGACTGAGTTTCCATCAACAAGAATCTTGATCGTCAAGCACATCAAGATAAGTGATAAGCATCGGTTACAGCCCAGATAACCCGTGAATGCGAATGGTACCAGAAGAAGAGCTGCACCATCACATCATCCATCAGTGGCACATGTAAGAGCGTCTTTGACAAGCAAATCGAAAGCGGGTGTGATACAGAGCCTAAATCAAGCGAGCGGTCCTCCTTGGCCGACTTCTTGAATGAAATGTATGAAAGAGCTTCACAAAAAGAAAGGGCGTAAACCTTAACGTGGGAAAAATTCTCACCAGAAGACAAGAGCAAAAACCGGGTCGACTCTCGCAAGCTGCCAACATAGCCTCTGCAAGTTTCCGCACAGACTCATCCTGTCGCAAGGCGTCCTGAAGCAGACCATAAACTCTCGAAAGGTCCTCTGCGGAAGTAAGCGCCATATCAAATCGGCTTCAACACATCTACGTCGGAGTGGTTCCACCACCCCAATCTAATGGTCGTCTCCTAAAGCCCAGGTAGAAATGATCAATTGGACTCTTAGAAGACGATGGGAGAGATGATGGATCCCCGTCCAGTCGGCTCAATGATCAAGAGAGAAAAGCTCCGCGAGGGTCCACTCGCAAGATACAATCAAAATCGCAGGCCATGCTAAGGCTACACAGGAAGAAGTCAGGGACAAAATTCTCGATGACCTCGTCACGTGGACGCACGAAATCGGAGGCAGCTGGTGCTCAGAATGCCCTAAAGCAGACAACAAGCTACAAGAGCGGCGGGCAAGGAGGAAAGAGGCCAGAAGGGTTTGACTGCATTGAAATCCCAGCGCATCAAGAAGAAGGCGCGTGAGGATCACAGAAGAAGGCCTTCGCACATGAGGCGTTGAGCCGACGCTGACGCCCGAAACGCCGAAGGTGGAGGCTCACCGCAGGCTTCGGGAAAACCTTGCGCCAGCCAGCGCCCGTCTCTGCGTCACCCTGCCCAAACGCTGCAGCACCTGCCCCACCCACAAACAAAAAACAAAAGTGACCCATCTACTTGGGTCACTCCCACTTATCCCCACACCCCATGACCCCACCTACCCCTTGCTTTTTCATAGTATTCCCCTTCCTATTTTTTCCTCATTCCTTTGCAATTGCCATTATTCTTTGGCCTCTTCCTCTTCCTCCATAACCAAATTATTTCAACAATCATCCAAAATATGCCCATAAAACAAACATGGACACAAACATACACACATTTTCAATCTCTCTCCTACTTCCTCTTGTCTCTTCTCATTTTCTTGCTAATTTTTTCCACTCTCCTACCATGGCCAACCATTACACTTCTCTACTTCTTTCTAGCTATGAGGGGGCCCCTTCCATGGACATTACTCCCATTTCTTCTCCTCCTCCCGTTTCTCAAGTTTAGAAGATGTTAAGATTCGCAAACTCCTCGATGTGTATGGGATACCTCCTGCGAGGAACGTTTGTTGGAATTGTATGCGGAGACGTATTTCAACATTGGTCGGGGGACTTTGACACAGAAGCACTTCATAGACATCGCTGATTCTTTGAATCTTTCGCACCCGTGTTTTCCCGCGCGCAATCACAAGACTTGTTCTGATAAGATACGCAAGTTGAAGGATAGACACAAGAGGATGGTTGATCGGATGGGCCAGACAGGAGCTGCTGCGGAAGGGTGGTGTCATTTCGAGAAGATAAACGAGATTATCGGAGGCACCGCCAAAGTGATAGCATCTGGGAGGGATTGACAATGGCGTCCCGACTTAATCAAACTGCACGCCCGAACACCCTTGGTACCTATCGATGACGAGACACGCCGACCCACACTCCTCCATCGCCCGTCTTTGCGCAGCTTTCGAGGCACAGAGTTTCGAGCAAGCCAAATTCCAAGCGTCGGAAGGTCGGTGTGGATTTCGCGATTGCAACAAATTTATTTGTCGACTATGCAAAATCCTCTGTCGATCTTGAACGCAAGAGGTTTGAGGCCCATACTCGCTCGGGAGCGGGTGAGCGTTTTGAGAGAGAGCGGTTGGAGATGGAGGAGCGGAGCCGCCGCGAAGCGATCGAGATGGAAGAGCGTCGTTCGCGAGGCAATGGCGTCCAAGAGCGCATCACCGATCGGTTTCTTAGCGCGGGCACTGAAATGGCGAAGCTTTTGCTGCTAGTATTCTACAAGCTAGGAAGCCGATATAGCGCCTAGATGTTTTATTTATTACTTTATACGTACTATTATGTTTGCATAGGGTTATTTATATTATCTATATAGATATATATATATATATATTACATATGTATTATCTTTATTATATGATTTACTTTGTATGTTTGGTATTTACCAAACAAACTATTTTATTTGGTTTTATATATATATATATATATAAGTATATTTTGTTGATAAAATTTTACTTACATTGCATTGTGTTTGGTACTATATAATTTTACACATTAAAATCTCTTAAGCTATAATTGTATATAAAACCGAAATTTAATTTTAACTTATTTGTTATTATAAGTATATCTAATATATGTGAGACATTTGAATAAATACCACGTATAATATGGAAATCACACAATCATATATATGTATATAAAAGATGAATACAGATCACTCCTGACGTGGATGACTAGCTAACCAAGATGCAAAAATCGCATCTCTAACACGCCCACCAGCTACCCTAGCAGCATCAACGTCAATCACAGGTTGATGGCAAGGTATGTGGTTACGCTCTACATCACGAGGAAATCCATCAACTGGTTCGGGCATGCCCTGTAGCTGGCAAAAACTGTGGAATGCACAACAAGCTAAAATATATGATCCTGCCCTATCTATCATAGGAGTGAACAGACGCAAAATCCTCCAACGGTTCTTGAGAGAACCAAAACAATTCTCAATCAAAACCCTAGCTACATTCATGGAAGAATCAAACCTATTTTCGTCTATTGTTTGCGGAGTCCTCATCTTGAAGTTTTTCAGCAGGTACGGGCGCAAAGGGTAAGCCGAATCACCCAAGAGAAACGGGGCAACCTCCACGTCCCCGATACGAACAACGGGCTCCTTCAGAATAGATCCAGCAGCTAGCATCTTTCCTAGAGCAGAAGCTCTAAACGCTCATGCATCATGTACTCCTCCAGGCTGCGTACAAGACTTATCCCAGAAAATCTTATCTGCATCACATACGCCCTGCACAACCACACTCAAAAATCTCTTACGGTTGTAGAAATCAGCGGCAGCGAGTGTGAGTCTGAGAGGGGGTTTAGCAGCTAGTTGGATGTGGGTCCCATCAATAACCCCACAAATCTGAGAAATGTCAGTCATCTCCGCAAACCTAGCAATAGTAGAAGCTAAGCGTGCACCACTCGGAATCTGGACGTATAAACCGAACAATTTCTCTCTATCAGAGAGAATATCACAGACAATGACGGTGTACTTCCTGATGGTGGAAGCGCCTACGTTGTACAAATCTACCATACGCTCTGGACTAATCCCGTGTGCCAATTTATACAAAACAATCTTCAGAATGGTACGAGGGGATAACAGACAGCGAACATAGAAAGGTGCAAAACGTAAGAAGGGGGTGATAAGAGCCATGAGCTGCTCGAAAGCAAAAAAAGTCATCCGGTAAGAAGATAAGTATTGTCTATCGAGAAACTCTGGCGATGTAAACCACACATCCCTCTCTATGATATCATAATGTATACTCTGTCTAGGAATCTTCCACCACATCCTCTGGAGCTCCTCTATCTCACTGGGAAGTAACAAGGTCAATGCAAGTAAATCTCGCTGTAAGAGGGAACGCTCGTCAGTGAATGGAATCGGCCTAGGGGTAATACGAAACGGGCGAAATCGAACGGGTCTAAAACGCTTCTTGGCCCTCAAGGGTCGAGGAACTGTGAAAAAGACCGTCAAAAGAAACCAAACGCCGACTATCTCGGCGATTGTAGGATCCGCCATTTGCGAAAACGAAAACTATAAAAAAATAAAAACTAACTTACAAACAATATGGACGCGAAATGGACTCAAAAACAAAAAGAAGCAAAACAAAATGCCAAACCTAGAAGTAAATTGAACCCATGCATTAATTAGTAAGCAAGACTAATTCTAATGGGGCCCGTTCATTAATTAAAATTTAAATATCTACTTTGTATTTGGTATCAAAAAGTCAAAATGTAGAAGTCAAAATGATTCCAAGTACTAAGTGGCCCCATTCATTAATCAAATTTTAAAATATCTACTTTGTATTCGGTATCAAAAAGTCAAAAAGTAGGAGTCAAAATGATTCCAAGTACTAAGTACATAAAGACTCTCTGAGAATAAGTTTAAAAAAAATTCAGTTTTTTTTTTTTTTTTTTTTTTTTTTTTTAAATTAAATTTTTTTTTAAAAAGCGAAGCGGGTCAGCCCTGCTGGCTGCCCGCGTCTCACGGCGGCCAGGGGCGGCGCTTGGCTGGCCGGTCGGCACCTGGCCCAAAATAGGCTGCCAGGCGCTGCCGCCGGCGCCAACCCCCTGCCATGTGCGATGGCCAAGAAACGATGGGCAAAAACATGAGGGCAAGTGCCAGCAGGCGCGCAAGGACATGGAGGACAGGGACGGGGGCGCTACCTGCAACGAGCAGCCGCTCACTAAGTTCAATCCTGTAATAGCATTCTTTCCGCGACCTTCGCCAGCGAAAGAAAGACGGTTTTCTCCTTATCATCCGCGTCTTTTCCTTTCCGCGCGCGTCTTTCTCTTTCCGCGCGCGTCTTTCCCTGCCCGATACGCGACCCACCTTCTATCGCTCTACAGCGTTATCGCTACCCGATAACGCACATCTCGCGTCTATCCCCATCGGCCATGTGGGGCCCACTACCCGATAACATCCTAATCTACCCGATACACTCTCTCCTCCCGCACACTCACCCGCCTATCCCTCTCTGCCCGATACGCCCCACTTTCAGCCAGATCCAATCTTTTCGGCATTGTGGGGCCCAGTACCCGATATATCATCCTACCCTACCCGATACACCCCATCCTCTCGCGCACACACCCGCCGTTCGCTCCCTGTCCGATACGCCCAACTTTCATCCATATCCACTGTTATCGCATACATATTTTCATTCATCGTGGAAACCTTTATCAACTTGTCACATCAGATGCGCTTGCGATGCGAAAGATTTCCGTATCGAAGGTTTAGTAGAAAATATGATGGAAAATTGAGTGAATGGAGATCTTGAGGCGCTCTAGAACGCATGATGATGAGGAGGAAATGATAATAATATTTGATAGGTCTCGTGTCAATAGACTGAAGTGGCGGCTATCACGTACGAGGTCGACGCTCGAGGTACGGGTCATCATTGCGCCCACCATTTCGCAAATGCAGGTTTTTGAATGCTGGAATGGCAATGTTCGCCTTTCGCGAATTATCATCTTCATTTGCGGTTCTCGCGCAAACCCTGGAATTCCTGTGGCGCTGCGCTTACGCTTCCTCGATCGCAGATAACTCTCCCACCATTTCTGTCTCGGACGCTGCTTTCCGGTGAGTTTGCAGTTCCACTTATTCATGTGATTAGCGCATTACTATGGATTGTGGTTTAGATGGATTGTCACGAACGAACGAGCAGAGAAGAAAATGATTTGCGCAATTTAGGGTTTATCGACTAAAACCAGCTGAAAGAAATTTGATTTTGTCTCAGAGGATGTGGAGTCTGTCTCGGAGGTCGTGGATTCTGTCTCGGAGGTCGTGGATTCTGTTTCGGAGGATGTGGAGACTGTCTCGGAGGTTGTTGATTCTGTCTCCAAAGAATGTTAGTTCATGTCTCGAGAGAATGTTGGTTCATGTCTCGAAAGAATGTGGATTCTGTCTCTGAAGTCGATAGTTGTTTTGTATAAATTGTTGTCGTAGGTAGACATTTGTTCATTGTCTATTCTCGTAGAGCTCTGCGTGCGTTCTTGTGCATTATTGTGCATTCTTTTCGTCTGTCGTGTATCGTTGGAGCTCGTTTCCATTCCAGTTTTGTTTATGCACCTCCTCTCATTTGGAATACTTTTTGCTAAAATGTGTAGCATTTTTAGAGGAGTTTGATGCGGAACTGTGCTTGTGGGAGAGAAATCCTCGTGCATTGTGTATCGTCCATACAGTTAAGCACGGTCGTGTATCGTCTATCGCATGTCTGCTATCGCCTATCGTCCATAGTCTGTCTTTTATCTATCGTATGTCTGCTATCGTCTATCGTCGATAGTCGGTCTTTTATCATCATCTGCTATCGTCTATCGCCCATAGTCTATCGAAGGTCATGATGTAGGTTTAGGTTTAGCTTGTAGTTAATTGGTGTTATCATGCACTGATATATGGGCATCATGATATCTGTGCTTTTGTAGGCCTGCAATTATGCCGAAGGCAGGATCAACGTGCGCGTGCAAGGACATATTAACGAAACAGGGCATCGAATTGATTGCGACTCGTATACACTACAACCCCACTACGAAGAAGGTGGAGCAAGTCTATGGGGTGGAGAATACACACTACTGGAAGGAGGAGTGGTCACCGACCGCAGCGAGGCAACTCATCGTCGATATGCATGGTACTGAGTCGAAAATGTTGTCCTACGGAATAGACGCGAAAGGGAAAAAGGTGAAGTACTTCAGGTGTCCTCATTGTCATGACGCCTTCCAGAAGCACCGATTCAACGTTCATCTCAACCATGGGAGGTGCAAAGTGAAACCAGATAAATGCCAGACGTACCCCAACCTTGATTTTCCGGCGACCAATAAGTTTCTGAAGGAACTCGAGCAGGCGAGAACCAAAGCGCAAATTATATCGGTTTTTTGGGCATTGCCGGAGTCGGTAAAACAGTCTAGGGCGCGGAAGGGAACCGCTTCGAAGAAAAGAGCACGGAGAGTTTTTGCCCACGCAAGACGCGTAGTTCTGCCTCTCGGGCAAGGGAGGAATCTGAAGACGACGAAGCGGCCGAGGAGGATGTGAACACCGCCAACGACGACACAGAACATGAAGGAGATGACTCACCAACGCACGATAACGAGCCCAGTAATGGTTCGGAGGCTATCGGGGACTGCACTTATCCGGCTGCTATCGTTAACAATAGAGAGGATGCCGCTCTCGGCAAGGACGACCATCAACCGGCGAGTTCTGAGAGAACTGTGTCGGCCTTGGCGATAGTGCAACCGCGGTCAGAAACAGATTTACGTGGTGGTCGTGTACGAGGGGGTTCGGATCTAGAGGAGAGTGCATGCAAGGTTGTCACTAGATCCCAAAAAGGTCGATCCGAAAGCAGTGACGCCGACGCCGATATCTCAGAGTATTTGGAGCAGTTTAAGACAGTCGTCGGTAAGACCAGGTGGGAAGACCCAAACTTCCGGGAAAAAGCTAGGAAGCTAGACCAGCAACGTAGCAAAGAGTTGAAGCGTCTACGAGAGGAGGTCTTCGAGGGGTATAGCATGGAGAATCCGGAGCCGCTCCCTAGGACTGCCCTCTACATCCTCCTCACGCAAGGTTTAGTTGCCGATGGAGCATTGTCCACTCTGCACGATGTGGAAGGCCTGCAACGTATGGTCGCAGAAGTAGTGGGGGACGAGGGGAATGCGAAGACGTTCGAGACAGCTATCGGTCAAGCTTTTCTTGCCGATGTACCAAACAACGAGTTAGGCGCCTGCAAAGTAATATGTGCTCACGCGAAGTCGCCATGGCAGGAACCACCTCTTGAGTTCTGGAGAAACTTGATAAGCAGCACGTGGACCTTCCTGCAACGCGAGATTGATGTGCACGACTGGGAGGTATCTGGGAAGGCAAAAGCTGCGGAACTATTGAAAGCGCGCGAACTTGTCTTCCTCGAGCGTATGGCTGCGTATGATAAGCGGTTTGGTCTCGAGTGGGAGGCGTTGCATTGGGATCACAACCTACTCTTCCACTACACTGCTGCAAACGACATTATTCGTGAGAAGTTGCCGCCTACGCCATGGAAACACGATGTGGACGTGGCGCAGGTGGTAGTGGATACACTCTTCAAAGCGCGCGTTGAATAGTTACTGCCCCCGCGAGAAGCAAGACTCTTGAAGTGTTGGTTCATCATCAAAGGCATGAATTTTCGGTAAGCAATCACCTATCGTAGTCCCTGATCTTCATTTTTGGTTATTCTCTTCCGTATCCGAAATGAAATGACTTGATAAAGCTAGACTGTTTTTGTTGACTATCGGATAACCGATACTGTAGTACTTATCGTGTATCCCGTAACAAATTGCAGGGGATTGAACATGTGTCACCCTCGCTCCGATATTAGCGGACAGCAATTAGGAAGATTGCGCGACAGGGGAGTTAACGGATGGGAAGGCGCCTTTCACCTGTACGATAAATTGGGATGGATGATGTCCGGCGATGTCCAGTATGTCGACGGTGATCCCGCAGTTGAAGCTCTCTTCGACCGCCTTCATGGCAGTATGGACGATCGGCGAGAGTTCTTGACTTTGTTCATCACAAACGTTCAAGCAAGGGCAATTATTGAGTTGGTGAGCAAGCACGAGAACGAGTTCTTGATGAAGTGGGTCACCGGAAGCCTTCCTAGTGCAGGTCAGGCCTGGCATATCCTAGACGATATGTGCTTACTACGAGAAGACCTCGACCTCCACTTCATTGGATGCGCATCATGTAAACGCCGTTAACCTTTTTCCTCATTATCACATTCGGTTTTGTTGTCGAGAATTTCCGATAAACGTATACGGAAGCTCCTGTATCTGATGTGCGTAATATTTGCAGATATACCCGATCCACTGCCACCAGTAACATCACCAAACGGGTCGACTAGGTGGTACGAACACCCCGTAGTGCTTGCTCGTCATCAGGACGTGACTGACTGCCGAAATGCAGTTACCACGCTTTGCGACAACAAATGGCTTCGGTGGGAAGTTAAACCCGTAGCAGAAGAATGCAGAGAAGTGTCAATGGAAACGCGGGATGTGGAGGGAGGGGAAGCACTGATCGCTGTGCACGGGAGTAATGAAGTTGCATCTGAAACTCCCGAGGTGGGTGCGATAGTGCCCAACAGTGAAGAGGCGACCGCGAGCACAATGGGACAGGACAGACCGACGGAGGACGTCACAGGTACTGCAGCTCAAGATGTGAGTCTAACAGAGGGGGGCGCTGAGAGAGAACACATGGGCGTGACAGCAATGGACGAGGAGATCGAGAGTTCAGAGAAGGATGTGACCACATCGGACGAGGTCGCGGATAGAGAAGGCGATGATGTTGATGGAGAGCACTTGGAAGAGGATGTTGATAGTGCAGAGGAGGAAGCGAGTCTGACCGAGCAGGTCGCCGAGGGACGAGACGATGGCATGACGCCCATGAAGGAGGCGGCCGAGAGGGCAGAGCAGGATTTGAGCAACACGAAGGAGGTCGCTGGTAGTGGAGATGATCCCGTTACACCCATGGACGTGGAGACCGAGAGGGCAAACGGTGCAAAAGCAACCAACACGGTAGTGGAAGCTGAGGAGAGGCTACCCGAGAGGGAAGAGGGAGATGTGCTCCCATCACGCGGAATGGTGGAGGAGGTACCCGAGAGGGCAGAGCAGGATTTGAGCAACACGAAGGAGGTCGCTGGTAGTGGAGATGATCCCGTTACACCCATGGACGTGGAGACCGAGAGGGCAAACGGTGCAAAAGCAACCAACACGGGAGTGGAAGCTGAGGAGAGGCTACCCGAGAAAGAAGAGGGAGATGTGCTCCCATCACGCGGAATGGTGGAGGAGGTACCCGTGAGGGCAGAGGGAGATGTGCTCCCGACAGGCGATTTGGTGGAGGAGTTACCCGTGAGGGTAGAGGGAGATGTGCTCCCGATAGGCGATTTGGTGGAGGAGGTACCCGAGAGGGTAGAAGGAGATGTGCTCCCGATAGGCGATTTGGTGGAGGAGGTACCCGAGAGGGTAGAGGGAGATGTGCTCCCGACAGGCGATTTGGTGGAGGAGGTCGCCGAGAGAGAAGACGATGGCATGGCGCCCATGGATGAGGCGGCCGAGAGGGCAGAGCCGGAATTGTGCAAATCGAAGGAGGTCGCCGAGAGAAGAGATGATACAGTCACACCCATGCATGTGGAGTCCGAGAGGGCAAACAAAGTAATGGACGAGGTACCCGAGAGGGTAGAGGAAGTCGTGGTGGAGAAGTTACTGGAGAAGGTAGCATCGGAGGTTGTACTCCCTACTACTGCCGCTTGTTCTTCCGACGAGTCGACGCCCGTTGGGTGGACTCAGGTAATGCATGATTTGTCCCTCGGTGAGGGTTTGCGCACTCCAAGGGCATCCCGCAGTCTAGGTTCCGCTTTTGAATTATCGCAATGCGCGACAATGCCTTTGACCGAGAGCAGGTTCGAACGCATCATTACAATTCCCACCACCAACATAACCGAGAAGTGCTGGAGCACGCCTTCCCGCTATCGGGAGCGGATGTAATTCAGAGGTCGGACATCATCCTTGATTCTCCGTCTGAATCAAAGGATAATACTCCTGTTTGTGAAGAGGCTCCGGTATCGGAGGAGTGGCGATTAGAGACGTTGGCGGCGATTAAGGCTGGCATTGCCAGCAAAGAGTTTAGGACGATAGCATTCTGGCCGGGACTCATTCCACAATTGGAATCACCGGTGCGAAGACGTCGGAAGCCTCTTTATGCCTGTATGAATTTTAATCATGCTGTTCGACGTACTTCGGAAGAGCCGTCTTGGGCGATTGAGCCTAGTCTTTGCTTTGAGGCAGCCGAGCATTCGGCCCCCGAAGTGGAGAAAAACATGGGACTTCTATTGCAGCTTCTGAAAGAAAGGTTTGTTCTCTCTTTGTCCCGTATTCAATAACGGATATGCTATC
This sequence comes from Bryum argenteum, assembly GCA_037043015.1. Classification (NCBI taxonomy): domain Eukaryota; kingdom Viridiplantae; phylum Streptophyta; class Bryopsida; order Bryales; family Bryaceae; genus Bryum; species Bryum argenteum. The sequence goes on along the minus strand of CM073321.1, from coordinate 27,398,896 downwards.
GGGTAGGTGATAACTACTGGTATCGGTATGCTATCGGTATGATTATCGTATATGTGATAACTGCGGTGACTATCCTGAATGTGCTATTTACTTATCGTGCACATGTTGATTTCAAAACTGTGCGCAGATCCGAGGGTAGGAAATACGAAGATATCACTTGGTCGATGATGGTTCTTGGACCTAATAACAGGAAAGCAGTAGGGTTAACTACTGAGCTCTCGAGCTGGGCGTGCGTTATAGACGGTAAGCGAGAGTTGGACGGCTTGTTTATGGACTTATTGTTGCGACACGTCGTTTATCGGGCGACCACCGCCATACGCAAGCAGTACCACCTAACCCACAATTGGATATCGAATCTCATCCAGTCGCAATTGCGGGAGGAAGACGCGACATGGGATACTGTTGTCGTTGCCATTTTCAGGACATTGCGGACTTGTGATGGAAGGGAGAACACCTTAGTTGTCCCCTACAATAACAAGGGACATTGGAGCCTTTACATATTCGAGGACACAGCGACGTATCACATCGACACGCTCGACCTGCACAATGACTCACGAGCAAGTCACTTCGAATTTATCGTGCACATGGCGTGGGCGTTAGTGAGGAAGGTGAGAGTTGGATCGGAAACCTGGAAACAGTGGCAATTGCGGAAGGTGATTAAGCTCAATGTACCTCAACAAGGGGAATTGTGGGAGTGCGGTTATGTTGCTAGCCTCGCGTTTTGGCAATACCTGATTATCCGCGGGAAGAGCACCCATTTGAATGCAGCGCTCCTGGAGACATACAAATGGCAGGACTGGAGCGGGAGGCAGGCCCGACTATGGCTTATGCAGGTGTTGTACAGGGAAATGGTATGGCTCGGCAACAGATTCCAGCGACCTGCCATCTACGAGCCAAATGCATTTCAGCCCTCAACCTTGATGGATGAAGAATTGCCCTGCGATATCGCAATACTCAGTCCTAACTCGGCGAGGAGATCCATTAAACTCCCCAAACCGTGGGTGGGTATAGCAGATACAGTAACCCGCGACATCAAGAAGATTCTTGTACAGCGCCCGACCGATGAAGCTAAAGATGCGGAAGAGAGTAAACCGTTGTCCGCACCTTATCTGAAACCGAAGCTGAAGAAAACTAAAGCAAGAGACTTGAAGCCGCATCACCGTGTACGAAAAGAAACTCAGTTGAAGCCCAAGAAGGCGCACAATAGGGGATAGGTCATAGGCGATAGCAGATAGCCGATAGGTGCTATCTACACAGCTGAGTGGTTACCTGTACAGTGTATGAACTTCGAGGCCAATACTTTGTATGTATATCTCACATGTATAAAGACAAGAATTCACAGAAATATATAAAGAGTGGTTGTTTTTTGAGAAATTTTGGGGTCCAGAGTTTCACGAGAAATTTGAATGGGCGACTGTGGACAATAAGAAATGGACGAAAGAGTGTGGACGAGAAGATATGGACGATACGGTATCGACGAGAGGATATGGCCGATAGTGTAAGGGCAATTTCCATACACGAAGAGATGTGGGCAATATCCAAGTTGTAAGGACGATAGTTCATACACGAAAGGGTGTGAGTGATACCCGATAAGGTATGGACGATACTTCTTAGACGAATGGTAGTGACTCATACGCAAGACTATATTGACGACAGTCTAAGGAGGATAGGATTTGATCGATGTTGATGCCGATAATGGAGCAAAGAAGTTAAATTTTCTGCTCATTGTGTTAAGTTCTCAGGGTGAGGATGGGATCTCACCCAATAACCTCTAGATTCTAAGAAATCGGTGAGTCTCCGAGATCTCATTCCTAACCCGTCGCCGTTAGCAGGCAACGGAGCAACAATCCCCTGGAGAGGATGGAACATTCCTGCATCCATTTCGGCCTCCAACCTTGATACGGTTGCATCCAAACTCCGGAGACCAGCATCAACATGTCTAGCCAGAAGTGGTTCCCGATATGCTTTCTCCAGAAGTTTAATGATCGTTTGATGCATACGATCGAAATCGTCTTCCCACGCCTCTCCCAAGTCGATGCGAGATGGAGAATTTCCGATAGGTACATCTCCTTCCATGTCTTCTTCTGGTGTTGGCAGATTATCGTCTGTAACATCAGTTATGTCAAAGACAGGTCTCTCTTGCCTATCCTAATGTGGTAGATTATGTTTCAGCAGGTTCCCCATTCCACCTTGAGTTGTACCTTGTAAACTACTCAGAAACCTCGCTATCGTGCCCTCGGCTAGGTCAGGTCTTACTAATGACAGAACTTTGACTTGATGCTTGCAGATGTTGCCTTCCTGAGAGTAAACACACTCGCATACTGCCCACTCAGTGCAAGGATTGTGCACAGCGTAGGCGATATGACCTCGTTTTGATGATCTGACTATGGCAGGCCCTCCTGGATATTCTGGGAGAACTACATTCCTATCGGGAATGCTTTTGGCTTGGATGATAGAACTCACCATCACTTCTCTAAGCTTCTTGTTCTTCACGAACCCGTTCTGCTTGCTCCAATGCGAATATTCATATTTCTCGATGACGTTTCCTACGAGCTCGTAGATAAGCCAGTCCATTCTGCGACCTATAAGCTTCTTCTTAGATTGCCGTAGGACGGCCTTCATATTAGAATGAAAAGATTCTTTCGCGGCTGTGGTTTCCTGCCCAGCATGGGGTATTTTCCTATCCCCAACCACCCACATTTTGATTTTAGGAATCCATTCACCATCAAAATACCTCCAATACGCTTCTGCTGCTGGAAGCCGGGCCTTTGCTTCGTTGTATACGTGTTGTACCCACTCCACTAGTGTCCAAATCTTGGACAATGGCCTCCTTTGGGAGGGTACCTCGATATCGCTTGGGGTCTCGGACATGTACATGAGGTCCCCTATAGTTCGTAAAACAACAGCTCTCATCTCCATGTGTTTCAGTTTAGCGCAGGCGTTCTTCTGCCACGCTCGACGGACATGCCATAAGCAAAGAAACAACGAAGAATTCGGCCACACTTCCCTGAGGTACGTACACATCACACATCGTCAAAGATCGTCGCGTGGCATGTATACGATATCCCCTAGGCGATAGACGATAAACGATATCGGTTACACGATAAAGTACATGCTAATCACCAATACTCTAGTATGACGTAGTAGCCGATACATGACACCTGGCTATCACTACCTATTGGCTCCTCCTCAATATAGGGTAGTATTTGATGCTTACCGGAGGGAGTTTATCTCATTGTTGGCGTCATCTAATACAAATGTTGTGGGTCTCCACTCTGGATTATTCATTCGCAACTTCTGATTGAGAGCATGCATCCATGGAGCCAAGTCACTTTGTTTTGATTTTGCAGTGATTACAAATGCCACGGGGACTCCGTTTCGCCACTCGTCGAACACCATCATTGTAAAGAGCGGATACTGTAGGCGGGAGTGGATACGGCATGACACGACATTAGTATTAGTGTTACGAGGAGCTTGAAGGTTTGTTTTTCAGGGGATGTATGAATCTAACCTTTTTGTTGTTTGTAGCGAAAGTACCGTCAATGGCGATGATGCTATGATGCCCATACTCCAGCATCATCTTCAATTGGAATGGCGTTTGGATCCCTATCACGAAAGGTACGTTCTCAGAATTCATGACCCCTTCTATCTTTGTGCCAGGATCTTGGTTGTAGAAGGCCATGTCGCGGTTCTCTCTCACCCACATGCGAACGCTCTCCGCATCATTCTCATGCTTCTTGTACAATTCTTGAGAACGAACTCCGCATATGTTCCGGATATCTTCCATGTTGAGAAAGCAATCGCGTGATGCCGTAAGTGTGCCTTCATCGCGCGCTTTCAGAACCAGTCTCTGATGCTTTTGTTTGATTGATTCCATAGGAACGGCCTCATCATACTGGCGTTGTACCCAGTCTCGAACTTCATCCGATATGTATTTGCGGAATCGAAGCCTCCCAATATGCGCATTGAGCTTATTGTGAACGTTAACACCGTCCGTATCAACGTGGTCTCTCACATAGTACGATATCTCTGCAATTGAAGGTAAGAAGTAATACCTTTTTACAAAAAACCTAGATTGGCACCCCACCTTCATAGAGCCTCCCTCTTTTGCTGCTGTGGCACGAGGACCTCTCTGACCACGCCCAGAATATATCTGTTTTCCTTTGCGGTTATATCCCCGTGACCGAGGAGCCTTAGACTGCTTTTTCTTGAATTTGACATTTCTAACGACATATGCAAACTCGTGTGGAACAGGATTCGAAATTCCCTCGGCCTCCACGTTCCATTGGAGATCTTTCCACGTAAAAGGCCCGGGAGGTGGAATCTGCAAGGCGTGGCGAATTTTGAACAACTTGTGTCCGTGCTTCTTCAAGTACCGTGAATGCGGTCCCTCTCTCGAAGCAGCTTCCAGATCTGGAATGCCCTCCTCGCGCACACCCTCTAACTTCCGACGACCCTGCAGCCTTCCCGGCTGTGTTCCTGTTGCATTCCCCGCAGCAAACACAAAAACATCCTCAGCTGATCCCAAACTAGCGGGCACTTCTGGTGGAAGATTTAGGTCAAGGTACTCCATCAATAAGCTCAATGGCGGCAAACGGCGCAAAAACAACCAACTGCGGCGTTGAATTCCGAGTATGGGATGCAGCGAGAATCCTATGTATGCGATAACAATGGATATGGATGAAAGTTGGGCGTATCGGACAGGGAGCGAACGGCGGGTGCGTGCGCGAGAGGATGGGGTGCATCGGGTAGGGTAGGATGATATTGGGTACTGGGCCCCACAGTGCCGAAAAGATTGGATCTGGCTGAAAGTGGGGCGTATCGGGCAGAGAGGGATAGGCGGGTGAGTGTGCGGGAGGAGAAAGTGTATCGGGTAGATTAAGATGTTATCGGGTAGTGGGCCCCACATGGCCGATGGGGATAGACGCGAGATGTGCGTTATCGGGTAGCGATAACGCTGTAGAGCGATAGAGGGTGGGTCGCGTATCGGGCAGGGAAAGACGCGCGCGGAAAGGGAAAGACTCGAGTGATAAGGAGAAAACCGTCTTTCTTTCACTAGCAAAGGTCGCGGAAAGAATGCTATTACAGGGCTTGACAATTCGAACACGGATTGAACTTAGTGAGCGGCCAACGAGCAGGCAAATTCTTCCTTAAATTCTTAAATTTCCGAATTTCTGCAGGTTTGTTGGCCTGTCGGGAATGTAGCTCTTTACCCCTACAGGGCAAAAGGCCTCGAGACTACCGTACCACCATAGCAGGTTTGGTCATAAATAATTCTATTTTTACAAAATGAAAAAATTTTAAAATTATGAGCCGAGAGGAACGAAAAGTTAGGAAATTATATTATTTTCAAAAACCGCTTTGCGGTGACGAAAGGGTATCCAAAACTTGGGAAGATACGTAAAAAAACAAAAGAACAAATTTCAATAAAATCTATTTTTGGTAATTAAAAATTATTTTTTCAAAAATAAATATATACTCATTTCTTCAGGACTGAACGTGCTATGATGGTACGGTACCCTTTTTCATTGCGAGGTGAAAATTTCAAATTTCAATGAATATTGAAGAATATGATTGTAGTCTCTAGTATCTATCCTATATGTGTAGACACATTTCAAGTTTTAGAGTGAAATTTATTATTTAAGGCAAGTACTTGGTTCTGTTTTGTTTTGTTGGTCAAATCAGGCCGTATGAAGTGTCGTTGGTAGCAGTTTTTTTTGTGGAGTTTAGAAAACGATGGATTCGCACAAGAGGTCGACAATTCCCAAGATATTGAATTTTGAGGAATTTATGGCTCCCAATCACCAAAAATTACGAATATGATCTAATTCTAGACAATATATCCATAGCAACGTAGGGTGTCGTACTAGTCTATTTTTTTAAGGCG